>OY288239.1:42365810-42965810 GCA_958450325.1 Agrostemma githago
ATATTTGTTATGAGCATGGAGATACTGTCACGAAGTCTTCGTAAAATTTGCGATCAAGATAGGGTATGTTATCATCCTAAATGTTGCAGGATCAAGCTCACGCATCTCATCTTTGCAGATGACCTGATGTTATTTACGAGAGGTGACCTTCCATCTGTCATGGCTTGTAAAGAGGCATTAGACTCGTTTGCTTTGGTCTCTGGGCTTGAAGCTAACGTTGATAAAACCAATATCTACTTTGGAGGGGTTGCTCCCCAGGTTCGAGCTCTTATATTAAGCAGCACTGGTTTTGTTCCTGGTAGCTTTCCTTTCCGATATTTGGGCGTACCTTTATCTGACACCCGTATCAGTATTGATATGTTTTCTCCGCTGCTATTAAAGGTTCAAAGATCTATTAATCATTGGTCAAATCAGTTCCTCTCGTATGCGGGTAAGGCTCAACTACTTAATTCTGTGATTTTTGGTGTGGAGAATTTCTGGTGCTCCAGTCTTCTTCTTCCTCTTAATGTTCTTAAAATGCTGAATAAGACTTGTAAGGACTTCTTTTGGGGAATCGAGCATGGAGCTAGGCGATTAGTTTTTAAGAAATGGGGTGATATTTGTTATCCGTGGGAGGCTGGAGGTTTCAATATAAAGGATTTGCAGACTTGGAATGTTGCTCTCTTGTCCAAATGGCTTTGGGTTCTTTCGTCTCCTCCTGCTAGTATGTGGAGTAAGTGGTGCAAGGAGTATGTGCTTCGGTCTGATTTCATCTGGAGTATTTCTGCTAAAGATGGGTTTCCTGCAGGAATAAAGTACATAATTGCTGTTAGAGATAGACTCATACGGGAAATGGGCTCAATTTCTCTGGTTCAGCAGTTCATTAAGGAATGTGTTCCAGCTTCTCAGTTTTGTGTCCAACTAGCTTATGGCAGACTCAGACAGTGGGACAAACAAGCATGGACTCGTGTACTTCAAAAGAGTATCATTGCTCCTAGTCATAAGCTTATCCTTTCTATGGCTATTCAGCAAAAATTACCTACTACTGATCAGTATTGTAAGCGAGGGTTTCAACTCGCAAATAGGTGCAATTTGTGTGAACAGGATGTAGAGACTCATCAACATCTCTTCTTCCAGTGTGAATTCTCACGTGCAGTCTGGATGTCTCTTCTTGCGTGGATGACGATACCCTATTCTGAATGTAAACATCATCGAATTGTCAGGTGGATGGCCTTGTCCTCTAACAGGAAGCACTGGAAGATGGATTGGATGAAAACGAATCTGGCCGCTGCTGTCTATTTGATATGGAAAGAGCGGAATAAAAGGATATTCACAAGCAAGGCGTCTAGTGTAGAGTCCTTAGTAGCCCATATTAAATTCATAGTTGTTGCTAGATTAAGGGTCAAGAAGTCTAATCCTAAGTTTAGTAGGATTATTGGTGCAATTGCTCATATGTAATGCTCTAGCGTGGTAGTTTTTGCAATGTTTGTAATTTCTTTCTACAAGGAATGAAATGATAACTCTCTTGCAAAAAAAAAAAAATTTTTAAAAAAAAAAAAAAAAAAAAAAAAAATAATAATAATAATAATAATAATAATAATAATAATAATAATAATAATAATAATAATAATAATAATAATAATAATAATAATAATAATAATAATAATAATAATAATAATAATAATAATAATAATAATAATAATAATAATAATAATAATAATAATAATAATAATAATAATAATAATAATAATAATAATAATAATAATAATAATAATAATAATAATAATAATAATAATAATTTATAAAACAGTTTCAAAGATTCTTGCTAATAGACTTAAGCCTATTCTTCCTAGCATAATTGGAATGGAACAGGCTGCTTTTGTGTCTGGTAGGAGCATTTTTGATAACATTCTGTTGTCCCAAGCTTTGGTTAAGGGATATACCAGAAAATTTCTTACTCCTAGATGTTTAATAAAGGTTGATATTAGAAAGGCCTTTGATTCCCTTCAATGGGACTTCATAGAGAAGATGCTCCAGAAGTTAGGGTTTCCTGACCTTTTTGTGAAATGGATTATGGGCTGTGTTAGCAATCCATGGTATTCCTTTAATGTGAATGGGGAAGTTACTGGTTTTATTCAAGGAAAAGGTGGGATTAGGCAAGGAGACCCCCTATCTCCTTACCTATTTGTCATGAATATGGAAGTCTTATCTAAATCTCTCCGGATGTTGTGTTCTCAGGCCAATGTGTCCTATCATCCTAAATGTTGCTGGCTTAATTTGACTCATCTAATTTTTGCAGATGATTTGATGCTTTTTACTAGAGGTGACTTGCCCTCTGTAATGGCAATCAAAAGGGCTTTAGATACTTTTGGGAATATGTCAGGGTTAGTTGCTAATGTAGATAAGACTTGTATATACTTTGGAGGTTTAGATCAAGGGGTGAAGGATCTAATCCTCTCTAATACAGGTTTTGTTGAGGGTAAATTTCCATTTCGTTATTTGGGGGTTCCTCTCACTGATGCAAGGATTAGTATTAATATGCTTAGTCCTTTAATTCTGAAGGTGCAGCATGCTGTAGGGCATTGGTCTACTCAGTTCCTTTCTTATGCTGGTAAGGCTCAGTTGATTAATTCAAGTATCTTTGGATTGGAGAATTTCTGGTCTGCAAGTCTTCTTCTACCTAAAACCATTCTGAAGTTGCTAAACAAAATAAGTAAGGACTTCTTTTGGGGTATCAAGGATGGACAGAGAAGATTAATTTTTAAGAAATGGAGGGAAATTTGTTCTCCATGGGATTCTGGAGGTTTCAACATCAAGGATGTTCAGTGCTGGAATGCTGCTCTTCTCACTAAATGGCTGTGGATTTTTGCAAAAGGGCCAAGTAGTCTTTGGAGCAATTGGTGTAGGCATTATGTCTTTGCCTCAGGATCTGTTTGGGATGCTAAATCGAAGGAATATTTTCCTGCTAGTATTAAGAGCGTTATAGCAGTTCGAAATCAGTTGCAGGAACATTGTGGTTCTCAGAAGCAAGCTCAGTTGGCTGTTAGCAGTTGTAGTACAGGTTCAAAATATAATGTCTCCAAAATATATTTGATTCTTAAAGGGCCAGTTAAGAAGTTCTGGGGTTCTTTCTTTGCGTCAGACATCTTTTACCCCAGCCACAAAGTGATAACTTCTTTAGCATTACAGAAGCAATTATCCACCAATGATCAATTTCAAAAGAAAGGATTTGCTCTTGCAAATAGATGCTGTTTATGTCAGCAACAAGAGGAAAATACATCCCATCTGTTCTTTGCTTGTGATTTTGCTAAGCAGGTCTGGAGCAGTATGCTTAGTTGGATAGGTTTGAACTATGTTAAGCCTGATCTTCAGGTAGTGATTCGCTGGCTGATCAACCATAGAAGTAAGAAGCATTGGAAGAATGTTTGGTTACGAGTAAGTGTTGCAGCTGCTGTTTATCTCATCTGGAAAGAGAGGAACAAACGCATATTCACAGAGAAGACTTCTACTCCTGAGGCTGTATTTGAAAACCTTAAATTCATTGTTCATACGCGATTTTTGTGTAAGCAAAGCAATCCTAAGTATTTTAGGATGATAGAGAGAATGGCTTCCAATTAATTCTGTAAAGTTAGTGTGATAGTATTTTTGCAATATTGTAATTTTTTTTCTCAATGAAATGAAATGATAACCTTTTTGCAAAAAAAAAAGTAATAATAATAATAATAATAATAATAATAATTACAGGCCGATTTCTTGTTGTTCTGTTTTGTACAAAACAATAAGTAAGATCATAACGTATAGGCTGCATTTGGTGATGCATGAATTTGTGGGCCCTGAGCAGGCTGCTTTTGTGCAGGGACGTAATATTCACGAAAATATCGCTCTATCTCAGCTTCTTGTTAAAGGATATGGAAGGAAATTCATTACCCCTCGTTGTCTTTTAAAAGTCGACTTGCGAAAGGCATTTGATTCATTGCAATGGGGATTTATCGAGGCTATGATGTTGGAACTAAATTTTCCACCTCAGTTAATTGCTTGGATTCAAGGGTGTATCACGGGATCTTGGTTTTCGATTAAGATGAATGGCAACTCTCATGGTTTCTTTAAGGGAAAGAGTGGAATTCGTCAAGGGGATCCATTATCTCCTTACATTTTTGTTCTAAGTATGGAAATTCTTTCTAGATCTCTTCGACACATGATGGGGAAGCCGCAGATCTCATTTCATCCTAAATGCAAGAGAATAGGATTAAACCATCTAATCTTTGCCGATGACCTCATGATTTTCACTAGAGGTGATGTGCCTTCTGTGGCTGCTGCTTTGGAGGAATTGGATAATTTTGCTAAGATTTCTGGTCTTCATGTTAATAGGGATAAAACGGATATTTATTTTGGGGGTGAAGCTGATGAGATAAAGCAGGAAATTCTTTTAGCAACGGGGTTTAAACAGGGTATATTTCCTTGTCGATACTTGGGGTTGCCGTTAAATGATGTGAATAATAGGCTAATGCATTATAATGGGTTAATTCATGCTGTTCAGACTGTGTTGAGTCACTGGTCATCCAAGAGCCTTACATATGCAGGACGGATTCAAATTATAAATTCTACGCACTTTGGTATTCTCAACTATTGGTGTTCTAACACGATTCTGCCAGGTAATGTCCGCTGCAAATTGACTCAGATATACAGGAGATATATCTGGACTGGTGGGCATGAGGATCGTGGTGTGTATTATAAGAGCTGGGATAGTATATGCGCTCCATGGGACGAGGGTGGATTTGACATTAAGGACTTAGCAGCTTGGAATAAAGCCTTAATAAGTCAATGGTTATGGAAAATTTTGACAGCTAGAGGCGGTATTTGGGGTAAATGGGTTACGAGCTATATTCTGGGAAGGCAAAGCATTTGGGAAATAAAGCAACAAGATAGGTACACATCCAGTTTCAATAGCATTCTGAAAGTTAGAGATGAAATATGGGCAAAAGAAGGAACGGCTGAAGGAATTGCAGCTCGCATTCAAAGTTGGCATAATGTACAGGGATTTCAGCTCAAAGATGCGTATAATTGGTTTAGGAGAAAGTTGGGGAACTGCAGCTGGTTGACAGTGCTAAAAGGGCCTAATGTTATTCCTAAACATGGGGTAGTTGCTTCAATGGCTAGCCAAGGGAAATTAGCGACGATTGATATGATGAAGAGGAAAGGGATATACATCACTAATAGGTGTATTTTGTGTAAGGAGAATAATGAAAATCATGAGCACTTATTTTTTCAATGCCGGTATGCACAGGAGGTTTTGTTAGAGCTTCGAAGTTGGTTGAGAATTTTTGGCCGTTCTAATGATTTAAGAACTGAGTTACGATGGAGTTCGACTAGAAGGAGGAGGAAGCATTGGAAGCATCCGTGGTATTGCAGTATTCTTGGGGCAGCGGTTTACTGTATCTGGATGGAGCGAAATAATCGAATTTTCACCGGGGATGAGAGACCAGGCAAGGTTCTTGTATCGCAAATCAAGTTTGCAGTGTTCGCTCGATTAAATAGAAGGAATTTCACTAACTCGTTACATTGATTGCGTGTTGTTCTAGGGGTTATACTTTTGTAAGACTAGTCTCTTCTTTGCCCTAAATGGATGAATAAGAGTCATAACTTTTCTTGCAAAAAAAAAATATATATATATATAATAATAATAATAATACTTCTCTCTCTTTTCTCTCTCTAGAGAACGTTTCTCTCAAGCAACGTACTCCATTACAGATGAATCCGGAGCTGCCAACGGGAAGAGGACGGGGAAGACCACGGAAAACATCCAGAATCGATGTAAAAATCTTCACAAGGATCCTAAGGATACCAATTTAGGGGCGGATGATTCTCATTTGGCGGAAATGACTGAACTTCAGGAAGCTGCGAAGCAGGGAGGTAATGTTTTTGGTGAGTTAATTGATTTGGCTTTGAAATCGGCCATGAAAATTGGTGATAGCAAAGTGATTACTGGTTCTAGTACGAAGTTGCAGGGGGCTCCTGGAGTAGAGGAGGATGGAGGTTTGCCGAAGGATGGGGAGATGATCGGGGGCAATGAGACTGTGGATTGTAACACGGAACAGGTAGTAACTGAGACGGCTGATCTGGTTACGCCAAGAACTTGGGCGGGGAGAATATCGGAGAAGAAATCAGGTATGGGTCTGTTCTATGATGAATATAGTGCTGCTGCAACTGAAATAGACATTAATTTTGGGGATTTTGAGGATGAACTCAAGTTGTGGCGCTTTACGCTGATGGGTAATGTATTAGGAGCACGCCCTACATTGCTGAAAATGCAGGATTTTGTTGCTAAGTCTTGGAATAATGTTCAACCACCATGTGTGTAGTATTTTAAGAAGGGGTGGTTTTCTTTCCGATTTGGGACGAAAGAGGATATGGAGCTTGTCTTAAGGGGTGGTCCATGGCAGGTGGGAGCGAACACACTAATCCTTAAGCAATGGAGTCCAACTTTTTCACAAGAAATGGAGAAAATATCAGTTGTTCCGGTCTGGGTACTGTTTCCAGACTTGGATCCATTCCTTTGGTCTGAGTCGGTACTCAGTAAGATGGCGAGTAAAGTTGGACGCCCAATGTTTGCAGATGCAACTACCACATTTAAAGAGCGATTGTCATTCGCGAGAGTGATGATAGAGGTTGATGTTTCAAAGGAGCTACCGGATCATATTACTATTAATGTGCCTCTTTTGGGCAAACTAGTGCAAAGGGTAAGCTATGAGTGGCTGCCTTATTTCTGTACTGGTTGCAAGAAGTTGGGACACCTGATTAACACTTGTAAGTGGGAAAAGGAGAAGAAAAAAGCCGAGTCAAAACCATTGCAGCGTTATACCCCTGTTAAGCACGCTGTAGAAGAGGGTGATGAGAGGATCCTGGACCCCAATTTGACTAACATACAGGCAGGGGGAGCAGTACCCAGGGAGTACTCTGCTGCTCTGGTTGCTGGTCCTTCCTTCCCAGTGGTTAAGTCAGATGGATTAGGGAGGGATGGAGTTGCTGGCCCGGACCCCAATCTGTCCAGCATGAAGGGCAGTAGTTCGGAATCTGGAGTGGAGAAGGGGAACTCAGATTCTGACACTGTTTCTTTGGCTCGGTCAGGTGGATTAGGGAGGGAAGCTGAAGTAGACCCGGATCCCAATTCGACTCACCTTGGGTTGGATGGATTAGGAAGGGTGATTATCCCGGACTCAAGCTTCTTAGGGAAGGATAGTGCTACCATGGAATGGGATTTGGTGACCAGAAGGAATGGCCGGGTTCCATTTCTGTGAGGAAACGTATTGAAGGATTTGGTGCACATTCAGATTTGAAGGGTCTATCTCAGGCTATGATTGATTCTTTGCGCTCACCAAATAAATTTGATGTTCTTCAGCACACTCATGAGCAGGAGAAGGAAGTAGCAAGACAGACAACAAATATTGCACTAGAGGAACCAATTCCCCCGGATTTATGTATATGATTGTGAGTTCTTGGAATATTAGGGGGGTAATGAAACCTTCAAGCAGGATGCAGTAAATAAGCTAATGAGGGAGAGAGATATTGATGTTTTAGGCTTATTAGAAACACGAATTAAAGAAAAGAAAGCTTCAAAAGTTTTTAGGGGAAATTTTCAATATTATTCGATTAGATGCAATTATGAGACTCATCCAAATGGTAGAATTTGGCTTATGTGGAGACCAAGTAAAGTTAGGGTGACTGTGTTGGGGGTTCACTCACAGTATATCCACAGCTTGGTTCACCACTTTGCTTCTCGGGAAGATTTTCATGTTACTATGGTGTATGGAAGTAATAGGGGATCGGATAGGGATGAGTTGTGGACTCATTTGCTGAATTTATCAAATTTGGTTAATAGATGGGTGGTTATGGGAGATTTTAATGTGGTCAGAGGCGAGTTGGAAAAGATTGGAGGGGACTCTCCTGATGAGGGTGAAGTTGATGCTTTCAATAACTGCATTACTAATACTGGGCTACAGGAAGTAAATGGACAGGGATGCGAATTCACTTGGACGAACAATCAGGACCCCTCATCTAGGGTCTGGTCAAAGCTGGATCGTGCATTAATTAATAGCAACTGGTTGAGGGACTTCCCCTCTACTCATGCTCAGTATCTTAATTCTGGAGTATCTGACCATTCGCCAATTCTAATTCGTGTTCTAGCTGAGGAAAAGAGGAGAAAGCGGTTTAGTTTTTTAAATTGCTGGGCGGAGCATCCGGATTACCTTGATTTGGTGAAGAATGCGTGGAGCAAACAGGTAATAGGAACTGCAGCTTATCAGCTCTTTAGAAAATTGCAGAATGTTAAACTTGCGCTGAAAAAGCTGCATAAGAAAGAGTTTACAGCAATAGGGAAGAGAATTAATGCAATTGATGATGAATTGGATAATTGCCAGACCCAATTACAGGGTGATCCGTTCTCAGCTATGCTTATTGCTCGGGAAAAAGCTCTTGCCTCCATGAGTTTGAAACTAAAGAAGGCAGAGCTAAGTATTCTCCACCAGCGTGCCAAGATGGAGCATTTAATCGAGGATGATCAGTCTACTAGTTTTTTTCACACTAGGCTCAAGGAGAGGAGACATCAACAGGTTATCGGAGTAATTCATGATGCTAATGGGAGGGAAAGAGTAGGAGAGGAAGTCTCTACTGGTTTTGTGGAGTACTACCAGGATCTTCTTGGAAAAGCAACTGATGTTATTCCGTTGGATGAGGCAATTATGAAGAGGGGAAACGTTATTCAGGAAAAGGATTGGAGTGCTATGCTTACCATTCCAGTAGAGGAGGAAATTAGGAGGGAAGTGTTCTCGATTCATTCTGATAAAAGCCCAGGTCCGGATGGGTTTTCATTGGGATTTTTTAAGAGCTCGTGGGATATAGTTAAAACGGTTTTCTGTGCAGCAGTGAAGGATTTTTTTGCTAAGGGAAAGATGTTGAAGCAAGCCAATACGACTCTAATTTCCCTCATTCCTAAGAAGATAGTTTGTCATTCAGTGATGGATTACCGGCCAATCTCTTGTTGTTCTGTCCTATATAAAGTCATAAGTAAAATCTTAACTAGCAGGATTAAAGTGGTCATCCAACAACTCGTTGGTCCAGAGCAAATTGCTTTTCTCGATGGCAGAAGCATTCAGGACAATATCGCACTATCTCAGTCTTTGATCAAGAACTATAATAGAAAGCTACTCACGCCTAGGTGTTTCATGAAAGTTGATCTTCGTAAGGCTTTTGACTCCTTGCAATGGGAGTTCATTGAAAGAATGCTTGAGGGTTTCAATTTTCCACCACTTTTTGTTAAGTGGATCAAGGGTTGCATTACAGGATCCTGGTACTCACTCAAAATCAATGGTGAATCTAAAGGATTCTTTAAGGGCAAGAGCGGTATTCGCCAAGGAGACCCTCTTTCTCCTTATTTGTTTGTTTTGAGCATGGAGGTACTTTCAAGGAGGCTTCGAGATATAAATACTAAGGCTATGGTATCTTATCATCCTAAGTGTCGAGGAATTAAGCTAAATCATTTGATCTTTGCGGACGATTTGATGATTTTCATTAGGGGTGACGTTCCTTCAGTTAGAGAGGCAACTACTGCTATGGATATTTTTGCACAAGAATCCGGGTTGAAAGCAAATAAGGGGAAAACGAATATTTTCTTTGGGGGATTTCATGAGGATGTCAAAGAGCTTATTTTGCAACAAACGGGCTTTGCTCAAGGGGCGTTTCCTTGTCGTTATTTGGGGCTTCCGCTTAATGCAATTAGTAATAAACGAGGGGATTATACTGTTCTTATAGAGAAGATCAGAAATAGTTTCGCGAGCTGGTCAGCTCAGGCTCTGACTTACGCTGGCCGGTGTCAATTATTAAATACTGTTGTTTTTGGGCTTTTGGATTTTTGGAGTGCTAATAGTCTCCTACCAGCTAATGTCATTCAGTGCGTTATCAAGGATTGCAGGTCGTTCTTTTGGAGGGGCTCGTGTGAAGGAAGAGGTATGATTTTCAAGAGTTGGGAGAGTATATGTGTGCCTTGGGATGAAAGAGGTTTTGACATAAAACACATTTCTTCTTGGAACAAGGCTTGGGTTAGCAAATGGCTTTGGAGATTGGATATGGCAGGAGAAGACTTGTGGTACAACTGGCATAAGCATTACGTTTTGGGCTCGACAAACATCTGGTGCATACAGAAGAAGGAGTTACATACTGCAACAATTAGAAGTGTTATTACTGTTCGGGATGAAATTATTCGGAGTGCAGGTTCAGTAGAAGAGGCGAAGGAACTGGTTTCATCTTGGACGTCTTTTGGCAAGTTCAACGTTGCAAAAGCGTATGAGTGGTTCCGACCTAAGCAAGCAAAGGCACAAAGGATGAAGTGGTTACACGGAGTCCACACAGTTCCCAAGCATAGGATTATCCTTTCCTTGGCTGCACAGCATAACCTATCTACAGTTGATAATCTACAGCGCAGGGGGATGCAATTTATCAATCGATGTGCATTATGTCAACAGAGATTGGAAACACATAAGCATTTGTTCTTTCATTGCTCTTATTCGGGACAAGTTTGGGCTAGTCTTCTTCAATTGATGCGAGTTGATATGAACTTTGAAACAAGGATAAGAAGTATGATTAGTATTCTGAAATGGAACGTAAACAACAAACCAAAACAGAATGAAAGGATAGTTTTAAGGTTGAATAAACCGTAACCAAGGATAGTATGCTAGGTGAAGTAGACCTATACTCCAACAAAGCGGTTTGCTAGATCAAACACTCGATTGAAATAGCGAGTTTAGAGCTTGTAACGCGACTCACTCTAGACTTTGTCTTGTAAACTACAAGGACGAAACAGAAAGCTCAGCTTTACTCAAGTTTTTTTATGCAAATTGGATGTCTTATTCATTCAACTATGTCTTACTCAAGCTCAGTTTTTTTATGTCGCATCAGAAATTCCCATGCACAACTGTCTTGTTCGGACCATAACTTTGTCAATACTTGTTCAATGAGCCTTCATGAATAGTCATTGGAAAGATAAGCTCGAAATCTATCTTCTCCATTTTGAATGACTACGAAATTCCAAGTATAACTCGAGATATGGACTGATCAAAACAATGCTGCAAAATGAACTCGCATCAGAAATTCCCATGCACAACTGTCTTGTTCGGACCATAACTTTGTCAATACTTGTTCAATGAGCCTTCATGAATAGTCATTGGAAAGATAAGCTCGAAATCTATCTCCTCCATTTTGAATGACTACGAAACTCCAAGTATAACTCGAGATATGGACTGATCAAAACAACGGTGCAAAATGAACTCGCATCATCAATGGATGCGGATTGAAGGAAGAAGTTTTGATCTTCATACGGAAATGATATGTACTGGGAAGCGGAGGCATTGCAATCATTGGAAAAGAGATTGGTTCCGATGTACGCGGGCAGCAGCTGTTTATCAGCTTTGGGGTGAACGGAATGCGAGAATATTTCAAGGAAATTTTAAACAAGTCTCGTGTATTGTAAAATCTATTAAGTTTGTGGTCTTTACTTGGTTAAGAGGAAGGGGTATGCTGGGTTAGTGGTAGAGTTTGGGTTGGTTTTATGTTTCATAATTTAGTGGTTTGTCTTTTGTAAGATAAGTCTCTTTATCATTAATAAAGAGTCATAACCTTTTCTTGCAAAAAAAAAATAAAAAAATAAAAAAATAAATAATAATAATAATAATAATAATAAAAATAATAGTAATAATAATAGTAATAATAATAGTAATAATAATAGTAATAATAATAATAATAATCGAACAACGGAGAAGTGAGAGAAACTGTTTCTCTCTCTAGGATTTTCTCCCGCGCGAATTCTGTTACACGAAGCTTCTTCAATGGCGACGGACCCTCCAACCAAGAGAGGACCAGGTCGACCTCCGAAAAAAGCTCACCAACAATCCTCTCTTCCTCCTCCTGGTTCCTCGGGAGCTGGAAAGGAAGGAATTGGCTCAGAATCCATGGCGGAAGACGATAACCAGAGTACTTCTCCAAGAAACACTTCTTTGAATGATCTTATCCTCCAGGCAATGATCTCTGCTGGTAAAACTCCTCACCCTTCAGGTTCTTCAAATTTAGTTAATCCTGAATCCAATGATGAATTGAATGCTTTTCCCCCTGCCTCCACTACGACAAATAAGATTAAAGAGGATGGTTGGATAAGGAACCGTCCTTTAGGTCGACGTCCTATTAAATCAAATAGCGCGGTTTCAAGAAGGTCAAACCGTCCTATTTAATTGATAACAAAGGACGGTTCAGTAGAATAACCGTTCTATTTGTAAACAAAGTAATAGGACGGTTCTGCCTTCAATCGTCCTATTTGTAAACAATTTAATAGGACGGTTCTGCAATTAAATAGGATGGTTTGACCTTCTTGGAACCGCGCTATTTGATTTAGTAGGACGTCGACCTAAAGGACGGTTCCTTATCCAACCATCCTCTTTAATCTTATTTGTAGTAGTGCTCGAAGGATAGCTCTAATATACCTGTTATTCCAGTGTCTAGCTGGTCTAATGTAGCTAAAAGTACTCAAAAATTAGGCATGAATCTCCAATTCTTTGAGGATTTGGCGGATCAAGGTGAAATTGATATTGCTTTAGATGATTTTGCGGATGAGCTGAAAATCTGGGATAATACTCTAATGGGGAATGTTATTGGCTCTAAACCAACTCTTCAGCAAATGAAGAAATTTGTCCTGGAAAAATGGGGTGCAATTGCCTCTCCTGTAGTTCAATACTTCAAGAGGGGATGGTTCTCCTTTCGTTTTGAGTCAAAAGAGGCAATGGATAGGGTGTTAAGGGGTGGTCCTTGGTCCTTGGGTATCTATACCTTAGTTTTAAAGGAATGGTCCCCTTCTTTTTCAGCTGAAATGGATAGAGTTGCTTGTGTACCTATTTGGGTATTGTTGCCGGACCTTGATCCTTTCCTTTGGTCTGACATTGTCCTTAGTAAGATTGCCAGTAAGATTGGACGACCTCTCTGTGCTGATCTTGCTACTACTACTAAAGCAAAACTCTCCTTTGCGAGAATATTGGTAGAGGCGGATGTCTCTCAGCCATTGCCTGAGTTTGTGGTAATCAATACTCCCTATTGTGAGCATTCGATTCAGAAGGTCCAATATGAATGGATCCCTTACTATTGTAAGGGATTTGGAAAGCTTGGACATACTGTCAAAACTTGCAGGAAAGAAAAGAAGAAGACTGCAGGTGAGCATAAGGAGGTACCAGTACAGGCTGTTGTAGTTCCAGTACAGGAGGATTTGCCTGTTTCTGAGGTTATTGTACAGACTGGGACTGATTCTGATACGATGTCTGGGGTAAATGGACCTGGTGTCTCTGAGCCAAAGGCTTTCTATCAAGATGATACATTCAGGCCAGTTTCCAAGAAGAATTCATCTTCAAATAAAGCAAAACCTGAGGTTAGAGTTGAGCATATGAGGCTTGATAATCTGTTTCATCCTATCTCAGATGAGGAGAATCAGAGTCTAAGCCTTGGAAGGGATGGGTCTGTGAGAATGGACTTTAATGGCGCTAAGTGTACTGAAGGAACTCAGGATTTAATGCATTCTGAGTGTCCTGACCCCGGTGGCAGTTTAGGGATCCAGCTTGATTTTCTTCCCAATTAATGAAAGTCGCAACCTGGAATGTTCGAGGGTTTAACTTGCCCATCAAACATAGTGAGGTTCACGAGTTCTTTAAGCTCAATAATCTGGATGTTCTTATTCTTCTAGAGACAAGAGTTAAGATGCATAGAGCCCCTAGGATTATTTATAGGGTCTTTAAGTATTGGGAGGTCATTACTAATTACTCACATCACCATAATGGGCGGATTTGGATTATCATTAATCCTGCAGCTATTTCTTTCAAATTACTTCATAAAAGTGATCAATTAATTTCTGGTTGGGTTCATCACAATGTTCTTAATAAAGATGTTCTGCTAAGTGCTGTCTATGGGCACAATGCTCCTGCAGATAGACATTCTCTGTGGAATGATCTTTGTCATCTTTCTACAGATAAGGAGTGGATGGTCTTGGGAGATTTTAATATAGTTCGATCCCCGGATGAAAAGCTTGGTCCTAGCCCTCCTTCCTTGGTAGATATGCTAGACTTTAACACCTGCATCAATAGATGTAAACTGGAGGATCTTAATTGTGTGGGTAACTCTATGACATGGACGAATAATGTAGACACCCGCATTTTGACTGCCAGGTGTCTATGGTAGTTTCCAAAAAAAAACAACCGATGATGATCGGACGCTAACATGCTTCTATGCGCTCGGATACGGGCTCAAATCCATTAATCGCTGGCTAATACACTTACAGAGTACAAATCTCACAAAATCAACCTCAAATCCAGGCCCAGCGGGCCGTTTCCAATCAAACGAGGCTAATTTGGGCCGAAACCGACACCGAAATTAAAACCGACTCGTCACGATTGGGTCAATCCCGGTCAAAGTCGTTTCCGAGACATACCAAACAACCCCCCAAACATCAAAAGCCCAATTCAAACTCAAACTCATCAAATACCCATGGTCACGGTCCAAAGCGAGTGACCCGCGCGACCCAGCTGGGCCACTCGATCGAGTGCCTCACCCACTCGATCGAGTGGGCCCTTATTCAAGCCCGACGGCTGGCGTAACGGGCCACTCGACCGAGTTAGCCACCTACTCGGTCGAGTAACCATAAACCGAAGCCCTAGCTTTTCCTATATAAGCAACCCTCATGCACCCCTCTTCAACAACTTTTTTCCACAACTTTACAACCCTAATCACAACTTTTACACACATCTTTACACCCCAAGCAAACCCTAAGCAAACCTCCTAGCAAACCCTAAACTAGTTTTAGGAATTACACCCCAAGCCACCATAACTTAACCTCCATAAACCTCGAAGACTCTAGTGTGAAAGCCACGGTTACGAGCTCTAATCCTGGACAAGAACATGTAGGTTGAGGGTGTCAAAACCTCGCTTCTTCTCCTTTCTTCCTCCTTCTCGCGTCATGTCGTCTTATTACGGGTCGCGTTTTCTTTATTTTATTTCTATCGTTATTATCGCATCATTAATATCGATAGTATAATACTAGTATCAAAACATTAAAATACCTATCAATTTGTGTCGAGTATGAGTGATATTGGAATAAGGAAATCCGAATATACAAGTGTACTGCACACGCGTTGACGGTCGCTTGTTCCGATATCCCGATTACTCGATTATTGAGATAGGTCAATTTCAATAATAATTTTCTTATCGTTTGCATTATTATTGTTATTCGCATATCACATTGATTTTCCAAAATAAGCATTATATTTCAATAAGGGTCGAAACCCGTTGACACGGATCCGACATCACAATCCCTAGGGATCTATTCCGATGTCGGAGAAGTCGAGGGAATCAAGTCTTTTTTTTTTATTTATTCAAATAAAGCGTCGATTTCAGATTCGATACTAATCCCATAATTGGATATCGAATCTAGTAATCAAGTCATATGAATTAATTAATGTGATTTGTTCATATCGCGATAATTAATTCAAAACGGCTAAAATCAATTTATTTATTTTCTATTTCACTCTGATATTCCATATCGATTCAAATAATCGAATGTGGGATACAACGAGTATTCAAAGTTAGAGTCGAGTATAAATTCAACAATATTTATACTCGGTTCAACAAAATTTGCGATTTATAAACAACCAAGTTGAGCGTAAATTGTGCAATATTTATGTCCGATTCGGTAAAATCGTCAAACTCTCAAAAATCAAAAGCAATTTCAAAATCAACGTCAAAATTGCAAACGAATTACAATTCGTACAGGGGGCACTCGACCGAGTGCCTAACCCACTCGGTCGAGTGGTACCCCAAAAATTGGATCAGAATGTCTGTTACGACACCCACTCGATCGAGTCTCACAGTGACTCGGTCGAGTGGCCATGTACTCGACCGAATTGGTCCATAACTCGGCCGAGTACGGTCCATAACGCGAAACAGAAACCTATTTTCAGGGTTTACTCGATCGAGTCTATCGACTACTCGATCGAGTGACCTCGTAACGACCAAAACATGAGTCGTACATCCTTCTTTTCAAAACTCGATAGTATTTTACGACTTAGGTCAACACGTGCTTAATTCATCACGTGTATACTGTCCTTTCAAACCATGCATCATCTTGTACATCATTCAATTCAATTCAATATTTGCACAAACCGTTATTTTTCGTTATATCATTACATCGTTACTAACGCGTTTGTTATTTCTTTTGTCAATTTAATTCTTGTTCGTTTATTGTACTAAATGAACCCACATGCTAAATTCCACTTTGACGTAGAATTAATTGCATTAAATCGACTTAGAAACCCTTTTCAATTCCATTCACATGTTTAGGGAAAATACTCTTTGCATATCATTTTCCCGTTTTACTAGCGCGCGTATTGTAAGTCATTCGAATTCTTAGTAGAGGCCGCTAATGTGCGGGCGGGGTTGGGTGTCCTTTGTGGGCTTCCCAACACGTACCCTCACCCCTTACTCAGAACCTCGGTTTCCGGATGCCCGAAACCGTTGGCGCACAAGAGTCATTCAATACACAATATCCGATAATGTCGGTATTGGTATCAAATGCAAAGGGACGAGCCCAATAAACTCTGACATCGGAAATGGGCCGTATTTTGTATACGGACCACTACGACATAGAGTGGGCTCGAATGGTTCCGAATAACCACAAAATTCGGTGGCGACTCCACATAGACCTAAATTTCAATTCGATCCATTCTCATATGGAGATTCATTCGCCTACCCAAACCCGCGCGTGGCCGCGTCGGGGTGGACCTATGTCATGTCCACAATTTGGCGACTCCGCTGGGGATTGGCTGATGCGTGACTTACCATCGGCATCCTCAGGGTGAGACTCGAATAGAAATTGTTTGACTAGTACAATACGCGTCTTAGTTTTACGGTTCATGCATAACCCATATTTTCCCGGGCCGGTACTGGTGACCGACGTCCCACTATACCATTGATGTACTCCAACATGGATATGTCAAAAGGTGTCCATAGTCGATTCGAGTGGGTTTCGCGGCATGTTCTAAGCTCAACTCGACTTAGAGAGTCCGTCCCGATCAACGTCTAGACTATGTACACTGGTATAGACCCTTTCAGACCGACCGAGACTTAGTGTAGAGCATACATGGCGTCGTTATAATGCTTGTGTGACTACGTGCTACTTGGTTTCCGAGTCATTTTCAAAAATATCAACTTTTCAAAAATTACACCCTCTTTTTCAAGACATTCAATTTTCAAAACCCGGGACATACCGAATTTAGGACTTATGATTTTACTCAAAGTAGCCTATTTTCTAGCCGGTATGCTGCCCAAATCGAAACTCGAACTTTCAAAACTCATGGCCCAATGACTTTTCGTCCTCTTTTTCGGAAATTTGGGCCATTCACCGAGTCCACTCGGTCCTGTTTCAAAAATCAATCAATTTTCAAAACTTCCCTCCTCTTAGGACTTCCCATATTTAGCAGTGTCGGGTCATGTCTTAAGTTGTCAAGTTTCTCTAGCGTCGAAGCTCTGTCGATCTTACATCGCGAGCTTCTTCCCTATCCCAGTCCGCCTTATTAGACTAAGGCAAGGCCCACCTAAGTAGGACATACTCTTACGAAGGAGGGCCCGTCAACACAATCGATTCAAAAGTCTGGGGATGTCCCACGTGAACCTTCCTTCGAATAGGACTAGGCCCACTAGCCGAATCCTAAGGAAGGCCCACACTTCACGAGTCACCCGTCTAGGTGTCTTTCTCGAGTCATTTTCCTTTTTAGTCTCGTTTGGGATGTACTTTCTATTCCGGGATTTCTGGGCTAGTTTCTGATTACGCGGTGTTCTTACAGACAGGCCAGCCACAACCCGACATCAACGCAAGATGGACGAATTGAAAAATGCCCTAACCAAAATCGAGACTCAGCTGACCTCCATCCTCGCTAACCAAGCAACTTTGGACACTCGCCTGAGCACTGTAGAGAAGACGGTCCCAGTTGAAGGAGCTGATTCCACTGGGCCCATAGCCGAATTGGTCAGTGTTGTTCGCAGGCTCGAGGAGCAAGTTCACTTATCAACAAGCAACTCAATCCACTCTGAAAATGCTCGCATTTATTCACCTTTGAATGACGAGCTACCGGCCAACTTCAACTTAACGGGAATTCCTATGTTTGAGGGTACCGAAGATCCGGTCCATCATATCCGGGCTTTCAAGGACTTCATGGCAGTCAAAGGAGTAAAGTCCACCATGTTCAAGCACCTATTCCCTTCCTCTTTGGAAAAGCATCCCAGGGCCTGGTTCTACAGGCTCGACCCCAAGAAATACAAGACTTGGGATGATGTGGCGACCGAATTTGCTCGGAACTACGCCGATAACACTGAAATCCAGACTACAATGCGTACTCTGGAGGTAATGGCCCAAGAGCCCAAAGAAGGGTTCACAAAATATCTGCAAAGGTGGAGGGCTGAGAGTGTGAAGCTGGTCGACAAGCCCGGCGAGAAGGCCCTAGTGGAAGCCTTCGTCAAAAATCTACTCCCATCCTACCGGGTCCACCTCCGGTATGCCATCATACCAAACTTTGCTGTCCTTACTGAAATGGGCACGAGAATCGAGGATGACTTCAGGCTAGAGAGCCTGACTAAGGCCTCTACCAAAGGCTATCAAGGGGCAAGTTCATCTACAATCAAGCCCACACCCGCAGCTGCAACTCGCAGCATCTTCGACGAGGTAAACCTGCTCGACACCTCATCTAAAAAGAATACACCAAATCGGGTATTCACAGATATAGGGACTACCTATACTTATGCCTTACAGAGGCTATCCTCAAAGGGCCTAATCCAACCGATAGGCCCAACTGCAGAACCTCCAGTGGAAAAGAGGCCCAAAACTTACAATGCCCAGGCCTATTGTCAGTATCACCGGGGTAACGGGCATGATACTGAAAAATGTTGGAGATTAAAACACCTGATCCAGGACCTTATCGAGAGCGGGAAAATCCCGTTGCCCGGAGACAAGCCGAGCAACAAAGAAAACTCATTCAGCGCTCATGCTATCTTCACCGGTGAGGTAATTGACTGTTCTCACCTCATCTCTCCCTATATCCCACAAGTCAACGGGATATGGTTCGACGACGAGAATGATGTGTACTTAACCAAAGGGGAAGCTGTCCCCATCACCCTCGAAGAGGTCCGACAGGCTAAGTCCAAGGCCTTAGCCACCAATCATCTCGCCGCAGCTGGGCGTTCCATTCCTATATCCGTCACTGAACCTGCCAGGACGGAGCCTACCCTCGAAGAACCAAGCCCAAACACGGCTCTGGTCCAGCAAATGAAGAGGGTCCGAGCTGATCTAACCATATGGCAACTATTGGTTAGCTCGCAAGCTCATCGGGAAGCACTGACTAAGGCTCTCGATGAAATCAAGGTTGATTCAGAAGCTACCCCTGCTGAAATGGTAGCCACCATCATGCCCTACCTTAAGGGCAAATCCAAAGAAGATGGCCCACTCATAACCTTCTCTGAAGCTGATCTGCCACCATTTGGGCCCAATCACAATCTGGCCCTATACATCACGGTCGTCTGCAAAGGTAAATATCTCCCGATGACCCTTATCGACGATGGATCAGCCGTGAATGCCCTTCCTCTAAGGACCGCAAAAGCACTCGGCATCACCGATGCCGATTACCTTCCAACGGCGCAGACTATCCAGGCTTTCGACGGAAGCCCAAAACCTGTCGCCGGGGCCGTGAAAGTGAAGATCATAACGGGCCTAATCGAAAAGGAATTGGAATTTCAGGTGATAGATGTCACCTCATCATTCAATCTCTTGCTGGGAAGGCCTTGGTTCCACGCAGTCAAGGCCGTGTCATCTACCCTTCATCGAAAAGTCAAGATGCCCCTCAAAGACGGTATCATCACGCTGGAGGCGACCCCAATTACCGTAGCAAGCTGCAACGCTACGGGCCGGGCCGACCCGCGAGGATTTGATTTCGTGGGCATGATCGAAGAAGAATATCTCTTTAGGCCCTACTTCACAACTAGCATCGATACGATGCTGCAAAATCTGGGTTACCTACCCGGAATAACCTCAAGGCCATATCTTCCAGCTGGGAAGATTATCGAGGTCCTAAATGATGGCGAGTCACATTTCGGATTGGGGTATGCTATAACCCCGGAAAACGTGGTTCGGGCCGGTATTCACAAGGCCGTCGACATTATCAAGGGTACTTACATAAGCCCTTATAGCCTGAAGTTAACGGATTATTTCGTTACTCCAGTCTTCGGAGCCGTCCAAGTGGGCCTCTACCAACCCACCATCAAACATCCCGAGACCAAAAAGGCTCGGGAATGCAATTTCATCCCTGATGATATATTCACCATCGTCCAAGCCGAATCAAAGGAAGGCGAAAGCAACTCCGAGCCTTTGCTGGGGCTCTTATTCGGAGAAGACAAAGCCGTCCCCGCTCCAAAGAACGACTTGGTCAACCTGATCCTTCGCAGCGATCGGTTCGACCCAACCAAGCTAATCACCGAGGTCGGCGCCAACACCGAAACGAGGGCTTGGAAGAAGACCATAAAATGGACCGACAGTCAAGGACGGGTCTACAAGCTGACCACCGGCGAGGGAGACATGCCGGATACCGAGTCTGAGTCTGAGTCTGAGTCGGAGTCTGAGTCCGAGTCTAGAGGGTCTGGTGCTAAAGTCGAGTCTGTAACCCCTCTTCCCTTATCCACTGAGGTCTCGGGGCCTGTCCCAAGACCTCTCCCTATCCCGCCACTGACCAATGATCAGATGGCAGCTCTATTCGAGCTATTTTCAAAATTTACCATCAATAATAATAACGAACACCGTTCTGCTTACGACTTGTCTTATTTCCAAAATGTTCTCAATTTCAAAAATTTTATATGCAATGACATTGAGAAACCCGACGAACAGGTACCCCTACCTCAACATCTGGTCGAGCAGCTCGAGCAAAGGGAATCCCGAGATCCGGTAATCGAAGAAACCGAGTCCATCAACGTGGGAACCACTTTAGAGCCCCAGATGCTTAAGTTGGGCCTATCTTTAGATCCAGAGGAGAGAAAACAATTCACCGACCTCCTCCAGGAATTCAAAGATGTCTTTGCATGGTCCTACAAGGACATGCCGGGTATAGACCGGGAGATAGCCGAACACCGAATACCCATCAAAGATGGGTGCAAGCCGGTAAAGCAAAAACTCAGAAGAATGAAGCCCGAGTGGTCTCTTAAAGTCAAGGAAGAGGTCGATAAACAATTTAAAGCAGGCTTTATACAAGTGTCTGAATATCCAGACTGGGTTGCAAACATCGTGCCGGTACCCAAGAAGGACGGCAAGGTGCGGGTTTGCGTGGACTTCCGGGATCTTAACAAGGCAAGCCCAAAAGACGATTTTCCGTTACCACACATCGACATACTGGTAGATAACACGGCCGATCATGCCCTTCTATCGTTCATGGACGGGTATGCCGGGTACAATCAGATTAAAATGGCAGAAGAGGACATGGGTAAGACCACCTTCATTACACCTTGGGGTACTTACTGTTACACCGTCATGCCATTTGGGCTTATCAACGTCGGGGCCACTTATCAACGGACCGCCACTACCTTGCTCCACGACATGATGCATAAGGAAGTGGAGGTCTATGTGGACGACATGATCGTCAAATCCAAGGACCGAAGCGGGCACATTTCAGCCCTAAGAAAGTTCTTCACCCGGCTACGTAAATACAACATGAGACTGAACCCACAAAAATGCAGTTTTGGGGTAACGTCGGGCAAATTACTGGGCCATATCGTTAGCCAACGCGGCATCGAGGTCGACCCAGCTAAAATCAAAGCCATCACCGAGATGCAACCACCCAAGACCGAAAAGGAAATAAGGGGGTTTCTTGGAAAAGTCCAATACATCAGCCGGTTCATTTCGAAACTAACCATGGTATGCGAACCCATCTTCAAAAAGCTAAAAATCGGAGAACGGGTGCTATGGGATGGCAAATGTCAAGCGGCTTTCGACAAAATCAAGGAGATGCTGTCTGCTCCGCCGGTACTAATGCCACCTCAACACGGTCTGCCTTTGTCGTTATACCTAACGACGACGGAGACGACCATGGGGGCTATGCTGGCCCAGACAGTCGATTCAGAAGAACGGGCTATTTACTACATCAGTAAAAAGTTCCTCGAATATGAGTGAAAATATACAATGCTCGAAAAGACGTGCCTAGCATTGGTTTGGGCCACTAAAAAGCTCCGACATTACATGCTCAGTCACGAGGTACATGTGTTATCCAAAATGGATCCTATCAAGTACTTATTTGAGAAGCCCATCCTCAACGGCAGGATGTCAAGATGGACTTTAATGTTATCCGAGTTCGACCTCAAATTTGTACCATTAAAAGCCATCAAAGGCCGGGTAGTTGCCGAGTTCCTCGCTGACGGCCCGATATCCGAAGAAGGCCACACCGATACATGGGCCTTTCCTGATGAAGACATATTCCATACCGATACGGAAGTGTGGGATTTATATTTCGATGGGGCATCCAACTTCCAAGGATTTGGGGTCGGAATCCTGTTAATTTCACTCCGAGGGGAACACACTCCCTTATCCATCAAGTTGGACTTCGACGTGACCAACAACGCAGCCGAATACGAAGCATGCATTCACGGGTTGCAAGCCGCCGTTGATTTAGGGGTAACAAACCTCCGGGTCCACGGTGATTCGTCATTAGTCATCAATCAAGCACTCCAAAAATGGAAAACTCGGAACGCCAATCTCGTGGCTTACCAAGCACGGGTAAGGGTTCTAGAGAAACAATTTCAAAAGGTAGAATACATTTATCTGCCCCGGGAAGAGAATCAGTTCGCAGATGCACTTTCCAAATTAGCATCTTTACTGAACATCCCGGATCACCTGACCAGCATGCCAATCTGTGTCGAAAGACGGTCCGAGCCAGCCTACATTCACGCCATTCAGGATATCGAGATAACTGACCCGGAGCCTTGGTATCAAGCTGTCCTAACCTACCTGACAACGGGAGAGTACCCCCCGGAAGCTGAAAATCGGGCCAAAAAGGCCCTACGAAGATTAGCAACCCAATTTGTTCGAACTGATGACGGGCAATTGTACAAAAAGACGGCACAGGGGGCTCTACTCCTATGCATCGACAAAATACAGGCCGAAGAGGTCATGGCCGAGGTCCATGATGGTGAAAATGGCCCGCATATGAACGCCCATATGCTAGCCCGAAAAATCATGAGGCTCGGGTACTATTGGAACACCATGGAAACAGACTGTCAGTTGTATGTCAAACACTGCCATAACTGTCAGATCTTCGCCAATGTACAACATATGCCATCTTCCCTATTATATACCATGACATCACCATGGCCATTTTCGACATGGGGTATTGACATAATTGGAAAGGTGCATCCTTCCGGGACGGGAGGTCATTGCTTCATCTTGGTGGCCATCGACTACTTCACCAAATGGGTCGAAGCCGAGTCATACCGTGTCTTGAACGCCAAGCACGTGGCCAAATTTATCCAAAATAAAATAATATGCCGGTATGGGATCCCTCACGAGTTCATCAGCGATCACGGGACCCACTTTCAAGCTGAAACTGCTGCATTGTTGGCAAAATACAAAATTCAAAGGCATACATCTTCGCCTTACCGACCTCAAACAAATGGAGCGGTAGAAGCGGCCAATAAAATAATTGTCACCATACTTAAAAAGATGGCTGAAAATTACCGGGACTGGCCCGACAAAATACCTTTTGCCCTGTGGGGATATCGAACCTCAATCCGCACCGCGACCGGGGCAACCCCGTATTACTTGACATACGGAATGGAAGCGGTCCAACCAGTCGAGCTAGAGGTGCCATCCATTAGGATCCTACTTGAAAGCCAAGTACCTGAGGCAGATTGGGTCCAAGCCCGATACGATTCGCTAGTCCTTTTAGACGAACGGCGATCCCGGGCTCTCAACAACATTCAAATATATCAAAAAAGGATCCAACGGGCTTTCAACAAACGGGTTAGGCCCAGGAACATCAAGGAAGGGGATCTGGTCCTAAAATCGGTTCGTGCCTTACTACCGGTTAACCCAAGGGGTAAATTCAAACCCAACTGGGTTGGGCCATACTTAGTCAAGAAGGTCCTATCGGGAGGAGCGGTGATGCTGACAGACTTGGACGGGAACGAATTTGTCAACCCAACCAACTTGGACCAGCTGAAGCGCTACTACCCATAAACCCCCATCTCAATGTCATTTGCAAAATTTATAAAAATTTGTCCTTTTTATAAATTTTCAAAATTTTTGACAAGTCAATAAGCTAGAACTAATATATTCAACTGTCGCACATCTTGAATTAATAATCCTGATGTATTTCGAAAATTGCAAAAAAAAATCAATCAAATCAAATTTTGAACTGCGTTAGGTTTGATTCCGCCATTTGCGGATACGTAGGTAACCCTTCAAAAGGGTACAACCACTGCAATAAACGAAAGACGGGATCGGTGTTCAATAATATGTCCTTTATTAATATCTTGATAAACTCGGGATTACAAAAAAAAAAAAAAAAAAAAACGCCAAAACGGCATTTACACAAAAAATCACACCACAAAAATAATAATAATATTCAAATAATAAAATAAGGAGACTAGTATCCGGGCATCTTCCCCTTCCCCTTGTCCTTCGGGTCGCGTGGAGCCTGAGGTCTTCGGGGTGGTGGCGAGCGTTCCCGAATCACAAGTGGAACCTCCTTAGCCCGAGCCCGTTTCTTTGACGACGGGTCTTCAATCACGGTCTTCGGCCCAAGTCGGGCCCGCACATGCTCCGACAGTCTATCCCGTGGGCCAAGTCGATCCTGCACGGGTAGTCTTGGGCCCAGTCTCCTTTCCAAGTCCATCTGGGGGCTCACTTTCCCCCAAGCACCTTTAGCACTAGACCCTTCAGCTTGAGTCTTAGTCTTCTTCTTGTGACCAGACATTAGACGAACTAGGGTAGCTGGAGTGTCTCCTTCATCAAAGAACCCCCTGTTGTCTTTGGCTTGCTCCCTTCTCAGCAGGTCGAAGGCTTCATCGACCTTCAAAGCGGCTCGGGCTTTAGCATCTCCTGCTTTGGTCCACTTCTTATAAGAATCTGAAACCCAGATTGAGTGGCGAGATTTGACAATGGGCCAAGTATGCCGTGTGTACCACCTTTGCATCCAGGTATCACACATTACATCAGTCAACTGGGTAGGGTCACTCACAACCGCTTCAACTTCAGGGATTCGCTGGGTCCATCCATACTGCCTTAGTATGCGATCTGGATAGAGATGAACCGTCTGCTTGAAAGAAAGGATCACCTGATAGCGGGCTCTGTCCCTCGGGTCCAAGCCACTCCAAAGGTAGATGGGCCACCATGGAACTACCCATCGAATTAACGGGCCGCCATGAAAAGACAAAACCTCGTCCCAGTACTTCTGCGTAATCTGACGAGAAAAGTCAATGGCCCGCCTCCTCGTCATCACCTGGTTATGAAGGTAGTTGCCCGCATCGAGAGGAGGATCTATCACTGATAGTCTCTCATATAGCCAAATCTGCAAAAGGAAACAAAAGCATGAGATTCCAAGGCAAAATAGGCATTCGCCTAAAGGCCACTCGGTCGGGTGCTTGGGACACTCGATCGAGTGGTACCCCTGAACGCAAACAGGAGGCTCTTTACGAGGGCACTCGATCGAGTGGCAGAGTAACTCGATCGAGTGGCACCTCCGAAGACAGATCAGAAGAGTTTCATCGAGGGTACTCGACCGAGTGCCTGGGTAACTCGATCGAGTACCCCCTACAGTAAAAAAAAAAATTGCAAAAAAATCAAAAATTGAAAGAAGTGGTCAAGTGACATACTTGCAACAAACGGGTGCTCCCGGTAAGACGAATGGATGAGTCCCTTTTGCGATCGTCCAATCCTTGGATAATCTCGCCCGTGATCAACCAAGCCGGGCTGTGCTCAGTCTCCATCAGATCCACTACGGTCAGAAGACGGGTACTTCCCATACAGGATAACAAGTCCATATGACCCTCGAAAGCATATACATGGAGCATGCAAAAAGAGAAAGCCCTACGGCTGTAAGCCGGTCTAACCCGAACATCGAGAGAGTTCATAAATTTCTCAGCCAAGTCGATCAGAGAAATTCTATCACCATCCATCATATGGGAAACCTCGTTGTGAGAGAGCCCTAGAAATTCTCTCAGCTTCCTCCTCGGGTCATAAATCGAGTACGGGACGGCGGGACGGAGTATCGGGTTCCATCCTCCTATAGCCGCAATCTCCTCAGGTAAAGGGCAGATTTCGCCCCGAGGGAAAGCAAAGACATGATATATGTCATCCCAATAAGCCAAGCACGCATCCAGAAAGTAGCGGTCAACCACCATCTGACGGAACGGGTACAATTGGGTTATCCCCGTCTGATTCAAAGCCACCCTATCTGCATCCCTGAAGCGACGGGACCACTCCTGCAACATCACGCTCAACCTATCAATCCCCATGGTTAACCTTCTCGAGAAGATGGAGAGACTTTCTTTTTACCTTACGGGAATTAAAGAGACTTTCTTCTAAGAAGAGTTTATTGGTGATGGGACTTATGAAGAAAATCAAGAGCAAGGAGGGGCTATATATAGCATTAGCCTTGCAAACTATTTAGGAAATCTTCCTAATCTCAATAGGAATTGAACCACAATCCTAGTCTCAATACTAGCACGGAAATCTCCATCCCGAACTTTCCTAATCTTTGTTAGGAGTCAAAATATCAAAGTTTCCAAAATTCAAAAATCTCAAGATTTCAAATTTCAAAATTTCAAAATTTTCAAAATTTCAAAAATCGTTTCTCCCCAGCGCGAGTCATTTTACTACCTATGTGTTGCATGCATTTTATGTAACTCGTACAGGCACAACTCAAACAGGGACGTGCAACCCACGATAGTTCCCCGGCGGAAGCCAACGGCGGCATTTCAAGGGATGAGTCTACATACAGGCGCACCCAGGGCTTATGCGACAAGTCCAATTCCCCACGGAGTTATCGGCTCAGGTATGACTTCTAGCTTACGGCCGGCGAGCCCTTCACGCAAGTCTAATGGACTATAAACGACCCGGCCGGAAGTCCGCCAGGTTTCAATCCTCGATTAGCCTGGTGGATACTCTGACTTTCGCCCTGTCCAAGCCTCAGTCAGAGTGGGGGCTCTGTAGACACCCGCATTTTGACTGCCAGGTGTCTATGGTAGTTTCCAAAAAAAAAACACCCGATGATGATCGGACGCTAACATGCTTCTATGCGCTCGGATACGGGCTCAAATCCATTAATCGCTGGCTAACACACTTACAGAGTACAAATCTCACAAAATCAACCTCAAATCCAGGCCCAGCGGGCCGTTTCCAATCAAATGAGGCTAATTTGGGCCGAAACCGACACCGAAATTAAAACCGACTCGTCACGATTGGGTCAATCCCGGTCAAAGTCGTTTCCGAGACATACCAAACAACCCCCCAAACATCAAAAGCCCAATTCAAACTCAAACTCATCAAATATCATGGTCACGGTCCAAAGCGAGTGACCCGCGTGACCCAGCTGGGCCACTCGATCGAGTGCCTCACCCACTCGATCGAGTGGGCCCTTATTCAAGCCCGACAGCTGGCGTAACGGGCCACTCGACCGAGTTAGCCACCTACTCGGTCGAGTAACCCTAAACCGAAGCCCTAGCTTTTCCTATATAAGCAACCCTCATGCACCCCTCTTCAACAACTTTTTTCCACAACTTTACAACCCTAATCACAACTTTTACACACATCTTTACACCCCAAGCAAACCCTAAGCAAACCTCCTAGCAAACCCTAAACTAGTTTTAGGAATTACACCCCAAGCCACCATAACTTAACCTCCATAAACCTCGAAGACTCTAGTGTGAAAGCCACGGTTACGAGCTCTAATCCGAGACAAGAACATGTAGGTTGAGGGTGTCAAAACCCCGCTTCTTCTCCTTTCTTCCTCCTTCTCGCGTCATGTCGTCTTATTACGGGTCGCGTTTTCTTTATTTTATTTCTATCGTTATTATCGCATCATTAATATCGATAGTATAATACTAGTATCAAAACATTAAAATACCTATCAATTTGTGTCGAGTATGAGTGATATTGGAATAAGAAAATCCGAATATACAAGTGTACTGCACACGCGTTGACGGTCGCTTGTTCCGATATCCCGATTACTCGATTATTGAGATAGGTCAATTTCAATAATAATTTTCTTATCGTTTGCATTATTATCGTTATTCGCATATCACATCGATTTTCCAAAATAAGCATTATATTTCAATAAGGGTCGAAACCCGTTGACACGGATCCGACATCACAATCCCTAGGGATTTATTCCGATGTCGGAGAAGTCGAGGGAATCAAGTCTTTTTTTTTTTTTATTCAAATAAAGCGTCGATTTCAGATTCGATACTAATCCCATAATAGGATATCGAATCTAGTAATCAAGTCATATGAATTAATTAATGTGATTTTTTCATATCGCGATAATTAATTCATAACGGCTAAAATCAATTTATTTATTTTCTATTTCACTCTAATATTCCATATCGATTCAAATAATCGAATGTGGGATACAACGAGTATTCAAAGTTAGAGTCGAGTATAAATTCAACAATATTTATACTCGGTTCAACAAAATTTGCGATTTATAAACAACCAAGTCGAGCGTAAATTGTGCAATATTTATGTCCGATTCGGTAAAATCGTCAAACTCTCAAAAATCAAAAGCAATTTCAAAATCAACGTCAAAATTGCAAACGAATTACAATTCGTACAGGGGGCACTCGACCGAGTGCCTAACCCACTCGGTCGAGTGGTACCCCAAAAATTGGATCAGAATGTCTGTTACGACACCCACTCGATCGAGTCTCACAGTGACTCGGTCGAGTGGCCATGTACTCGACCGAATTGGTCCATAACTCGGCCGAGTACGGTCCATAACGCGAAACAGAAACCTATTTTCAGGGTTTACTCGATCGAGTCTATCGACTACTCGATCGAGTGACCTCGTAACGACCAAAACATGAGTCGTACATCCTTCTTTTCAAAACTCGATAGTATTTTACGACTTAGGTCAACACGTGCTTAATTCATCACGTGTATACTGTCCTTTCAAACCATGCATCATCTTGTACATCATTCAATTCAATTCAATATTTGCACAAACCGTTATTTTTCGTTATATCATTACATCGTTACTAACGCGTTTGTTATTTCTTTTGTCAATTTAATTCTTGTTCGTTTATTGTACTAAATGAACCCACATGCTAAATTCCACTTTGACGTAGAATTAATTGCATTAAATCGACTTAGAAACCCTTTTCAATTCCATTCACATGTTTAGGGAAAATACTCTTTGCATATCATTTTCCCGTTTTACTAGCGCGCGTATTGTAAGTCATTCGAATTCTTAGTAGAGGCCGCTAATGTGCGGGCGGGGTTGGGTGTCCTTTGTGGGCTTCCCAACACGTACCCTCACCCCTTACTCAGAACCTCGGTTTCCGGATGCCCGAAACCGTTGGCGCACGAGAGTCATTCAATACACAATATCCGATAATGTCGGTATTGGTATCAAATGCAAAGGGACGAGCCCAATAAACTCTGACATCGGAAATGGGCCGTATTTTGTATACGGACCACTACGACATAGAGTGGGCTCGAATGGTTCCGAATAACCACAAAATTCGGTGGCGACTCCACATAGACCTAGATTTCAATTCGATCCATTCTCATATGGAAATTCATTCGCCTACCCAAACCCGCGCGTGGCCGCGTCGGGGTGGACCTATGTCATGTCCACAAATAAGCACGACCATGAAACTCGGATTTGGTCCAAGCTGGATAGGGTACTAGTAAATGCAGCTTGGACTGCTTCCTTTCCTTCTTATTCTGCAATTATTGGGGAGGCAGGAATTTTGGATCATTTTCCGATTACTATCACAGTGATGAAATCTCCTCCTATTAAGAAGAGATTCAGTTTCTTAAATAGCTGGGTTTCGTATTCCAAGTTTAGGGCAGTGGTGGCCTCTGCTTGGAACAAGCCTGTTAATGGGTCTCCTATTTACTGTCTATTTGCTAGGCTCAAGAATACTAGGCTAGCTCTCTCTCAATTCCATAAGGAGAACTACACTAACATTTCAGGAAGGATTCAGGTGGCAAAAGAAGAACTCACTAACTGCCAAAGACTTCTCCAAGAGGAGCCTTTTTCTCCTGGGTTAATTCAGCAGGAAAAGATTCTAACAGCTAGTTATTGTGAGCTTAAAAATGCATAATTAAGTATGTTACAACAGCGGGCGAAAATTCAACATCTACAGTTATCAGATTGCTCCACAAAATACTTCTTCTCCAAGATTGCTGAAAGGAGAGCACAACAGATGTTAGGTGCAATTCAGAACAGTGAAGGAGACTTATGCCAAGGCTCGAATGCAGTCTCTGCAGCCTTTCTTGAATATTATACTCAGCTTTTAGGTACTCCTTCTCCCACCGCTCCAATTCCACCTGACATTGTTCAGGCTGGTCCTTGCTTGGCAGATTCCAGTAGTCTTACAAGGCATGTTTCTTTAAGCGAAGCTAAAGCAGCAGTGTTTGAGATGGACTCTAATAGTAGCCCGGGATTTGATGGATTTTCGGCTGGGTTTTTTAAAGCTACTTGGGACATTGTTGGGGGAGATTTCTTTAAAGCAGTTCAGGGGTTTTTTAAATCCAGCAACATGCCAAAGCAAGCTAATACCACAGTTGTCTCTCTTATTCCTAAGAAACCTTGTCCTACTTCTGTTATGGATTTTAGACCAAATCATGTTGCACTGTTTTCTACAAAGCCGTAAGTAAAATTCTTGCAAATAGACTCAAACCTCTTCTCCCCTGTCTGATTGCTGAAGAACAAGCTGCATTTGTGAAGGATAGATGTATTTTTGAGAACACTCTACTTTCTCAATCTTTGGTTAAGGGTTATTCTAGGAAATTTATAACTCCTAGATGTCTTGTGAAGGTGGACATTAGAAAGGCTTTCGATTCGATTCAGTGGTCGTTTATCGCTAAAATGTTTACCTTGTTAGGTATTCCAGCTCAATTCTCTAGTTGGGTTTTGGGTTGCATTACTAGTCCTTGGTACTCATTCAAGATCAATGGGGAAATTGTGGGATTTTTGCAAGGAACAAATGGTATTCGCCAAGGGGATCCTCTTTCCCCCTATATCTTTGTTCTAGGGATTGAGATTCTGTCCAGGAATCTTAGGCAAATTTGTGCTCAAGATCAAGTTTCTTTCCATCCAAAGTGTGCCAAGCTGAACTTAACGCACCTTATTTTTGCAGATGACTTGATGATGTTTATAAGAGGTGATGTTCCATCAGTTATGGCAGTAAAGAATTCTTTGGATCAATTTGCTTCAATTTCAGGCTTAAGAGCTAATGCGGATAAAACTAATATATATTTTGGGGGTGTCTCGCCTTTAGTCCAACAACAGATTCTTTCTCAGTCGGGGTTCACTTAGGGGGCTTTCCCGTTTAGATATTTAGGTGTTCCTCTCACGGATGCCAGGATATCTGTGCAGATGTTCGATAGCCTTATATTGAAACTGCAGCATTCAGTCCAACATTGGTCTTCTCAATTGCTCTCTTATGCGGGGAAAGCACAGTTGATAAATTCAGTTGTTTTTGGAATCGAAAACTTCTGGAGCTCAAGCATTCTGTTTCCTAAGAGTGTTTTCCATAAAATTAATAAAATCTGCAAGGATTTTTTCTGGGGCATTGAACCAGGCTCGAGGAGGCATGTTTTTAAAAGCTGGCATTTCATATGTTTCTCATGGTCTGAAGGGGGCTTTAACATTAAGAATCTTGCAGCCTGGAATAAAGCCGTACTGACTAAATGGCTGTGGAAACTCGATGCAAACTTTGGTAGTATCTGGATCAAATGGTGTGGCAAATACATAACAGGAACTGATTCTATTTGGGAAATTCAATCCAAGGAATTCTTTCCTTCGGGCATAAAGAACATCCTGGCAGTGCGAGATGTTTATGTCCAGAATCTGGGTTCTATTCACAAGGCTACGGAGTTTGTAAATTTCTGTGTAAAAGGCAACAAGTTTAGTTTCGATATAGCATATCAGTTTCATTGCAGCTCCTATTCTAAGGTCTACTGGCATTCCATTATTACTAGACCCATAATAATGCCTCGACATAAGGTCGCCCTTTCCATGGCTATCCAGAAGAAACTTCCTACTGTGGATCGAATACAAGGACGGGGCATTTGCTTGGCTAATAGATGTGTTTTCTGCCTGGAGGCAGCTGAAACGCATGGACATTTGTTCTTTAATTGCAAGTTCACGAAAGAGGTTTGGAAAGGCCTTCTTGCTTGGATGAAAATACCTCATTTCCATGTAGATCTTAAGTGTGTTATAGATTGGCTAACTAGCAACAAGGTCAAGAAACATTGGAAAGCTCCCTTATTTTGTGTTTGCCTTGCAGCTGCGATCTATACCTTATTTTGTGTTTGCCTTGCTTGGATGAAAATACCTCATTTCCATGTAGATCTTAAGTGTGTTATAGATTGGCTAACTAGCAACAAGGTCAAGAAACATTGGAAAGCTCCCTTATTTTGTGTTTGCCTTGCAGCTGCGATCTATACCTTATGGAAAGAACAAAATGGAAGAATTTTTGGCAAGACGAAAGCTCCAGTTGATATGCTCCTTTGTAGAGTTAAATTTTTGGTTTCTATCCAATTTGAAAAGTGTATAGAGAAGGCCAAATATAGGAGGGTGTTATATTTTTTGCATTCGTTTGATGTGTAAACATCAAATAGTGTGTTAGATTTTTGCAAACACTGTAATTTCATATTGAAATGAAATGATATCTTTTTTGCAAAAATAAAATAAAATAATAATAATAATAATAATAATAATAATAATAATAATACGCGACTTGCTCTCTCTCCTCTCTCTCTCTAGGGGAAGGTTCCCTCACCCGTTTGATGGGATGAATCCGACGGTGACAAAGGGAAGAGGGCGGGGACGGCCGCATAAAACGCCAAAAAATGATGAGCATTTTCAAGGGGGTCCTAAGGATACTGACTCTGAAACTTCTCGTGAAGAACTGGAGCCACAGGTAGCAGATACTAAACAGGGTATGAATGTTCTCAATGAGCTAATTAACCGAGCTTTACAATCAACACTCCAGATCGGTTCTAGAAGTGCCTCTAAGAGTGCTTCTAAGAGTCAATCTGAGAAAAAGGAACTGGAGTAAAAACTTGTTGAAGAAGGAAGTCGGTCGGAAGAAAAGGAGGCAGTGGTAGTTCAAAATCCGATGGTGAAGCCACCTGGTACTTGGGCAGAGCGGGTTACAGACAATAAAACAGGTATGAAACTGTATTTTGATGAATACTGCGCGAAGGCGGATGAAATCACTATTGATTATGAGGATTATGAGGATGAACTGTTGATTTGGCAAAATACTTTAATGGGGCATGTTATAGGAGCGCAACCCACACTAAGCAAAATTGCAGATTTTGTTAACACCAGGTGGAATCATATTGAGAAACCGGTGGTGCAATATTTCAAAAAGGGTTGGTTCTCCTTCCGATTCAGGAGCAAAGGGGCGATGGAGGATGTTCTGAAGGGGGGACCTTGGCAAATTGGGGCAAATTCTTTGATTTTGAAGCAATGAAGCCCATCTTTCTCATCTGAAATGGAAAAAATTGTTGTAGTTCCAACTTGGGTTATTTTTCCTGATTTAGACCCGTATCTATGGACGGAGACAGTCCTCAGTAAGATGGCTAGTACAATCGGAAAACCTCTGTTCGCAGATCCTACTACCACTCTTAAGGAGCGACTCTCTTTTGCCCGTATAATGGTTGAGGTGGATGTATCTACTGATTTGCCGGATTTTGTGGTGATTAATCTTCTTGTCTTAGGACGGTCAGAGCAACGCATCACATATGAATGGCTTCCTTACTGATTGGGGTGGGCCGCCTGTCAATCAGCCGCCTGCTAGGCAGGCCCCGAGACGGTTCCTGCCGAGGAGTCGAAAGGCTAGCTCCCAGCAAGAACCTGGAACAAAGCATGAAACGCTAAAGGTTGGCCGTCAGCTGCTGAAAGCACGGGCCAACCCAGCCTGTCGGAGCTTGGCAGCCCCCTGCCTGAAGACTGTCTGCCCTGGGAAAATCCCTGGCCGGCAGGGTCAGGACCCCCAGGGGCCCTCTCGTCATTTTGCCTAAGGTAATTGGGAATGGATGGATGAGAAGCCGCCACTTGTCACTTCTCCATCCAACCATTCCTCTTTCTCTTCTCTCTCTTGTGGGAAGGTATAAATACCTCCCCATTTCCCACATGAGAGGGGTTGGATTTTCTCTCTCTAGACTCTTACTCCTAAAATGCCGCCCAGTTCCTCACGAGCTAGGTTCGTAAAGGCATTTCACGGACTGACTTAGGCATCGGAGAGGGTTCCCTCGGACAACCTCCGAGGCCCTGTGCGTTCATTGTGCAGGGAGCAGGCCGTTTCCGCCGGGAAGGTCCGATTCAAGGAGTGAGAGGAAGGGGAGACCAAGGGAATCAAGCGATCAGTTATTCACCGTTAAATCAATTATACTACCCGGATCCTAGGCCGGGTAAATTGTTTCCGTGACCGGAACAATTTGGCGCCGTCTGTGGGGAACTTACGGTTGTGCTCACGAGTTACCCACTAAAATCAACCACTCATAATCACAAAATCAAACACAATCATGCCAGAAATCGGTGATGCCAGTACAGGAGCGGGTCCAACGGTCCCGCCGGTGACCCCCCTGTATGGTATGCCGCAGTCGGAGAGGGTTCCTTCTGCTACGATCCTAGTGGTAGGGGGAACCAATCCCCTCGATAGATCAAACACTGTTGTGACACCCGAGTTGGGGACACACCCAGGGCGTGCTCTCAATCTGACCCCAGCTCAGATGGCACAGGCGGCCGCGTTCTTCTCTGCGATGCTGAATCAGGAATTCACACCTGAGGACTTGGTGGGCAGGGTCGCGTCAGCTCCCAGGCAACTGTCCCCAGTCAGTAGGGACGAGGCCGGGGGCACGAGGCGGACCGCCGCCAGAAACGCTCAAAGAAAAGCAAAGAGAACAGCTCAAATGTATACGCATGCGCAGAGACGCATTACTACTGGCAACCCAGAGCCACCTGTCCAGCAAGCATTCTCCATTCACACAACAGAATCGGCGTCTGGAGGACAGGGAGGCTTATCTCAAGGATTACAGGAGCGCATGAGGCCCAGGGAGCCCATGTCGAAACGCTTAGGGGAAAGGACGGGTGGAGTTTTCTCCAGGCTAACACCTGCAGCCAAAGAGCCGTCGGTCCCCGGCTTATCCCAAAGCCTGCAATCCCGGCTCAACCGAGGACAACCGCTCGAGTCCAGACACCATCAGGGTGAAAACCTCTGCCACTCTCAGAGGAAGAGGCCCAGGCAGATCTCCCCGGAAACGGAGGATGAAGCAGCAAGCAGGCCACCACCAAGGCACCGCTCCCCCAGTACGAGGAAACCGACCCATAAGCAATGGGATTCTCACGGTAACCAGTCTGGGGAAAGCAGGTCACGGCTGGTGGGCAGGCCCACAAAAACCCCGTTGCACCCCGAGGTACAAGAGTACCCCATTCCAAAAATCAAAATGCCCACCATCAAATTTGACGGGACGACAGACCCTGAAGACCACCTGGCAGCCTTTGAGAGCCACATGGGCATGTATGACGTAGATGATGCCATATGGTGCAAAGTTTTCCCTACCACCCTGGTGGGGCTCGCGCAGGGATGGTTCAGAGACCTCCGCCAGGGGTCAATCAGGTTCTTCATAGAGTTGGCTGAAATTTTCCTCGAACAGTATGCCGGAAACAAGAGAAGACGCCTTACCCGTTTCGATCTCATGACCCTGAAACAGAAAAAGGGTGAGAGTGTGAGAGAGTACATGAGAAGGTTTGATCTATCCTACCAACAGGTCAGGGAGATCGATGATTCCACTGCCGCCTACGCCCTGACAATCTCCCTACTTCCAGGGGAAATGAAAAACCAGATGATCAGGGCCCAGCCAGAAACCTTGGCCATGGCCAGAAAGATTGCTGAAGGATTCATTCTGCAGGAGGAGTTCCACGGCCTGACGGACACCCCTGTAGGCCAAACAAAGCCTCAAGGGGGACCGCAGGGTGGAAGGGGCAGAAGTGAACCAGGCAAGCAAAGGGAAGAGGGAGACACTCCCAAGAAGGAGCGCCCAGTCTACCAACCCAGATTCGACAGTTACACCGCTCTGAACAAATCCAGGGCGGAAATCTTCGAACTGGAAAAAGAAACTGCCAAATGGAACCGCCCAAACAAACCTCGCAGCCCAAAAGGCGACCCCAAGAAATTCTGCACTTTCCACGACTGTATAGGCCATACCACCGAGGAATGCCGTCACCTGAAAGACGAGATCGAAAAGTTGATCAGAAACGGATGGTTAGCCAACTATGCGGCCAAAAATAAGTCTCATAAGGAAGTGTCTGAGAAACCCGAGGGGTCAGTGCAGAACCGGATGGTAATCCATGTAATTTCAGGGGGCACTGAGGGCCAGCTCAGTCGAAGAGGCCAAAAAAGGCAAATGCGCGAGCTGAGGAACCAGATCTGCTACGCTGAGAAAGAAGGGAGTCCAAGGGGAGTGACATTAAGTATCACCCCTGATGATGCAGGACGGGTGATATATCCGCACAGTGATCCTCTGGTGTTGTCCCTAGAGATCAGCAACCATATTGTGCGAAGATGTATGGTAGACACGGGCGCATATACAAATCTTTTGTACAAGGATGCTTTCGAAAAAATGGGCCTGGAAAAAAGGCACCTGCGGCCTGCTCCAGGATCGCTGTATGGATTCAGTGGGGCAGGCGTGCTGCCCATGGGCGTCATCGACTTGCCTGTAACCTTCGGGGAAGGCTCTACAGCCAGGAACGTCAGGGCAACCTTTGTTGTCGTGGATGCAAGATCTGCCTACAACGCCCTGATTGGCAGGGCCACCCTGGACGAAATCGAGGCGGCCATCTCCATCAGGGCTCTCACCATCGCGTATGTCACTGACTTCGGGCAGGAAGGAAAGGTACGTGGGGACCAGGAGTCAGCCAGACAATGCTACTCCGTGGCCCTACAAGAACACGAGAGGGACAGAAAAGGAAAAAGAAAAGCTGACAGTTCCCCCTGAAGGGAAGGCGAAGTCCCAGTCGAGCACCCGGCGCCCGACCGCCTGGAACCAGGGGGCGAAAGTATGCTGGTGGACTTAGAACCAGGAAGACAGGTCCTGGTAGGAGCAGGCCTAGAGGAATCCTACCAAGCCGAACTGGTCAAACTACTGAGGGAGAACAAAGACGTATTTGCCTATTCTGCAGACGAGATGCCCGGCGTTGATCCCACATGCATCGTTCACAAGCTGAATGTAAGCATGGATGCTCGCCCTGTAAAACAGAAGAAACGAAACATGTCTGCAGAAAAAGACGCAACAATCAAGGAAGAAATTGACAAACTCTTGAAAGCAGACTTTATTGAAGTCTGCGACTACCCAGAATGGCTGGCAAATGTTGTTATGGTCAAGAAGTCGTCAGGCGCATGGAGAATGTGCGTCGACTTTACAAACCTGAACAAGGCCTGCCCAAAAGACTGCTATCCGCTCCCTCGGATCGATCAATTGGTAGACGCCACCAGTGGCTACACCATGCTAAGCTTCTTAGACGCCTTTTCAGGGTATCACCAAGTGTACTTGTGGCAGCCGGACAGGGTGAAGTGTGCGTTCATCACTAGTTCGGGCACTTACATGTATAAGATGATGCCCTTCGGGCTCAAAAATGCAGGGGCTACGTACCAGCGGTTGGTTGATAAGGTGTTTGAGAAACAAAAAGGCAGAAACATCGAGGCTTACGTTGATGATGCCATCGTAAAAAGCAAGGAAGACAGGGAACACCTGACAGACTTGCAGGAAACCTTCAGTTCTCTGCGCGCTTACAAAATGAAACTAAATCCGAAAAAGTGCACGTTTGGAGTCCGCTCCGGAAAATTCCTAGGGTTCTTGGTCAGTTCTCGGGGTATAGATGCCAACCCTGAAAAAATTCAGGCAGTTCTAGACCTCCCTGAGCCCAGGACCATCAGAGACATCCAGCGCCTGACGGGTCGAATGGCCGCCTTGGCACGATTCGTTGCCCGATCAGCAGACAGAGCCACTCCTTTTTTCAAAATACTGAAAGGAAACAAACAGTTCAAATGGGAAAACGAGCAGAAAGAGGCCTTCGAGCAACTGAAGGACCATCTTAAGAGGCTCCCTACCCTGGCAAGACCAGTAGCAGGAGAAAAACTTTTTCTCTACATTGCAGTAACCAATATAACTGTCAGCGCGGTCATCCTGCGAGAAGAGGCAGGCGCCCAGCAACCTATATACTTTGTGAGTCATGCGCTGGGGGCAGCTGAGAAGAATTATCCGATGGTTGAAAAAGCCGCCTACGCGGTCATAATCGCGGCCAGGAAGCTCAGGCCTTACTTTGACGCGCATCCAGTCGTAGTCCTCAACGACCAACCCCGGGAAAAGGTGTTGGAAAAATTTGAAAAATCAGGGAGATTGTTGAAATGGGCAATCGAACTGAGTGGGCTAGGTATATCTTATCAGTCGAGAACAGCCATCAAGGCCCAAGCTTTGGCAGACTTTTTGGCTGAGTGCTCCCATTCAGGGGAAGAGGAAGCCCCTGCCCAGGAATGGACCGTATATACTGACGGGTCCTCGACGGCCAATGGCGCGGGTGCAGGCGTCGTACTGACCAGCCCAGAAGGGACCGACTTTGAGCATGCTCTCAGATTCGTTTTCCCAGCATCAAACAATGAAGCAGAGTACGAAGCAGTACTCGCAGGCGTCAGGCTAGCTAAAGCCGCAGGGGCAGAACGAATTGTCTTGGCGACAGAATCCCAACTCATCGCCAACCAGATTAATGGAGAATACGAAGCAAGAGACCAAGCAATGGCCACGTACCTGGAGATGGTAAAGGGAGAACTGTCCGACCTAAAATCATATGAGGTCAAACAAATCCCCCGATCCCAGAACAACAGAGCAGATGCCCTGTCAAAACTGGCAAGTTCCAGTCTGCAGGACATCCGGAGATCAGTATGGGTCGACGTTTTACACGAGAAGTCTACCAATCCCTGTCAAACGATTAATGCCATGGAAGAAGAGCTGGAAAGCTGGATGACTCCCTTCATCCAGTACAAGAAGCATGGCATCTTACCATCAGACCCGTTACAAAAGAGGAAGACGCAGGCTAAAGCAGCCTGGTTCATACTCATCAATGAAGAGCTTTACAAAAAGTCTTTTACTCATCCACTGCTCAAATGTCTGCGGGCGGATCAGGCCGCTGAGGTATTAGAGGATATCCACTCAGGGATATGCGGACATCACATTGGTGGAAAGGCACTGGCCCACAAAGCCCTCCGGGCAGGCTACTACTGGCCTACCATGCTGGCGGACGCCAAAAGCCTGACCCAGAAATGCAGGAAATGCCAACTATTTGCCCCATCAATCCATGCCCCAGCCCAAGAGCTCAAACCAATCCTATCCCCCATCCCCTTCGCTCAATGGGGGATGGACATTCTGGGACCCTTTGCGGTGGCAACGGGGGGCAGAAAATTCTTAATTGTCGCCATAGATTACTTCACCAAATGGGTGGAGGCCGAAGCAGTGCCCAATATCACTGAACCGGCGGTCAGGAAAGTGATCTGGCGAAACATCATCACCAGATTCGGTCTACCAAAGATGTTGGTATTTGACCATGGCAGGCAATTCGATAACGATCCGCTGAGAATCTGGCTGGAAAGCCATAACATTTCAGTCGCCTACTCAGCTGTCTGTCATCCTCAAACAAACGGGCAAGCAGAAGCAGCCAACAAACAAATCCTGAACGGCCTGAAGAAAATGGTGGATGATTGCAAGGGTAGGTGGGCCGACGAACTCCCCAGTATACTCTGGTCGATCCGAACTACCAAAAAAGAGTCTACAGGCCAAACCCCATTTGGTCTGGTATATGGAGCAGAGGCACTATTGCCAATTGAGGCAAGGATTCCCTCTCTGCGCTCCCTGCAGTACGACCAGGCTGAAAACGAAGCTGCATTGGTTGAAGCCTTAGACCTGGTAAATGAGCTAAGGGAGGAAGCCAGTACCAACATCGCTGCCTACCAGCAGCGAATGAGGAAAGCTTTCAACAGCAAAGTCCGACAGAGGAGCTTTCAGATGGGCGAGTTGGTTCTGAGAAAGACACAGGCGATTGGGAAGTCAAGAGAGCATGGAAAGCTGAGTGCCAATTGGGAGGGCCCGTACCAAATAACTCAGGTTTTGGGGCCAGGCACATACAGGATAGCCAATCTGGAGGGACAAGAGCTAAGCGCACACTGGAATGCAGATACACTAAAGAAATATTACGTCTGAACAAGAATATAGGCAGTTTTCACTTTTACTAAAGTAAAAAGGCGGAGGACGATCAGAAATGTCGACGGCTCCGACCACCCCAATGTCAAAAAGAATTTTAAGAGAAATGAGAAGATACAGATTTATACTCGTTGCCTGTTCACACTCGCGTCTTTCACACACAAACGAGCAGGGGGCAATAGGGGGAGCCCCCCCTGTTGCCAAAATTGGGTAAAATGGACCCCCCAACGCAAACCAGAGGCTACCCTGCTTATCTCTGGGCAAGCAGGGGGCAGGCCCCCTGGACTTTGAACGAAAAGCCAGGGACAGGCCAAGCTAACAAGGACTGGGGGCAGGCCCCCCAACCTTGTATAAAAAACTCAAGAGCCACCCTGCTTACCTCCAGGCAGGCAGGGGGCAGGCCCCCTGGACTTTGAACGAAAAGCCAGGGATAGGCCAGGCTAACAAGGACTGGGGGCAGGCCCCCCAACCTTGCATAAAAAACGCAAAGGCCACTCTGCTTACCTCTGGGCAGGCAGAGGGCAGGCCCCCTGGACTTTGAACAAAAGCCAGGGACAGGCCAGACTAACAAGGACTGGGGGCAGGCCCCCCAACCTTGTATAAAAAACACAAGAGCCACCCTGCTTACCTCCAGGCAGGCAGGGGGCAGGCCCCCTGGACTTTGAACGAAAAGCCAGGGACAGGCCAAACTAACAAGGACTGGGGGCAGACCCCCCAACCTTGTATAAAAAACACAAGAGCCACCCTGCTTACCTCCAGGCAGGCAGGGGGCAGGCCCCCTGGACTTTGAACGAAAAGCCAGGAATAGGCCAGACGAACAAGGACTGGGGGCAGGCCTCCCAACCTTGTATAAAAAAACGCAAAAACCACCCTGCTTACCTCCGGGCAGGCAGGGGACAGGCCCCCTGGACTTTGAACAAAAGCCAGGGACAGGCTATGACAGGCGCGATCAAACAGACGAGAAAAGGATCCCTAAATTTTAAAACAGTTATGTCATAGAAAGCCAAAAGAAATATTCTACAAACAAAACCCATGAAGGGTGGAAAGGTCTTTACAAAATTGAAGAAAAAACCGAGTAGCAAAAAATTACAGAAAAACCATGAACACTGGTTCAGCACAAGAAAATAAAAAGCTTTCATAAAAGAGAAGGGGCGTCACGCAGCATCCTGGCGAGCGTTGGCGTCTGCTTCAGGCTGCCTGGTCACCCGGGCTTCGTCCTTGGCGGAATAAAGGCTCCGGAAAGCGTCCTCGTCAAAAGTAGGGAACATCTCCCCTATCACCTCCATAACCAATTCCAGAGAGGAATTGGCGCCGCTCACGAAACTGGCACCCACCGCTTCCTCAGTCTCCGCAGCCAGGGTCTCTTTCTCTTTCGTCCATTCCCCCTTGGCCTGGTCAAAAGCCGACTTTGCCTGTGACAGTTGCTCCTCCAGGACAGTCACTCTCCCCTTCAAATGCCCCATCTCGGCCAAAGATATGTTAGCACGATCCAACGATTGCCGGCTCTCCTTCAGTTCGGCCTCTAACTTGGAAACCTCCTTCACAGCCATTTCCCCCTGCAGCCTCCAGCGATCAGCCTGCTTCTTGGCCTCTTCCAACTCCCCCTCTTGCCTTGTCATTTTGTCTTTCAAAGATCTTATCAAGGAGACGTCCCTCTCTATCATGGCCAGGCGGTCGGGAGGAGGAGCCCCAGGGGTAACTGTTAGCTCCTCATCACTCAGGCGGCTGAGAGCCGCCAGTTCTGCAGATGCCAACATGACCTTGGAGGTACGCTGGATATATTGAAGCACTTGATGAGAGGTGGAAGTTACCATCTTTGTAAGACGGTCGGCCAAAACAGCCCCGGAGTCAGAAAGCAGGCCCGACACATCTACACTATCACCAGCCGTGTAGTGGAACTCCACATTTTCCTCTGGGAAGGGAATACTAGAGGGCTCACGTGCAGGGCGTTTCGCCTCAGGGGTGGAGACATCCGCCTCCAGGTCCACCACGTCGGCACTAGGAGGCTCCCTCTCCCTTTTCCTCCTCGTTTCCAAGGGAACACTCTCCCCAGTCCCCTCCGAATCTCCAGGCTGCGTTCCCTGCGAGATCCGAGGGCCAGCCGGAGAAGCACCCTGTTTTTGACCAGGGGAAGGAGTAGCCCCTGAAGTAACCTCCGCTTCCCCCTCATGAATACTGGGAGTAGGAGTCGCCGGCTTCGACGAAGGCAGCCGGGGGGGGAGAGGCAATCTTCGACCTGCGGCGAAGTCTTTCACAAGCTTCATGAGGGCCTTACTTCCTTTTCTAAAATTTGGTGGAAGAGAGGGACGCTTTGAAAGAACGTGCAATTCCTCGCTCAAGCCTAACCTTCTGACCTGCTTCTTGGTCCAGGTCCAAGAGTAGGAATCTGCAGGAAAGGAAAGGCGGTCATTTAAAAAGCAGGGAGAAATAAAATCCCTGGAAAATCGTGACAACAAGAAAACCCTAGAACTACCTTCAAGGCCACGAATCAGGCCCAGGGGAAGCAGGTACTCGTCTGTCGTGATGAGCTCCGCATGAGGGAGCCAGAAAACAGGGCAAAAGTTCCCATGTTTATCCGTCACGATCTCAAACTTTTTTATCAAAATCTTCTCCTTATCGCTCAGCTTGACTTCCAGAGCCTTCCCCCCAACACGAGGATGATACTCCTCACGCGTCTCCATGCGGGTATGGACGTGGTTCCTAAAATGTCTAGGAATTTTCCACCCCGACGCACTATGAACATATATGAAATTGTTTTTCCAGTCTTTGAGACTGCTCATGGCCGGCCAGACCAAGGCGTATTTTTTCTGTCTCAGTAGAGACCAGTAGCCGGGGGAGCCATCCCCCCCAGATGAAGACACCATTTGGAGGCCAACCATAAAGCGAAGGGCGTCGATGTAAGGCCCCTCGCCATGGAACAGGCAGGTCCAAGTATAGGCCACTAATGCCCTAATGGCCGTTGCAGTTAACTGAGCGATGGCGACGTTCATCCTCCTGAAAGTTTCCTCCAGGAAGGGATGTAACGGGAATCGCAGGCCGAATTCTAGGGCCTTATGGAAGACGGCTACACACCCTTCTGGGGGACAGCATACTGTGTCTTTTTCCCCAGGGATCACCACTGTGTACCCCTCCCCAAAATTATAAAACTGCTCGATGGCCTCAGCCGCGTTACATTCCAAGATCAGGTCCCTATTCTTAGCCTCGGGATAGGTCTGTAAGGGAACCGCGTATTTCTCTTTGTCCAGAAAATAGGTCCTCCCTCTCTCCCTGCGGATGAGAGGACCGGCCACCCTGGAAGGGTCCACCTCTAGGGCTTCGTCATCAGAATCAATCACATCGAAGGGAGCTGGGTCGGGTGACTCAGCACCCTCTCCCCTGTGATCGTCTTCCTCCCTGGGGCCAACCCCGGAGGAAGAAGCAACGTCATGACGACTACCGTCACCGCCGCCAGTTCTTCCGAGCAAAGAATCTAAGGAAAGGGGGCGGACTCGCGACATTAAGGCTATAGAAGGGAAGAAAAGAAGCGAGAGATTCGAAAGTTCTAACCTAAAAAACGCCGGTGAAGTTGCCAGAGACGGCGACAAGAAGTGATCCTTGCTCCTCAAAAAGAAAACGCTCGGTCAACGAAGGAGATTCAAGAAGTGTTATGGGGAGTAAGGAATCAAGAAGAGTAAAAGAAGAGAATGAAGGGGGAGAAGGGTTTATATAAAGCCCAAAGAAGTTCGAAAGGCGGAATCCCTGACAAAACCTTCGAGGACCATCCACGTGTCACATACTGAACACCAACTGCTCACCTTTTTCAAGAAGAGCCTCGGTAAACAGAAACGTCAGAGAGAAAGGTCAATCAACGACCTCATTCAAAAAAAAAAATATATATATATATATATATATAATATAATAAAATAATAACCCATCAAAGAATTCAAAACGCACAAAATATTCATTTCATTGAAAACCCTGCAAGGGAAAGCTACATCGTGGGTCGGATATGAAAGAAAATTACATAAGGCTCAAAAAGTTCCAGCCTGACAGAAATCAAAAGCCCTGCCACGCAGGCCTAGTCGTCCCCCAAATTTGGGGAATAATCCCCAGGACTGCCTGGGCTCCCAAGAGCCGAGCCCCAGTCCCAACTTGGGGAACCCTGAAAGGGGTCATCAAAAGCCCCATCTCCGTCCCTGTCGCTCAGGCAGCCAAGACCTTCGCTGTCATCAGAGTCGTGGCTGCTGTCTTCCCAGTCCCTTCCAAAGGGAACAGCTCGGGACTCGTCGCAGGCGCGACAGCCTGTCTTCTTTACAGGCGAAGAAGGACCCGACTCCAGGGAGGAATCAGTGTCAGAGTTGGGGCCGAATTGTTCAGGGTGCAGCCATGGAAAACACTCATGACAACCCCTATCATAACAGCCCCCTCCCTGGGAGCAACGCCTAAACCTAGGCGCAGCAGGAGGAGAGGACCTCCTAGGGCGTTTGCCCATCCTAATGGAGGCCTTCCGACCCCTCCGGTGAAGGCGAAGCCGTGAACAGCGACTCCGGCGAACAGCTAAATAAGCGGTCCGTGCATATCTGAGCCTCCAAAACCCTCTGAAGATGAAGGAAACATGTTTGACTCCGCGGCGAATTACACTTTTCTTGATCCAAGTCATGTTTAAAATGAAGAAAATGGAAAGATTGAAGGTGGGATGAAATACAAATGATAAAGGAAGCTAAGGATTTTATACCAAGGAAAACACCGCATTAATGAACGCTCCAACCACCCTGGAAGGAGAGCCACCAATCAGGAACTCTTCACGGTTCCCCAAAATCCGCCCAGAAGAAAAGGGCAATCATTACAAAAGTGCTCTCACCTCTTTGCATTCCTGACAGGAGCAGTACAAAGTTCCATTGGGAAGGTGCGAAGCATTAAATGCTGCAACAGACATGGAAGTCAACCCCTCTCCAAGCAAGAGTCGCCAGCAGAGGAGAAGTCTCACTTCCCTCCTACTGACGAAGGCCAATTGATTGGGGTGGGCCGCCTGTCAATCAGCCGCCTGCTAGGCAGGCCCCGAGACGGTTCCTGCCGAGGAGTCGAAAGGCTAGCTCCCAGCAAGAACCTGGAACAAAGCATGAAACGCTAAAGGTTGGCCGTCAGCTGCTGAAAGCACGGGCCAACCCAGCCTGTCGGAGCTTGGCAGCCCCCTGCCTGAAGACTGTCTGCCCTGGGAAAATCCCTGGCCGGCAGGGTCAGGACCCCCAGGGGCCCTCTCGTCATTTTGCCTAAGGTAATTGGGAATGGATGGATGAGAAGCCGCCACTTGTCACTTCTCCATCCAACCATTCCTCTTTCTCTTCTCTCTCTTGTGGGAAGGTATAAATACCTCCCCATTTCCCACATGAGAGGGGTTGGATTTTCTCTCTCTAGACTCTTACTCCTAAAACGCCGCCCAGTTCCTCACGAGCTAGGTTCGTAAAGGCATTTCACGGACTGACTTAGGCATCGGAGAGGGTTCCCTCGGACAACCTCCGAGGCCCTGTGCGTTCATTGTGCAGGGAGCAGGCCGTTTCCGCCGGGAAGGTCCGATTCAAGGAGTGAGAGGAAGGGGAGACCAAGGGAATCAAGCGATCAGTTATTCACCGTTAAATCAATTATACTGCCCGGATCCTAGGCCGGGTAAATTTTTTCCGTGACCGGAACACTTACTATTGCCATTGTTGTGGGAAGTTGGGGCATACCAAGAGTACTTGCAAACTGGAGAAAAAGAAGGTGAATGCAAAGCCTCTTCAACGATACACGCCCATCAAGAAGGCTATAGAGGAGCAAAATGCATCTGGTGTTAGTGACCCGGACCCGAATTTGACTTCAGGGAGGTCAGATGGATTAGGGAGGGCAAGCATTGACACCTCAGAAGGGAGGAAGCAGGCTCGAGACCCGGACCCCAATCTGGGTGGATTAGGGAGGGTTGGCCTGGATGGAGAAATAGACCTGGGGCTTAGTCAGGCTCAAGAGGGTGAGGTGGTCTGTGCTAAAGATAAGGCTGAGACAGGTTTTCAAGCTGTTGTCCACCGTTCTGGTGCGACAGGACAGGTGAACATGTCCAAAGAGGTGAAGATTGAAATTTTGCATAGAAACCAGTATGAGATATTACAGCAGCATCTGGATTTTGAGAATGAGGGACTGAATGTCCAGGAGAATGTCCCACCTGACTTATTATAAATGAAAGTGGCAACGTGGAATATAAGAGGGAATAATGAAGAGGTGAAGCAAAATGAAGTTATATCACTCTTCAGGAATAATAACTTAGATGTTTTGGGTTTATTGGAGACTCGAGTTAAAATTGATAAAGCGCATCCAATTATTAGAGGCAAATTTAGAGATTTTGGAGTAGATTGGAATTATGATTGCCATTATAATGGTCGCATCTGGCTTTTGTGGAATAAATGCACTGTTAGAGTCACTGTTCTTATGGTTCATGCACAATGTATTCATTGTCATATACATCACCTGGCTTCGAGACAAGAGATATATATGACAACTATTTATGGAAGTAATGATGGGAAGGAAAGGGAAGCCTTGTGGCACACTTTAAATGAGCTGAAAATTGTTAAGGATAGTTGGTTAATCATTGGAGATTTCAACATTGTTCGTCATACTGATGAGAAAAATGGAGGAGCGCCTCCTATAGCCAGTGAAATGTCAGTTTTTAATGACTGTCTTTTCGCTAATGGTCTGCAGGAAATAGGAGGTCAGGGTCAAGAGTTTACTTGGACTAATAAACAAGCTCCGGAGGATAGAGTTTGGTCTAGATTAGATAGGGCTCTAGTGAATGGGGCTTGGCTCGATTCTCTTCCATCCTCCTTTGCTTCTGTTCTGGATCCGGGAATTTCTGATCATGCTCCAGTGCAAGTGACTATATTACAGCCGGAAAGAAAGAAGGGTATGTTTACTTTCCTTAATTATTGGACAAAATCCCCTCAATTTTGTGAAGTAGTTCAGAAAGCTTGGTCTATTTCTGCCCATGGTACAGCCTGCTTTAGACTCTTTAGTAAGTTAAAGAGAGTTAAAATGGCACTGAAAGCTATGCATAGAAACAATTTCTCAGATATTAAGAAGAGAATTGAGGCTGCCAAGATGGATATGGCGGAATGTCATAGAATGCTGCAGGATAACCCCCGGTCACAGCATTTAATTTCTCAAGAAAAGGAATTACGTAATACCTATATGGCTTTGGTTGGTGCGGAGCTTAGTATACTAAGACAAAGGGCGAAGATGGATAACATAATACATGGAGACGAATCAACCAAATTCTTCTACTCAAGAATAAAGGAAAGGAGACAAAAGCAAATAATTGGTAGTATTGCAGATGGAGAGGGCAGAATGCGTGAGGGGCTTGCTGATGTAGCAAGAGGATTTGAGGATTATTACAAAGGCCTGTTGGGCGCAGCAAAGGAGGTGAAACCAATTGATCATGAAGTTTTTGCCAAGGGGAAACTGATAAATGAGAATGAATGGGATTCAATGCTTCGCATTCCAACTGAGCAGGAGGTCAAGGATGTGGTTTTCTCGATTGGGGTGGATAAGAGTCCCGGTCCTGATGGATTCTCATCAGAATTCTTTAGGGCAGCTTGGAACATTATTAGATATGATTTCTATGAGGCGGTGAAGGAATTCTTTAACAAGGGGAAAATGCTAAAGCAGGCAAATACTACCTTAATTACTCTTATACCAAAAAAAGACATCTGCCATTCAGTTCTTGATTATCGCCCTATAGGTTGTTGTTCAATTTTCTATAAAACTGTTAGTAAGCTACTTACTAAGCGAATCCAAAGAGTTATCCAGGATTTAGTGGGCTGGGAGCAAGCGGCCTTTATACAGGGGCGTAGTATACATGAAAATATTGCTCTTTCACAAGCACTTGTTAAGAGCTATGGAAGGAAAAATCTCACTCCCCGTTGCTTAATGAAGATAGATCTGAGAAAAGCCTTTGATTCACTTCAATGGACTTTTCTTCAAGATATGCTTACGGGATTTAATTTTCCTCCTAAGTTTGTGGACTGGATAATGAACTGTATAACTGGCTCATGGTTCACTTTAAAGGTAAATGGCATGCCATATGGGTTTTTTAAGGGAAGAAGCGGAATCCGTCAAGGCGATCCTCTTTCTCCATATTTATTTGTGATGAGCATGGAAATACTCTCGAGGAGATTAAGATGTATTAACTTAAAGGCGAATGTTTCCTACCATCCAAAATGTTGCCAACTGAGGTTAAACCACATGATTTTTGCAGATGACCTAATGGTTTTCACTCGAGGGGATTGTCCTTCAGTGGAGGCGGTGGTGCAAGAACTCAAACTGTTCTCTGATGTTTCTGGATTGCAGGCCAATAGTGAGAAAACCATTATTTTCTTTGGAGGGGTTCATGAGAGCATAAAGGAGGAAATTCTCCTGAGTACAGGTTTCACTCAAGGGGACTTCCCTTGCAGATATCTAGGGATTCCCCTAAACTCAGCTAACAACAAGCGGGATCAATACCAAGTGCTAATTAACAAAATTGAAACACAAATCTTCAGCTGGTCTTCTGGTTTCTTAACATATGCAGGGAGAATGCAACTGATTACCTCGGTAATCTTTGGGCTTACGAACTATTGGAGTGCAAATGCGTTATTACCTGCTAATGTGCATCAAAGAATTGACCGAATCTGCAGAAGCTATTTCTGGACCGGAGGGGTGGACAATAGAAGGCAAGTTTTCAAAAGTTGGAGTAGCATTTGCCTACCATGGAGTGAAGGCGGTCTTAATGCCAAAGGGCTCATAGCTTGGAATAAAGCCTTGATTGCCCACTGGCTCTGGAAAATTGTGACAGGTGAGCATAGTCTTTGGAGGGATTGGCATAACAGATATGTTCTTATGGGGCAAAATATTTGGAGCATTGACAAGAAGGAGAGGCATTCATTAACATTTAACAGTATTCTTACCATTCGTGACGAAATACTGCAGAAAGAAGGAACTATGGCAGACAGCCTTGTTCGAAGCTGGACTGTTAAGGATCGATTTTGCATTACTGAAGCATTTGAATGGTTTAGACATAAGAAACCAATAATCCCCTGGATGAAGAGAATGAAGGAAGGGAACCTCATTCCCAAGCATAAGGTCATACTAGCAATGGCTGGACAGAAGGTTTTAGCTACTCAAGACAAGCTTCAAACTCGTGGATTTCAACTTGTCAGTAGATGCGTTCTTTGTGAACAGCAAACTGAGACCACTGTGCATTTATTCTTTGGCTGCCCTTTTTCACGACAGGTCTGGCAACACCTTCTTAACTGGATGCAAATAACGGGAAGAACCAGTAACCTCGTCACGGAGCTGAACTGGAGTACTGTGAGAGCTAAAAGAAGACATTGGAAACATTATTGGTTTTGCAATAGCATTGCAGCTGCAGTTTACAGCCTATGGAAGGAAAGGAATGCTAGAGTTTTCGAGAACAGAAAGAGTTCAATGATGAGCATAGTGGCTAAGATCAGATTTGATGTTTTTACTAGATTACGAGGTAGAAATATCCATATAGATTGATTAATTTAGAGGAAGGGAATTGTAATATCTAGTGGATATGACTTTTGTAAGAGCCTCGTCTCATTTTATAAATCTGAGACATAATTTCTTGCAAAAAAAAAATAATAATAATAATAGTAATAATAATAATATGAATAATAATATGAATAATAATAATAATAGTAATAGTAATAGTAATAGTAATAGTAATAGTAATAGTAATAGTAATAGTAATAGTAATAGTAATAGTAATAGTAATAATAATAAGCATTAAGCATTAAGCATTAAGCATAGACATAACTTGGTTCGTGACACCCTTTTGGATATCTGTTTCTGATCTGGTATTTCAGCCGGTAAGGAGGTAGATGTCGGTTTGATTGATGGGCACGACAGGCCCTTACGCCTGGCGGATTTGCTTCTTTATTCCTGGGATAGGGGCCGTGATGTGTGTGTCGATTTGACGGGGTCGTCCCCTTTGACCCAGTCTGCGATGTCTGATTTTCTACCTGGCCGCGCAGTCGCTGATGCTGCTCAGCGCAAGTGCGCCAAGTATGGAGATTTGTGCACCAAGACTGGGTATGGGTTCCTGCCTTTCTCTTTCTCTTCTCTAGGGGAGCTCGACGTGGAGGCCGCTGCTTTACTCAAGCGGATTCAGAAATTCTCTATTTCTCAGGACGCGGGAACTCGGGCAGCTGCTTTTATTTTTACTCGTCTTAGTTTTTCTATCGCTAAGGGAGTGGGATCCCAGATAGTATCTCGGCTTCCCTCCAACTTCTTGTAATTTGTTCTGGTGTTTAATGAAAGTTCCGTTTTATAAAAAAAAAAAAAAAAAAATAATAATAATAATAATAATAATAATAATAATAATAATAATAGAAATTCTGTTATGCGCGAAGGTCCTTCAATGGCGTCTGTTCAACCGCTGAAGCGTGGTCCAGGACGGCCGAGCAAGAAGTCTTTGCAAACTAATCTTCCTCCTAACTCAGGCTCTAGTTCTGGAGCAGAAATGGAGAAGATCTCTGCAGAACCTCAAGAGAATTCTGAAACCCAGAGTTCTTCGCAAAATCCCTCGATAAGTGATTTCATTCTCAAAGCTATGCATATTGCTGGTAAAATTGATTCCTCTTCTCCCAATACTACTAGTAATTCAAATGATGATGCAATTGTGGTTAATCCTACTATTTCTAATGCTGCGGTTGTTGAACCCCCTGTAAAACCCGCGACTGATTTTCCGCCTAAATGGTCTAAAGTTGCTCAATCACATAAGCAATCTGGTATGAGTCTGTTCTATTGTGATGACAGCTCTAAATCTACTGAAATTGACATTGAATTGGAGGATTTTAAATCTGAACTTAAGATCTGGGAATATACTCTTATGGGGAATGTGATAGGATCTAAGCCATCTCTTCAGACGATGCAGCAATCTGTTAAAACTAATTGGGCTACAATTGACAAGCCTGTAGTACAGTACTATAAAAAAAGGCTGGTTTTCTTTTCGGTTCGGATCAAGGGAAGCCATGGATAAGATACTACGGGATGGTCCTTGGAAGGTGGGAGTTTATTCTTTAATTCTTAAAGAATGGTCACCCTCCTTTTCTTCTGAGATGGACAGGATCTCTGTCGTTCCTGTTTGGATTCTCCTTCCTGACCTAGACCCTTACCTTTGGTATGAATCTGTTCTAAGTAAGATAGCTAGTAAGGTTGGCACTCCATTATGTGCTTATTTAGCTACTACTAATAAAGCTAAACTTTCATTTGCTCGGATTTTGGTGGAAGTTGATGTATCCAAAGAATTGGTTGAGCATGTTATTATCAATACTCCTTATTGTGAACATTCTTGTCAAAAAGTACAGTATGAATGGGTTCCTTACTTCTGTAATGGTTGTGGGAAGCTAGGTCATACTATAAAATCTTGTAAATGGGAGAAAAAGAAGGAAGCTGATAAGAAGCATGGTGATCTAGTTCCAGGGCTAGGTATTACCTCATCAGTGGTGAATGAAGTTCAGATAGAGGCTCAGAAGGGTGGATTGCCCACTGGCTCTTATTTGTCTCCTCCCAAAGCTGAAGCTAAGCATTCTGAGTGCCCTAGGAAATTCTATCAGGATGACTTATTCATCCCTATTTCCAAGAGGAATTCTTCCTCATCCAAAGCTAAGGAGTCTATTTTGAAGCCTTTAGTCCTGGAAAATTCTTTCCAGGCACTCCATGAGAGTCAGGTGATTACTGGTGGGGGTGAACTAGGTGGTACCTCAGGTCTCTCTAGTGTATCTCAGGGTTTGGTGAGTAGGTTTGAATCTGGTTATGGGACAGAACTGATTCCCTCACTCCCCCTGATGCTAGCACTAGAGAGCTCCCTGTAATGCAGCAAGGATGTTCAATGGTGGTTTTAAATGAGGATTCTGTACCTCCTGATAAAGATCAATGAAAGTTGCTTCTTGGAATATAAGGGGGTTCAATGATCCTGCAAAACATAGTGAAGTAAAGGATTTTTTAGTTTCTCATAAACCTGAGATTTTTGCTCTTCTTGAAACTAGAGTAAAAAGTTCTAAGGCCTTGAAGATCATTAATAATAATTTTAGTGGATGGAAGGTGGAAACCAATTACTCTGCCCATTATAATGGTAGAGTATGGCTCTTTTATAATCCTACTGCAATTTCTATTAGTCAGCTCAGTATCAATGCTCAACATATTACCTGCTATGCAACTCAAATAATCTCTCAGACTTTCTTTTGGATCAGTGCTGTTTATGGATTTAATGAGGGTAAGGATAGAGAAACTCTCTGGTCCGAGTTGCTATCTTTGAGTCCTTCTGATCCTTGGTTGGTACTTGGGGATTTCAATGTTATAAGAACACCTGAGGAAAAGTTAGGACCTTCTCCTCCTTCACTTCAGGATATGATGGATTTCAATAGTTGTATTCTTCAATGTAAATTAGAAGAATTGCTCAGTACTGGTTGCAATATGACTTGGACCAATAATCAGGAACCCACTACTAGGGTCTGGTCTAAGCTTGATAGGGTCCTTGCTAATCCTAGTTGGCTAACTACCTTTCCTTCCTCTTCTGTCATTGTTCCTGAATCTGGGATTTCTGATCATTCCCCTTTGATTGTGGAGATGACTAAAGAGAAGATTAATAGAAAGAGGTTTAGCTTTCTCAACATTTGGTATAGTCACCCTGAATTTCTGCCTACTGTTCAGAAGGCTTGGAGTACCAGGGTATATGCTCCCCAATGTACTGTCTTTTTGCTAAACACAAGGCTACTAAAACTGCCCTTCAGAAGTTTCACAAAACATACTTCTCTAATATTTCTGATAGGGTGCAATCTGCTAAGAGTGCCCTTCTTGATTGTCAGAAGAAGCAACAAGCTGATCCTTTTTCTGTTCAGCTTATTAATGAGGAAAAGATTCTAATAGATTCTTACTTGGCACATGATGGTGGGATTTGTCGTGGATCCCGCCACCAATTAAATAACCGGCTAAAACCTAGTGGGTAGCTAGGGTAATTCGGGTCGTGTCCACGGAGACGGTATTGCAAGGTTTAGACTAAATCGGCCTAAAACGAGACTATGCTACCAAACAAACACAAAGGACTACTACCAGATGAATATTTGATGAGAGGAGAAGTAGGAAGTAGACTAACAATCAACTAGGCTAAACAAGGTTAAGCTAGGATAACTAAACACAAACCAACTAGCAAACTAAAGAGAAGTGCTAAACAATGCTAATAATCGAACTAACTAACAAACTAAAGGAAATGATGACTAACTAACAAGATGTATCAAATATGGAAGGAAGGGAGTGGGTTAGGTCGGGTTCATAAGTGTAGTAGGGTGACTTGGGTCGATTAAGGGTGTAGGTGCCTCCTAATTGCTAGGCTCGGTCCGGGCGATAGCAACTTAAACCGATGCCGATGACAATGCTCAACATATCCACACTCAAGCAAACAATGGGTAGAAGAAAACTAGCATGAGAAGCATGGCCACTACAACTCATACAAGCATATCAACAAACACATGGTGAGCCAAATATGTGACTAGCAATAAAGAACCATCCTTTACCCCTAATCAAACCCCAATCACCCATAATCTACCCTTAATCCCCCTACTAACCCACAAATAAACTACTCACTCATGGTCAAACTAACTACAACAATGAAAGGATAAAACAACTTCACAATCCAAACATTCATCATCAAGAACAATATAAACAATAACAACAAACACTAAGTAAAGATTCAAACTTGATTCAATAACAATAAACAAGAGAAAAGAAGGATTATACCAACACTAGATGAAGGAAAAGATGAAATCTTGCATAAAAGAGAAACCCAAATAATCCCAAGGTTGTCAATCTTGGAGAAGTCTTCAAGTATCTTCTTAGTACAAGCACTAATTAACTAGGATTAACTAAGATTAACTAAGGATTAATAAGAGATTCAAACTAATATGAAGAACTAAATCTAGGGTTTATATGTTGTAGAGAGGCTTAAGAGAGGCTAAACTAATGTAGAATCCATAAACAATACAAGAGGTAAGTATTTATAGGGTTACAAATGGAAGGGAGAAGAGAAGAATAAAATGCGGACTACAGCCCTTTGGTCCCGACCGGGACGGACCATCCCGACCGGGACGGACCCACCATCCCGACCGGGACGGGTTGGTCCCGACCGGGACGGCCTTGCAGTAGCCTCTCCAATTGTGCACTTCATCCCCGACGGGATGAGGTGCATACCCGTCGGGGATGGGTCTTGTAGGCCTCCAATATGATCCTTTTGGTCTCTCCTTGCTTCACCTGGACTTCTCATCGATTCTCGGGACTCGGGATCGGGTCTCGGAGGCTCGGGATTGGGTCCCAAGGTCTCGGGGTCGATTCCAAAGCATCGAGTCATCGTTCCTTTATCTCGTTGGCTCCAAAATGTGTATGTATCGAGTCGGAATCGCTCCAACTCTTCCAAATCGGTCTCGGAAACCTGAAACGAACTAAAGGAAGCATAAGAAGCCCCTAAACCGCTCCCAAGGAGCGATTCTACAAGGAAAATGGGACCAAAACACTACAAAATAGGCACTACAAACCACACTTATCAACTCCCCCACACTTAACCCTTACTCGCCCTCGAGTAAGCACATACTAACTACTATACTAGCCGAATGGGTATTAGCGCACCCTACGCCCTTTCAACTCACGCGAGTGCACTTAGAGGAAAAGTGCACCCCGCAAGGCAAGTCGGGTCTTGCGACAAAACTGTGGATGCAACCGGACACAAAACACATAAACAAACAAACACACAAACAAACACACAAAAGGTTGCACCCAAAAGAAAAGAAATACCGCTTCCCTCAAACAAGCGGTGAAAGAAGCACCGGTTTAGGACTCAAGGCAAGTGACAACGTTCCCAAGCTAGCAATAAAAACCAAGATGGACTAAACCCTAATAGTATGACGACAAAGCAACAAAAACGTTGGTAACTTACCTCGGTTCCTCCTAACCTTCTAAGAACGTACTACGGGACGATCGGCGGGATGGAAAAAGGATGAACCACGGTGTTAGTCGACACTGTAGGTAAGTGAGACCCCGCCCCCTTTAGCAATGAGCCAAGAGGGTCGTCCCATGTCCAAAACCGCCTAACTAGTCCAAGTAAAAAGATGGAAATATGCAAAATGAGGGAAGACCGACTAATGCCGCTATCATCCTTCCTAGGGACTCGGTCCTTTGGTAGGCTCTTCACGGCAAAAGTCGGAAAAAGGCTTATTTTTGTGAGGTAGGGGTTATTTTTGTGAATCGGGTTTTCTTTTGGCATTTTCTCTTTTCTTTTGCATTTTTGTTTTGTTTTGCCATGCCATTCTTTTTTTTCTTGTTTTCTATTTTCTTTTTGGCTTTTGTGCCTTTTCTTTTTCTTCGTTCTTTTCTTTCTTTCATTTTCTTTCTTTTTCTTTTCTTTGCCCCTTTTGGCAAGATTTGGCTTTTTGGCATTTCTTTGTATGACAAGAAAGAGAGGAATCAACAAGTTGCAAGTTATTGTGTGAATATGTGTAGGAGGTAGGGTAATGGGAGAGTCGGGAGCGCGCTTTCCCTTCAAACCCACAAAAAGTGGAGAACTTGGACTAATCAAACGATCCCAAACACGGTCACCTAGGGGACGGGACTCGGCAACCAAGGCCTTTTCACACCGTGGGTGGTCATAATGGTCAAAATGCAAATCCCGTAGTAAATCCCTAGTAAGCTAGGTGGACTCAAGGTAAGAAACCAACGAAATCATTGATTTAGGGTCATCCTACTAGACTAAAGTCCAGGACTCAATTTATACCACTAGGAAGGGAAAATAGACACTTGCACACTAGCCTCTAAACCGGGTTTTCAAAGACCATTTACACACAAGACACACAACAAAACACAAAACAAAGGCTCAACGAAAACGAAAGAAAAAGAAACAAAAGCAACAAAACAAGAACAACACAAAACGAACACATACATAACACAAACACCACCCCTATCATCAAACAAGTCTCCAAATCCACCACAATCTTTACAAAGCTCCTCCCGAGCACACTTCATCACAAAACTCCTTCAAACTCCGCAAGAGGTAAAGAAGAAAAAGGGATAAAGATGATACCGGAAGTTTTGAAAGCTCTCCAAAGCTAATGGCGATTAGGCAACCTATAAAGAAAAGAGGGGGGCAAAACACACAACAAAACAAATATACGACACAATGACACAAAAGGAAAACACACAAAAGGAAAATCTTTTTGATCTTTGTGAAAATTTTTCAAATTTTTAGAGTTTTTAAAGATTTTTTGGAAAAACTATGAAAATAAAACTAACTATGCTAGAATATCGCTCCCCCACACTTAAGTCGAGCCATGTCCTCATGCTCGACCGTAGTGCATGGAGCACAAAAGAAAAGAAACTACGAAAATAAAGCTAAAAACCAAAAAGTGGGGAAAAGGGTAGAAGGCGTCCGGCCGGGGTGTAATCAAGTCACCATGGGCCGAGACAAGAAAAAGATATGGAAGGGGGAAGAAAATAAAAAGAAGGAAATAAAAGGAAATGGGAGGGGAGGGCTAGGTGTAATCAAGTCACCTAGCCCGGATTCCGCCTAAATCCGACTAAATCCAACAAAAAGGTGAAAATCTTGAAAAATTTGGATTTTGAAATGACTCTCGATGTAGTCACATCATCGAGAGTCGGGAGCAAGCACACCAAGGCCTTAAAGGCCACCATGACACAAATGATAAGAGGGAAGGGGAATAAACAAAGAAGACAAGCTATAAAAACGGAAAAGAGAGGATAGTTGTCGTACCATACGGTTACCAACTCACTCGCTCCATCGTCTCAAAAGTCAAAATAGGCACTTAGCTTGTCCAAGTCGTCGTTATTCCTCTCTAATTGCGATCCGGTTCCATGGTTGGGGCACAAATGCAAAATGAGGCGGGTTTTGGATGCGAAAGTCGGTTTGAAGTGAATAGAAAGTGAAGTGAAAACGTGCATGTGGGGTGTAAGGGTCATACAATGAGAGTAAGGACATGTAGGGAGGTTGGGAGGGGGTATAAAGTGGTTGGGTGGTCTCAACCAACGAAGAAAAGAGCCAACAGAGGGCAAGGGGTCCATCCCGGTCGGGATGGGTGGTCCCGGTCGGGATGGCTGTCTCGTCCCGGTCGGGAAGACCTCGTCCCGGTCGGGACGGACTGCCAGTGAACCCAACTTTTGCGTACCTCATCCCGGTCGGGATGGCACCCTTCCCGGTCGGGATGGGCCTTCCATCCCGGTCGGGACGACCTCTTCTAGGCCGGGAAGAGTCTCCAAACCCTCTATAGCACCCAAAAGCTCGAACCGAGCTTCAAAAACCGACTTCCCTTCACACAATCCAAGCTTCAACAATGACCGCTCTTCCCTAGGAATCACTTGCACTTCACACCTATCACACTAAACTCAAACAACACATCAAATTCCCTCCCTCGCAACACTCATCAATCATCCAAATAATCAAGATTTTCACAAAAGCAAACAAATTATAAGGGAAAGAGATATATACAAAGGGACGGTTCTTGTGGAACTCCGTCAAACCAAGGTGGTATATTCTTCATTCTTTTTCAACAACCAAGATTTCTTCCATCTCCATCAAGGGCACGAAGAAACAAGTCGAAGGCCCTAGCAAAGTCTTCAATCAAGCTAGTAACATAAGCATCCACAAACCAAGGCTCTTCATGGCCTTGTCTCCACGTTCCCGGGGCATCCCGATCTACTAAGTTCAATGGCTTGAACTTGTACTTTCGATCCTTCGGTATATACCCAAACGTCCATCTATCCTAATGTGGCCCCAAGGGAGGCTCATCTTCATCCTTTTTGCTCTTCAACTTGTCATTAAACCCATGACATGGGCTCTCATCCTCCTCCAAATCGGAGTCATCATCCTTAAGTACATAAGAGTACTTCTTCAAGCTTTGTCCCAACTCTCCCCCTAGATCGGTGTCTTTAGTGGATTGGATCATGTTGCATGACTCATCATTAGTAGGCGAAGTGTTTCCTTGAAGGTCAAACACTAACTTCTCTTCGCCTAGCTCGAAAGTGATCCTACCATTCTTCACATCGATCATAGCACCGGCGGTATGTAGAAATGGGCGCCCAAGAATAATGGGAGTGTTGGCATCTTCCGGCATATCGAGCACGATGAAGTCAACCGGAATGAAGAACTTACCGATCCTCACCGGCACATCCTCTAGCATCCCCAATGGTCGGTTGAGTGAACTATCGGCCATTTGGAGCGTGATAGAGGTACTTTTGAGCTCCTTCATCCCAAGTCGGCAACAAATGGAGTAAGGAATGATGCTTACACTCGCACCCAAATCACATAAAGCTCTTTCAATCTTGTAATGCCCTATGGTACAAGGGATCGAGAACCTACCCGGATCCTTCAACTTAGGAAGCGTAGAACCTTGAATGAGCTCGCTCACCACCCTTGTGAACGCGATGGTCTCTTCCTTGTCGACGGATCTCTTCCTAGCCAATATTTCTCTCATAAATTTTCCATATGCCGGGATTTGGGTAAGTAGCTCGGTGAATGGGACACTCACATCCAACTTCTTCACTATGTTAAGGAACTTGTCATATTGAGTGTCCACCTTAGTCTTCATTTGCCTTGATGGGAAAGGCAACTTTACTTGATATTTATTTGGCTCAATCGGGGTGGGCTCTTCAAATGACACTTTCTTTTTACCCTTATCTTTAGCTTGAAGTGTGGTTTGCTTGTCTTGTTGAGGTTTCTCAACCTCCCATAAAACTTGCTCTTCCGTTGGATTGTCAAAGCTTGAGCTCTCTTGAGTTGGAGGTGTCATCTTTCTTGTCGGTTCTTGCACCGGCTCTTGCTCATTCGGGAATGGAGGGGAGTCATAAGATGTACCTCTCCTTGTGGTGATGGCATTGACATGCTCAAAAGTCGGAGTTACACCTTGAGGAGGTAATTGCCCTCTTTGTCTTGAGGAACTTCCCGATGCAAGTTGTGCCACTTGATTCTCAATCATCTTCATGTGAGTTTTCATTTCCTTGTTTTCCATTAAAATTTGATTAATGGCTCCTTGTTGTGACATTTGTGCATCTAATTGCCTCTTTTGCAATTCATGAGTATCCCTATAGATATCCACCATTTGTTTTTGCATGTCGAAATCCCGTGGTGGTGATGATGGATTATGCGGTGTATTGGTGAGAGCTAAGGGAGTACCATAGTCATGAATAGGAGATCGGCTCCTAGGCTTGCTTTGTTGTTGATTGACTTGAGTTGCTTGATGTTGACGGTTCCCTTGGAACCCATGAGAATTGCCTTGATTAAGGCCTTGATTGTTGCCATGGTTGTGGTTTTGATAGCCTTGGTTGAAGTTCCCTTGTTGGAACCCTTGATTGTTGTTGAGTGAACCTTGGTTACCTTGCTTGAAGTTGTTGAAAGGCCTTGGGTTGCCTTGGTAACCTTGGTTGTTGTCCCTTAAGGGAGGTGGAACATAAGGACGATGTTGTTGTTGGTGTTGAAGAGCTTGTTGTTGAGGGACTTGATTGGAAGCTTGGTATTGATTAGAATAGGAAGTACCTTGCTTGAATGCTTGAAAGGCATTCACTTGCTCAATACTTCCTCTACAATTCATAGGGTCATGACCAACGATTCCACAATTATCGCACATCCCATAATAAGGCAAAGGAGGTGCAAATCCTAAAGCATTCACTTCATAAATCGAGGCTTGGTTGGAGGAACCGATGCTTTGGACTTGAGTGAGGTGGCCTTGAAGTTTCTTGTCAATGGATTCCATGTGTGTCTTCAATTGAGCCCCAAGGTCAATGCTTAATTGAGTTATAGCATCAACCTCGTGCCTACCTCCTCGGTTTGCCTTCCTAGGCCTAGAGTATTGCGAATTATGCACCGCCATCTCTTCGATTCTCGCCCAAGTTTGGTCATCATCGACCTCGGTGAATCTACCATTGGAGCCCATATTAAGTATAGTTCTTGAGTCCTCATAAAGACCGTTCCAAAATTGTTGGACCAAGAACCATTGTGAAAGTCCATGATGGGGGCACGATCTAACCAAAGACTTGAACCGCTCCCAAGCTTCATATAAGCTCTCCTCATCCCGTTGTTGGAAACCGGTGATGGAGGCTCTAAGCAAATTAGTCTTCTCCGGAGGGTAGAAAGTTTGGTAGAATGCCAATGCAAGTTTCTTCCAAGTGTCGATGCCCATGGTTGCCCTATCGAGACCTTTAATCCATTGCTTCGCTTTTCCAATAAGAGAAAATGGAAATAAAACCCATCGGATTTGATCTTGTGTAACCCCGGGTTGAGAGATAGCGTCGCAATAATCGGAGAAAGTCTCCATGTGTTGGTGCGGGTCTTCGGTGGGCAAACCACTAAATTGGTTCCTTTCCACAAGTTGGATGAAATGGGTCTTGGCCGTAAAATTTCCGGCATAAGCGGCCGGTAGAGCATTGGGTCCCGGCAAGACGTCTTCCGTAAATGTAGAGTGGGAGGAAAATTTCGGCATTATTGGATGTAAGGGAGAAGATGGTGTAGACGGAGTTGATGTAGATGTAGAAGGGGAGCTAGGACTAGAATCTCCAAAGGGATTGGTGAAATTCCCTTCGGCCGTCTCTCGATATGCTTCCTCACTATCGCTTCCTTGAGCTTGCTCTTGATGGGTATTGCTTGCACTTGGTTGAGAGATCCTAACCCGGTTAATCGTCCGTTGGCGAAAAGCTCAAAAAAGCCTCTCCGGCTCTGGATTAAAGAGAAAGGATTCGCCTCCCCGCCTAGGCATACACTACACACTAGAACAAACGTGAGAACACCTAGTGCTTTATGGGCACTAGGTAACGACAATAAGCAAGCACAACTAGAGACAAAGAGAAAAGAAAGCTAAGGAATCAAGAAAAACTAGAGAATATTCACAAGAGATTATAGAAGGGCACAAAGGAGGGTAACTAAGTCTAGAAATAAGCAAACAAAGTCTAAACAATGCACCGTCCCCGGCAACGGCGCCAAATTGATGGTGGGATTTGTCGTGGATCCCGCCACCAATTAAATAACCGGCTAAAACCTAGTGGGTAGCTAGGGTAAGTCGGGTCGTGTCCACGGAGACGGTATTGCAAGGTTTAGACTAAATCGGCCTAAAACGAGACTATGCTACCAAACAAACACAAAGGACTACTACCAGATGAATATTTGATGAGAGGAGAAGTAGGAAGTAGACTAACAATCAACTAGGCTAAACAAGGTTAAGCTAGGATAACTAAACACAAACCAACTAGCAAACTAAAGAGAAGTGCTAAACAATGCTAATAATCGAACTAACTAACAAACTAAAGGAAATGATGACTAACTAACAAGATGTATCAAATATGGAAGGAAGGGAGTGGGTTAGGTCGGGTTCATAAGTGTAGTAGGGTGACTTGGGTCGATTAAGGGTGTAGGTGCCTCCTAATTGCTAGGCTCGGTCCGGGCGATAGCAACTTAAACCGATGCCGATGACAATGCTCAACATATCCACACTCAAGCAAACAATGGGTAGAAGAAAACTAGCATGAGAAGCATGGCCACTACAACTCATACAAGCATATCAACAAACACATGGTGAGCCAAATATGTGACTAGCAATAAAGAACCATCCTTTACCCCTAATCAAACCCCAATCACCCATAATCTACCCTTAATCCCCCTACTAACCCACAAATAAACTACTCACTCATGGTCAAACTAACTACAACAATGAAAGGATAAAACAACTTCACAATCCAAACATTCATCATCAAGAACAATATAAACAATAACAACAAACACTAAGTAAAGATTCAAACTTGATTCAATAACAATAAACAAGAGAAAAGAAGGATTATACCAACACTAGATGAAGGAAAAGATGAAATCTTGCATAAAAGAGAAACCCAAATAATCCCAAGGTTGTCAATCTTGGAGAAGTCTTCAAGTATCTTCTTAGTACAAGCACTAATTAACTAGGATTAACTAAGATTAACTAAGGATTAATAAGAGATTCAAACTAATATGAAGAACTAAATCTAGGGTTTATATGTTGTAGAGAGGCTTAAGAGAGGCTAAACTAATGTAGAATCCATAAACAATACAAGAGGTAAGTATTTATAGGGTTACAAATGGAAGGGAGAAGAGAAGAATAAAATGCGGACTACAGCCCTTTGGTCCCGACCGGGACGGACCATCCCGACCGGGACGGACCCACCATCCCGACCGGGACGGGTTGGTCCCGACCGGGACGGACCCACCATCCCGACCGGGACGGGTTGGTCCCGACCAGGACGGCCTTGCAGTAGCTCCATCAAACTCGCACTTCATCCCCGACGGGATGAGGTGCATACCCGTCGGGGATGGGTCTTGTAGGCCTCCAATATGATCCTTTTGGTCTCTCCTTGCTTCACCTGGACTTCTCATCGATTCTCGGGACTCGGGATCGGGTCTCGGAGGCTCGGGATTGGGTCCCAAGGTCTCGGGGTCGATTCCAAAGCATCGAGTCATCGTTCTAGATAGGGCAAGTCGGGTCGAATCCACGGCAACGGCGCCAATTTGATGGTAAGGATTTGTCGTGGAATCCCAACCGCCAAATAATAACCGGCTATTCCTAACTTGGGTAGATAGGGCAAGTCGGGTCGAATCCACGGGGACGGTAAGAGGCGTCTAGACTAGGTCGGCCCAAATACTTGACTAGGTCAACGAGCTAAGCTAAGCTATGATAGAGGGAGAGAAGGCTAGACTATGACTAGGAAGAATAACAAGGAAAACGGGCTAGGATTAGGTCGGGGTCAAAGGGGTAACGGAATGGTCAAGGGAGAGCTAGAGCGAAGGAGGTAGTAGGGTAATCTAGGTCGGTCCGGGCGGTCGCAACTTAAACCGACCTAGAGGTTCCTCACGGAACCCATTTTGGCGACACACATGACAAACGGGGTTCTAGCGTGTTATGGCCTAGATCGCATCCGGGCGGTCGCAACTTAGACTAACCTAGGGGTCGCCCTCACCGGGCTCTCGCAACTTAATGAGGGAACCGAACCCATAACAACTAACACCCACAAGGGAAAGGCAAGAAAAACAAGCAATCTAACTTACTTAGTCATTCAAGCAATTCATCAAACATGTCATATGCATCAACCAAGAGGAAACCCAAATCTTCCACCCACATCTCCAACAAACCCTTAATCACCCAATTAACACCCTAATCACCCTACTAACCCTAGCAAGAATACTACTCTAACATATCTAAACTAATACTAACAAGAACAAGAGAAATCAACACAAGAATCAAAACATTCATAATGAAACTATTGAAAGAGATGAACTAAGAACAAAACAACAATCAAAGATGCAAACTTGGAAGAATTAAACAAGATAAAGAGTAAAAAGGAAGAGAAGATTATACCAAACTAGTGAAGGAGAAAGATTGAAACTTGCATTAATGAAGAAAACCCAAAACAAACCACCAAGGTTGTCAAGCTTGGTGAAGATCTTGAAGAATTCTCTTAATACAAGTACTAAACTAAGATTAACCACTAATTACCGACTAATCTACACTAATCTAATCTAATCTAACCTAAAGTAGTCTAGGGTTTAAGGAGAGGTGAAGAACATAACATAGATTACAAGAGGAGGGGTATTTATAGGGTTACAAATGGAAGGGAGAAGAAAGAAAGTGAAATGCGGGCAACAGAGCTTGGTCCCGACCGGGACGGACCATCCCGACCGGGACGGACCCACCATCCCGACCGGGACGGGTTGGTCCCGACCGGGACGGCCTTGCAGTAGCTCCATCAAACTCGCACTTCATCCCCGACGGGATGAGGTGCATACCCGTCGGGGATGGGTCTTGTAGGCCTCCAATATGATCCTTTTGGTCTCTCCTTGCTTCACCTGGACTTCTCATCGATTCTCGGGACTCGGGATCGGGTCTCGGAGGCTCGGGATTGGGTCCCAAGGTCTCGGGGTCGATTCCAAAGCATCGAGTCATCGTTCCTTTATCTCGTTGGCTCCAAAATGTGTATGTATCGAGTCGGAATCGCTCCAACTCTTCCAAATCGGTCTCGGAAACCTGAAACGAACTAAAGGAAGCATAAGAAGCCCCTAAACCGCTCCCAAGGAGCGATTCTACAAGGAAAATGGGACCAAAACACTACAAAATAGGCACTACAAACCACACTTATCAGCACAGAAAAGGGCAGTTGTCTATTTTACATCAGAGAGCTAAAGTTAAACACATTCAGCTTGCTGACTGCTCATCTAAATATTTTTTCTCAAAAATTACTGAAAGAAGACCTCAGCAAATGATAGGCGCTATTACTACTGCCACAGGTACTCTCAAATCTGGTTCTCAGGAGGTGGCTAAAGCTTTTCAGGATTATTATTCCAGTCTTCTGGGAACTAGTACTCCTGTTAGGTCTTTTCCCCCTATCTCTGGTGGTCTTAATTCTGACTGTACTGCTGGTTTGATCTCTCCTGTGTCTCCTTTAGAAATAAAGGCTGCTATTTTCCAAATGGACTCAAATAGTAGTCCGGGGATTGATGGATTTTCTGCAGGATTTTTTAAATCAACTTGGCATATTGTGGGTGTAGATTTTTGTAAAGCTGCTGCTAACTTCTTTAAAACTGGCAAAATGTCTAAGAATGCTAATTCTACCCTTATAACGCTAATACCTAAAAAGATTGGAGCCAGTGGTGTTCTTGACTATAGGCTTATTTCCTGCTGCACTGTCTTTTACAAAGCCATATCTAAAGTGTTGGCCAATAGGCTTAAAGCTTTGCTTCCCTCTCTTATTGGAGAGGAGCAAGGAGCTTTTGTGCATAATAGGAATATATTTGATAACATTCTTCTTTCTCAAGCCTTGGTGAAGGGTTATTGCAGGAAATACTTGACTCCTAGATGTCTTGTAAAGGTGGACATTCGGAAAGCTTTTGACACTTTACAGTGGGATTTCATTGAAAAAATGTTCTTAGCCTTTAGTTTCCCTTCACTTTTTGTCAAGTGGATTATGGGATGTGTAAAGGATCCTTGGTATTCTTTCAAATTAAATGGGGAGGTCCAAGGGTTTTTCAAAGGGGCTAGTGGAATTAGGCAAGGAGACCCCCTCTCTCCTTATATTTTTGTTCTTAGCATGGAAGTGTTGTCCAAGCAACTTAGATTGATTTGTACTGGCCCCAATGTGTCTTACCATCCCAAATGCACTAAGTTGGGACTTACTCACTTGGTTTTCGCTGATGATTTGATGATCTTTTCTAGAGGGGATCTTCCTTCTGTCTTAGCCATAAATGCTGCTTTACTACATTTTGGTGGGGTCTCTGGTCTTTGTGCTAATCCGGAGAAGACTAACATTTACTTTGGAGGTGTGGATCCTAACATTCAAAATCTCATCCTAGATCAGACAGGGTTCAAGCCTGGTACTTTCCCATTCAGGTACTTGGGTATTCCCCTAGGTGATTCTAGGATCTCTGTCAGTATGTTTGATCCCATCATTTTGAAGATACAAAGATCTATTGCTCATTGGTCTGCAAGTATGTTGTCATATGCTGGTAAAGTGCAATTGTTAGACTCTATGATTTTTGGGATTGAGAACTATTGGTGTACTAGTGTTCTTTTCCCTAAAATTGTTCTTCATAGAATTAATAAGCTTTGTAAGGATTTTTTTTGGGGGATTAAACCTGGTGAGAAAAGACTGGTTTTTAAGAAGTGGAAGGATATTTGTACCCCTTGGGTTTGTGGAGGGTTTAATCTGAAAAATCTGGAAGCTTGGAACATGGCTTTGTTATGCAGATGGGTGTGGCAAATTGATGAAGACAAGGGCAGCATTTGGATTCAATGGTGCAAGGCTTATATTCTGCAGCATGAATCTATCTGGACCATTACATTCAAGGATTATTATCCTTCAAGTCTAAAGAACATCATAACAGTTAGAGACTATATAGTAAACATGTGTGGGTCTGTGCAGGAGACTCAGAGATTCCTGAATTCATGTTGTAGTAATGCTAAATTCCTGGTTAAAAAGGCCTACTTAGTGATATTGAGAAGACCCATTGTTGCTGTTGTCAATTCTCTTCGATCTCCTAATATTCTTAAGCCAAGTAGCAGGATTACACTCTCTCTTGCCATGCAACAACAACTACCAACAGTGGATCAGTTTGCAAAGAGGGGATTTTGTTGGGTTAACAGATGTTCTCTGTGTATGCAGGCCTCTAAAACCCATCTGCACCTTTTCTTTGGTTGTTCAGTAGCTCAGCAGGTTAGGGATTTATGTAAACGGTGGATTGGTGTTTGTATTCCTTATTCTTCTTTGAGGAGCACCATTCGTTGGAGCCTTCATCATACTCATAGAAAGCATTGGAAAATACCTTGGCTACATGTTACTCTAGCAGCCTCTGTTGATGCTATTTGGAAGGAGAGAAATAAGAGGGTGTTTACTGGCAAAGCTACACCAGTGGAGCAGATTTTTTTCAGAATCAAACTAATAGTTATTTCAAGGTTTAAAGCTTTTGATTATCCTAAATACTCTAGGATTTTAGCCCAATTAGAGGACCCTAATTGATGTAATCTTGTGTGATATTATTTTTGCACAAAACATGTAATTTCACATCTTTTTGATATGAAATGATAATTTTTCTGCAAAATAATAATGATGATGATGATGATGATGATGATGATGATGATAATAATAATCATGATGATGATGATGATGATGATGATGATGATGATGATGATGATGATGATAATAATTATAATAATAATTCTGGGAGAAAACTTTCTCTCTCTAATATGTTTTCTCTCTAAAAAATCTGTTACGCGAGGTCCTGCAATTGCGACAGCTCCACCAGCCAAACGTGTGACCCGATTGTGGAGCCCAAAAAATTAGTCAACGGTCCTAATAACGCAATTGACTACACACGTGAGCCATCCTATCACAATCCGCCATTGGTATGCGTGTATTGGCCCAAACATGGCCACATTCATGCAACTACACAAGGGATCTATCAAGAGAATATTGCTTATCCTAAAAGGATGTGGAGGATCTCGTGAGATTGGCAAGATATCCACAATAATGGTAGGAGGGTAAAAGAAGATATGGTTGATATTTATTATGATACACCAATCTCAAATAAAAGGCAACAAGAGGATCTCCAAATATTTGGGATATCAAACTATCTTGAATATGTGGCAAGGAATAAACAAGAGGATCTCCATCAAATAATTGGAGATGGGAAAATCTCGGACATATGGCAAGGCATAACGTATGAGAATCTTCGCCAAATAATTGGAAGTGTCGTGATCTTCTACATTCAAGCACCACCTACTATTTCAAGCATTAGATCACGCATCACATAGTATTCTTGGAGACATGGGAAAAGGATCTTCGTCACATAATAAGAGATGTCGTGATCTCCTATGCACACACTATCTTTTATTTAAGGCAAGTAGAATAAAGATCACACCCATAGGTGGCATGTGATACTAGTAGTTATATTTATTAACATTTGTTTCCTTTTATCTTTATTATTACTAGAGTAAGATATCACTCGGAATAACCATGAGGATATCACGCATTGTAGGCTATATAAGCCATGATCATTCATTCAATAAAAACATCGAATATTTATGAATTTACAAACAACTTGTCAAACTCTGGATTAATTTGTTAATCACGTGTTTAAACTTCGAAAAGGTACTTCGAATCGTTTAGAGGGTTGGTGTTCCAAACTCTGAGCTATTAATTCCGGGTTCAAGGTCGAACTACGGGTTAAATATCCTTTGATTACTCACCGATTAACATCGGATCACAAAATACAGAAAATCGAAGCGTTTGCTTCCCAAAAATAGCCGAGCCACAAAAAACAAAATCCTCACAAACCTTAACCACGAGCAAGGGTTACATTAACCTAAGTTCAATTTCACTCCAAAATCTACGTCATCACTCAAGGTTACATTAACCTTCGACCCAACTTTCATTTCTTATTCTAAACCGCTTCCGCATTCGTATCAGCGTTGACCTGGCAATCGCACCATTTCAATCCTCCTCCTGATCCAAAAGGCTCCGGTTCAGAAATGGGAGAAAATGGTGGGGAATTGCAAGAGGAAAATGGACTTCAGAGTACTTCGCAACAAGCTTCTTTGAATGATATAATTCTCCAGGCTATGCAATCAGCTGGTAAACTTCCTCCTAATCCTAATATGTCTAAGAACTCTACTAAATCTGATTCAATTTTGGTCGAAAAGTCTGGTAATGAAATTCCATTAATCCCCTCTGTTAATAAGAATGTTGACAAGAATGTTGATACTCATAAGAAATGGTCTAATGTTGCACAAAACAATAAGCAAATGGGTATGAATTTGTTCTATTATGAGGATAGTACTAATTCCACTGAAACTGATATCGACTTGTATGATTTTGAGGATGAGCTCAACCTATGGAAGTTCACTCTCATGGGTAATGTAATTGGATCTAAACCGCTGCTGCAAACTATTCAGAAATTTGTTTCAGAGAATTGGAGTAAACTTGGGTTGCCTAAAGTACAGTATTATAAGAAGGGTTGGTTTTCGTTTCGATTTGAATCCAAGGAGGACATGACTAATGTTCTTAAAGGGGGACCTTGGAAGGTGGGGATCTATTCTCTTATTCTTAAGGAATGGACTCCTTTGTTTTCTGCTGAAATGGAGAAGGTGACCATTGTTCCTGTATGGGTTCTTTTTCCCGAGTTGGACCCTTTCTTGTGGTCTGACATTGTTTTGAGCAAAGTAGCTAGTAAGGTGGGTCGTCCCCTCTGTGCTGACTTAGCTACTACTACTAAAGCCAAATTGTCCTTTGCGAGAGTTCTCATTGAGGTTGATGTATCTCAACCTCTCACTGATCATGTAGTCATTAATACTCCCTTTTGTGAGCACTCAGTTCAGAAGGTTGAATATGAATGGGTGCCCTATTTTTGTCATGGTTGCGGGAAGTTGGGTCACACAATTAACAATTGTAAGTGGGAGAAGAAAAAGGTTAAGGCTTCAAAGGATGCTAAGGAAGCAAAGAGGGCTGTAGAGGATGCTATGAATGTTGGAAAGGTAGAGGGAGTAGCTATCACTCCTCCTACTGATACAACACATCAGGAAGGAATTATACAAAATGAGGATGGTTTTCTTTCCGTGCCAAGAAATAATTCCTCTAAGAGTAAGATAAAGAAGCAAAACAATGAGCAGCAACATCTGGAGCTGGAAAATCCATTTCAGATGTTGGATCAGGAAGTGTTATTGGGACAAGAATTGGGTGAGTCTGCAGCCATTGAAGGGGTTGATGAGGCATCTAGTATTGCTGATAAGCCTGCTGGTACTATTATAAAATTTAAGAGTTCCCTTCCTCCAGATAAGTAATGAAGATCTCTTCATGGAACATAAGGGGCTTTAATTGTCCTATTAAGCATAGTGAAGTTATAGATTTCCTTAAGTCTAATAAACTGGATATTTTTGCTCTCTTGGAGACTAAAGTAAAGCAACATAAGGCGAATAAGTTTCACAAACGCCACTTCAATAGTTGGGGTATAGTCAATAACTATGATTTTCATCATAATGGGAGGATTTGGCTTCTATACAATCCTTCCTCGATTTCTTTTAAGCTAGAGATTTGCACTGATCAGCTTATTTCTGGAATAGTACACAGCTTTGTAGACAATAAAAGTTTCCAGCTGAGTGTCGTATATGGCCATAACGATGGAGCGTCTAGACAACTTTTATGAGATGATCTTAAGAGTCTGGATACTGCTAAACCTTGGCTGACCTTGGGGGATTTTAACATTGTGAGGTCTCCTGAGAAGAAGTTGGGAAATAATCCTCCCTCTTTCCTAGATATGTATGAATTTAATCAATGTCTTTTGTTTTGTCAGTTGGAAGACTTACACAGTACTGGGTGTGAACTTACCTGGAATAACAAAAGAAGGCCTGAAACTAAAGTTTGGTCGAAGTTAGATAGAGTCCTTATTGCTGGTAGACTTGTATTGATTAAATCAGTCCTGAGCACGCTTCATAACTATTGGGCGACAATTTTTATTATACCTTCAGGAGTGGTTAAGCAGATCGATGCAATTTGCCGAACTTTTTTATGGGAGGGGGGCAGTACTTACACGAGAACCCCACTGGTTGCCTGGAAACGGATCTGCGTACCGTTTAGGGAAGGAGGCCTCAACATCACACAGAACTACTATTGGAACAAGGCTGCTATTGGTAAGATGTCTTGGTGGATCTATAATCAACCGGATAAGCTGTGGGTACAATGGATACATGCGATATACTTAAAAGGAAAACCATGGCTAGAGTACAAACCAAACACTGACTCGAGTTGGAGTTGGAGGAAGATCTGCCAAGTTAAAGAGTTATTTAAACCAGGTTATGAGACAAACAAGTGGACCATGATGAAGAAGTACACCACAATCAGAGGTTATCATTGGTGTAGGGAAAATGAAGAGGAGACGGACTGGTTCAGGCTGGTATGGGGGAAATGGTCTATACTAAAGCATCGAATGATAGCATGGATGCATCAATATGGAGCTATGAATACCAAAGTGAAACTGCACAAATTGCAAATCACGACGGACGACAAGTGCCTCCTATGCTACGACGAACCTGAGGACATGTCACATCTTTTTTGTAAGTGTAACTACAGCAGGAGAATTAAGGAAGGGATTGAAGCTTGGCTAGGGATTAAAATTGAGGACAATTTAAGCAATACTTGGCGCAATAACCTGAGAGGTACAAAGCTGAAACGAGGCATAGTGAATGGAGTTGTTAATGCACTGATTTATGGAATATGGCAGCAAAGGAATCGAAGTAGAATGGAAGGCAGCCTGATGAAGCATAGGGACGTGAGCAGTATGATCATAAAAGAAATGAGTCGGTATATCAAAAAAATTCCTAAAGGCAAAATGACAAGTCGAGATAGGAATTTTGTCGATAGAATTACAAAATCTTGTATATGACTTGATTGATTATTAATACAAATTACTTACACTTTCCCAAAAAAATAGATAGAGTCCTTGTTAATCCTTTATGGCATGCTTCTTATCCTGCTTCTTTTGGGGAATTTCTTGATCCTGGCGTTTCAGATCACTCGCCAATTGTCATTCAAGTTGGACAAACTCAATGGGTCAAGAAGAGATTTAGCTACCTTAATAGCTGGTCTTCTCATTCTGGTTTCCTACAGATTGTGGAGCAGGCATGGCAGATAAGGGTGCACGGATCCCCTATGTACTGCCTCTTCCAGAAGCTCAAACATGTACGAAAAGCTCTCATTCAACTTCACAAGAGGGAGTTCTCTAATATTTCTCATAGGGGAAAGTCTACCAAGAAATTACTTCTGGATTGTCAGGAAAAATTGAGGCAAGATCCATTTTCGGAAGACCTAATGACTGAAAATAATACTCTAACAGCTCTTTACTGTGAACAAAAAAAGGCGGAGATTAGTATGCTGCAGCAACGAGCAAAAATTAATCACCTCCAGATGGCTGATTGCTCTTCAAAATACTTCTTCTCCAAAATTGAGGAAAGGAAATCCCAACAAATCATTGGAGCAATAAAGGATACTGCAGGGGAGACTTGTTATGGGGTGGATGGAGTATCCAAAGCTTTCCAGGGGTACTATGAAAATCTGCTTGGTGCCAGTACTCTTGTACAAGGATTGCCATTCAAGGATGCTTACCTCAACAGGTCAAGCAGGGTTTATTGGTTCCAATATCTAATGATGAAATTAAGAATATTGTCTTTAAGATGGATTGTAATAGCAGTCCGGGCATTGATGGATTTTCTGCAGGATTTTTCAAAGACGCTTGGAAAGTGGTGGGGAGCTCCTATTGTAAGGCTATTCATTGTTTTTTTAAGAATGGAAAGTTGAGCAAGCAAGCGAATTCTACACTTGTCTCGCTTATACCCAAGAAGAAAGATGCTAACTCAGTTACGGACTACAGGCCTATATCCTGTTGTTCTGTTTTCTATAAGACCATATCAAAAATTCTTGCTAACAGAATGCAAAGTGTCATGCCTGACATTATAGGTGACGAGCAGGCAGCCTTCATTAAGGGACGGAATATTTTTGATAACATTCTATTAGCTCAAGCTTTGGTTAAGGGATATAAGAGGAAATACCTTTCACCAAGATGTGTGATCAAAGTTGACATTCGTAAGGCGTTTGACTCTATTCAATGGGAGTTCATTAGGAATATGATGTGCAGATTAAGATTTCCTCTTCAATTTGTGCAGTGGGTCATGGGATGTATTTGTAATCCATGGTATTCCTTTAAGATAAATGGTGAAATTACTGGTTTCTTTCAAGGGAAGAGCGACATTCGTCAAGGGGATCCCCTCTCCCCCTAATTCTTCGTGCTCAGTATGGAGGTTCTCTCTAGGTCGCTTAGAGGCATCTGTAATCAGCAGCAAGTCGCTTATCACCCCAAATGCTGTAAGGTCAATCTAACACATCTTGTGTTCGCAGATTACCTAATGATTTTTGTTAGGGGTGATCTCCCTTCAGTTGTTGCAGTACAGCAGGCACTGAACTCTTTTGCCCTGACATCAGGATTGAGAGCAAATAATGAGAAGACTTGTATGTATTTTGGTGGGGTTGATCCTGATTTACAAGATACAATAGTTGCTACTTCGGGGTTTACAGTTGGGGCTTTTCCTTTTCGTTACTTGGGAATTCCACTTACTGACTCTCGAATCTCTGTTAGCATGTTTGATGCATTGATCCTGAAAGTACAGCATTCTATCTTTCATTGGACTAACTGTACTTTATCTTATGCCGGTAAGGTACAGTTGCTGAATTCAGTAGTGTTTGGTTTAGAGACATTTTGGTGTTCTTGTACTCTTCTGCCCAAACAGCTGGTGAAGGTCATTAATAAAATCTGCAAGGATTTTTTCTGGGGTATTCCCGTGGGTCATCGAAGAATGGTGTTCAAAAAATGGAAGGAGATATGTTCTCCTTGGGATTCCGGAGGTTTCAATATTAAGGATCTCGCAACTTGGAATATATTCTTGCTTTCCAAATGGTTATGGCTGTTGGATTCAGAACCGAAGTCTATTTTGACCCGTTGGTGTAAAGCTTATGTTCTACATCAAAGCTCAATTTGGGATATTCAGGTGCGAGAATGGCTTCCTGCAGGCCTGAAAAATATCATTTCTGCCTGAGATCAGCTTTCTAAACTACTGAGTTCCACGAACCAACTGCAAAGCTTCATCCTCAGATGTGCTGTAGGCGAATCATTTAATGTTAAACAGGTTTATGTTACTGCGAGGCAGCTGGACTCTTCCTATCTGAAACACTTCTTCACTTCTCCTATGGCTCCTAGTCATAAAGTCATTTTTTCTTTAGCTGCGCAGCAACGACTTCCTACTCTTGATCTACTGCAAACTCGCGGCCTTTCACTGGCTAATAGGTGTTGTTTATGCGGACATGAGTCGGAATCAGCCTCTCATCTTTTCTTCGAATGCACTTTTTCCCAATCAGTACTCAATGCTGTACTAAAATGGACTGGTTGTCCCCCTCTGCGGACTAGAATTAAGTGTGTTCTGAAGTGGCTAAGTCTTTCTCATCATCGAAAGCATTGGAGGCATGTATGGATTAAAGTTTCAGTGGCAGCTGTTGTCTATCAATTGTGGAAGGAACGTAACAAGAGAATTTTCACTAATGAGGAGTCCAATGAAGAGAGTCTGATTTGTAATATAAAGTTTGTGGTTAAACTAAGATTTACAACCTTAATTCACTCTCTTAAACATAGGAGAGTATTAGAGGCTTTAGGGCTTTTGGCTTGACTTTAGTGTGTTATATTTTTTTGGATCAATTGTAATTTCATCTTCTAATGAAATGAAATGATATCTTTTCCTGCAAAAAAAAAATTTAAAAACAAATTTTAAAAATTTAGTGTGTTATATCTTTTTGCATCAATTGTAATTTCACCCTTAGCGATAGAAAAACTAAGACGAGTAAAAATAAAAGTAGCTGCCCGAGCTCCCGCGTCCTGAGAGATAGAGAATTTATGAATCCGCTTGAGTAAAGCAGAAAGAGAAAGGCAGGAACCCATACCCAGTCTTGGTGCACAAATCTCCATACTTGGCGCACTTGCGCTGAGCAGCATCAGCGACTGCACGGCCAGGTAGAAAATCAGACATCGCAGACTGGGTCAAAGGGGACGACCCCGTCAAATCGACACACACATCACGGCCCTTATCCCAGGAATAAAGAAGCAAATCCGTGGGGCGTAGGGGCCTGTCGTGCCCATCAATCAAACCGACATCTACCTCCTTACCGGCCGAAATACCAGATCGGAAACAGATATCCAAAAGGGTGTCGCGAACCAAGTTATGTCTATGCTTAATACCAACGGTACCAGCACACGACACAGCATGATCTCCAAAAATGTCCCCCTCAAAAACTCGGGAACAAGCAGAACAGGGCTTGGGTACCGGGAACAAAGGGACACCCAACCGATAGCTAAGGACAGATCGATAAGTCCTCCCATTCATGGTCTGTCCCAGCCCGGAGATAGGAACTGCGCGCAACCAGTCAGACGTGTGAGCACCCTGCAGAGACTTCCACAAAGCCACCTGTCGTCGAGTCAAGGAGAAAACCGATTCTAAAGAAGCAGCAACCTTCGTGAAATATATATACCTGCCAATTTCTTCATGAGTTTGGGGGCAGCGACTTCACTAGGATTACGGAAAAGATCGGAACCGGTGGTCGGAACCTTCGTGAAATATATTATTATTATTATTATTATTATTATTATTATTATTATTATTAGGGTTATTTCATATAAATAATTCAAACTATTGCACCCCTCCTCACATTAATCCCAATTACTTCTAATCTCAAAATAAGTCCAACTTTAAGCACCATACTCTAAAAATAGTCTCCGTCAATTTTTCACCTGTTATTACAGGTTAACAATGACGTGTTTCAGGTATCATTGACATAGCGTTGACATGGCACTAGTACTAATTGTTGAGCGCCTACTTTCATAAACCCCTCCACTACCACCGCTAATTTCTCCACCGGACAACCGACAATCGAAACTAATAACCTTCTCAACCACCCAGTACAGTATTATTCATTTGACAGTCATGGCGACCTCCTCCTACCTTCCTTCACTCAATCCAGTCACTATCCTTTGAACCTCCTTCACCATTTAAACCCACCCAACAACACCAATGAACTCCAAATGCAATTCACCACCTAATTCACCTTCATTATTCAAAACCACAACATCGACCACCCATTCTCTCTTCCTCTGCCTAGAAAACGACCGCCCACATCTATAATTCACGTTGCCTCTACCAATCGAACCACCACGAGATGATCCATCTTTGACTAATTTTAGCCACAACCACCGTGCTTATGCTTCAACAAACACCAATCAGAAAAGGTCCACCATTGGCACTCACCTGAGGTTCGGCCATTGTTGCCTTCAACACGAAGCTCTCGATCCTCCTCAGTTTTCGTATATTCTAATCAACCCCTTCCTTTTTCCAATTAATTGCTCTCAATAAACAACCATTAGCCCCCAAATCTCTACTCCTAATTCAAGCAGAAATCAATAAATTGAAGAAGAAATAGAAAGAGTAAATCTGAGCTCATCCAAACTTAAACGGGTCAGTTCGGCCACCTGAACAAGACAACGCACAGTGCTATTGTGATGGTTAATAGGTTAGGTTTTGGTTGTCGTCGGCAATGAGGTACGGTGGTAAAGTGTGGTTGTGGGGGTGGTGGTTGGGCTGGTGAGGATGGTATTGATAAATTAAAAATTAAAAGGGAAAAGGAAGAAAAAAAAAAGGTAAAGCTGGTAGTTATACGTAAATGTAAGCAAAGTGGTGACGGGATAAGCAAGTACCCGGTCATGGGTACTGTTTTAGGAGCATGGTAGATAAAGTTAGACTTATTCTAAGATTAAAAAGTAATTGGGATTATTTTGAGGAGATTAATAGTTCAGATTATTCATATGAAATAACTCTTATTATTATTATTATTATTATTATTATTATTATTATTATTGAAGTATTATTTTAGAAATAGAAAATATTTGAGCTGAGCTGAGTTGATAAGAGTTGGACTGAGCTGATAGAAGCTGAGCTGGTCTGAAACGGACTGAAATTAAGCTGAAAAAAACAAGACCTTAGATGACTCAACATTAATTTGATATTACTACTTCCTCTAACTTTTCAATGTTCTTCCCATTAGAAAATGACACATATTTTTTTGATAGCTTTAAAATATTGTGAAATAATGAAGGAATGTGTAAGAAGTAAGAATAGTATAGTAAAATCTATAATGGTTAGGGTATAAATGAGTTGTGAGTAAGGGTACTATGTTAAAAAGTATGGACAAATAAGGAAATAAATAAAATGAGAAGAAGATAGAAAATTGAATGAAAATGGTAAGTGAAAACATTTCTGGTTGACTTGAATTGGGGACAGGATCATGAGATTCCGTTTTAGGTAAATGAAAACATTTCTGGTTGAATTGAATTGAACTCAGGGCCGTCAAATGATATTCGGAGGCCCGGAGTCAAATATCTTCGGGAGGCCCTATACTAAACACCGTCTCATATATTTTTAGATTATTTTGAAAAATGATATTATACCACTTCTGTTTCAATAGTTTGTTTACCTTTGATATAATACTTCTGACAAAATAAATTGACGAGACGGAAGGAGTAATGATAAATTAAAATTTGTTTTCAAATTTTAAAATATAATTACTACTCCATAAGCGCAAAAATATAATTTTTAAATATAATTACTATTCATATAATTTATTTTCAAATTTAGAAAAGTGCAAAAATATTAAAGACTCAAAGAAACAAAATAAGGAAGAGTACTTCACACTAAGACTTGTGCTTCACACAGTTACCACTGCACCACAATCATCATTACTTATTTTACCACAGCATATATTTAATATATGATTATAAGTTATGGAGGCCCTCCCATGGAGTGGGCCCCGGTTTCATGAACCGGGTGGACACGCCCTTTGACGGGCCTGATTGAACTGCGTTATAGTGAGCGAAACTAAATTGGACACTGAAGTAATTGAAACAAAATGCACCTTTTGAAGATGAACGGTAAAGAAAAGAAGTTTGAAAAGAGTATGGCCATGTGGGATGGAGGAGTGCCCGTATGCCAACCAAACACAATAGCATATAAACTACTGTAAATCACTACGTACATTTAGAATGTTACCCGAATACACACGTGAATTGTCCCCATGACAAACAATAATAGCATTTCAAATGGTGATGAACGGATGATCATAAAACTTACAGAAGGAGTGCCAGAGAATTATAATGACATCAACTCCTTTAAGTATGTACCAAATGTCGGACAAGGTGGTGCTCGTGTCCTACAACTCAAGAAGCGAACTTCCTTCTCGAACAAGCACAAAAAGGCCTCCATCTCCTCTCGAAATCCGAAGGTCATCATCAAGATACGTGATAATCAGCCATGATGAGGTTCTTTCACCTGGGATCGGAACCTTGAGAGGTGGGAGACCATATAATGTTCGTGAAATACTCTCTGCGGCCTCCCGGACGGGATTCAGAAGCTGTTGCAATGCAGGAAGGGTGATTTTCTGACCAAAGATATTCACACTGTCTGGGAGATCGAAATGATATTTTATCTCAGGAGGCTTGAAGGTGGCTTCTTTAAATTGAACCTGCACTCCAGTAAAATATTACTATTAGATGATTTTTTTTGACATATTGAAGGCTTTGCTTTCATTGTATTTCATTTTTGTAAGTGCCTAGAACTTGTAATCAAGTACGGTAGCTCATAAGCAATAGATAAATACTTGTGTAAGAATAATTATTTTCCAAGTGTAAAAGAAAACACTATAAAAGGCTAGATCTCCGAGCTAAAACAAGGAGGGGGTATGTATAATGACACTATCGAAATGAATCCGTTCCACGGCAATTTTCACTAAAATTGACATCAATGAGTATAAATCCAGTGGAACAGTTTATAGTTCCCTTGAATTTATCACTAACCCAAAGCAATAATCTGAATTCCAATATATTAAAGAGCTCAGATGTTCTGCAGATAAATTCCATCAAAATGTCACCTTCATCATAATCTACTGAACCTGGTTTTAAAATCCGTGAATATTCACGGGTCTGTTCGATGGTTGAATTATATATTAAATTGAAAAAGTAAAGATTATGGATAAAATGTATTTCCTAACGAGCTTTTACTCAATTCTAACGACATTTTACCAATTTACCCTTGTCATTTCCTCCCAATTCTAAAAAGTTGACAGTTTCTCTCTCCAAAAAAAATTGAACAATCAACTTTCTCTTAATTTTTTTCAAAGGTACATTCGACATTCGCATTGAAATACAAGCCTTAGAACATTCTTTAATCGATCAATCAATCAATCAATCTTATGGCAAAAGAACTAGATTCATAAACCCTAAAAGAATCCATAAAATTCGACCGTGGAGAGAAACCCTAATTGATAAACTTTACAATAAATTGATTAAAAACATAAAGTTAAAACTTAAATTAATATAACTCCATTAATTGAAGAATTATAATCCATAATTGAATTTAAAAGAGTTTGATTGATTGATCGAAATCAATTTGGTAGAGATTAAAAGCAATTAGAACGATTAATCCCTAAAAATCAATCACCAGGAGAAACCTTAATTGATGAACTTCACAATAAATTGTTTGAAAAATCTAAAGTTAAACTTAAAGCAATATTACTTCATCATTAATCGGAGAACTCGGTTTCATAGTTTAATTTACAAGAGTTCGATTGATTGATCGGAATTTTTTGATAGAGATTAATGTAACCAAAAGAATTAATTGAAGAGGTTGTAAAAAGGGTAGAAGTGAAAAATTTTAAGAAAATTCGTTAGGATTTAGTAAAGTTTCGTTAGGAAAAAGTAATTTCGAAAATAAACTATGTACTAGATAGGAGTCTTCATTGTACTTCGTATGTGCAATATTCATATTTTTTTTAAAAGATAGCTACCATTTCCGCCATGTTTGGTCCCCAAGTAAGTTGTCTACGATGCATCAGCCCTCACAAGACTCTCACAAGACTCATCCCGACAAACTACTCCCACCCCAACACCCATGCCCGCCCTCCTTCACTCTCGCATCTATGTTGATTTTAATCGTTCCCTTCGTTGGTGTCGTACATCCTCCCCGTCATCTCCCCACGGTTGTATAGCTCCTGCTAATCCGAAACTATTTTTGACCGTAATCCGACCCGTGACCCGTCCGACTCATATTTGATATGACCATTATTTGGGCCCGACTCGTGTGACCCGACCCGCTGGACGCGTTTGACGGGTGCATATTACGCTTCCGCTTTATTTTTTTAGGGTTGAATAACTTTAATTGACGATGTTAATTTTCAACCCTTGACCGTAAAGTTAAAGAATTCAGACCCTTAAACGAAATTAAAAGCAAAATCCGGTTACTAATCTTACCCTTAAATATCTTTCAATCAATTTTGCTTAGTGTTTTTAGACATATAAACTCTTTATAGCTAGTACCGAATACATAAATGATTAATTATTTAAATCAGTTAAAAATATTTAGAATCAGTTTTGATGCTTTATTTTTTGAGGGGTTGAATAACTTTAATTGACGATGTTAATTTTCACCCCTTAACCGTAAAGTTAAAGAGTTCAAACCCTTAAACAGAATTAAAAGTAAAATCCGGTACTAATCTTACCCTTAAATATCTTTCAATCAATTTTGCTCAGTATTTTTAGACATATAAACTCTTTATAGCTAAGACCGAATACATAAATGATTAATTATATAAATCAGTTAAAAATAGTTGATTCAGTGGAATTGACCCCCTTTTTAAGGTCGTGAACCCATTTTTTTGACCCGTAATTCGTTTGCTTATACCAATCCGTTAATTTCGGATCGAAATCTGACCCAACCCGTTCAGTCAGTGAGAATTTATATTTGGATTCATGATTAAAAAATAAATATTTAAAATCACAAATATTCAATTTAATACAACTTTTTTTTATCATTTAATAATAAAATAATTTTTAAAATTGAATTTAATTTTTTTAGGGTTATTTAACAAAATAATCCCAACTTTGGATGATATTTCATAAATAAAATCAACTTTAATTAATCTGATAATAAATCAATATATGAGACAAATCAACAGGAATGGATTCGGGTTACCTGCTACCTACTTGTACATTATTCCATTATAGTTAAACTAACTGATAGCAACCATATTCGTAATTATTGAGCTTACCAGTCATAATGGACATCCATAAAACTTCTTCCTAGTGTTTTCTTTTTCTCCCTTCTTGACTTGTGGTTGCAGAAAACATCTTTCGATATGTTAGATCCCAATGAACTCGATGAATATGAATTCGATGGATTACCATGGATTTCGAGAATTGTTGCGCAAAATTAGGGTTTAAAATGTGGGTGTATGAGAGAGAATTTGAGTTTAGGGGAAGAATGATGTGGAAAGGAAGAAGATGAAGCTGTGTTGATTATTGACTATGGCACCCACATAAACCTACCACATCCGGTCATTGAGCCAATTCCATTCGTGTTTGATGTGTTTCATACATGGGTTTATTCTCATATTCCTGTTAAATAACCTTTTTTTTTAAGTACAAACATTATCATTAAAGATTATAAGAATAATACCGCTAAAATAAAATAAAAATATTTTTATTAGACTTAAAAAGTTGATAAAAAATATAGGCATTCGGAACTATTTCTGACCCTAACTCGACCCTTGACCTATATAACCCGACTCATATTTAATCCAACCCATATTTGGACCCGACCCGTATGACCCAATTCCGCATATTTTGACCAATTCAAAGTGAAAAATCGGGACTGGAAGGACGCGAAGATCAATTGATCAATATAAATCTCGAGAGTGGATGTAACTTTTTCAAAAATCGGGATTCGATTCGTTGGACCCGTTTGATAGATATTTATATTACGCTCTCGCTTTAGTTTTTGAGGGATTGAGTAACGTTAATTGACGGTGTTAATTAATTATCAACCCTTGAACGTAAAGTTAAAGAGTTTAGACCCATAAATAGAATTAAAAGCAAAGTTCGGGTGCTAATATTACCCTTAAATATCTTTCAATCAGTTTTGCTCAGTGTTTTTATTATATATATAAACTCTTTATAGGACTGAATACATACATGATTAATTATTTAAATCATTTAAAATTATTTAGATTCAATTTTGATGTTTGCAATCAACCCCCTTTATATGGCAGTGACCCATTTTTTTGACCTGCAACCCATTTGACTGATCCCAATAAGACCCGTTAATTTATGGTCGAAACCTAACCCAACTCGTTCGGGCAGTGAGAATTTTTAAAATTAGTAAAAATATTTATATTTAGATATTATATTTTGATTCGTAATTAAAAAATAAATATTTTAAATTACAAATATTCAATTTAATACAACCATTTTTATCATTTAATAATAAATAATTCTAATAATTTAATTTATTTTATTTTTTAAGTACAAACGTTATTATTAAAGATTTAAATAATAATAATAATACGATTAAAATTAAAAAAAAATATTAAAATTATTTATGTTGGACTTTAAAAGTTGGTAAAAAATATAGGCGTTCAAAACTATTTATTTCTGACCTTAACCCGACCCTTGACCCGTATAACCCGACTCATTTGATCCGAACCGTATTTGGACCCAGTCCGTATGACCCGATTTGTTGGACTCGTTTGATAGATCTTCATATTACGCTTCCGCTTTAGTTAAATCAATTATAAATAGATACACAATTTGGTTAAATCAATTAAAAATATTTATTATATTTAATGTTTGTAAATTTCAGTATAAAAATTTAATTTTTATAATTTTGTATTCTAAATAAGTAAATAACGTAATTATAATAATAGTGTTATTCGTTTGAGATGTTATACGTATAATTAAACTTGGGAAATGGGTCAACCGAATCGGGTTTGGCTCAAGTTAACTGGTCAGGAAGAAAATATGGTTGGGTTATTTTCGGGTTTGTTATTTTGAACTTTTTGAGTGATATTGACTTCTTTGCTATAATAACAATCAAGTCAGTTTCGGGTTAAGTCAGGTCAATTCGGGTTATGGGTCAAGCTCGAGTCTTCATTTCGGGGGTCGGGTCGGTTTCGGGTGGGATTATTCTGGTTGGATCAGTTTTCCAGCTACTTATAATAATAATATATTAACCTTTATTCAATATTACTCACAAGATTTAATATCTTGCCATGTCATCAAAGAAATTCATATACATTGTCATGTCATCAGTATAACTTTCAATTGATATATATAGAGAGAGAGGATCACAAGAGTTTGTAACTCTTGGAGAGTCCCTTAGTGTTCATCCTAACTTTTCATCCATCTCAAGATGGATGGATAATAAAAATAATATGAGAGGAGGGAGCATGTCAGTCATCCCTCACTCCACCTCTCACATCACCATCTTCCCAACTCTCTCCTCACACTTATTTCCCTCATTTTTATTTCCCACTTGACTTGCACATCATTTCTCTCTACCAAATCCATATTTATTTACTCATATTGTTATTCAATTATATTATGTTACATAGTATTTATTATTTGTTCAATTTAAAAATTTGTTATTCAATCAATTTATATGTTGTGTTTTATAAGATTTCAATTTATATGTTACGTTTTATAGGATTTTGAAGATTGACCGTGTGACTTTTATTTGTATGCTCTGTGACTTTGAATATATTTTTGTGTGACTTTGATTGGGGCGTGTTTTCGTTGGTTGGATGCGTGACTATGAGGTGTATCTTACGTGATTGTGGTTTTAGTTGGTTGTAACTGTTATGTGCAATTTGCGTGACTGTGACTCGTTAGATTCATAGTTATTTTTATTTCGAAGGATATGTATTTTGTGTGACTCTTACTGTATGTGTGACTCTGTCTAATGGATTCACATGGACGTGTGACTTTGGTATGTACGATGCGTGACTGTATTTTGTGTGACTCTTAGTGTATTTTTTTGGCCATCTAAATAATTGTTTAAATATTTTCTCGAATGATTGAAAATTATAAATAAGTTCATTGGACAACTATGTAACGCAATCTCCATGAACCACTCAAATCGCGCTTCCAGTCACACATTTTGTACATCAAAGTCACGAGTTATTAGAAATACAGTCACACCCTTAAATAAATAAAGTCACTTAAATCGTGCTTACAGTCACACATTTTGTACATCAAAGTCACACATTTTTCATGTAAAAGTCACACATCGTACATACATACAAAAGTCATACATGAATCAATCAAAGTCACACAAAATACATACAAAAGTCACACATTCTGGTGTACAAGAGTATTGCAAACTATTGACCCAAACAACCCAGAATACAAATACAAGAGTCACCTAGAATACAGTCACAGTCACGAGTCACCTAGAATACAGTCATAGTCACGCAAGTTACACATAAAAGTCACACAAATCAATATCTCCATCAATATTTATTAATGAAGATGAAGATGAGGATGAATGAAGGTTCAAGAACAATTACTATTTTTATTAATGAATTTGGGGTTGTGATAAGGGAGCATGTGGGAGACAAGGAGTACTCTCTCCACTGCCACCACTGCAACATCTCACGTTTTTTTTTTTTTTTTTGTTTACCCAAATCAATCTAAGTCATCCATTTGTTACACAATCAATGACTACAAATGCAACTCTCCAACTTCCCAATCTTTAAACAAACTCTTTCGAATATACACACACACATATACATACACATACATACATATATAATGAATAGCATAAATTTGCAGCCTTGCAGGAGGTGAAAGTGTGAAACAAGGAAAGATGAGTAGAAAACTACAGAGAAATAGATTTTCACTTTTCAGGCCACGGTCTATTAACCTAATCTGTTCTTGTTATCTCATTCCAATTGCGATATGAAGAAACCTTTTGTCAATCATTTATTATCATTTCCATTCAGTTATTATTGCTCTAACGAGTAACGAGTGCAGTGTTAGATCTGTGAAAAATTTATTTGCTATATTTATAAATTTTCTAGATATTGTATTATACTCCCTCCATAAAATCCATTCTCCCCATTTGCTTTTTGTCGAGACTTATTTTTCCAGCGAAGGTCTAACGGGCAAAAAAATTAACGAATACCTCTGAGAGAGTCTTGGCAGTAATCCACTATGATGTAATTTCAATTTCAGAAAAATCACTGTTATAAATACCAGAGAGCCATAGTCATACCTGAATTCTAGAAGGACTACGAACGTCAAAACTGGCAGTTGCACTGAAGGAAAATGTGGCGAAAGGAGTGGACAATGTGGTTGAGTTGTCCACAGTACTACTTCCAATATCAATGTTTTGAGATATACGCTCAACTTTCACCAATGGCGTACTTCCCACGGCAAGAAGTGGCAACAGTTCAGAAGTGGCTGTGTACCTAAGAAATAGTAGGATACAGCCTGATGAGTGAGTTTAGTACAAGACGTGCATTCAGTATAGTATAAATTTTCAGTAAAAGATGTTGGAGAATATATTTAAGATTTACAGCCTCACAAATATTTGATTTGTCACCTTTTGAGATTTTGCTATTTTACACTCTTGTTTTTCTGTATGTTAAAACTAAGGATGTGATTACACAGAACACTTGGACGGCAAACAAAAAATAAAGCTTCCACCAGAGTTGAGGGTTTGTATTAGGAAACCAAAAAAACACTACTTGTAAACAAGAGGGGAAAACATATCTAAATTATCATCACGAAAACGAGTAATAAGTAGTACACCTTACACCATCTTCTATTTTTCCTTCCTCTCCCCGTTTAATAAGCAAAGAAAAATGAATATGTGGAAAGTCTTTGTAACATTTAACTTCTGTTGCTATTAAACAAAAATCGACGTTAAAACACATTATCACAATATCTGAAAAATGGCCATCAATATTTTCGATAGACATGCCATAGACATTTGGTGTCTGTAATCCAAAACATTACTATTCCCAGAGCAGTCATTAGGCATTAATATGCCATAGACATTTTCCAGTCACAAGTCAGTTGTTTCTATCTCAATCTTACAGAAAGAGTAAGTACCCGTAATGTAGAAATTTACTCTCATGCTGCTGATTATCCTTTTGATAAAACATGTCATCCGGGAAGGACGAACATTTGTGGCAGTATGGAAGTAAAAGAATAGATGGCTAATCAACCGAGTTAAATTGACAGGTGAAAAGCTTGTGTCAACTAGATTACGATGGCTTAGAGAGAAGACTTCACATACCCTGAAGCCTTCTCCGGATAGCTATGATGATCTAGAGATCACGAGAAAAGTAAGAGGAAACCACCTCTACTGATTATACTGAAATTTACAAGTCGTGTTTACCGCCAAATTTCTCCTACTTCGTAAAGGAGAAAAATCGACTCATCTTTTATAAGAAAATAACTCGAATTTCCCAATTCTACACTCTTCCAAACACTAACGGTAGCTAAAGGCAGATTTTCGTATTTTATCTATTTCCCTGCCAATTCTAATTAAACAAACAACCTCCAGTGATCTTTAGTTTTGCTAGACATGATAAACAATGTTGGCAGAAGAGGAGAAATACACCCAGGTATGATGGAAACTCATCCGAACTCCTTAATCACTTACAATTGAATTCCATTATACGTACTTAAAAGCTGAAACCATCCTGACAGCTTCTCACATATTCAGCTACAGTTTAACAGACCACACTTGGCATCTGTAGTATTACAATCAGTAACAATGGATTTACAAATGCCCAATCGAAAGCAAAAAGATTGGTTTCATTCATGTCATCTCCATGATAAAATCCATGTATCTTAAAATTTGAGTCATACCCAAGTGGGAGTAACACCAATTACCCTGACAGACATTCTGAATCATAACTGCATACAAATTCACTATCATCTTCTTCTTTGAGTGCCTAACACCAGCCAAGCTACCAAAGCTCAGATACAATAGGACATATATAGGGTTCATACTACCTTTTTTTTCATTCACTTTCTCCTCATTTCTCTTTTTGGCTAAAACTTTTGTTCTCAGAGAATGTGAGATCATCCAACCTCAACCAAAAACATTAGCAGAAATTTAAAAACGTCCCTACAGAAGAAATGTCCATTAAACTTCAAACTAAAGTGCGGCTAAACTACCACTAGCCACCATAGACAATTCGGCCTTCAGCAAAACAGTTTATTATGCAGCAAAAATCTTGCTTATTAAATAATCACAAATGCACATTTAGAATCTCCTAATTTCATGCCCTTCAATCAATCACTCACAGAAATTAGAATCTACTCCAACACCACATAAGATGACATCAACATTCGTCGTTAATAACACAATAAACAGTTTTAAGTGAGACGGAATCAATCACAAAGACATTGTATGATTAAATCTTCTGAACTTAAACCGCAAGAAAATTTGCTCAGATTCACTGTAACATCCTGTTAGGTTCTTAACCTAAGAAATCCCATATAGTACAACCCTAGAAGGTTTCCATGCATACAACATACTGATTTCGAGGGAAACAAATGTCAATCATTTGGATACAAATGACAAGAGCTAGCTGAAGCGGTAAGTCATGAGACTGGGGGTTTGATTCTACTCGCAATAAGGCGCGCTAATTTGAAACGAGAAAAAAGAATTAAAATTAAAAATAACAGACTAATCACAATGACATCAACTAAGCAAGGTTTTAGCACATCATTAAAACGGTAACTATGATAAGAATCAAAGCAGGAAAACTCACACCAAAACCCAATTGCCAGCAAGCAAACCGGGAACTTCAGTCGGGTTCGGAACTGGGTTGGCCGCCTCAAGCTGGGTAATAAGCTCAGCCACCTCGGCTCGAACCTCCGACCCGACACGAAACCCAAAATCCGTCCCGTATACCGTATCCACCAAACACCTCTTCAGCTCCAAGTTCTTCCCCTCATCACTCTCCTCCTCACCCTCACCCTCCGTCACCGGAACCGGAACCGAACTCGAATCCCACTCGTCCTCCCGAACCGGCGGGTCAGGCGCAGTGAAGCGTGTTTCCGGTTCCGGTTCGAATCCGGACTTCTCGCCCCACTCGTCCCGGACGACGGATGCGGGTTCGGGGTCGGGTTCTTCGTCGTCGTCGTATTTAGTGACCCGGGAAACGGGGAAGATTCTAGAAGAATGAGGGTTGTTAAAAGGGTAAAAGAGAGAAGCTTGGTGGCTGTTACGGTGGTGGGTGCGGTGGAGGGAGGAGAAGCGGTGGTTGCTGCGGTAGTGGGGTTTGGGAGCGAGGGTGGAGGGAGGTGGTGTGGAGAGAAGGGACATTTTGGTAATTTAGTGTGTTTTTAATAATTCACCGTATAAATGGGGGTTTGAATTGAGTGATGTTGTTATCTCATTAATCCATTATCCATGAATATATGGCGTACGTGATGTAGTCATGTAGTGTTACTGTGTTAGACTGGTAGGGAGGTGGTTTTGTGGAGGTGAAAGAGTGCATGAGTACCAGATTTAGCGCTTATTTTGTGAAATTTGTTGCTTCTTTTTAGGGTGTCTTGTTCTTATGTTAAATGAACCAATCGTTTCCTTCTAAATCTAAATACTGAGTATAACTTATTAGATGGATTTCTGTGCGTTGCACGGCTAATAAAATAATTAGTGATAAATATATAAATTTTAATGATGGTTACTAATTTGATTGTATATCAAAATAATATTGTGTTAATTAAATTAACTATTTGAAATTTCATTAATTATTTAATTAATTATTGTAACTTATTTAAGCGTTTGTAATTTTATTAAACTTTTTATTATTCTATAATAGCGATCTGGCGTTCCAAGATTACCCTGACATGGAATTAGTTAATATTTTAATCACGTCATTTTTTTTCGAGCAAATGATATGAAAATTATACCGGGTCACAAAAAATGAGAACCAAAAATCATATGAAATGGAAATGTGGAAGATTATAGAGAATGAGAGGGAATATAATTTTTCGATGTGGAATTTTTCTACTGAATTTATAGTCTTAAGAACTCTTTTTCGGCCTCAAAAGATTTTCGGTTGATATTTAAAGACGAATGATTACTTTTATTAATATTAATAGAATTTCATTACTTTATTATAATTTCTCGATTTAAGATAATTTCATTTCAATTTATAGCCTTAAGAATTGTTATAAGACTCAAAAGATATATATTTATATACTCCGTATATAAGAATTGTATGTCCATTCTATTGTTGATATAATAATAAAGATTGTTATTTAAAACTTTTTACTTAAATTTATCATAAATATTTATGATAAAAATATTTAATATTTTTACTTAAGTTTATAGCCTTAAGAACTTTTTAAAGACTCGAAATATTTTATGATTACTCTTATTTATAATATAAAATTTCATCATCCATCATAATTTTTCGATATGGGGGTAATTACTAATTTTATTTAGAACGAATGACTACTCTTATTTATAATAAAGAAATTCTTCCTCTCATCGTAAATTTTGGATGTGGTATAATTTACTTAAGTTTATAGTCTTAATAACTCTTTTTAAGACACAAAAGAACCCATGATTACTCTTTTTTTTTATAATGTAGAGTTTCATCATGTAAGATTATTTTACTTCTTGTAGTCTTATTAAAAGACTTTTTAAGTCTCAAATTTTTTTTATTGATATTTAAGAATGAATGATTAGTCTTATTTATATTATAGATATAGAATTTCATCGTGTCATCACAATTTTTCGAAGTGGATAATTTACTTAAGTTATAGTCTTCCACCACCTCTTCACAATTTTTCGATGTAAAATAATTTACTTAAGTTTATAGTTTTAAGAGCTCTTTTTAAGAGCCAAAAAACCACAAGATTGTTCTTACACAAATTCTTTATTTTGATGTAAGATAATTTACTGTCTTAAGAGCTCCTTTTAAGAGCCAAAAGAACACATGATTACTCTTATTTATAATATAGAATCATCACCTTATTTTGATTTTTTCGATGTGGGATAATTTTAAGTTTGTAGCCTTATTAAGAGTTTTACTCAAAAGATTGTTGGTTGATATTTAAAAACAATGATTACTCTCATTTATAATACAATATTGAATTTCATAACCTCGTCATATACTTGAGGTTTATAGTCTTAAGATCTATTTCTAAGACTTAAGAGATTTTTGGATGAATGATTACTATTATTTATAATATAGAATTTCATGAGGTTATTATAATTTTTTGATGTGGGATAATTTTACTACTTTTATGTGTAATGAATTCATCACTATTTTTCGAGAAAATAATATGAAATCTTGTTTATAATAGGAGTATAGAATTCCATCACATCATAATTTTTGACGAATAACTATTTTTATTTAGAGTAAATTAAAAATTACTCCCTTTTAAAATACCAATTTTAGAATTTACTCCATTTTGAAATTTTTGTTAAAAATAACTCCCAAAATCTATCAAAAGTTCAAAAATTACTCCAAAATATAATTTTTGGACGAAAATGCCCCTAACTTTTTTTATGTTATATTACTTCACCTCACCTTCTAACCAAGGACATTTTCGACATAAAAAAAATTTGGGAGCAATTTTTGAACTTTTGATATATTTTGGGAGTTATTTTTAATAAAAATTTCAAAAGGGAGTAAATTTTAAAATTGGTATTTTAAAAGGGAGTAATTTTTAATTTACTCTTTTATTTATAATAGAGAATAACATCACCTCTTCATAAATTTTGGATGTGGGATACTTTAGTTAAGTTTATAATATTTGGAGGTTTTTTTAAGACTCTAAAGATTGTTGGTTGATATTTAAGGATGAATGATTACTTTTATTATTATAGTATAGAATTCCAGGTCATGACGTTAGTATAATTTTTCTGTAACACCCCCGTTTATCCAAGAGCCTTAACTAGGCCTTCCCGGATAAATGGAAGTGTTACCAGCTCGGATTAACCGAGGCAGTAGTCCCATCACAAAACAATACTGAGCACAACCGAGTTTAATACATTATTCAAAGGACGCAAACCAAGTTCGAGAACTAAGTGTAGTTACAAAAGCCCAAAACGACTACATGAATAATAGGTCCATTAAGTACTAACGACGAAAACATGCAAAAAGTATACTAACGATGGCCACGCACTCCCTTCCCGAACAGCAATTCCCTTCAATTAAGCACACATCAATGATCCACATCTGCATCAATACTCTGCTCCCCAAGAGACCGAAAATGTCAATTGGATCGTCGCAGGCCCCCAATAAGATAGAGTGACAGTTTAGACAGTGAAAACGCGGTTAGAACATGCTAACATTAATATACAAGTACGAAATATGAAACATCAAGTCTCAACAATCTTGGTACCGACATCGGTACCAGATAACCACGCCATCTCCACATCCCCAGTACCATCACATTACCTATCAATATTCTCATCTCAACTCTTCTGGCAGGCCCTTTCATTCCGAGTGTGCACACCCCCGCAGGTTCAACAACCCGCGAGGAGAAATCAGGGAGGGGACCGTGATCAAAGGCCCCGGCTAGGTCTAAAGCTAGCCTCACCAACTCCAATATATCAATATTCAACAATCATTCTCCCATCAATATTCAACATTATTCTTATTATCACAATATCACATCGTACTCGTAACTCATACATGCATAATAATATTAACGTATTCTAAGTAAGGAGAACCTTACCTAATTAGCAGGTCACCACCGGGTCGGTAGTACAGATCACCACGGAAACTCTACAAAGTCCGATCCTAATAAAATATTATATACTTAAATTAATATCGAACCTGACGTGATTAAATTATAAGATAAAATCGATATCGTTCTAACTAAATTATAATCTTGAGACTGACCGACCTAACTAAATAATAACATGAACACGAGATCTAATCGTGACACATTCCACTTCTGACTCCTTGCGATCGACCCAATCCTAGCATCTTATATCGACAACATAGTACGACCATAAAGACAATGTCATAACAGTGGCATTCATCACCATACAAACAACAGCCCCAACCGCGACAAACTATGACGATAACAATATTCTGATGACGACAACAACACAAAACCGACAACATCGAAACACCACGCAATAACCATATCCCGATGACAGTAGCACGACACCCAACAATGGCTAATAACGACACAAGCATACCATAACAGTGTCAATACTACAACAATGACGACGACGATAACAATACTACACCAAAGGCAGGACACGAGACACGACTACAGAGACAGCCCGACTACCACCCTGTTCACAGTCGGCTAGCCCCACCGTGGCTGTCGTACCCATCCGACATCGATATACAACTACGATGCTAAAATAGAAAGGACAACTCAAATATACCTATAGGTGCGTGAGTGAGATTGATGGCCTGACTCGGTTTCCTTCTTCCTCCGAGGCTGATCGTACGTAAAGTTGCGGGGATTATCAAGGTTATGTGCGATGATGGGGGCTGCGCGTTACTGTTGTTTGGGGAAAGGGTTTCTCTTGTTTTTTTTAAAAAATAACTAAGGAGTGTGGGTAGGTTATACGCTCCACCTCCTTCCTTTATTATTATTATTATTATTATTATTATTATATTATTATTATTATTATTGTTATGAGTGTAGTAATAGTTGGGCTGGGAAATGGGTTTAGTTTAACAATTATATAGAACGGGACACTCGATTTTCTTGACTTGACTCGGTTTGACTTCTATATAAATTACGGGTATTACATTTTCGATGTAGGATAACTTTACTACTTTTATATGTAATAAATTGTGGACATGACATAGGTCTACCCCGACGCGGTCACACGCGGGTTTGGGTAGACGAATGAATCTCGTGGTAAGATTGATCTCGGGTTGAAATTTAAATCGAAGTTAGGAGTCGCCACCAAACTTTGTGGGAGTTCGGACTCGTTTGAACCCACTCTACACTTAGGCGTATCGTGCACAAAATACGGCCCGCTTTTAGTGCTAGAGTTTAGGGGTTCGTCCCTTTGCATTACGATACCGACGCCGAGTTATCGGGAATCGTGCATCAAATGACTCTCGTGTGCCAACGGTTTCGGACATCCGGAAACCATGGTTCTGAGTAAGGGATGAGGGTACGTGTTGGGAAGCCCACGAAGGACACCCAACCCCACCCGCTCTTAGCGGCCTCTACTTAGATATCGTTCGTTTTCGTGTACGCGCGTTAGTTTGATAATGAAATGTTATGCAAACGACATTTTAACTAAGCATGCGAATTATATGTTCATCTACGTCATTTTAATGCATTTAGTCTTATGTCGAAATAATTTAGCATGCGAGGTCCGTTTATGAAAATATAAATGACAAACAACTAGAAGAAATGAAATCGAAAACAAATACAAGTTACGCGGGCGGAAATACAACCAGGACTATACAAAATAACGAGCAAAATTACAATAAAGGATATAGTAACAATAATATAAGTAAATTAGATGATTAGCGAATGGTATGATGCATGATTTTGAAAGAATAAACACGTGATACTAAGCACATGATGACCGAAGTCGCAGAAAAAGGTTTATCGAGGCTTGCAATATGTATAAGGCTCACGTTGTAGGCCACTCGATCGAGTCATGGGACAGACTCGGTCGAGTGCCCCTCGTAAAAACCTTCTGCCTCATTTTTTAGGGCCCACTCAATCGAGTGAGCCAAGATACTCGATCGAGTGCCCCCTGTTCGAGTTGCTGCTCGCTCTTCGAAATGATGGCAATTCCGAATTTATTAACTTTAAATCGATAACTAACCGAGTTGCGTAAAAATATTATGTAATTTAAACTCAACTCAGTTTTTCGACGCTCATTAACGTGTAAAGTACGGTTATGAGATCGGTATCGGATATTTAACAAACGTTGATGAAATCGTTTTAAATTTGATTAAGACGAAATTGATTCCCTCCACGTCACGACATCGTACTAATCTTCACGGATTACGTGATGTTCGATTTCGCGTCAACGGGTTTCGTGCTAACCGTGATTGATAAAGACTCCTCGAGCGCGATATTTGACTACGGAGTCAATATCGTTCTCTTAGAGTACGCTTTGAAAAATGATGTCGAATATGCTTAACGACAAGTTTCCGCGATCACATCACGCCCTTAAGTGTTTAGGGTGGCGCTCCTCGAAAAGGTGCCGCCTCCGATACTACTTGTAAAGGGATTAGAAGGATCTTAAACGAAACTCGTTTTTAAGTGTGTTCGATCCGAAAGTGATTTAAATATTATATAGTTATACGTGGTATTAATGACGACGATTATAAAAATGTTAGACGCGATTGATAATGCGATATAAATGAAAATAAAGGCGTTCTTTTTAGGGGTTGATTCGCTTCAAACAACCAAATATTCGGGGTGGTAGGATAAGCGATCGGCAACATCGAGTGCAATACTCTCGTATTCGTGTTTCCTTATCCCATCATCCCTCATATTCGATACGTAATAAGCGAATATTTTAATGGTGCGATGATGACTAAAATGCTAATGACGAAAACAACAATAAAAAAACGAAAAATACAAAAAACGGAGAAGAGAGGAGAGAAAAGAGAGAAAGCGGGGTTTGATGACACCCTCAACCTACATGCTTAATTGGCCTCGGAAATGGACTCGTAGTAGCGGCGTGTGTGCGGGAGTATCGAGGATGTAGGGTAAGTTATGGTGTTTGTGTTTATAGAGACAGTTTTCTCGGTTTTTTGGAGGTTTCGGTCTCGGGTTTGCTAGTGTATGTGTAAAGGCGGTGCCGGGGTTGCAAATGTGCATAGTGTATATGTTGCTTAGGGTTGAAAATTTCTGAAATGTGAAGAGGTAAGGGGGGGTATTTATAGAAAATGCCCCCCAGCTAAAGGGTCACTCGATTGAGTAGACATGTTGCACTCGATCGAGTGGCCCAAGAAGAGGCTGCTGCTCGGTTTTTGCATGCCCACTCAATCGAGTGGGCTGAGGGACTCGATCGAGTGGGTTAGGCAGGTGGAGTAAATATAGGAAGGTTGAGATATTTAAGCTTTTGATTGTGATTTGGCTTCTTGAAACATGCATGGCTGGTTTTTTGCCTCAGAAACGACTTTGACCGGGTTTTGACTCGGTCGTTAAAAGACGATTTTATTTCCGGTGTCGGTTTTGGCTTAAATTAGTCTTATTTTATTGGAAACGACCCACTGGGCCTGGATTTGAGGCCGGTTTTGAGAGATTTGTACTCCGCTAAAAGCCCACGTCGGATACTATTGATTCCGAGTCCGTATTCGAGCGTATTAAGTCACGTTTACGTCCGATCATCATCGGGTGTTTTGTTGGAATCCGCCATAGACACTAGCAGGCAAAATGCGGGTGTCTACAGAGCCCCGACTCTAACTGAGGCTTGGACAAGGCGAAAGTCAGAGTAGCCACCAGGCCAATCGAGGGTTATGACCCGGTAGCCTTCCGGTCGGGTCGTTTATAGTTCATTAGACTTGCGTGAAGGGCTCGCCAACCATAAGTAGAGGGTCATACCTGTCCTGATGATGATAGCTCCGTGGGGAGTAAATGAGCTGCGTGGAGACTTGCTTCTGAAGTCTTGGGTGTACCTGTATGCTGACACATAACAATTGGTATGTAACACTTAGGCGAAACACCGACTCATGATGGGGAAATAAAATATTGATTTTTCGAAAATTTCGAAAATTTTGAATTTCTAGAAAAGTTTAGGAATGCTCGGGACGATTGATTCCTGTATCAGGTTCTAATAAAAACTTGAAGCCTGGGATCGGGCCTACGGACATAGGGCCCACATGGGTTGAGAAGGCATGGCAGTTGAGGTTGTCATTAGGGTTTCCTATCATAAATACAGGACTCCCTGCTTCAACTTTCTGCATCCCAAGTCAAAATCTTTTTTTTCTTCTCAAAATCTTTTAGACTTTTAAGAAGACTCAAATATTTGCTATCGGTATCGAACAATTGATGGCAATGCTCCTGGCGTGGTCCTAGTACTTTCGGGACGAGGAAAAGGTTCAGCTGACCCAGATGGGAATTGCTGCTCGCTTCAACGTCTTAGGATTGACTCACACTTCCTAGATGCCTGCCTAACGTTTTGGGACACTACCCATCACGTTTTCGCGTTCCACCGTGGAGAGGCGTGCCCTCTTCCCGAAGAAATTGCACCTGTGGACGGTTGGTGCCCTAATGCTCGCCTTGCTATTCCTCCGTTCTATCCTGACCCAAGGAGGAAGTTGAGGGATTTTCTTGGTTTGTCTCATGTTGAGACGGACCGTAGGGTGCGGGGAGATTCTCTTTCCTTGTTTGACCTGACCGATAAATTCATGAATACTAGGGACACAAAAGCCACTCCTACTCACAGACGTAGGGCTTTTGCCTTTTGCATGCTGCACCGATACGTCTTTGAGGAGAGGATGGAAGCTGACTCGTGCTTGGGTCAGATTAGGTTGATTGGCATAGTTGATCAGATGGAGACGGGTCACAGCCCGGCTTGGCTGGCAACAGGAGAGATCATTATGGGTTTCGACGCCAGAAGGCTCGACTCGGACCGACAACTGAAGGGGAATACTCGTCTTTTGCAGGTATACGTCTCGTTTTTTTTTCACGCAAAATTCTGATTTTGCGAGTCACTCGATCGAGTGATCTTGTTGAAGGCCGCCTGCCAGTTCTTAGAGGGGCTACTCGATCGAGTCAGCCCTGACACTCGATCGAGTGGCTGCTTGCGAACCTAATGTTTGCTTACGGAAATTTGTATTTTTGTCTTGTCAGATTTGGCTGTCCGAGCGCTTGTCAATCATAGAGCCCCCTATAAGTATATCCAATTATCGTAACAGCCAAGTTAGCTCGAGGAGGCGACAGATAAGCTCGAGTCATTACATAAACCGAGCTTATTGGGATGAGGAGCTAAAATTCCACGGTGGTTCCTCTCGAAATTGACGGGGCTGGCCAAGAGGGACCAAGCTCGCTATCTGGTGGTCCTGTCAGTTGACTGGACTGTCCATATCTACTCGGACCGCATTCTGAGGCAGTTCGGTTCGTCTTAGCGAATCCCTGAGACTAAAGCAATCATTAGCCGTTTCGCTCCAATTGACGGACGCTATGTGTGACACGTGGTTACAACGGTGGTTCACCCGTGCCATGTGGACCATACCCAATACTTGCCAATCCGCTTGGGTTTCGAAGTCATATCGGAAGTGGACTTCCGAGGAGTCAGAGGAGGCCCGTAAAGCTTTGAAGGTTGATGAGGCCTTTGACTTGGTTCGCCGGGAGATGGTGAAAGACAACAGGGGTTTCTTTGACGAAGGAGAGACGACTCCTTCTACTCTTGTCCGATTGGAGTCGGGTCTTAAGTAACAAACTAAGACTCGAGCTAAGGATGCCGATGCTAGCGGCTTGCGGGGGCGGCTAAGCCCCCAGACCGACTTGGAAAAGAGGCTTGGGCCAAGACTGGTGGCTAGAAATTGATTGGGTCCGCGTGACCGGTTGCCTGAACCAGTGAGGGCACGATTTGGACAGATTGAAGTGATCGAGGACTCAAGTTCGAAGAAACGAGTCTGGGCCAAGGAGGTTCCCGTGGTGATTCGGGAGCGCTCGCCTCCACGTCGTCGTCAGTGGATGGCCAAGGAGGCCAACGACAAGGGAAAGGGCAAGATGCCCCAAATACCGACTCCTTAGTTTTCATTATTTAAATATTACTATTATTTATTTTATAGTGTCGTGTGCTTTTTGAACTTTTTGGATTTTTTTTTGAATTTTTGCAATTTGTAATTTCCCGAGTTTTTTGGGTTTTTAGTAATAAATAAAGGAAGTTTATTATTTAAACCGTTCCTGTCTTTTCTCGATTGCAGTGGTTGTGCCCTTTTTAGGGGCTGCCTACTTATCCACGATTAGCGGAATCAAACCAAACGTAGTTCAAATTTTTATAAATTTGCAATCTCGAAATACACCAAGACTATTAGTTCAAGATGTTTACAATAGTTGAATAAATAATTCTAACTTATTGACTTGCTTTTTTGAAAGTTTATGTAAAAAAACAATTTTAATAAACTTTGCTAATGACATTGAGAAAAGGTTAAGGGTAGTAACGCTTTAGCTGGTCCAGGTTGGTCGGGTTGACAAACTCGTTCCCATCCAGATCCATCGGCATCACAGTTCCGCCTGATAGAACCTTTTTAACTAAATATGGCTCGGCCCAGTTGGGTTTGAATTTTCCCATCCGGTCTACTGGAAATAAAGCTCGAACGGACTTGAGAACCAAATCCCCTTCCTTGATGTTTCTGGGCCTTACTCTTTTATTAAAGGCCCGTTGGATCCTCTTCTGATAAATTTAAATATTTTTGAGGGCGCGAGATCGCTGTTCGTCCAATAGAACTAGCGAGTCATACCGCGGTCGGACCCAATCAGCTTCAGGTACTTGACTTTCTAATAGAATCCTAAGGGACGACACTTCCAACTCGACTGGCTGGACTACTTCCATCCCGTATGTTAGGTAATACGGTGTTGCACCGGTTGCGGTGCGGATTGATGTCCGATTTCCCCATAGAGCAAAAGTTATCTTATCGGGCCAATCCCGGTAATTATCAGCCATCTTTTTGAGTATGGTGACAATTGTTTTATTGGCTGCCTCCACCGCTCCATTTGTTTGGAGACGATAGGGCGAGGATGTATGCCTTTGAATTTTACACTTGGTTAGCAGGGCCGCTGTTTCGGCTTGGAAGTGGGTCCCGTGATCGCTGATGAACTCATGCGGGATCCCGTATCGGCATATTATTTTGTTCTGGATGAACTTGGCAACATGCTTGACATTGAAAATACGGTAAGATTCAGCTTCGACCCATTTGGTGAAATAGTCGATAGCTACCAAAATGAAGCAATGTCCACCTGTACCAGAAGGATTTATTTTCCCGATTATGTCAATACCTCATGGCGAGAACGGCCAGGGTGACGTCATGGTATATAGCAAAGATGACGACATATGCTGCACATTGGCGAAGATTTGACAGTTATGATAATGTTTAACATATAACTGGCAATCGGTCTCCATGTTGTTCCAGTAGTATTCGAGTCTCATGATTTTTCCGTAACATCTGGGCATTCATATGCGGGCCACATTCACCGTCGTGCACTTCGGCCATAACCTTCTCAGCCTCAATTTTATCAACACATAGGAGAAGAGCCCCCTGTGCTGTCTTTTTGTATAGTTGTCCATCGTCCGTTCGGAGGAACTGGGTTGCCAGCCTCCGTAGGGCTTTCCTGGCTCGAATGTCGGTCCCGGGAGGATATTTCCCGGTTGTCAGGTATGTTAAGATAGCCTGATACCATGGCTCAGAATCAGCTATCTCAATGTCTTCGATAGCGTGGATATATGCCGGCTCAGACCGTCTTTCGACACAAATCGGCATACTGGTCAGGTGATGAGAAATATTCAGTAAAGATGCCAATTTTGAGAGCGCATCTGCAAACTGATTTTCTTCCCGAGGCAAGTATGTGTATTCTACCTTTTCGAATTGTTTCTCGAGAACCTTTACTCGTGCCTGGGAGGCTATAAGGTTGACGTTTCGAGTCTTCCATTTTTGGAGTGCTTGATTAATGACTAAGGATGAGTCGCCGTGTACTCAGAGGTTTGTGACCCCCAAATCAGCAGCGACTTGTAGCCCATGGATGCATGCTTCGTACTCGACTGCGTTATTAGTGACATCGAAGTCCAGTTTGATTGACACAGGGGTATGTTCCCTTTTTGGTGCGATTAAAAGAATCCCGACTTCGAACCCTCGGAAATTGGATGCCCCGTTGAAGTACAAATCCCATGTTTCTGTATCGGTATGGAAAATATCCTCATCTCCGAAGGACCAAGTGTCGGTGTGTCCTTCTTCGGTTACGGGACTATCAGCAAGGAACTTGGCCACTACCCGACCCTTAATAGCTTTTAAGGGCACGAACTTCAGATCAAACTCTGCCAACATTAGAGTCCATCTAGACATTCTGCCATTGAGGATGGGCTTTTCGAAGAGGTACTTAATGGGGTCCATTTTGGATAACACCTGCACCTCATAGCTGAGCATATAATGTCGAAGCTTCTTAGTGGCCCAGACCAGAGCTAAACACGTTTTCTCGAGCATGGTGTATTTGCATTCATACTCTAAAATCTTTTTGCTGATGTAGTAAATAGCTCGTTCTTCGGAGCCAACCGTCTGTGCTAGCATAGCTCCCATGGCTATCTTGGTTGTTGTTAGGTATAGCGACTAGGCAAACCGGGTTGAGGTGGCATTAAGACCAGCGGAGTAGGCAGGATTTCTTTGATCTTCTCAAAGGCTGCTTGACATTTATCGTCCCACAGTGTTCGTTCTCCCACCTTTAGTTTCTTGAAAATTGTTTCACATACCTTGGTTAATTTGGAAACAAAGCGGCTGATATATTGAACTTTCCCGAGAAATCCCCTTATTTCCTTTTCGGTTTTAGGAGGCTTCATCTCGGTAATGACTTTGATTTTAGCTGGGTCGACTTCGATGCCACGTTGGCTAACGATATGACCCAGTAATTTGCCAGATGTTACCCCGAAACTGCATTTTCGAGGGTTTAGCCTCATGTTGTATTTGCGTAATCGGGCGAAGAATTTTCTCAGGGCAGTGATGTGACCGTCCCGGTTTTTAAATTTGACGATCATGTCATCCACGTAAACTTCTACTTCTTTATGCATCATGTCGTAGCGGTCCGTTGATACGTGGCTCCGACATTAATGAGACCGAATGGCATGATGGTATAACAGTAAGTACCCCAAGGTGTAATGAAGGTGGTCTTACTCATATCTTCTTCCGCCATCTTGATCTGATTATACCCGGCATACCCGTCCATAAATGATAGAAGGGTATGATCGGCCGTGTTATCCACCAATATATCGATGTGTTGTAACGGGAGATCGTCTTTCGGGCTCGCCTTGTTAAGATCCCGAAAATCCACGCATACACGCACCTTACCGTCCTCTTTAGGAACCGGCACGATGTTCGCAACCCAGTCCGGATATTCAGACACTTGTATGAAGCCAGCTTTGCATTGTTTGTCGACTTCTTCTTTGACCTTGAGAGACCATTCGGGTCTCATTCGGCGAAGCTTCTGCTTAACCGGTTTCTACCCGTCTTTGATCAGTATGTGGTGCTCGGCTATTTCCTGGTCTATCCTCGGCATGTCCTTGTAGGACCGTGCGAAGACGTCTTTGAATTCTTGGAGGAGGCTTGTGAATTGTTGTCTCTCCTCGGGATCTAAGGATAACCCTATCTTAAGCATCTGGGGCTCTAAGGTTGTTCTCACATTAACGGACTCGGGTTCCTCGATTACCGGATTCCCTTTGCTCTAGTTGCTCGATCAGGTGTGGCGGTAGGGGTACCTGTTCGTCGGGTTTCTCAATGTCATTGCATAAAATATTTTTGAAACCAGAATTAAAAAGAGACAAGTTGTAAGCAGAACGGTTGTTATTATTGATTGAAAATTTGGAAAATAGCTCGAAAACAGCAGTCATCTGATCATTGGTCAGTGGCGGGATAGGTAAGGTGCTCGGGACAGACCCCGAAGCACCAGCAGCAGGAGTAACTAAAGGGAGAGGGGTTACAGGAGTACAGTGACTCTAGAACCGAACCCCCTAGACTCGATCTCGGACTCTGACTCAGACTCCGACTCGGACTCAGACTCAGACTCAGACTCGGAGTCAGACTCAGACTCAGGCACGTCTCCTTCTCCAGTGACTAGCTTGTAGATCCTTCCTTGACTGTCAGTTCACTTGAAAGTCTTCCTCCAGGCCATGTTCCCTGTCTCGGAGCCAACATCCAAGATCAGCTTAGTCGGGTCAAACCTATTGCTGCGGAGAATAAGGTTGACCAGGTCTTCTTTTGGAGTCGGGGCTATGGTTTCTTCCCCGAAAAGTAGCCCTAGCGCGGGCTCAACATTGTTCGCATCTTCAGACTGGATGAGGGCAAACACATCATCCAGAATGTAGTTGCAGTCCTGGGTCAATTGGGTCCCAGGGTGCACAACATTGGGTTGGTACGGACCAACTTGAATAGCCCCGAATACCGGCGTGACAAAGTAGTCAGTCAGCCGTGGGCTATAAGGGCTCAAGTAGATACCCTTAATGATGTTGCTGGTCTTTTCAATTCCTGCTCGGACAACGTTGCCCGGAGTAGTAGCATAGCCGAGGCCAAAGTGAGAGTCTTCATTTTTAAGGACCTCGATAATCTTCCCAGCTGGAAGATTGGGTCGGGAGGTAACCCCCGGAAAGTACCCCAGATTTTGTAGCATCGTGTCGATACTGCTGGTGAAGTAAGGCCTGAAGAGGTACTCCTCCTCGATCATCCCCACAAAATCGAACCCCCAAAGGTTCGAGCGGCCCGTTGCATTGCAGCTAGCCACAGTCATAGGGGTTGCTTCCAAGGTGATGACACTATCGTGTAGGGGCAACTTAATTTTTTGGTGGAGAGTGGAGGATACCACTTTGACAGCGTGGATCCATGGCCTCCCTAGGAGCAGGTTGAAGGAAGAGGTGACATCGATCACCTGAAATTCCAGCTCCTTCTCTACTGGGCCCGTTATGATGGTCAATTTTATGGCCCCAGCTACCAACTTCGGGCTCCCATCAAAAGCTTGGATGGTCTAAGCAGTCGGAATGTAGTCGGCCTCGGTAATGCCGAGGGCTTAGGCGGTTCTTAAAGGAAGGACATTAACCGCGAACCCGTCATCAATTAAGGTCATCGGGAGATACTTCCCGCAGCAGATCACCGTAATGTAGAGGGCTAGGTTGTGGGAAGCCCCGAACATTGGTAGGTCGGCCTCAGAGAAGGTGATCAGTGGGCCTTCTTTCTCAGCTTTGCCCTTTAAGTGGGGCAGGACCGCGGCTACCATTTCAGCAGGGGTAGCCAAGGAGTCGATCTTAACTTGATCGAGGGCCTTAGTAAGTGCCTCTCGATGTTCTTGTGAACTAACCAGGAGTTGCCATATAGAGAGGTCAACTCGGGTCTTTTTCAGTTGCTTCAAGAGAGCCATTTTAGCGGCCGGCTCTTCAGAAGCGACTTCCGTCCTGACTGGTTCAGTGACGGTTATCGGGATGGTGGTGTCCCTAGAGCTAGTAGCTTGATAGGGACGACCAAGGTGGTTACTGGCTAAGACCTTGGACTTAGCCTTCCGGATCTCCTCAGGAGTAATGGGGACAACTTCCCCTTTGGCGAGGTACACATCTTCCTCGTCGTCGAACCAGATCTCGTTCACTTGCGGGATAAATGGAGAGATAAGGTGTGAACAGTCAATCACCTCCCCGACAAAAATGGCGTGGGAGCTAAAGGGACTGTACTTATTACTTGGCTTGTCTCCGGGTAACAGGATCTTACCACTCTCGATCAAGTCCTAGATCAGATGCTTCAACTTCCAACATTTTTCGGTATCATGCCCATTGCCTTGGTGGTATTGACAACAGGCTTGGGCATTATAGCTCTTGGAACATTGCTCGACCAAGACTTTAGGAGTTGGGCCTATCGGTTGGATTAGGCCTTTTGATGATAGCCTTTATAAGGCATAGGTATAGGTGGTACCTATATCAGTGAATACCCGAGGTGGGGTATTTTTCTTGGACGAGGCATCTAGTAGATTGACCGCATCAAAAATGCTGCGGGCTGCAGCTTGGGGCTTAGTAGTGGGAGAGGAAGCCCCTTTATATCCCTTGCTAGAGGCCTTCGTAAGGCCCTCTAGCCTCAGGTCGTCCTCGATTCTCATACCCATTTCAGTAAGAGTGGTGAAATTGGGTATGATAGCTTACCGGAGATGGACCCGGTAGGAGGGGAGGAGGTTCTTTACAAAGGCCTCCACTAAATCTTTCTCACTGAGCTTATCGACTAGTTTCACGCTCTCGACCCTCCAGCGTTGAAGGTATTTGGTAAAACCTTCCTTGGGCTCCTGGGCCATAACCTCCAAGGAGCGCATTGTGGTCTGGATTTCGGTATTATCAGCGTAATTCCGAGCAAACTCAGTAGCCACATCATCCCAAGTTGGGTATTTTGATATGCCTAATTTATATCGTCTTTCCTTCTTGCTTTACATTGTTTTCCTTAGTTTAATCGCTCTTAGAAGCGGTTTTTGTGCTACTAATGTCTTCTCTACTGATATTTTGTGTTTCTAGGTTCGTATGGCGAGATCGCGGGTCTTTTAGCCCATTTCTACGTCGTAAGGACTGATTCCGAGTCACGAGATATTCATGGAACCAAGGAAAAGCAAGAAGAAGTCATCCACCGCGACCGGGAAGCCCATCGTGGCCGAGACAAAGCGTGCCAAAGATCAGAGGCTACTGTGAAGCCTTCCCGACCGAGAACATCACCATCTCGGTCGGGACCGAAGGTCTTCCCGAGCGGGACCAAGCCTTCCCGACCGAGAACATCACCATCTCGGTCGGGACATGAGGTTTTCTCGGTCGGGACCAGAGGTCTTCCCGAGCGGGACCATTACCTTCCCGCTTCATCGTTTGATTTTTCTCACTTATGGAACACTATATATAGCCTCCTCTTGTAATTTTTGAAGGCACAAAACCCTAGATAGAGGCATACTATTTTAGCTTAATCTTACATTAATCTTTCCTTAATCCTTCTCTAATTTTAGCTTAATCCTAGAATACTTGTGTAATTTGGGAAGCTCTTGAAGATTTCATATTATTGACACATTGGTGGATGTTCTTGGGTTATCATTTATACAAGTTTCAATCTTTCCATTTCCTATTTGTGTTGGTATGATTTCTCTAGTCTCTTCTCTTTTAATCCTTGTTTTTCATTAAAGTTTCAATCTTTGTTTCCAGATTATTGTTTTTCATTGTTAATCTTGCATTATGAATATGTTGGTTTTTGTGTTAATTTCCTTTGTTGATGTTAGTTTTAGTTTAGTCATGAGTGAGTAGACTTTTTATGGGGTTAGTAGGGGGGACTAGACGTTAATTATGGGTGATTAGGGTTAAGTGTGGATAAAGGTTGAGTCTTTATTGCTTGTCACTTGTTTTGCATGTTAAGTGTTTGTTGAATTGCTTGTTAGGGTGGTAGTGGCCATGCTACTCTTACTTGTTTCTTCTCCCTTGATGTTTGATTGACTTGTGATTGATTTTTCATGTTTTGGGTAATAGCTTGCGTGAATTATCGGGTTTGTTTTCGTTGCGAGAGCACAAGCTTGCCTTAGCGATTAAGTGATACCTTTATCCTCGTTTTTCCCACTAGCCTTTTACGTCTATGAACACGACCTAACTCTACTCCTTTTCCTATTTGAATTCTCCATTTTCATCATTATAGCTTTAGTTTTTGTCATTGTTTTAGTTTGCTCTTGTTCATTTAGTAATCGTCTTAGTCTAATACATTATCAATAATTCTTCTCCTTTGTTTCCTTGTGACTTTGTCTTGTGATTTGGTAAACTTTAGTCTAAACCCCCTTTTACCGTCTTTGTGGACCGACCCGACTTGTCTCTAGCTACTAGTTAGGTTAGTTGGTTTTTATTGGTGTTGGGGTCGACGACGAATCCTTGCATCATTTTGGCGTCGTTGCCGGGGACGGTGTTTGTTTAGACTTTTTTTGTGTGGAAAGGTAAGTATTATATAAAAAGAATGATAATTACATCAAGTGCTCTAGAAAGCTAGTAATGAAATTGCTATCCTTGCTACTAAACTTTTGATTACATCTACTTTTGCAAAAAACACTAAACTCCTTACTAATTTGTGAAGCTAACTTCTCAGGATGAGTTAGTAAGCCCTCTACTCTCGCAGAATTCCTTTGTAACCAAATGTGATATGAGATCGAGTTGATTAAACCATTCTTTATAGCTCGCTGGAGTTTGGTTCCTCTCATTTTCTTCCTCCAATCATTCCCCATCTCAAGCTTGTGAGAGCTCGGTATCTTCCAACAAATAGCATTTAAGACCCTCTTGGCATAGTCACAATCGACAAACAGATGATGCACCTGTCATCTTCGGTTATTCCAAGCTTGTGCAGCTTGTCTTTTAGATTCAATCCTCCGCGCTGTATCAGCCACGCCATCAGCCTGTGCTTCGGCATAGACCACCTAGACTACACAGTAGCACACCAGTCCACAGGCTCGTGTTTAATCCTCATCCAACCGTATGTTTTCGATATGAAGTATCCCTTCACACTCTGCATTCTCAGATCGTCATTGGCGAGCACCTGTTTCAGCAAATCACGGCTTTAACAATTTTTTTTCCAATACCAACAGCAATCCGTTCCTGGGGCATAATCCTCCCATTATTTTCCTTTTAAGTAGATTTGATGAATCCAACGAACCCACAGCCTATCTTGCTTACTAGTAATCCACCACGCCAATTACTAGTAAGCAGTTTGTTTAGACTTTGTTTGCTTGTTTTCTCGACTTAGTTGCCGTTTTTGTGTGTTTTTCTCTCCTTGTCTTTTGTTGTGTTCGTTTATTGTCTCTACGTAGTGCCCTTAAAGCACTAGGTGTTCTCACGTTTGTTCCGAGTGTGTAGTTTATGCCTAAAGGAGGGAACGACTCCTTGCTCTTCAATTCAGATCCGGAGAGACTCTTTAGAGCCTTTCGTCAAAGGACAATTGCTAGAATTAGAAATTCCCAACCGGGTCCAAGCAACAACATCGAGGAGCAAGCTTTTGAATTTGACCTAAACGAAGCACCTCAAGAGACCGCCGAAGGGAACTTCTTGAATCCCTTTGGTACATCTATTCCTTCATCATCTCCTACTTCTCCTTCATCATCCCCTACTTCTCCTTAAACATCTCCATCAAGTTCTACACCGTCATCACCAATCCATCACATCATGCCTAAGTTCTCTTCACATTCGACGTTCACTGAGGATGTTTTGCCCGGTCCCACCGCTCTACCGGATACATACACCGGAAATTTTGTGGCTAAAACGCAATTTATCCAATTGGTTGAGCGGAGTCAATTTAGTGGTTTTCCCACCGAAGACCCACAACAACACATGAAGACCTTTTCCGACTATTGTGATGCCATTTCTCAAGCGGGAGTAACCCAAGACCAAATTCGGTGGGTCCTCTTCCCTTTCTCTTTGATTGGTAAGGCAAAACAATGGCTTAAAGGTCTCAACAAGGCGGCTCTAGGTATAAACACATGGAAGAAGCTAGCTCTAGAATTCTACCAAAAGTTTTATCCACCGGAGAAGACCAACTTATTAAGAGCTTCAATCACGAGGTTTCAACAACGTGACAAAGAGGGGCTCTATGAGTTGTGGGAAAGGTTTAAGGCCTTAGTTCGTTCTTGTCCTCATCATGGATTGTCGGAATGGTTTCTTGTCCAACAATTTTGGAATGGTTTGTATGAGGATTCAAGGGGTATACTTACCATGGGGTCTAATGGGCGTTTCACCGAAGTTGAAGATGATCAAACATGGGCTAGGATTGAGGAAATGGCAGTCCATAATTCCCAATATTCTAGGCCTAGGAAGGCTAATCGAGGGGAAGGCATGACATTGATGCTATTACACAACTTAGTGCCGATTTAGGTGCACAATTGAAGACTCATATGGATACTATCGATAAGAAGCTTCAAGGGCATGCTAATCAATCTCAAGGCACAAGTTCTTCCACCCAATCACCTATGCACCAAGTTAATGCTATGGACTCTACATTTAATCCTTCCAATCATGTCGGATTTTTGGACATGAATCTTATGAATGCTTGAGTAATGTGGAACAAGTGAATGCTTTCCAAGCATACAAGCAAGGCACCCCATTCTCAAACTACTATAATGCCAACACTCACAAGCATCCTTTCTTATCTTACAAGACACAAAATGTCCAAAATCCTCAAGTCTTTCAAGGTGCTCAACAAGGCCAACAACAAGTTCAACAACAAGGCCAACAACAAGGCCGACAACCATATGTTGTTCCTCCCTTTAGGGACAACCAAGGAAAACAAGGCCAACAACAAGGCCAAAAACTTTCAACAACAAAATCTTTATCAAAACCAAGGTGCCTATAATAATCAACAATGCTTCAACAATCAAGCTCAACAAGGTGGTTTCCAAGGTAATCTTAACTCTCAAGGCTTTCAAAGCAACAACCAAGGGTACCAAAATCAAGGTAACTTCCAAGGGTACCAAAACCAAGGTAATTTCCAAGGTCAAAATCAAGGTAATTTTCAAGCTCAAGGGAATTTCCAAAATCAACAACAAGATACCAAGCCTAGGAGTAAATCTCCTACTTATGATTATGGTTTTCCTCTAACCATCACAAATGCTCCACACACTCAACAAGCTCCAACACCCGATTTTGATATGCAAAAGACGATGTTGGACATGCAAAGGAGTAATCAAGAGATGCAAAGAAACCAAATGGAGATGCAAAGAAACTAACAAGAGTTTTACAATCAAATTCAATAGGATAGCAAGGCAATGAATACTCATGTAAAGATGCTTGAAACCCAACTTGCTCAAGTTGCCTCGGGTAGCTCATCTAGGCAAAAGGGTCAACTACCTCCTCAAGGCGTACCATCGAAATTCAAAAACGTGAATGCTATCACTTTGAGGAGCGGTACATCTTATGATTCTCCCTGTTTCCTAATGAAAAAGAAACTACAAAAGATGTGGAAAACCCAACCCATGACCATGAAGAACTAGGAAACCATAGAGAGGAACCTACACTTGAGGAAGTCCCTAGTCCGGAATTAGGGGAAGAGGTGATTGTTGAGGACATTGACGAGGGTGGTAATGTTCTTTCTTCGCAAAGGACCTCATCTACTGTCATTCCATATGATAAATCCAAATCTAAGGGAGCTTCTTCAAAGTCCAAAGAGGCTCATGGTGGAAATCTGAAGTCTAAGGAAGTGGGGGACGCTACTAAGGGTAACCTACTCTTTCCCTCAAGACAAGCCAAGTCCAAAGCGGACAAACAATTCGAGAAATTCCTCGAGCTCGTGAGGAACCTAGAAGTAACTATCCTTTTACCGAATTGATTACCCAAGTGCCTACTTATGCACGATTTGTGAAGAAGATATTATCTAGGAAGAGATCGTTGGGAGAACCCGAGACTATTGATTTTATGGGGGGATGCAATGAGATGTACCTACAACCCTCCCCACCTAAGCTCAAGGATCCGGGAAGCTTCTCCATACCATGAAAGATTGGGAATGTGCACATCGAGAGAGCTCTATGTGACTTGGGAGCGAGTGTGAGCGTTATACCTTACTCCATTTGTGAGAAGGTAGGCATGAATGAGCTTAAGTGCACTGCCATAACACTCCAAATGGCGGATTGATCGATCAAGCACCCCCTAGGCATATTAGAGGATGTTCCGGTTCGCATAGGCAAGGTCTTTATTTCAGTTGATTTCATAGTGCTAGATATGGCCGAGGATGCCAACATTCTAATCATCCTTGGACGCCCGTTTCTCCATACAGTGGGTGCTCTAATAGATGTGAAGAATGGGAGGTTAACCTTGGAAATTGGAGATGAGAAAGTATCCTTCGATCTACATAGCACAATGAAGACTCCGAATATCAAAGACTCTTGTTGTGCAATCAACATACTTGATGAGGTTGTTGAAGATGCTACCGAGACACTCTTTGTGAAAGACCCTCTTGAAGCTCTCCTAACAATGGAAAAGATGGACTATGGGCAAAGACTTCAGTGTACTTAAAGAGGCTCTAGATGGGGAAGAAGTTGTTCCTAAGAAATGGGTCAAAGATCAAACTACACTTAGTGGAATCTACTCGGTTGAGGTACAATATCTTGATCTTAAACCCCTTCCCCCTAATTTATGCTATGCCTTTCTTGATGATAAGAAGTCTTGTCCGGTCATAGTTAGCTCTAAGCTTGAGTCTAGCCAATTGGATGCTTTGCTTGAGGTTTTGAGGAAATATAAGAGCACCATTGGTTATAGCCTTGATGACATACAAGGGATTAGTCCCGACTTTTGCATGCATAGGATACACTTAGAAGATGACTTTAAGCCTAGTGTCCAAGGACAAAGAAGGCTCAATCCTAATATGCAAGAGGTTGTAAAGAAAGAAATCATGAAACTCCTTGATGCCGGGATTATATATCCCATCTCGAGTTCAAATTGTGTGAGTCCTATATAAGTGGTTCCCAAGAAGAGTGGAATCACGGTCATAAAGATTGAAAAAGATGAACTAGTGCCCACTAGGTGTGTCACCGGTCATGGAATGTGCATTGCCTATAGGAAACTCAATAATGCTACAAAGAAAGATCACTTCCCAAGCCCATTCATTGACCAAATGCTAGAGAGGTTGGCTTCCCACACTCACTTTTGCTTTCTAGATGGATTTTCGGGATTTTTCCAAATCCCGATTCACCCGGATGACCAACCTAAGACCACATTCACTTGTCCTTATGGAACCTTTGCATAAAGGCGCATATCATTTGGTTTGTGTAATGCCCCGGCCACCTTCCAAAGGTGTATGATGGGCATCTTTTTGGACTATATCGAGTCTATTGTTGAGGTTTTCATGGATGATTTTAGTGTTTATGGTAAAGACTTTGAGTCATGTTTGGTGAATTTATCTAAAGTGCTTGCGAAGTGTGAGGAAGTAAATTTGGTGTTGAATTGGGAGAAATGCCATTTCATGGTAAATGAAGGCATTGTGTTAGGTCACTTGATTAAAGATCGGGGTATTCAAGTAGACGGGGCAAAAATTCAAGTCATTGAGCATTTTCCTCCGCCTACGAATGTCAAGGGAGTTCGGAGTTTCTTGGGCCATGCGGGTTTCTACCTCTGTTTTATTAAAGACTTTTCAAAATTGGCCAAACCTCTCACCGAACTCCTCTTGAAGGACGCCCCTTTTGTGTGGACTAATGCTTGCAATTAGGCTTTTGCTAGGTTGAAAGAGACTTTGATCACCGTTCCTATCATTAGATCGCCGGATTGGTCCAAACCATTCGAGGTGGTGTGTGATGCAAGTGACTATGCGGTTGGAGCCGTACTAGGCCAAAGAGAAGAAGGAGTCCTACATGCCATTTACTATGCTAGCAAGACTCTCGACAAATTCGAAGCTCGGTATGCTACAACCGAGAAGGAGCTATTAGCCATTGTCTACGCCCTCACCAAATTTAGGTCCTATCTTCTTGGTTCTACGGTGATTGTCTTCACCGATCATTCCGCATTGAAGTATCTATTAGCCAAAAAGGAGTTAAAGCCACGATTACTCCGTTGGATTCTTCTTCTACAAGAGTTCGACCTTGAGATTCGTGACAAGAAGGGGGCCGAAAATGTGGTGGCGGATCATCTATCCCGTCTCCGGGTTGAAGACCTTGAGAATATTCGCATTGATGACTCGTTTCCGGATGATACTATCATGTTTGTTTGCACCACATCGTCGGATCAATTATGAAAATTATATTGTGGGAGGTGATCTTCCCCCGGACTTGAGCTATCAACAAAAGAAGAGGTTGTGGACGTCCGTCCCCACCGTCCGGCGCCCCGCGTGCACCCGCGCAAGACCGACCCGGTTTTTCATCGTGTGGCGGCGGCCACCCACGCGGCCCTCTCCCTGTCAGGGGCCGGTCCGATCTCGCGTACGGGGCGAAGTGTTGGACCTCAATTCGGATGACGATCCGGACTTATACTAGATGGGTGCGGGCACCCGTGTTTTCGTTAGGGAATCGATCGAGTCGTGGTTGTAAATGTTTAAAGACCGATTCATTTGGTAAGGCAACCTTTTTAGTGAACTGAATTCGTTGCCGATTTGTGGAGTCGCCACCGAGTCAATTATGGGGACTCAGAAACTGTTCAAGTCAGCTTTGATCCCTTGCCGGCTCAAATTTGAGTGGCACGGGACCTAAAGATAAAGACTTGTACCCTTAAGCACTCTATGCCTGGAATGACTCTCATTGCCAATGGTTTTGGACATCCGGAAACCGACGATTCTGAGTAGGGGTGAGGGTACGTATTGGGAAGCCAACATCCGATAGATGTCAACACCCAATCCCGCCCGCACTATAGCGACCTCTACTAATTAATCGGTGGGCTGATAAATTAGTTCTTTTGTTGTGGTGGAAATGCTGTAACATTCGTTGTTTTAAACCCTATGTCTTTTACTATGTCGGTTGTTTAAGACAAGTAAGTATTGTCGTCAAAGTAGTTGTGTTTACATTCTTTGCATACGATTTCACGTGACAAGCAGGCCATTAAAAGATGCATGTAAGAGAGTAGAGAGTACTAGTATTATACGTATTAGCAAGTCAGTTTTAACGCGATAATATGGATATTAGTCATTCTCGTGGTATACCTTACCTGGTATTCCGCTTAAGATGCGTCGGTTCGGTATTAATAGAGATGCGTCGAACCTAGTAAGGTGAGCACCTGGATTAGTACGGAACCCGATCATCACTTTGTTCAGTTTTAGTTGTTTTACGTTTTGAATTCCGTGCAGTGTTAGGTGATTTAGCATGCGATTATAAGGTCATAAAAGGAATAAATCATATGAAAAACTGTAAATGCGAATGTAAGTAAATCACATCGTGAGGATTTGCACCCTCGGAGTGTACACTAAATGGGTCTCGATGCATAGATGGTTTGAGAACGGATCTCGGAATTACTCGGGTCTATTTAGTGTGTTTTAGTATTGAAGTTGGGACGATATGTGTTTTAGTAGATGCTTGTGGACCTAATGTCCACATCTAGTATTGTCGTAGTGCAAAATAAAAGAAAGTGCAAATATGGAAAGTTTTGTTTAGATTGTTTAGAGGACAACCTAGTGACAACTCGATTTCAACAGGCGGATCCTCCTAGCTTGACCAGTGACTCCGGCAGAGCTCCGTTACCGTTTACCCCTCCTACGGCTACTCTGGCAGAGCTTCGTTACTATGGACTAGTTCTGCGACTAATCCGTCAGAGCATCGCTACTAGACTCGAGCTAGTCGATCACAGGCACCTCGGTATCGAGTGGGGTGCTCGAAGGTGAGGAGTAGCGTCGATGTCGCTTTTATCGGAACTACGATCGAGTGGATCGTTTGCCTCGGGTGTCGGAGTGCGAGCCCTTAGTGAGAGAGTTAGAGGGGGAAGAGAAGATGAGAAATTGTGTCGAATGAATGAGGCGGAGGGGGGGGGGGTATTTATAGGTGTTTTCGGCCCTCGTCGCCCATATGGACGCCTGAGCTGGGGCGCACCAGGACTCAAGCGCGGGGACACTAAGGCGCGTGAGGTTAGGCGGTCGGGATTTGAAGATACGATTTTGATACTTTCCAAAACCGAGAGGGAGAGTATAATACATATCTCGGGCGTTAAGGCTTCCGATTTGCTAAACTAGCGCTGTGATCATTAGTGGGCCTCGGGTGTGCATCCTGAGGTTCGCTTGGTGCGGTGCTGACTCGCTTTGAGTTTCGGGACCGACTCGAGGTCCTGGTGTTAGAATTGACTCTAATTAGTGTCTATGCGACCGTAACGACACGACTAAGGCTGCCATCATATTAGTTTTAATTTTTCCGAGTAATTATTTGATCCGTTCTATAGAAAACTACCTAAAACATCGCGAACCCGCGTCGCGTTGCAGTCCTATCGTCATTGGGTGTTTGTCGGGCACCTCTGCAGCCACCAGGTCCAAATCTGGGTTTCTACAGAAGCCCACACTTTGATTGATCTTTGGACAAGGCGAAAATCAAAGTATAGCCGCCCAGGTCAATCGAAGATTACGACCTGGTGGCTGTCCGGTCGGGTCGTTTTAAGTCCAGTGGATTACGTGTTGAGGCTCGCCATCCATAGCTTAGAAATCATACCTGACGTCTTGGCTTGCGGTTGCTTGCTTGGGCCCGGGCCGTTGCTTGATATCTCGTTCTTGGTTCTTTATGCGCGCGCGCCTGGTTTCTTGGATTGTTTAAAAGTTCGTTTAATTTTAAATGTTTTTGTGTGTAGGTGACGCGTTAAGCGCACGTGCAAAGAACGTTCTTATATGTTGTCTTTTATTTAAACGAATATTTCTTTCGGGATGCTTGTGAACCCTTGATAAAACGTTCGAGGGCGTTAGTCTCTACTCGAGCGGTCGTCTTTGGGGATGCTCTGACCCCTAGGGCGAAGTAAAGCGAAACAGAACTGTTCGAGGGCATTAGTCTACTCTCGAACACTTGCCTTTGGGATGCCCCTGACCCCTAGGACAAAACAAAATGAGATAAAAGAACCATTCGAGGGCGTCAGTCTTCACTCGAACGACTGTCTTTCAGGATGCTTCTGACCCCTAGGACAAAACAAGATGATAAAAACTATTCGAGGGCGTCAGTCTCCACTCGAATAGCTGTCCTCGGGAATGCTCTGACCCCTAGGATAAAATTGCTGTTGTTAACTACTCGAGGGCGTCAGTCTCCCCTCGAGCAGCTGTCTTCGGGGATGCTCTGACCCCTAGGACAAAATTGCTGTTGTTAACAATTCGAGGGCGTCAGTCTCCACTCGAGCAGATGCCTTTGGAGATGCTCTGACCCCTAGGACAAAGTAAACCATTCGAGGGCGTCGGTCTCCTCTCGAAGGAAAAATGCCATGGAGGTATCAGACTCCTTCGAGGGCATTGGTATCCACTCGAAAATTGTTGTTGCTGTGCCTTTGGGATACTAACGTCCCTCGGGCAAAATTGCTGTTGCTGTGCCTCCGGGATACTGTAGACACCCACATTTTGACCGCCAGGTGTCTATAGTAGTTTCCGACAAACACCCGATGATGATCGGATGCAAACATGCTTTAACGTACTCGAATATGAGCTCGAAATCATTGGCATTTGGCTTGGGCTTTTTACGGAGTACAAATCTCACAAAGCCAACCACAAAATCGGGCCCAGTGGGTCATTTTGAGTCAAATAAGACTAATTTGGGTCGAATCCGACACCAGGGGCAAAACCGTCTTTTAGCGACCGAGTCAAGACCCGGTCACAGATATTTTTCGAGACATACGGACCAGCCGTGTCACCCCATGAGTCCATTTTGAGCTCAAACACTACAAAAAATTAGCTACAAATAATATTAAACAATTCCGTTAAGGGTAGAATTCGATCTCCAATAGGAATCCTATCCGAACACTCGATCAAACACTCGACCGAGCAGCCTAATACCAGCCGGCTTCCATGCTTTCTTCGCCAAGCGAACGGAATTCTTGCTCCTCTCGACTTCTTACATTTCCTATCCAAACCGGTATTTCTTGTCGTTCAAGCAAGAATACCTCTCGAGTTTTGGATGTAGTGATGGGGATGGAACATGGACGATCCCCTTCTTTGCTTATTTTGGGCGAGCTTATTCTAGGACTTAATGCCCGTGCTCGACTCCATGATACATCTTTTCGTGGTTCCAGAATTATTTTGCAGGTATTTTTTTATTTCTGTTGCTTGGTTTTCTTTGTTTTCTGGTTGCTTTGGCTTGGAGGTGTGATGTTTTGTCGTGTTTTGTACAGGTTTGGTTGCAAGAACAGCTTGGTTTGGTCGAACCTCCCCGGGGCTTTAAAGATTATAACTATAGGGGTTTCATGGGCCGGAAGACGGTGCAGGCGTGGAGCAAGGGTCATAAGGAGATGGAATGGATCTCCTATTTGGCTAAGGATGAGGTGATCATTAGATGGTCTATCCCGTGGTGGAATATTAGTGGGCGTGTCGGGTTTCCATTTTCATCTTCGACCTGGGCTTTGCTAATAATATCCATGAGGGATCAAGTTCATATTTACCCGGGCATGTTGTCAAATCAAATGGGTGTTAAACCTTCCATTCCAGAGGATGCTAAAGTTATCACTAGTTCTAACCCATGGACCGAGGATATGTTTAGGAACTTTAGGGTGTCTTGGGAACATAAGTTTTTGCATCCCGTTGTTAAGGAAAGTGTTCAACCGATCGAAATTGCCTCCGTCCGGCAGAGGGTTTGTGAACACCCGTTAGGACAGAGCAACTTAAAAGTTAGGAAGACAGCGCTGCTAAGGGGCGAGGAGGTGACTCGAGAGATTAAGTGCCTGACCAAAGACAGTGTTACCGATCCTAGTTCTGTCAGTTCATCTAAGCGGGCCAAGACTAACGAGACCCATATTAAAATCGTGGAAGAGGAAGGAAAGTTTGACTGGCTGGGCTAGTCTTTGGCTAGGGCGTTGGAAGCTTGCCTTCAGAAGATCGAGGATGAGGAACGCAAGCAGGTACACCCGAATGGCAAAGGAAAAGAAAAGTTGGACCGGTAGAGCCCAACCATTTCGTATTATGTATTATTAGTTGATATTATGTGGCGTAGTAGTACTAGTTTTTGTGAAGTTTTGACACATTGCTAACTTCCGGGATGTCCGGGTTTCAGATGTTCGATGTAAATGCCTCGACAAAGGCTCAATTTAACCGAATTTTGTTATTAATGAGAAGCACGTACGTTTTTGTTTTTATTTTTTATTTTTATTTTTTCGTGGTGGCTCGCAACTCGATTCTTCATTTTGCCCGGAGCACCTTTTCGGGTTTTCACCGCGTCCTCATCTCACCATATTTTATTTTTTATTTTTATTTTTTGCCCTTTTTTCTTTTGACGCCTCGCAACTCGATTCTTCATTTTGCCCGGGGCGCCCTTTCGGGTTTTTACCCCGTCCTCGGATCGTCATCAATTTTTTTTTACGACGGCTCCCAACTCGTTTCTTCATTTTGCCCGGGGCGCCCTTTCGGGTTTTCACCCCATCCTCGGCTCGTCGTTTGTGCTTCGTCATTTTAAATCACTCGTTGGTCGGGACGTGAAAGGAGTCTCGGTTTGTACATGAATCGATTAACCAATTTTTCTTATTTGTTTGTTTTGTTTTGGTTGTACCCGGAGAAGGGTTGCCTACGTATCCGTTTTTAGGCGGAATCCAACCATGTTCGTAGTTCTTTCGAAAAGTGTGAGTGATTTTGCTTTAGACTCGTTTATGCCATTTATCGATGCGAATTTGGATTTTTGTTGTTGTTGTTGTTGTTGTTTTGCTTCCCCCTAAGTCGGAGGTCGGGACATGGTTTTCAGGGTGTTTACGGGTAGTATCGTTTGAGCTGATCCATGTTGGTTGGGGTGGAGAACTCTTGACCGTCTAGGTCGGTGAGGATCACGGCGCCCCCCGAGAGTATTTTCCTAACGAGGTACGGGCCCACCCAATTTGGTTTGAATTTCCCTCTAGGGTCAACGGGAAGGGGTGCTCTAATGGACTTAATTACTAAATCTCCCTCGTGTATGTTTCGGGATTTCACTCGTTTGTTAAAGGCTCGCTGGATTCGTTGCTGGTACGCTTGTACGTTGGATAGGGCATGTATCCTACGTTCGTCTAGGAATACTAGTTCATCATATCGTTTTTGGTTCCATTCTTCCTCAGGGATACCACTCTCGGCTAATATTCTTAGTGACGGTATATCTAGCTCTATTGGTTGGACGGCTTCGGAGTTGTAGGTTAGGTAATATGGTGTGGCTCCTGTGGATGTTCGATAGGATGTTCGGTATCCCCATAAGGCAAAGGGAATTTTGTTTGGCCAATCCCTGTAGTTGTCTATCATTTTCTTAAGGATTGTGGTGATGGTTTTGTTGGCCGCTTCTACGGCCCCATTTGTTTGTGGTCTATAGGGTGAGGATTTGTGTCTTTGGATTTTGTATTTGTCTAGGAGCTTTTGGGTGTCGGCCCTGAAGTGAGACCCCTGGTCACTGATGATTTCATGAGGTATACCGTAGCGACAGATGATGTTGCTTCGTAAGAATTTGACTACTTGTTTTGAGGTTAGTACGGTGTAAGAGGCAGCCTCTACCGATTTGGTGAAATAATCGACGGCCACTAGCATAAAACAGTGTCCGCCAGTCCCGGATGGGTGTTCTTTTCCTATGATGTCTATCCCCCAAGTGGAGAAAGGCCAGGGTGTGGCTATAGTGTGTGGAGGATAAGGAGGTAGGTGTTGGATGTTGGCAAATATTTGGCAATTGTGGCAGTGGCGAACGTGACGTCGACAGTCTCTCTAAGGTAATCCAGTAATAGCCCAGTCTCATTATTTTACGGGCTAGTAGGTGTGCACTTATGTGGGGTTCGCACTCCCCATCATGTACCTCCCATGACTCTCTCGGATTGATTTTTGTTTATGCATCTAAGGGGGACTCCTTGTGGGGTTCGTTTGTATAGTAGCCCTTGATTTAGGACGTAATGGGTGGCTTACATTCGTAGGGCTCTTTTGTTCTTGGTGTTAGCGTTGGGTGGATATGACCCGTGGGTTTTAAAGTCTAGGATCGCTTTGTATCAAGGTTCTTCGGGGGTATCGTCGATTTCGAGGTTATGGATGTAGGCTGGTGTAGATACCCTGATTTGGACCTGGTGGCTGCAGAAGTGCCCAACAAACACCCGATGACGATAGGACTGCAACGCGACTCGGGTTCGCAATGTTGTAGGTAGTTTTCCTATAGAACGGATCAAATCATTACTCGGAAAAATTAAAACTAACATGATGGCAGCCTTAGTCGTATCGTTACGGTCACATAGACACTAATTAGAGTTAATTCTGACACCGGGACCCCGAGTCGGTCCCGAAACTCGAACCGAGTCAACACCGTGTCAAGCGAACCTCGAGATGAACACCCGAGGCCCACTAAACCCATGGCGCTAGGTCAAGCCGTGGGAAACCTTAACATCCAAGAAATGTATTATACACCCGACTCATGGTTTTGGAAAGTATCAAAACCGTGACCTCAAAATCCCAACCGCCCCGCCCTACACGCCTTGGTCTCACCACGCCTTAGCCCAGACACCTGAGTCCTGGTGCGCCCCAACTCAGGCGCCCATACCGGTGGCGAGGGCCGAAAATACCTATAAATACCCCCCTTCACGCCCTCATTTCGACACACAATTCTCATTCTTCTCTTCCCCCTCTAAACTCTCGCTAATGGCTCGCACTCCGACACCCGAGGCACACGATCCACTCGATCGTAGTTCCGATAAAAAGCGACATCGACGCTACTCCTCACCTTCGAGCACCCCACTCGATACCGAGGTGTCTGTGATCGACTAGCTCAAAACTAGTAGCAAAGTTCTGCGGGATTAGCTGCAGAACTAGTCCTTAGCAACGAAGCTCTGCCGGAGTAGCCGCGGGAAGGTCAAACGGTAACGGAGTTCTGCCGGAGTCACTGGTCAAGCTAGGAGGATCCGCCTGTTGATCGAGTCGTCACTAGGTTGCCATCTAAACAAAACTTTCCAAATTTGTACTTTCTATTATTATGCACTACGACAACACTAGATGTGGGCGCTTGGCCCACAAGCGTCTACAAAAATACGTAACGTCCCAACTTCAACCACAAATACTAAAATACACTAAATAGACCCGAGTAATTCCGAGATCCGTTCTCAAAATTATCTATGCATCGAGTCCCGATTAGTGTATACTTCGAGGGTGCAACCCCTCACAATGTGATTTACTTACATTCGCATTTATAGTTTTTCGTATGATTTATTGCTTTTATGACCTTATAATTGCATGCTAAATCACCTAACACGGAATTCAAAACGTAAAATAACTAAAACTGAACAAAGTGATGGTCGGGTTCCGTATTAGTCCCGGTGCTCGCCGTATTAGGTTCGATGAATCTCTATTAATACCGAACCGACGCATCTTAAGCAGATACCAGGTAAGGTATACCACGAGAATGACTAATATCCGTATTATCGCGCTAAAACTGATTTGCTAATACTTATAATATTAGTACTCTCTACTCTCCTACGTGCATCTTTTCATGGCCTGCTTGTCACGTGAAATCACATGCAAAGAATGTAAACACAACTACTTCGACGACAAAACTTACATGTCCTTAAAACAACCGACGTAGCAAAAAAACATTGGGTTAAAATAACGGATGTTATAGTATTCCCACCACAACAAAAGAACTAGGATATCATCCCACCGATTGATTAGTAGAGGCCGCTATAGTGCGGGCGGGATTGGGTGTTGACATCTATCGGATATTGGCTTCCCAATACGTACCCTCACCCCTTACTCAGAATCGACGGTTTCTGGATGTCTGAAACCATTGGCAATGAGAGTCATTCCAGGCATGGGGTGCTTAAGGGTACAAGTCTTTATCTTTAGGTCCCGTGCCACTCAACTTTGAGCCGACAAGGGATCAAAGTTGACTTGAACGGAGTCCCCATCATTGACTCGGTGGCGACCCCACAAATCGGCAATAACTTCAGTTCACTAAAAGGTCGCCTTACCAAACAAATCGGCCTCTAAACATTTACAACCACGACTCCATCGATTCCCAAACGGTAACACGGGTGCCCCCACCCGTCTAGTACAAGTCCGGATCGTCATCCAAATCGAGGTCCGACACTTCACCCATTATGCGAGATCGGACCGGCCCCTGGCAGGGAGGGGACCGCGTGGGTGCGCCGGGCGGTGCGGACGGACGTCCGCAGTTTGGCGAATCCGCTGGGGATTTGGAAACAAGTTTCCAGCGGTGGTGTAACTTGAACGAGGTCGGTGAAGCTCATTTCTTAGTTCCTAATTGTGGTCACTACAGGTTTTGGCCCTAAAAAGCCCACCCTAACCGATATCAGGACCAATCGACCTCTTCGCAGTAAGATCTTTGGGGACACGCGGAGAGATCCTCGGTTGACGCTCCGGCCGCCTAACGCGTAACCCGCAGGATTAATAAGCGGGTAGTCTAAGCGGACGGTATGACACTCGTCTCCCCAGATCATTGTCAATACCTAAGTAAAGACTATTCGTGGGCGGTAGCCTACCCTAACCTACCCGTGTCTGCATCCTGCATGAGTGTACGCATTCCTAGTTATGTGTAGCGTGTTTGCAAACAACCCAAATAAAACACTAAACATTCGGATTCAACCACGCCAACATATTCAACCGCACACAATTCCGTTTTCGAAAATACCTCTTCCTTTCAAAACGACCATTTAAATGTCGATACTCCGGATAAATCGTGATTTCTAAAAAGGGAAAAACACTTTTAGATGCCATTGTCATGTCAAATTTTACACTCACCAATTTTAAAAAATATATATAACATTTTCAATGCCATCATCTTGGCCAAAACAAAACCCGTTAACAACGAATACCATTAATACCACCGAGACTCCCGATCAATGGGATCAAGGTACGCCGCACGGTTACATTTTATTTCAAAAAAAAAAAAAACGATTTTACACACATACCGTTAACACAACCGAAATTTCAATTAATGAAGTCGAGGAATCCAAAACGGTTACATTCTCAAAACACTTTTCACAATACGTCACTCTCCACCGTCAAATGCCAATTAATGCAACCGACGAACGTGGGCCACTAATTTTAAAAGAGCTTTTTGTAAAAGCACTATTCATCACCTAAGTTCTTTAATAAGGATTTAGTCACACCTTTAGAACAACGTCATTAAACTTCACGCTCTACCACGAGCATCACGTACACCACAAGTATCGAACTAGCTAATTAATAGTAGTCTCGATAGAAGCATCACGCAATCATTTTCAAAAAACCGGTTTCCCTAAAGAACCGTGTTCCTTTCAAAGAAAAAACCTTCATACTTTTGCTATCGCCGGATTCCCGACGCACGCACATAGCAACGCATTCTTCACATCACCAACGATGTCACCACACTATCGTCACCCTAGTTTTGCAAAATCACTTTTCAAAAAAGAAGACTTTCCTCTGCGAGTATCGGTCGTTTTCAAAAAAAAATATCAAAGTTCTCTGATCCGGAGCCGGGATCGCGATCAACCTTTTACGTCGTACAATCGTGTGATTAACTGTCTGTGCTAGTTACTAGGATCACCTTTACTCGAGGTCTCACATTTCGGGTCGTCTCATTTCGAGAAGTCCTCTTTAAAACTCATCTCCGAGGTTTGTGTCAAATCGTCTCGTTACAGAGACTTAAGATTCACTAGCTGTTTCGCCGAATACACCAAGAGTCTAAAGCACCCGAGTCCCTAAGGGTCTTGTCTCCGTGTCGCTCAGTTCCAAGCATCCCTCGAGTCTCTAGGTCATCCGGTGGATCCAATCTGACCTTTTAGTTCTTTCTCACTAGAATCACTCCCCAACATGTCGGTAGATCCAAGCGCCATCAAAAGCATTCGCAACGATGTCAATACCCTTGCCAAATTGGTTCGCAACATCCATACTTCAGTAACCCGTTTGACTTTATCCGTCCGTTACATTGATAGCCGCCTCAATTTCCTTGAGAGTAGAGACACCAAAAGCGATACAAACGCCAACCTGAACAATTACCATGCCCAAAAGCCTACCCAGGATAGATTATCCCAATGCTCCCCCCGATCGGAGCTTCCTAAAGTTGATACGGAAGGAATACCAGGACCTTACAAGGCCACACCCAACAAAGTACGAAGTTCACCGAGAAAGTTTACCCTAATCAACTCATCTTACGCCGAAACTCTTAACTGCCTAGTCGATCAAGGATTACTCTCACCTTTGGGTCCCACTTCGGACCCACCAGTCGACAGACGAAGCAAAATTTGGACCCCTAATGCTTATTGCCTATATCACCAAGGTAACAAGCATGATACCGAATCTTGCTTTCGGCTCAAACATGCCATACAAGATATGATCGAAAATGGGACCATTAATCTCCCTCCACCCGAGAAACCGAGCAATACCATAAACCCCTTTAGCGTTCACGCTGTCCTTGACGACACCTTCGGTTGTTCCCACCATGAACCTATGAAAGAAAATGCTCTGAATATCGATGAAGATCCTGATGACCCACGGGTTCCACCCAAACGAGTAAATCTGTGTCCCAGTCAGAGCTTAGTTCGTCCTAGGGCCTAGACCTAGTAATATAACAAATGTCTTTTCATTTCTCGCATCGAGTCAGGAGGTGCGAGGAGATCTGTACTCCACCTCCCCGAAAACAATATCACGGGCACATAACCCGCTTATTACTATCAATAAAAAGAAATAAACTTTTCTTCCTTTATGATACGCCTCGACAATCGCTTGATTTAATAATGCACTTCTTGCTTACAACTCGGTACTATGCCATTTATCGATAACAATCAAACATACCTCGAAACAACGAGGAATTACAAGAACTGAGATCCCGTGTTCTTTTCTTTTACCTATTCCATGTCTGTTATAGAAAGCCACAAACTATCCCTTAGGACAAAGCATTCCCGAATCCTATGACGAATCTAGATAATCCCTTAGCTTGTGATCAAAGACAGAAGGCAAACCCATTTCCCCACAATAAATACCCCTCAAGTAAAGACCGACAATTTCTTACCATAGGTACTAGTCTGACAAAAAGAAAAAGAAGTCTGAAACGGCCAAAAGGAGCCAAAGAAAAAAATGAAACCAAGGCCGAACTAAACTGACCCAATTCAATGATCAAGACCAAACTCAACGGTCAAAATGAAACCCCCAATCATTCAACTCGACTTTAAGCAAAGTCCGAACGAAAAGCAAAAAAAGAAAGAAAAATGAACAGACCAGTCAACTAGCACCCAAACACTAGCCTCCCTACATTACAACCCTTAAGACCTTCCCGAGACACTTGTTAAGAGATAGTCCAGAATTTTGAGGATTCAAGCTCAATAGGATAATCCCAACCGTTAAGGCCAGACATGGAAATCAGATCCCACGTAATTTACAACCCACCCGATTGAAGTCTGAGTTTTTTTTACTCAACTTCCCCTTTCCTACCACATTACGAAACCGCAACCCCATAGCCTTAACTTCACAAAAATCAAGCTCCAGATCTTAGTTCATCAGAGCCACTCACTACCTAGCTCCACATTCCAAAACCATCCAAGCCAGTCGCCTTGACCCAAACGCGGTATCTCGGTAATTGTCACTTTCAAGGGGTCACACCCAATCATTTCACATTAATTTTAGCTAGAGTGAAAACCCATGTGAATACACTCTAAACATCTCACATCGATAATTGGCATAACGAGTATAAAGTAAAATCACTCACATCTAAAAAGAACTACGAACATGGTTTGATTCCATCCAAACACGGATACGTAGGCAACCCATCCCCGGGTACAACCAAACGACTGAACAAACAAAATTGATTAATTGATTCATGTACAAACCGGGACTCTCCCCACGACCCGGTCAATGAGTGATTTTAAAATGACGAAGCACAAACGACGAGCCGAGGACGGGGTGAAAACCCGAAAGGGCGCCCCGAGCAAAATGAAGAAACGAGTTGCGAGCCGTCGTAAAAAAACAAAAACAAAAGCAAAAAAGACAAAACAAAGGTGAGCCGAGGACGGAATGAAAACCCGAAAGGGCACTTCGGGCAAAATGAAGAATCGAGTTGCGAGCCACCACGAAAAAATAAAATAATAAATAAATAAATGTGCGTCTCATTAATGCAAAATCAATTAAATCAAGTCTTTGTCGAGGCCCTTTACATCAAACATCTAAAATCCGGTTACCCCGAGAAACGACAACGCGTCAAGTAAAACCCCACAAAAACTAGTGCTAATACACCACATAATGTCAATTAATACAACATAGTACTAAACGGTTGGGCGCTACCGGTCCAACTTTTCCTTTCCCTTGCCATTCGGGTATGCTTGCTCGGGCCTTTCGCCATCGACCCCTCCTAACACAAACTTCCACCGTCCTAGCCAAAAGCGAGCCCAACCAATCCCACTTCCCCTTCTCACTCACATTTTCAATACGAATCTTGTCGGTCTCGGCCCGTTTAGATGAACTGACGAACACTAGGATCGGTAACGCCGTCTTTGGTCGGGCACTACATTAGCCCTAGAAGCCGCGCCGACGGCAATCACAATCTCACAAAGCTGGTCATCTAAACCTAGGTCCTCCAGGTCTATAAGAGGAGACTCACTACCATCCATCCCCGACAGCATGTTTAGGGTAGTTGTCTCGGGGACTCCACCAACTTCCTCAGTAGCACCCGTAGCCTCACCCTCACCCTCAGCCTCCCTTTCGATTCGATGCCTAACCTCTTTGTGCTGAGGTCTCGCCCCGAGACCGAGCCAGCTGCTCCTTTAGGAAGGCGATCTCGTCAGCCCGAGATTGCAGGAGCCGTTGTGCCTCAACCTCTCTCGCCTCGAGCTCGGTCACCCGAGTCTCCAGCTGTCCCACCATATCTGGGACGTCCTGCAAATACACTTAAATGTTAGGAAAGTACACCAACAGCCTAGAGAATCACCCTAGTCACGTAAACTCACCGAGCGAGGCCTCGAAGTGCCATGGGAAACCCTCGAGGCATAGGCCCGGAAGCAGTTAGCAGCCTGCCACAACCGCTGATGGCAAGTCGAGGAAACCTGAAAGGTGAAACCACGGAAGTTAGACAAGCCAACCCTAGCTCTTAGAACACGAACCCGAAGAGAAAAAAAACTCACCCGGTACACCCGGTCACGCCACTCTATCCCGGCATCCATCTGCTCAGCAGAACATGGGGGGAGAGACTCGGTGAAAGGAATCCCAGCCTCATCCACCCTAAGCAGCGTCAGAGCAAAATCTGGGGGCTGGATTTCATCAGCCGGATCGGCCAGCTGAGAAGACAACAGATTGGTCGGTCAAAGGGCAAAGAAACAATAAACCGCAAAGAAAACACTAGAATTAAAATTAAAACCTTACCACGAGGCGATACCAAGCCAACCGCCGGGTGACGTGAGACAGATAAGAGGCGCCAGGCACCAGGAGTGTATCGCCTCCCTCTCCGTCCCTATCTTCAAGGACCTCTGCGGTGGTTGGTGGTCTGAACATGGTCCAGGGAGGATCAATCGGTACCATGAAATCATCATACAGACACTGACGCACCAGCCGCTCGCCCAGATACCAAACCGAGCGAAACAACGCAGGAAGGAGCATTCTCCTATAACTCCGAGGCCTCAGCTCTGCGGCCACATACTCCGGCACGCCCTCGTAGTCAGCCCAAGGGTGGGCCACAAACTACACAAGTAGAACCAACATCCCAATGAATCCCAAAGCTTGGGGGCTATTGAACAAAATAGGCTATAAAAAGAAAACTTACATCCCCGAGGCTCAATTTGTTAACCAGCGCATTCTCTAACGGGTAGTGGCTAGTAGTGCTCTTAGGCTAAGCCAACCTCCATTCGATCCCCGCCGGGAATCTCTTCGGGTGAACCCGCACCGTCTTAGGAGCCAAGCACGGGAAATAGGAGTAGATCCAATCCTGCAATAAACCCATAATACACTTAGCAACACTAAACCAAAGCCAAGTAGAATTCGTGACACGAAAGTGAGAATAGTAGCTAACCTCTAGTATAAAACCCGGACCCACAATGGGCACAGTCGAGGCCGACTCTATCACCAACGCCCTCACCATGACTTGCAGGTAGCGAGTCATCTCCGTGAAAGCCGCGGTCACCCAATCGTAGCGCCCTAGCTGAGTCAGCTCAGCCAGGAAAGGCAGGATCCTAGTGCTGAACCTCTCGCCCTTGTCCGAGAAATGGGTCGACCCTAGAAAGTACCACAACCACAACCGGGCGTCCTTCTCCGGCGTGTTGGGTTCCCGACCCTCCAACACCCCACTCGCTTGAAGTGGTCGGTGATATAAGAACTAAATATAGCGTGAGGCGCACTATATGCCTCACGCGGTAAACAATCCCCTATAAGACCCCGCACCTCATCGCTATCTAGACTAGGGCCCTCGGCGGCCCACCTAATCCTATCCGGACCCTAGGGCAGACCGCTAATTATCCCAAAATCCTCTATGGTCATCCCGACCTCCCCAAAAGCCATGTGGAAGGTCGAGGTAGTATCATGAAAGCGATCTATCATCGCCCTAATCACCATAAGGTTGCATTTAGTTTTGCAACCCACCAACCTAGCCCATTGTCCGACCACGGAACCTAGAGCGGTCCGCTCGATAATCCTTTTTACTGCAGGGGTCAACTTTTGAAAATAGATATCAAGACACGTAGTAAAGCCCGAGAAAGTCTTCATCGGACCTGGGGGCTGCAAACCAAAACAACTCAAGGATAAACAAAAACAAACCTAGCTTAACCTGAGCAAAAAAAAAAAGAAAGTGTACGACACAAACCAATAAGAACAATTAGAACACTCACCAGGCCCCGCACGATGTGGTTAGAAATGTGAAGGTCAAGGTGAAACATGAGCTGATGACCATCCCACTCCCGAGCCCACTCAGGATCCTCGTAGACAACCTCCTCGTTCTCCGGTACAGGAACCGGAACGTGAACCCTCCTAGCCACGGTCTCTGGAGGCATACGCTTCTTCACTCTATCAAAGTCAGCCTCGTTAGTAGTTTCGGGATCGCGACGCTGGGACGAGATACTCTTGTGTCTCCTGCGAATCCCTCGGGGAGTCTGCGAACTAGCCCCGGCAACCTCCGCACTAGCACTAGCCCTAGCACCACTAACCGAGGAAGTTCCCTCGGGACGCTCAGTATCATCCCTAGCTGTAAACAAAACCAAAAACAGAAAAACATAACCCTAGTCAGGCTAAATCAGCTTAAACAGGTCAAAATAGGGTTAAAATTTTGGATAAAGATATCAAAATTCCGCAAAAGCCGTTAGCACCCATTTTTGATCCCGGTCACAATGGAAATGATTTCGGGAAAATCCGGCATCGTTACGACACCTTTTGGTCCGTCTTAAGACACAAAAAACCTTACGGAGAGCCCTAGGAGCCGTCCTAGCCCATAAGAACCGACAAGAAAGCTACCCACATTCTCACAAACACTATTTGAATGAGATTATGCAAAACAAATACGGGAATAATCGAGAAACGATCCTTAACCCTAGCATTACAAACACATTCCCTTAAGGAGCGATCATCGCACCTCGAGAACCTGTGTCAAGCTTATAACTAACTTAACAAACTCTAATCGACCATAATTCAACAATGGAACCAAGCACAAGCATCAAAAATTAACGAATCAAAAAACCCCCAAATCAATTTTTTAGGGTTTAAAACAAACAAATAATCAATCAAATCAAGCTAAATCGACACTAAACAAGTAAAGAACACTAACCCGGAGTCGACATTGTCGTAAATAGTGGAAATCGAAACAAAACTTGGCAAGAAAAGTCGAAAAGTCGAGGTTGGGGCGAGGGGGACGACGCGTTTGAATGTTGTGAAATAAAACAATCGCCCTAATTTTCGTTTACTTAAACAGACCCGGACCGCAAAAACCCGACCGCAGCAGCTGACGCGCCTGAGTTCTGGCGCGCTGGGGGCTAGGCGCCTGAAGATCAAGGCGCAGACAGATGCGCGTCTAAACAGCCCGTTATAGACTAAAACAAACAAGTTTGATACACATAAAACATGCACCTACTAAGACAAGCAAAACAACAATAATGGAACGACTACTAATCAACATTGATAATACACTCTCGACGATAAAACAAGCATAAGAAACGCACTTAACCTAAACGCACTTAACCTAAACGCTGCACCCGGACGCGGAACAAAACAAATCTAAACCAAACTAATCTAAATAAACTCTAAACAAATCTCAAATGCATAAACAAACCAAGACAAAAGCAAGAACAAACCCAAACAAAATAAGACAAACTCACAAAACAAAAACAAAAACCTTTAATTAAAACAAATAAGCAAACAGTATATCTTGCCCAAGGGACGTTAGTATCCCGACGGCACAGCAACAACAACCGTGCCCGAGGGACGTTAGTATCCCGGAGGCACAACAATTTTGCCCTAGGGATGTTAGTATCCCGAAAGGCAGCTGCTCGAGCGGAGAGTGACGCCCTCGAGCAGTATTCAACAGAAATTTTCATCTGATTGGAGACTGACGCCATCGGATGATTCATTTTGCCTTAGGGACGTTAGTATCCCGAAGGCACGGCAAAAACAATTTTCGAGTGGATACTAACGCCCTCAAAGGAGTCTGATACCTCCACAGCAACTTGTCGAGTGGATACCAACACCCCCGACAGCAATTTTCGAGTGGATACTAACGCCCTCGACGGAGTCTGATACCTCCACGGCGCTGGGTCAAGCCACGGGAAACCTTAACACCCAAGAAATGTATTATACACCCGTCTCACGGTTTTGGAAAGTATCAAAACCGTATCCTCAAAATCCCAACCGCCCCGCCGTACGCGCCTTGGTCTCACCACGCCTTAGCCCAGGCGCCTGAGTCCTGGTGCGCCCCAGCTCAGGAGCCCATACCGGTGACGAGGGCTGAAAACACCTATAAATACCCTCCCTTCACGCCCTCATTTCAACACACAATTCTCATTCTTCTCTTCCCCCTTTAAACTCTCGCTAATGGCTCACACTCCGAAGCCCGAGGCAAACGATCCACTCGATCGTAGTTCCGATAAAAAGCGACATCGACGCTACTCCTCACCTTCGAGCACCCCACTCGATACCGAGGTACCCGTGATCGAATAGCTCAAAACTAGTAACAAAGTTCTGCCGGATTAGCCGCAGAACTAGTCCTTAGCAACGAAGCTCTAGGGGTGTTCAAAAAGTGACCCGGACCGGTAAACCCGACCAACCCAGACCGTACGGTCCGGTCCGGTCCGTACCGATCCGGTCTGCGGGTCTCCAAAAACTTGGTTGCCGGTCCGCGGTCCGGTCCACACTTAAAAAAAATCAAATTTAGTGTATTCTGTCGGTCCGGTCCGGTCTTAAGAGGGTCCGGTCCGGTCCGGGTTCTTTGTTAACCGGTCCGGTCCGCGGGTTTGGTTTTTTGGGTTGCCGGTCCGCGGGTCAAGCCGGTCCGGGTTTGGACCGGTGAACACCCCTACGAAGCGCTGCTGGAGTAGCCGCGGGAAGGTCAAACGGTAACGGAGTTCTGCCGGAGTCACTGGTCAAGCTAGGAGGATCCGCCTGTTGATCGAGTCGTCACTAGGTTGCCATCTAAACAAAACTTTCCATATTTATACTTTTTATTATTATGCACTACGACAACACTAGATATGGGCGATAGGCCCACATGCATCTACTGAAATACGAAACGTCCCAACTTCAACCACAAATACTAAAACACACTAAATAGACCCGAGTAATTCCGAGATCCGTTCTCAAAATTATCTATGCATCGAGTCCCGTTTAGTGTATATTCCGAGGGTGCAACTCCTCACAATGTGATTTACTTACATTCGCATTTATAGTTTTTCGTATGATTTATTGCTTTTATGACCTTATAATCGCATGCTAAATCATCTAACACGGAATTCAAAACGTAAAATAACTAAAACTGAACAAAGTGATGGTCGGGTTCCGTATTAGTCCGGGTGCTCATCTTATTGGGTTCGACGCATCTCTATTAATCTCGAACCGACGCATCTTAAGCAGAATACCATGTAAGGTATACCACGAGAACGACTAATATCCGTATTATCACGTTAAAACCGATTTGCTAATACTTATACTATTAGTACTCTCTACTCTCCTACGTGCATCTTTTCATGGCCTGCTTGTCACGTGAGATCGCATGCAAAGAATGTAAACACAACTACTTCGACGACAATACTTACTTGTCCTTAAACAACCGACGTAGCTAAATATAGGATTAAAATAATGGATGTTACAGTACTTCCACCACAACAAAAGAATTAGGATATCAGCCCACTGATTGATTAGTAGCGGTCGCTATAGTGCGGGCGGGATTGGGTGTTGACATCTATCGGATGTTGGCTTCCCAATACGTACCCTCACCCCTTACTCAGAATCGACGGTTTCTGGATGTCCAAAACCATTGGCTATGAGAGTCATTCCAGGCATGGAGTGCTTAAGGGTACAAGTCTTTATCTTTAGGTCCCGTGCCATTCACCTTTGAGCCGGCAAGGGATCAAAGTTGACTTGAACGGTTTCCGAGTCCCCATAATTGACTCGGTGGCAACTCCACAAATCGGCAACGAATTCAGTTCACTAAAAAGGTCACCTTATCAAATGAATCGGCCTTTAAACATTTGCGACTCGATCGATTCCCAAACGGAAACACGGGTGCCCGCACCCGTCTCGTACAAGTCTGGATCGTCATCCAAATCGAGGTCCGACACTTCGCCCCGTATGCGAGATCGGACCGGCCCCTGGCAGAGAGGGGGCCGCGTGGGTGGCCGCCGCCACACGATGAAAACCAGGTCGGTCCCGCGTGGGCACGCGCGGGGCACCGGGCGGTGCGGATGGACGTCCACAGTTTGGGGACTCCGCTGGGGATTTGGAAACATGTTTTAAATGGTGGTGTAACTTGAACGAGGTCAGTGAAGCTCATTTCTTAGTTCCTAGTTGTGGTCACTACAGGTTTTGGCCCTAAAAAGCCCACCCTAACCGATATCAGGACCAATCAACCTCTTCGCGGTAAGATCTCTAGGGACACGCGGAGAGATCCTCGATTGACGCTCCGTCCGCCTAACGCGTAACCCACGGGATTAATAAGCGGATAGTTCCGAACGAACGGCATGGCACTCGTCTCCTCAGACCATTGTCAATACCTAAGTAAAGACTATTCGTGGGCGGTAGCCTACCCTAACCTAATCCCGCATGAGTGTACGCATTCCTAGTTATGTGTAGCGTGTTTGAACAATACAACCCAAATAAAGCACTAAAAATCTGGATTCAACCACGCCAACATATTTAACCGCACCCAATTCCGTTTTTGAAAATACTTCATCTTTTCAAAACGACCATTTAAACATCAATACTCCGATCAAATCGTGATTTCTAAAAAGGGAAAACATTTTTAGATGCCGTTATCATGGCAAAATTTACACTCACTGCTTTCAAAAAAAAAAATTTAGTGCCATCACCTTTGCCAAATTAAAACCCGTTAACAACGATTACCGTTAATGCAACCGAAACTCCCAATTAATGGGGTTAAGGCTACCATGCGGTTACATTTTATTTCAAAAAAATGTTTTTACACACATACCGTTAACACAACCAAAAATTCAATTAATGAAGTCAAGGAACCCAAAACGGTTACATTCTAGAAACACTTTTCACAATACATCACTCTCCACTGTCAAATGCTAGTTAATGCGACCGACAAACGTGGATCACTCGTTTTGAAAGCTTTTTCTAAAGACACCATTCATCACCTAAGTTCTTTGACAAGGATTTAGTTACACCTTTAAAATACCATCGTTAGACTTCACGCTCTGCCACGGGCATCACGTACACCGCAAATATCGAACTAATCAATTAATAGCAGTCTCGATAGATGCATCACGCAATCATTTTCAAAAAAAAAAAAACGGTTTCCCTAAAGAACCGTGTTCCTTTAAAAAAAGGGGCTTTTACACTGTTGCCATCATCGGATTCCCGAGACACACATGGGGCAGCACACCTTCACGTCACGAACGAGGTCACCACACCATCGTCACCCTAGCTTTGCAAAATCACTTTTAAAAAAAAAAAGAAAAATACTTTCCTCTGCGAGTATCGGTCCTTTTTCAAAAAATTCTTTGATCCTGAGCCGGGATCGCGATCAACCTCTCACGCCGTACAACTGTGTGATTAACTGTCTGCGTTAGTTACTAGGATCATCTCTACTCGAGGTCTTACATTTTGTGTCGTCTCATTCCGAGAAGTCCTCTTTAAACCTCACCTCCGAGGTTTGTGTCAAATCATCTCGTTACAGAGACCTAAGATACATAAGGCGTTCCGCCGAATACACCAAGAGTCTAAAGCACCCGAGTCCCTAACCCAGTGACCGCGCACACACGCGAGTCAAGGGTCTCATTTCTGCGTCGCTCAGTCACGAGCATTCCTTGAGTCTCTAAGTCATCCGGTGGATCCGTTCTGACCTTCTAATCCTTTCCCATTAGAATCACTCCCCGACATGTCGGTAGATTCAAGCGCCATCAAAAGCATCCGCAATGATGTCAGTGCCCTAGCCAAATTGGTTCGCAACATCCGTACTTCAGTAACCCGTTTGACTTTGTCCGTCCGTTACATCGATAGCCGCCTCAATTTCCTTGAGAGTAGAGACACCGAAAGCGATACAAACGCTAACCTGAGTGATTACCATGCCCAAAAGCCTACCCAGGATAGATTATCCCAATGCTCCGCTCGATCAAAGATTCCTAAAATCGATGCGGAAGGAACACCAAGACCTTACGAGACCACATCCAACAAAGTAGGAAGGTCACCGAGAAAATTTACCCAAATCAAACCATCTTACGCCGAAACTCTTAAGTGCCTAGTCGATCAAGGGTTACTCTCACCTTTGGGTCCCACTCCAGACCCACCAGTGGGCAGACGAAGCAAAAGTTGGACCCCTAATGCTTATTGCCTATATCACCAAGGTAACGGCCATGATACAGAATCTTGATTTTGGCTCAAACATGCCATACAAGATATGATCGAAAACGAGACCATTAATCTCCTTCCCCCCGAGAAACCAAACAATACCACAAACCCTTTTAGCGTTCACACTGTCCCTGGCGACACCAACGGTTGTTCCCACCGTGACCCTATAGAGGAGAATGCCCTGACTATCGAGGAAGATGCCGACAACTCATGGGCATCCACCGAGACGAGTAAATCTGCATCTGAGTCAGAGTCAAGTTCGTCTTAGGGCCTAGACCTAGTAATATAACAAATGTCTTTTCATTTCTCGCATCGAGTCAGGAGGTGTGTGGGGATCTGTCCTCCACCTCCCCAAAAACAATATCACGGGCATATAGCCCGCTTATTACTATCAATAAAAAGAAATAAACTTTTCTTCCTTTATGATACGCCTTCACAATCGCTTGATTTAATAATGCACTATCTTGCTTACAACTCGGTACTATACCATTTATCGATAACAATCAAACATACCTCGAAACAACGCGGAATTATAAGAACTGAGATCCCGCATTCTTTTCTTTTACCTATTCCATGTCTAGTATAGAAAGCCACAAACTATCCCTTAGAACGAGCATTCCCGAATCCTATGATGAATCTAGATAGTCTCTTAGCTTGTGATCAAAGACGGAAGGCAAACCCATTCCCACAATATATATCCCTCAAATAAAGACCGACCATTTCCTACCATAGGTGCTAGTCTGACAAAAAGAAAAAGAAGTCTGAAACGGCCAAAAGGATCCAAAGAAAAAATGAAACCAAGGTCAAACTAAACCGGCCCAAACGATGGTCAAAATGAAACCGCCCAATCATTCAACTCAACTTCAAATGCAAAGTCCGAACAAAAAGAAAAAAAAAGAGAAAAAAAAAACAGACTAGTCAACTAGCACCCAAATATTACCCTCCCTACATTACAACCCTTAAGACCTTCCCGAGACACTTGTTAAGAGATAGTCCAGAATTTTGAGGATTCAAGCTCAATAGGATAATCCCAACCGAGGCTAGACATGGAAATCAGATCCCACGTAATTTACAACCCACCCGATTGAAGTCTGAGTTTTTTTTTACTCAACTTCCCCTTTCCTACCACATTACGAAACCGCAACCCCATAGCCTTAACTCCACAAAAATCAAGCTCCAGATCTTAGTTCATCAGAGCCACTCACTACCTAGCTCCACATTCCAAAACCATCCAAGCCAGTCGCCTTGACCCAAACACGGTATCTCGGTAATTGTCACTTTCAAGGGGTCACACCCAATCATTTCACATTAATTTTAGCTAGGGTGAAAACCCATGTGAATACACTCTAAACATCTCACATCGATAATTGGCATAACGAGTCTAAAGCAAAATCACTCACATCTAAAAAGAACTACGAACATGGTTTGATTCCATCCAAACACAGATACGTAGGCAACCCGTCCCCAGGTACAACCAAACGACCGAACAAATAAAATCGATTAATCGATTCATGTACAAACCGGGACTCTCCCCACGACCCGGTCAATGAGTGATTTTAAAATGACGAAGCACAAACGACGAGCCGAGGACGGGGTGAAAACCCGAAAGGGCGCCCCGGGCAAAATGAAGAAACGAGTTGCGAGCCGTCGTAAAAAAAAAGAATAGAAAAAACGCAAAAAGGGTGAGCCGAGGACGTTGTGAAAACCCGAAAGGGCGCCCGGGGCAAAAGGAAGAATCAAGTTGCGAGGCACCACAAAAAAAAAAGGAAAAAATAAAAATTGTGCTTCTCATTAATGAAAAATCAGTTAAATCAAGCCTTTGTCGAGGCCCTTTACATCGAGCATCCGAAATCCGCTACCCCGGAAAATGACGACGTGTCAAGCAAAACCCTACAAAAATTAGTACTAATACGCCACATAATATCAATTAATAGAACATAGTACTAAATGGCTGGGCTCTACTGGTCCGACTTTCCCCTTTCCTTATTCTGTAGTACAATCATCTCCACAATCTTTAACCTTTCTCTCACATCCGACAACCCCGAACGTCGGGAACGACCTCCTGAAGTCGCGAAACCCCTTTCCAAAAGCCAAAATGTCCGCGCAAGAGTAACAGGTCCACGCGGATATCACATTTCACCCGTCAGACCCACCGGACTTAAACGTCTTTTCATTTTTTTAGGGGGATAAGCTACCCCACCTAGGCGGGTTGTAGCCTTCACCGTCGAGTCACGTCTGTAGCCTAACAAGGCAATATTATGAGTATGTAAAAGGTGGTCTAACTTTTTTTCAAAAAGTGCTCGGATTTTAAATTCCGATTTCGTACTAAAGCTCATCTCCTAATATATGCGGTCAAAACACGTTAATGTTTTACGTTAACATTTTACATCTCGTCTGTCTTGAGTCAAAACATTTTAATCGATGTACTATCTGATCCGATTCCCGGCTTAAACTAATGCATTTCAAAAAATCCAAAAAAGCATTTTCGTACTCTCATGCAATATCAACGCATTCTAAAACGTCCTGAACTGCAATGAAGTCGCAAACGAACCGAATTTGAAGTGATTACTTGTCAATCTAGGTAAACAATTCGCCAAACAAAAAACGCAATACTAATCCAACCAATTCAAATACTAAGAATCTAAAACAAATATACAAAATATACGAATCCTTATACAAATCGAGGCTAGGTAGGACCCCTAGAAGCCGCGCCGACGCCTATCACAATCTCACAAAGCTGGTCATCTAACCCTAGGTCCTCTAGATCTATAAGAGGAGACTCACTACCGTCCATCCCCGACAGCATATCTAGGGTATCTGTCTCGGGAATCCCTCCAACCTCCTCCGTAGCACCCGTAGCCTCAGCCTCAGCCTCAGCCTCCCTTTCGATCCGATGCCTAGCCTCACCCTGTGCTGAGGTCTCGTCCCGAGACCGAGCCAGCTGCTCCTTTAGGAAGGCGATCTCGTCTGCCCGAGATTGCAGGAGCCGTTGTGCCTCAACCTCTTTCGCCTCGAGCTCGGTCACCCGACTCTCCAGATGTCCCACCATATCCAGGACGTCCTGCAAATACACTTAAACGTTAGGAAAGTACACCAACAGCCTAGAGAATCACCACTAGTCACGCAAACTCACCGATTGAGGCCCCGAAGTGTCACGGGAAACCCTCGAGGCATAGGACCAGAAGCAGTTGGCGGCCTGCCATAACCGCTGATGACAAGCTGATGAAACCTGAAAGGTGAAACCATAGAAGTTAGGCAAACTGACCCTAATTCTTAGAGCCCAAACGAAGAACAAACCAAAACTTACCCGGTACACCCAGTCACGCCACTCTATCCCAGCATCCATCTCCTCAGCAGAACACGGGGGGAGGGGTTCAGTAAAGGGTATCCCAGCCGCATCCACCCTAAGTAGCGTCAGGGGAATTCTGGGGGCTGAATCTCATCAGCCGGATCGGCCAGCTGAGAAAATAGAAGATTGGTCGGTCAGAGGGCAAATAAACAATAAACCGCAAAGCAAACCTTAGAACCAAAATTAAAACCTTACCACAAGGCGATACCATGCCAGTCGCCGGGTGACGTGAGACAGATAAGAGGCGTCAGGCACCAAGAGTGTATCACCTCCCTCTCCGTCCCTATCTTCAAGGACCTCTGTGGTGGTCGGTGGTCTGAACATGGTCCGGGGAGGATCAACCGACACCCTGAAATCGTCATATAGGCACTGACGCACCAGCCGCTCGCCCAGATACCATACTGGACGAAACAACACAGGAAGGAGCATCCTCATATAACTCCGAGGCATCAGCTCCGCGGCCACATACTCCGGCACGCCTTCATATTCGACCCAAGGACGGGCCACAAACTACACAAATGAAACCGACATCCCAATAAATCCCGAACCTTGGGGGCCACTGAACAAAAATAGACCATAAAAGGAAAACTTACATCCTCGAGGCATAGCTTGTTAACCAACGCATTCTCCGACGGGTAATGGCTGATTGTGCTCTTAGGCAGAGCAAGCCTCCACTCGATCCCCGCCGGAAATCTCTTTTGGTGCACCCGCACCGTCTTAGGTGCCAAACACGGGAAGTAAGAGTAGACCCAACCCTGAAAAATCCCAAAATTACCTTAGAAAAACAAAGCCGAAACTAAGTAGAACCTCAAATACAAGAGTGAGAACAATAACCAACCTCCAGTATAAGGCCCTGACCCACAATGGGCACAGCCGAGGCCGACTCTATCACCAGCGGCCTCACCATGACTTGCAGGCAGCGAGTCATCTCCGCGAAAGCCGCGGTCACCCAATCGTAACGACCCAGCTGAGCCAGGTCCTCTAAGAAGGGCAGGATCATGGTGCTCAACCTCTCACCCTTGTCCGAGAAATAGGTCGACCCTAGGAAATACCACAACCACAACCGGGCATCCTGCTCCGGCGTGTTGGGTTCCCGACCCTCCAACACCGCCACCCGCTCAAAGTGGTCGGTGATATAAGAACTCACTATAGCATAAGGCGCACTATATGCCTCACGCGGTAGACAATCCCCGATAATGCCCCGCACCTCATCGCTATCTAGACTAGGGCCCTCGGCGGCCCACCTAATCCTATCCAGGCCCCAGGGCAGACCACTAATCATCCCAAAATCCTCTAGGGTCATCCCAACCTCCCGAAAAGCCATGTGGAAGGTCGAGGTAGTATCATGAAAGCGATCTATCATCGCCCTAATCACCATAAGGTTGCACTTACTCTTGCAACCCACCAGCCTAACCCACTGCCCAACCACGGGACCTAGGGCAGTCCTCGCAATAATCTCCTTGGCCTCGGGAGATATCTTCTGAAAGTAAATATCGAGACACGTAGTAAAGCCCGAGAAAGTCCTCATCGGTCCTGGGGGCTGCAAACCAAATAATGCAAGGATAAACAAAACAAACCTAACCTAACCCGAGCCAAAAAAATAAAACCTAAGACATAACTAATAAGCACGAATAGAACACTCACTAGGCCCCACACAATGCGGTTAGAAATGTGAAGGTCAAGATGAAACATCAGCTGATGACCATCCCAATCCCGAGCCCACTCAGGGCCTTCATAAACAACCTCCTCGTCCACCGGTGCAGGAGCCGGGGCATGAGCCCTCCTAGCAACCGTCTCCGGAAGCTTACGCTTCTTCACTCTATCGAATTCAGCCTCGTTAATAGTCTCGGGATCGCGACTCTAGGACGAGATACTCCTGTGTCTCCTGCGAATCCCTCGGGGAGTCTGCGAACTAGCCCCGACAACTTCCACACTAGCACTAGCCCTAGCACTAGCACCAACCGAGGAAGTTCCCTCGGGACGCTCGGTATCATCTCTAGCTGTAAACAAAAAACAAAAAAGGAAATCATAACCCTAGTCAGGCTAAATCAGCTTAAACAGGTCAAAATAGGGTTAAAATTTTGGATAGGAATATCAAAATTCCAAGAAAACCTCTATCACACATTTTCGATCCCGGTCACAATGGAAGTGGTTTCGGGAAAATCCGACATCATTACGGCACCTTTTGGTCCGTCTTAAGACACACAAAACCTCACGGAAGGTCCTAAAGATCGTCCTAGCCCATAAGAATTGACAAGAGAGCTACCCACATCCTCATAAACACTATTTGAACAAAACTATGCAAAATAGATACGGGAATAATCGAGAAACGATTCTTAAACCCTAGCATTCCAAACAAATTCCCATAAGAGGCCATTGTCGCACCTCGAACATCCTTATCAAGATTATAACTACTTCAACGAGCTCTAATCAACCTTAATTTAACAATGAAATTAAGCACAAGTATCGAAACTTGGTAGATAAAAAAACACCCAAATCGATTTTCTAGGGTTTTCAACAAAACAAACGAATAATCAATCAAATCAAGCTAAACCGACATTAAACAAGTAAAGAGCACTAACCCGAAGTCGACATCATCGTAAATAGCGGAAATCGAGACAAATTTGGCGAGAAAAGACGAATCAATCTTGAGGCGAAAGGGGCGACGCGTTCGATTTTTGTGAAATGAAACGATTGCCCCAATCTTTGATTACTTAAACAGACCCGGACCAGGAAAACCCGACCGCACCAGCTGACGCGTCTGAGTCCTGGCACGCTGGGGGCTAAGCGCCTAAAGATAAGGGCGCAGACAGATGCGCGTCTAAACGGCCCGTTATAGACTAAAACAAACAAGTTCGATACACATAAAACATGCACCTACTAAGACAAGCAAAACAACAATAATGAAACGATTACTAATCAACATCGATAATACACTCTCGACGATAAAACAAGCATAAGAAACACACTTAACCCAAACGCTGCACCCGGACGCGTAACAAAGCAAATCTAAACCAAACTAATCTAAATAGACTCTAAACAAATCTCCAATGCATAAACAAACCGAAACAAAGCAAGAGCAAACCCAAGCAAAATAAGACAAACCCGCAAAACTAAATTTAACTAAAACAAATAAACAAACAACAATTTTCGAGTGGATACTAATGCCCTCGAAGGAGTCTGATACCTCCACAGCAACTTGTCGGATGGATACCAACACCCCCGACAACAATTTTTGAGTGGATACTAACGCCCTCTAAGAAGTCTGATACCTCCACAGCAACTTGTCGGGTGGATACCAACACCCCCGACAGCAATTTTCGAGTGGATACTAACGCCCTTGAAGGAGTCTGATACCTGCACAGCAACTTGTCGGGTGGATACCAACACCCTCGACAGCAATTTTTGAGTGGATACCGACACCCTCGAAGGAGTCTGATACCCCCACAGCAATTTTCATCCAAGTGGAGACCGACGCCCTCGGATGGTTCATTTTGCCCAAGGGACGTTAGTATCCCGGAGGCACAGCAACAACGATTTTCATCCGAGTGGAGACTGACGCCCTCGGATGGTTCATTTGGCCCAAGAGACGTTAGTATCCCGAAAGGCAGCTACTCGAGTGGAGACTGACGCCGTCGAGTAGTTTATATTATCATTTTGTTTTGTCCTAGGGGTCAAAGGCATCTCGAAAGACAGCTATTCGAGGGAGACTAACGCCCTCGAACGTTTTATCAAGGGTTCACAAGCATCCCGAAAGAAACATTTGTTTAAATAAAGGCAAACACATAAGAGCGCTCTTTGCACGTACGCTTAACGCGTCACCTACACACTAAAAACACTAAAAATTAAATAAATCGTTTAAACAAACCGAAGAAGACAAAGCGCGCGCGCATAAAGAAACAAGAACGAGATATCAAACAACGGCCTGGGCCCAAGCAAACAACCACAAACGAAGACGTCAGATATGATTTCTAAGCTATGGCTGGCGAGCCTCAACACGTAGTCTACTGGACTTAAAACGACCCGACCGGACAGCCACCAGGTCGTAATCTTCGATTGACCTGGGCGGCTATACTTTGACTTTCGCCTTGTCTAAGCCTCAGTTAAAGTGGGGGCTTCTGTAGACACCCAGATTTGGACCTGGTGGCTGCAGAAGTGCCCAACAAACACCCGCTGACGATAGGACTGCAACGCGACGCGGGTTCGCGATGTTGTATGTAGTTTTTCTATAGAACGGATCAAATAATTACTGATCAGAAAAATTAAAAACTAACATGATGGCAGCCTTAGTCGTGTCGTTACGGTCACATAGACACTAATTAGAGTTAATTCCAAAACAGGACCCCGAGTCAGTCCAGAAACTCGAACCGAGTTAACACCGTGTCAAGCGAACCTCGGGATGAACACCCGAGGCCCATTAAACCCACGGCGCTAGGTCAAGCCGTGGGAAACCTATATCCAAGAAATGTATTATACACCCGACTCACGGTTTTGGAAATTATCAAAACCGTATCCTCAAAATCCCCACCGCCCCACCCTACGCGCCTTGGTCTCATCACGCCTTAGCCGAGGCGCCTGAGTCCTGGTGCGCCCCAGTTCAAGCGCCCATACCGGTGGCGAGGGCCGAAAACACCTATAAATACCCCCCTTCACGCCCTCATTTCGACACACAATTCTCATTCTTTTCCACCCCGTCTAAACTCTCGTTAAGGGCTCGCACTCCGACACCCGAGGCAAACGATCCACGCGATCGTAATTCTGATAAAATGCGACATCGATGCTACTCTTCACCTTCGAGCACCCCACTCGATACCGAGGTGCCCGTGATCGAATAGCTCAAAACTAGTAACAAAGTTCTGCCGGATTAGCCGCAGAACTAGTCCTTAGCAACGAGGCTCTGCCGGAGTAGCCGCGGGAAGGTCAAACGGTAACGGAGTTCTGCCGGAGTCACTGGTCAAGTTAGGAGGATCCGCCTGTTTATCGAGTCGTCACTAGGTTGTCATCTAAACAAAACTTTCCATATTTGTACTTTCTATTATTATGCATTACGACAACACTAGATGTGGGCGCTAGGCCCACAAGCGTCTACTAAAATACGTAACTTCCCAACTTCAACCACAAATACTAAAACACACTAAATAGACCCGAGTAATTCTGAGATCCGTTCTCAAAATTATCTATGCATCGAGTCCCATTTAGTGTATACTCCGAGGGTGCAACTCCTCACAATGTGATTTACTTACATTCGTATTTACAGTTTTTCGTATGATTTACTGCTTTTATGACCTTATAATCGCATGTTAAATCACCTAACACGGAATTCAAAATGTAAAATAACTAAAACTAAACAAAGTGATGGTCGTGTTCTGTATTAGTCCCGGTGCTCGCCTTAATAGGTTCGATGCATCTCTATTAATACCGAACCGACGCATCTTAAGCAGAATAGCAGGTAAGGTATACCACGAGAATGACTAATATCCGTATTATCGCGCTAAAATTGATTTGCTAATACTTATGATATTAGTACTCTCTACTCTTCTACGTGCATCTTTTCATGGCCTGCTTGTCACGTGAAATCACATGCAAAGAATGTAAACACAACTACTTCGACGATAAAACTTACCTGTCCTTAAAACAACCGACGTAGCAAAAAAACATAGGGTTAAAATAACAGATGTTACAGTATTATCACCACAACAAAAGAACTTGGATATCTGCCCACCGATTGATTAGTAGAGGCCGCTATAGTGCGGGCGGGATTGGGTGTTGACATCTATCGGATGTTGGCTTCCCAATACGTACCCTCACCCCTTACTCAGAATCGACGGTTTCCGGATGACCGAAACCATTGGCAATGAGAGTCATTCCAGGCATGGAGTGCTTAAGAGTACAAGTCTTTATCTTTAGGTCCCGTGCCACTCCACTTTGAGCCGGCAAGGGATCAAAGTTGACTTGAACGGTTTCCGAGTCCCCACAATTGACTCGGTGGCGACTCCACAAATCGGCAACGAATTCAGTTCACTAAAAAAGTCGCCTTACCAAACAAATCGGCCTTTAAACATTTACAACCACGACTTGATCGATTCCCAAACGAAAACACGGGTGCCCCCACCCGTCTAGTACAAGTCCGGATCGTCATATAAATCGAGGTCCGACACTTCACCCCGTATGCGAGATCGGACCGGCCCCCAGCAGGGAGGGGGCCGCGTGGGTGGCCGCCGCGACACTATTAAAACTAGGTCGGTCCCGCGCGAGGCGCCGGGCGGTGCGGACGGACGTCCACAGCTGGTTGTTCGCTTCACTCTATGCAGATAAACATGGAGAAAAGGTGATCGGGCATGTTTATTAGTGAGGCTAGTTTGGATAACGCATCGGCGAATTGGTTTTCCTCACGAGGTATATGTATGAAGTTAATTTCGGTGAATTCTCGGGACATTGTTTCCACTTTTGTTTGGTATGGGGTTAGGTTTTCGCTATAAACTTTCCAGGTACCCGTAGCTTAGTTGACCACTAAGGATGAATCTCCATGTACTCTAAGTTTTTTGACTCCTAGAGATATGACTGTTTTTAGACTTATTAGGCTTCACGTTCGGCTGCGTCGTAAGTCTGGTTGGGTGGCTGTTTGTTCGTTTGCAAGCTAATTGTTGTTTGGTCAATGGTTGGTTGAATATAAGGTTGTTATTCCCGATTTCCTTTTTAGGGTGAAGTTGAGTGGGTTGTTCGTGGTAGCCCTTGCGTTTTAGTCAGTCGTTATCGATAATTGGCATAAAGTCGAGCCTTTTTATGCATTAAAGTAAACTGTTGAAAGAATTTAAGCGATTGTCGAGGCATGTTTGTAAGAAAAGGAAGATGTTTTATTGATATATAATAAAATGGGCTAGATGCCCGTGAATTGTTTTTCGGGGAGGTGGAGGACATTTTCCTTCGTACCTCCCTAGACTCGATAAGGTAGAAGACAAGACATTTATTATTATCATTTTGGTCTAGGCCCTAAGATAAAATAGACTCTGACTAAGACCGGTCATGCCTTTAGAGGTTATCCGGATCGTGATACTGACCCCGTATGCTCTTCAGACTTCAACATCTGTCACATCCATCGGGAGATGTTCTCCTTGAGCAGCGTCTGGGATTTGTTCTTACGGGTGACTTGTTGCGGGGCTTAAAGTGACTCGTGACAACTACCAATGTCAAAATTTCTCCTTCAACCACCAAGAAGGTGAAGTCTGCCTTTTGTCGCTTTACCGGAGAGAACATTCCTGTCTCAATCAGCTCTTCGATGACATGTTTCAATGTGAAACATGCCTCGGTGTCGTGTCCATTCCCTTGATGGAAAGACAGTATAGGTTGGGGTTCCAAGTCTTACTCCTCTTACCGATCGGCGGATCCGGTGTAGGACCTAAAGGCTTGAGCGATCCTTGATCTATTAAATGTTTGAGAGCCTCGGTGTAGGTCGAGACGATCTTAGTAAACTCTTTTCGGGGTGTTTTTGTTTTACTGGGTAACATTTTGCGGGGTGTGGGAGTTATTTCTCTTCAAGGAGACGCCGCCCCGACGGAGTATCGGGGTGATCCATTCGGAGTGGTTCCTGGGTGTGGTAGTTGATTGAATTGGTATATGTCTGATTCTCTATTCCACCACTTTCGAGGAAATTGAGGCGGCTGTCGATGTGACGAACGAAGCAGGACAAGCGATCTATCGTGGTTCGAACGTTGTGCACCACCTCAGTTAAGGTATTAACGTCGATCCAGAGGTTCTCAATTACTCTTGGTTCTGCGGACATGTTGGGGAAAGATTTCTGCAAGATGGTGTCGAGGATCAGGAAGATTTCGCCGGTCATCTTAGAGACTCGAAGGATGCTCGCAACCGAGCGACGCGGAAATGAGACCTTTGACTCGTGTGTACGATCATTGGCTTAGGGACTCCGGTGCTTTAGACTCTTGGTGTATTCGGCGAAACGCCTATTGGGCTTTATGTCTCTGTAACGAGACGATTTGACACAAACCTCAGTGGAGAGGTTTAAAGAGGACTTCTCGAAATGAGACGACCCAAAATGTAAGACCTCGAATAGAGGCGATCCTAGTAACTAACATTGACAGTTAAGCACACGGTTGTACGACGTAAGAGGTTGATCACAATCCCGGCTCAGGATCAAAGGATTTTGATATATGCTTCTTCCGAAAATGACTGATCTTGCGACAATTTTGAAAAGGATGATTTGTAGAAATAGTGGAACGATGGCGTGACGACATCGCTTGTGACGTGAAAGTGTGTTGCTATTCGTGTGCGTCGGAAATCTGGCGATGACGAGGTGTAAATGTTTTTTTGAAAGGAATAAGGCTCTTTAGGGGAGCCGGTTTTGAAAACGATTACGTGATTTTGTTATCGAAACTACTATTAATTAGCTAGTTCGATACTTGTGGTGTATGTGACGCTCGTGGTAGAGCATGAAGCTTAGTGACAGTGTTAAAAATGTGACTAAATCCTTAGTGGGGGATTTAGGTTGTGAATAGTGTTAGGAAAATCTTTCTTTTTAGAAAAAAATTTTAAAACTAGTGACCCACGTTCGTCGGTTGTGTTAACTAGCATTTAACGGTGGGAGGGTGCATATAAAAAGTGGGGGATCATGAACTTCCCAGTCGGGACCACCTCTTCCTGGTCGGGATCATGACCTTCCCGGCCGGGAAGGGGCCAGCACAGCTCCGCTTCAATTCTTTCATCTTCCTTACTTACGAAACTTTATATATACCTCCCTCTTGTATTGTTTTAAGCACTTTTGATTACTCTACCTTAAATTCACTAAACCCTAGACTAATTTAGGTTATATTAGCTTAGATTAGTGTAGATTAGCTTAATTACTCCTTAATCTTAGTTTAATTCTTGTTGAATCTTTGTATTATTTAAGACCTATTGGGGGATTTCTCTATTGACAACATTGAATTCCATTTCTTTGGGTTGGATTTAATCAAAGATCCTTTATTTTCCTTCTTCTTTCCATTTGTTGGTATAATTCTCTTCTCCCTTATCTTTCTCTAGCTTAATCTTGTTCATTTAGTTATAGTCATTGTTTATGCCAAGTTCTCTTCATCCTTTCACTATGAATGCATTCATCATGTTGTTTGTTGTGATTGTGAATGTAGATTGCATTGGGATGAGTAGTGAGTAGTCTCTTGCGGGTTAGTAGGGAGATTTGGTGTTTAATGGGTGATTAATGGTTTGTGTAGATTGTTGGTGATAGTTTTGGTTGCTTCTTGGTTGTATGCATAGAACATGTTTGATGAAATGCTTGAATGATCACTTGTAGTTGCAAATGCATGTTTTCTTACCTTCTTCTTGTGGGCTTGCTTGTTGCTAAGATTGGTTCTTGCGCGAGAGCGGGGAACCTCTAGGACGGTTTTGGAGCGAGAGCCCGGATTATGCCTAGATAGCTTGACTACCCCCTTCATTCCTGCTTTCTCTTGATCATATCATCACCCTTGAACCTGACCTAATCCTAGTTCTTTTCTTATTTATTTCTTCTTCATCTTAGCTATTATTCCTTTAGTTAGTTGAATCTTTTAGCCTTAGTTGTTATACTTAGCTCATTCTTAGTCATCGCTTTCTATCCTTTTTATTGTCCTAGTTAGTCAATTCTTGTTAGTTTACCCCCCCCCCCCCTGTGTTGATTGTGACCTAGTCTTGTGCTTAGGTAGACCTTAGTCTAGACACCTCTTTCCATCCCCGTGGATTCGACCCGACTTACCCTATCGACCCAGTTAGGTTTAGTTGGTTTTATTTGTTGGTAGGATGCACGACAAATCCCTACCGTCACTGTTACTACTCCCGCTCCACGTAAAGGGCGTATCTTTCTGATGAGCCGTGCCGACGTTGAGGCTAATCCTGGTGTGGTTACGGGTACGTTTATGATTTCTGGTGTTAGTGCTTATATACTATTTGATACTGGCGCTTCTACATCTGTTATATCTTGTATTCTGGCATCAAAATTATCCTTATCCCCCTGTCAAGCTGAACCAATAGCTATTACCCTTCCTTCTGGTGAAGTTGTTGACTGTTCCAAGGCTTATCAAAATGTACCTATTCTCTTTGCTGGTACTATTCTTCCTTCTACTCTCCTTGAGTTCCCTCTCGCTGAGTTCGATGTTATTTTGGGAATGGACTGGTTGGATCAATATGATGCAAGGTTTCAGTGTCGAGATCATAAGATTTTTCTGAAGACTCCCGAAGGTGTTCGAGTGTCTTATTGTGGTGGTCGAAGACAGAAGGGTATCAAAATTATTTCTGCCATGAAGGCTATCAGATTGCAGAGAAAAGGTTGCCAAGCATTTTTGTGTACGATAACTGTAATTGCTGAACTCCCTAAACTCGAGGAAGTACGTATAGTGTGTGATTATGCAGATGTATTCCCCGAGGAGTTACCATGTATTCCACCCGAAAGAGATGTGGAATTAACTATTGAACTCGTGCCTGGTACTGGCCCGATCGCCAAAGCACCTTACAAAATGGCCCCTGCTGAGTTGCAAGAGTTGCGCAAGCAATTGGATGAAATGATTAAGAAAGATTTCATTCGTCCAAGTTCTTCCCCTTGGGGTGCTCCTATTCTGTTTGTCAAGAAGAAAGACGGTTCGATGCGCCTGTGTATTGATTATCGTGATCTCAACAAGGTTACGATCAAGAACAAATATCGTTTACCCAGAATTGATGATCTCTTTGATCAACTTAAGGGTGCTTCTGTATTTTCCAAGATCGATCTAAGGTCTGGATATCACCAAATTCCCGTCCGAGAATCAGATATTCCAAAGACGGCTTTCGGTTCGAGGTATGGACACTATGAATTCAAAGTCATGCCTTTTGGACTAACCAATGCTCCTGCTGTTTTTATGGATCAGATGAACAGAACTTTCAGGGAGTATTTGGATCAGTGTGTTGTTGTATTTATTGATGACATCCTGATTTATTCTAAGTCTGAAGTCGAGCACGCAGAACATCTCAAGATTATTCTTGGCATTCTACGAGATCAAAAGTGGTATGCTAAATTTTCCAAGTGTGAGTCCTGGCTTTCCGAGGTAGCTTTTCTGGGTCATGTTATCACAAAGGAAGGTATTAAAGTTGACCCTGCTAAGATTTCTGCTATCGAGAGCTGGGCAAGTCCCAAAGATGTTGGCGAGATCCGAAGTTTCCTAGATGTTGCTGGCTATATCGAAGGTTTGTGCAAGATTTCTCTAAGATAGCGCGACCTATGACTTAATTACTCAAGAAAGAGAATAAATTTTTGTGGAGTCAAGCCTGTGAAGATGCTTTTCTGAGCTCAAGAGAAGGCTAACTTCTGCTCCTATTCTGACCCTACCTGAAGAAGGCGTTGGTTTCGATGTATATTGTGACGCTTCAAAGAATGGTTTGGGTTGTGTCCTTATGCAGAGTGGTAAGGTGATCGCTTATGCCTCGAGACAGTTGAAAGTTCATGAGGTGAATTACCCTACCCACGACTTGGAGTTAGCAGCTGTGGTGCATGCCTTGAAAGTGTGGAGGCATTATTTGTATGGAGTAAGATGCAAGGTTCACACTGACCATAAGAGTCTGTGTTATCTCTTCACGCAGAAAGATTTGAATGCGAGACAAAGACGTTGGATCGAGTTGGTGAATGACTATGACCTTGAATTGGTGTATTGTGAGGGAAAAGCTAACGTGGTTGCTGATGCCCTTAGCAGAAAAACCCTCCTTTCCTTAACTCCGTGTTCTGGCTTATCTGAGAAGTTGGCCCGAGATTTTGCCAAGATGTCTATTGCTGTGGTTGATGAAGGTTATGATGGTCACCTCAATGCCCATGTTGCTGAACCAACTCTTTTCTGAGAGATTCGTGAGAAGCAGTTGGAAGATGCTTTTGTGGCCGATATCCGAGAGAAGATGAATCTTGGTAAGGCTCTAGATTTTTCTGTGGATTCCAGTGGTGCACTGAAGTTTAAGAACCACTGGGTTGTCCCTAGTGATGCTGAAGTGAGAAAGCAAGTTCTAACCGAGGCACATAAGACGAGGTACTCTATTCATCCTGGTGGTGACATGATGTATCGGGATTTGAAGATCCATTTCTGGTGGCCTCACATGAGAGAGGACATCGCAGAGTTTGTGAGTAAGTGCTTTACATGTCAGCAAGTAAAGTTCGAGCACAAGAAGCCTGGAGGTTTGCTTCAACCACTCCCTGTTCCGGAATGGAAGTGGCAGTGCATATCAATGGATTTTGTGATGGCATTACCGAGAACCGTAAATGGAAGAAACGGTATTTAGGTTGTGGTGGATCTCTTGACCAAGTGTGCACAATTCGTCCCTATTCACGACACTTGGAGTCTGGAGAAGCTCGCAGAGGTTTATGTTGCCGAGATCGTCCGTCATCGTGGGGTACCGCTCGAGATTGTTTCAGATCAGGATCCGAGGTTTTGCTCTAAGTTTTGGAAGGCATTGCAAGATGCTTTAGGAAGCAAATTATTGATGTGTACCGCTTTCCATGCTGCTACAGATGAACAGTCCGAGAGAACGATCCAAACTTTGGAGGATATGTTACGGGCTTGTGCTTTGGATTTCCAAGAGAGTTGGATCCGACATATTCCTCTGGTAGAGTTTTCCTATAACAACAGCTACCATGCTTCTATTATGATGTCCCCGTTCGAGGCAGTATACGGTCGTAAGTGCTGTAGTCCTGTCTGTTGGGATGTTCCTGATGAGGTGAAGATTTTGGGTCCGGATCTGTTGGCTCAGAATATTGATGTGGTGAATGTGGTCCGAGCTAGGATGAAGTCTGCCCAGGATCGATAGAAGTCGTATGTAGATGTCCGTCGCCGACCCCTGGAGTTTTCGGTTGGTGATCTTGTGTTCCTGAAGGTATCACCTATGAAAGGGGTGAAACGATTCGGGATTAAGGGCAAGCTCAGCCGTAAGTTCGTTGGTCCGTACCCTGTGGTTGAGAGAGTGGGCGAAGTTGCTTATAAACTGGAATTGCCTGCTTCCATGGGTAAAGTTCACGATGTCTTTCATGTTTCTCAGCTGCGGAAATATCTTAGTGACCCCGAGCACGTGCTGGAACCCGAGGTTGTGGATCTTGAACCAGATTGGACTTATGAAGAAAGGCCGGTGAAGATTACTGATCGCCGTGAGAAGCGCTTAAGGAACAAAGTTGTACCCATGGTAAAAGTTTTATGGCGCTGTAATCGATTGGAGGAAGAAACGTGGGAAACCGAGTCTTCGATGCGAGCTAAGCATCCTGTAGACACCCACATTTGACCGCCAGGTGTCTATAGCAGTTTCCAAAAAACACCCGATGATGATCGGACGTAAACATGACTTAATAAACTCGATTTTGGACTCGGAATCAATAGTAGTCGGCACGAGCTTTTAGCGGAGTAAAAATCTCACAAAACCGACCGCAAATTCAGGCCCAGTGGGTCGTTTCCAATCAAATAAGACTAATTTGGATCAAAACCGTCACAAAGGACAAAACCGTCTTTTAGCGACCGGGTCAAACCCCGGTCAAAGGCATTTCCGAGCCATAAAAATCTGCACACCACTTCAAAAATCCGACTTGAGGTCAAAGACTACACGAAAATCAGCTAGACCCACTCGATCGAGTGGACTTCTTCGTTAGAGATAAAACTCGATCTCTAAGGAGTTTTCCACCCGGCTAGACCCACTTGATCGAGTGGACCAGCTCACTCGATGGAGTGGACTCATAAAATCAGCCAAAATCGGGTGTTTTCTTCCTTTACAAGCAACCTTTTCCTATCCAAAGACGGAATCCTATTGCATCCAAGAGTACTACCTTTCCTATCCGAAACAGGAGTTTCTTCCCATCCAAGTCAGGAAACCTCCCCTATAAATACACCCCTTTGCACAACACAATTCAGAACAATTACATTCATAAGATCCAACATTCAACACAATATTTCCAATCCCGACACACAATACAATAATTCACTACCCGGAATTCCAGCAATACTAGGCATATTATATTCCGATCATTCCTCTAGAAATCCTTTAGGAAACCCGAGAGCAAAACTCGTCAAATCCCTAACCATACACACCATAACTCACCTATATACATCTTAACGCTCCCGCGCCTAGGCCGCTACTAGGAGTCCGTTTTCGAGATAATTAAGCATGTAGGTTGAGGGTGTTACAAATCCAGATTTCTCTCCTTTTTCTTTTCCGTCCTCACGTCTCTTTCTCTTTCGTCTCGTCCGTCGTCTGTCATCGTTTGTCGTCGTCGTTTTGTTTCGTTTCTAATATTATTATTACTACTATAATTAGCAATAACGAATCGTCCCTAAGGATTCAATATCAACTCTATAGTTGAATATCGGATCTAAAGGAATCAATCAAGCCAAACGTTTTCAAAAACTTTTCTCGTTGATGCCGAAGTAATAATCACATAGTCATAAAAAGACTAATGCGACATTACAACGCGGAGAGTTTATTTCAATTCAAAACAATTTCTAAAAACTTTTTTTTTCTAGCAATCACTCTAAATATTGGATATTGATTTTATAGTCGAGTATCAAATATTTACGAGTTTTGGAAATTTTAAGTCGGGTATAAATTATGCCATATTTTTACACGAGTTAACGAAATTGTCAATTTTCAAAAATTAAAAGCAATCTCGAGAATTACAAATCGAGTCACCCCTCGAACAGGGGGCACTCGATCGAGTGCCATAGCCACTCGGTTGAGTGACACCCAAAAACTGAATCAGAATGCTCTTCCCGAGGACCACTCGATCGAGTGTCATACCTGACTCGATCGAGTGGCATCTCAAAATCCAAGCAGGAGGGTTTTTTACGAGGCACTCGACCGAGTCCTTCCACGACTCGATCGAGTGACCTTTATCACGACAAATCCGTTAGCCTTCAACATTATTTCGAGCTTCGATAAAACTTTTTTAACGACTTCGATCAACACGTGTCAAGTCTATCACGTGTCCTAATCTTTTCAAAACCTTGCTTCATATTATTTATGTCATTCTAATCTTTTTTATAAACCGTTACTAACTCGTTTGTTTCTATTTTAGCATCTCTTTTGTTTTATTGTACTAAAACGAATCTCACATGCTAAAACAACTTCGACTTAGTTCAAAAATGCATTAAACGACGTAGTTAAACATAATTCACATGTTTAGTCTAAAAAGCCTTGTTTGCATATCATTCCACCGTCGAACTAACGCGCGTACACCAAAAACGAACGATATCTTAGCAAAGGCCGCTAAGTGCGGGCGGGGTTGGGTGTTATTTGTGAACTTCCCAACACGTACCCTCACCCCTTACTCAGAACCATGATTTTCGGATGTCCAAATCCATTGGCATACGAGAGTCATTCAATACCCGATTACCGATAATGTCGGTATCGGTATCGCAATGCAAAGGGACGAACCCAATAAACTCTGAAATCGGAATGGGCCGTACTTTATGCACGGCCCACTACGACATACAGTGGGTTTGAACAGGCCCGAACTCCCACAAAGTTTGGTGGCGACTCCTACTTCGATTTAAATTTCAACTCGAGATCCATCTCACATGAGATTCATTCGCCTCCCCAAACCATCGCGTGGCCGCGTCGGGGTGGACCTATGTCATGTCCACAATTTGGCGACTCCGCTGGGAATTCCTGATGTACCACTAGTCGTCGGGATTCTCAGGGTGAGACTCGAAAAGAAATCGTTCGATTAGTAATGTACGCATTTTAGTTCGATGGTTCATGCATAACCCAAATCTTTCCCGGGCCGGTTACTTGTGACCGACATCCCACTATACCACGGTGCATTCCTAAATGGGTGCACTAAAGGCTTCTATGGCCGAACTCGCATGGGTCTCACGACATGTTCTAAGTCTAATTCGGCTTAGGAAGTCCGTCCTGATTTGCGAGAAAGCCGTCGTTGTTGGTATAGACCCTACTTCGACCGACCGAGACTTAGTTTAAGAGCATACATGGTATCATTATACTGCTTCCATGACTACGTGCTACTTGATTTATATGTCATCTTTTTCAAAAACCGTTATTTCAAAAAAAACTTGCATCTTTTCAAATTTATCCATTTTTCAAAACCTGGGAAGCTACTGAATTTAGGACTTACGATTTTGTTCAAAATAGCCTATTTCTAGCCGGTATGCTGCCCGAACACTTTCAAAACCTTCAAAAATTGGCCCGAGGACTTGTTTTTCGATTTTCAAAAAATTGGGCCGTCTATCCGACCTTCTCGGATTTTTCTAAAAATTCGAATTTCCTTTTTCAAAACTTTCCTCTTCTTAGGACTTCCCGTATTTAGTAGTGTCGGGTCTTGTCATAAGTTGTCAAAGTCTTTAGCGTCGAAACTCCGCCGATCCTATATCACGGGTTTCCTCCCTATCCCAGTCCGCCTTATTTGTCAAGGCACGGCCCACCTGCGTAGGACATACTCCTACAAAGGAAGGCCTGTTTATATACTCGAGTCCAAAAGTCTGGGGAATATCTCACGTGGACCTTCCTACGAACCAGACTCGACCCACCCGCCGAATCCTAAGGGAGGCCCACCTTTCACGAGTCACCCGTCTAGGTGTCCTTTCCAAGTCATTCCCTTTTCAGGCTTTTCCTTACTCGGGGGCTACCCTTCAGCAGAGCGATCAATCACGGTTGCTCTAAGGGTCATGTCTTGCACGTGTTGTCTCACGTACCCCACTTTCGAGTCACTTTGATGTCACACCATCTGAGTCCTATCTAAGTCCTTGGTCTCTCTTGGGGGCTATTCTCCGATGAAGCGATTAATCACAGTCACTCCGAGAATCATACCCTACACATTTGTCATAGGATAGTCTAACCCGAGTCAAACCGAGTTGTCTTTCCTCCCGCGCTATTTCCTATGCCTTGGTATATTCGGGTTCCGAATCAACTTTACTGATTACGCGGTAATCTTACAGACATGCCACCGGTAACCAGACGCCAGAAAATGCAAGAAACCTTGGACCAACTGACCACCTCGCTGGCTAAGATGGAGGCCCAACTGACAGCCATCAGGACCGACCAAACCGCCATTGCCACCCGTTTGAGCGCCTTGGAACAAGGGACCCCTAGTGGTGGGGTTGAGACCACTGGGCTCTTAGCTGAACTGGTCACCGCGGTCCGTAAGCTGGAGGAACAGGTCCACTTATCAATGAACAACACTATCCACACAGAAAATGCCCGAGAATATACACCCATTAGTGAGAAACTACCAAATGATCTTAACTTAGAAGGGTTACCCATATTCAAAGGGACGGAGGATCCATTATTACACCTCCAAGCTTTCAAACAATTCACGGCAGTCAAGGGGGTCAAAGCCGACATGTTCATCAATTTGTTTGGCGCATCCCTCAGGAAATATCCAAAAGCCTGGTTCTATAGGCTTAATGCAAAAAGATTCCCAACTTGGGAAGATTTGGCTACCGAGTTCACTAAAAACTATTCTGATAATACTGAACTTCAGACTACCATGCGGACCCTAGAAGTCATGGCCCAGGAGCCCAAAGAAGGCTTCACCAAATACCTCGAACGCTGGAGGGCCGAAAGCGTGAAGCTGGTGGAGAAGCCCAATGAAAACACTTTAGTGGAGACCTTTGTCAAGAACCTCCTCCCTTCTTACCGGGTCCATCTCCGGTATGCTATCATACCCAACTTCGTCACTTTAACTGAAATGGGCACTAGGGTTGAAGATGATCTTCGACATAATAAGATCTGGGTGAAGCTTCTACCGAAGGCTATACTGGACATTCACTCGAGTCCTTAGAAGCCGAAGACTACTGACAACCTCATCCAAGAGTCTAGATTTGGTGTAAGTCCGAGTCTAGGATTTGTTGCAATTTCAAAGTCAGAGTCAGAGTCAGCTATATTCTGTCCTCCTTTCAAAATTCAATAAAATAAGCTTTTCAATTTCTCATATATGCTTTCCTTATGTGTTTCCGAGAACATGATGAACACCATCATACACTGTGGGCACATGCACGTGACTATTATAGGCACATCTATAATGACTGCAGGAAACCGAGACCCGTGTTTTCCCTTACCTGTTCTATGTCTGGCGTAGACAGCCACATAACTACCCTTAGTAGGAGCGGTATCGAATCCTATGACAAACTTAGGTAGTCTCCTAGTTTGGGTTCAAGACGGGAGGCAAGCTCATTTCCCACAGTAAACACCCCTCCGATAAGACTGACCAATCCCTACCTTAGGGGTTAGTCTGACCCAAAAAAAAAGAAAAAAAGAAAAAAAGAAAAAAAAGAAAAGAAAAAAGTTGGACAAAAAAAAAGTCCAAGGGAAAAAAAGCAGGCCATCATCAAAAAAAAGAGTCACCCATGACCGAGGTTAAACGGTCAATCCGAGTGAAGAATCCCATGATCGGGGCTAAGAGGTCAACCCAAAAAAAAACCCCGTGACCGTGGTCAACGGTCAACTCAAGTGAAAGTCTCTTGACCGGGTACGGTCAATTCAAAATTATCAATACCAATACCATCAAATAGGGGAGAAACAACCAAGCTGGTCAGCTAACACCACACTTAGCCTTCCCACATTAGAACCCTCAAGACCTTCTCGAGACCTAGGCTAGAGACAGCCCGGAATTTTGAGGATTCAAGCTCCATAGGATACACCCTAACCTTTAGGGCCAGACATGGAAACCAGATCCCGCGCATTATCAAACCAACCCCGATCGAAGTTCGAGTCATTTTTACTCGACTTCCCCTTTCCTATCACATTACGGTACCTACCCTCGAAGCCTTAGCTCCACAAAATCGAGCTCCAGATTCAAAACATCAAAGCCACTTACGACCTAGCTCCACATTTCCATATCCAAACCAGTTACCAGCCCCAAACACGGGAATTCAACTTGCAGTCAACATAGAACATGCCCAAATAGTTCACACCACCTCTGGGGGATACCCCGGAGAACGTTCACAGTCACAGGATTAACATCCTAACTGCTCTAGCCCTTTGATCAAGGCATCATTGGGAATGCACCTAGCCTACACCCTGCTATGGCTATTTACACACAAAGCCCTAATAAACTAGGCACCATAATATATCTTTCAACTTCACTGAACTACGGCTTGTTTTGATTTCACCGCACGTGAATACGTAGGCAGCCTTTCAACAGAGGCACAACCACCCATACTGACACAAATGCAAAAAGCACCATCATTCCTGTCACAACACTGTCATGTTCTCAACAGTTAACTTTGTCGTCCGGGGGCTTCTCTTAGGCCGAAGTTCTCCATCCACTCACATAATCCAAATACTTTCAAACACTAGCCTCCTTTCTATAGAGTGTCCTATTACCCGGCTCAGTTGAAGACGAGAATTTGTCAGGAACTCGAACAACACCCACTTTGGGAGTATACCCCAAAACAAAGAATCCAAAAGAGCACTAGTCTACAGCATTGCTACTACTGACTCCTGTCATTACAGAGTACATATCTTTCCAATTTTGAAGATTCGACCATGTTGCCACTCGCCTTGGCTATGGAATAGCGCAACTTAAGAGTCTTGTCTTCTTTGGTGGCCCACCCCCTACTGAGTCACGGGCCAACCCTTAGAGAGTCCAGTTCGTGTCTGTCAACTCGTCCTGTCGCGTCTAGAGTCGAGTCTGTCGGTATGTCTCTCTTCAAATCCTCACTTTAAAATTTGCAAAACTTAGCCATTTGAGAAATCCTTTTCGACAAGGTCAAATTTCAGTCTATTTAAACTGCAAATTTCTTTTCTACCTCTTTCCATTTTGAAAACCTATCTCCTAGCACGTGAGTTGCTTTCAGGACTTCGATTTCAAAATGAAGAAAAAATCATTTTCCCCAGCGCAAGTCAGTCTATAGATGCTAACTGCATTTCCTGTACTACAATTCTAGGCTTAAGGGACGACCCTTATAGAACGCTTGTACAGGGAACCGTTCTCTATAATTTCTCAAAATTTGGCACCCTTCATGGTACTTGAAATAGAACGGTTGAGCAAATCAAGCGTTCTTTTATTGTGACAAGGAGCACTGTTAGTCAATATAACCGTCTTCATTGACGAAACAACACGGTTCAACACTTCATTGACGAAACAGCACGGTTCAATATTGAAGACGTTCTCTTTGACTAAAGATCACGGTTAATTGTTATACCCATCCTATTAAAAGTATCAAACTCGTGCCCCCCATTCTTACTGGACTTGTCAAACGGGTCGGAAATATTTTCGAATATATAATGTTTTCCCCATTGTTTAGTCAAAAAAATATTTTTAATACTCCCTCCGTCCACTATTTATCGCCCACTTCATGAATATATGTGAGGAGTATTTTAATGGAGTGGGGCGATAAATAGTGGACGGAGGGAGTACTTCCTCCGTTTTTCTTTGTTCTACCCATTTGATTAAAATATATCATCTACTTTAATATATAATGGGTAGATCATAGAAAGTATTAGATTTTTATTTATTTTAATATTATTATTATTATTATTCTTATTATTATACTCTTTATTAGTAAGGTTTATGTTTCAAAAAAAATATTGAAATCAATTTATAAAATTACTTTATTTGTATTTGTGATTTAAAATATTTAAAATATTAATTTTTTAGTTATAAATCCAAATACACCTCTAAACATTTATTATCTTTCAATTTGATTACTTTAATACTATTAAATGAATATAAGGTGGGAAGATAATAAATGATTGGGGAAGTATAATAGTATATACTCACTCCATTCCAATCAATTTCATACGTTTGCTTTTTCACATTTGCCGATGCACGTTTTCTTTTGTCTATATCTTTAGCTACATATTTCTAAAAATTGTAAAAAAATTGATATTTATGATGCATTCGATTAGACAATTTAAACAAGATCTCACATGACTATATTTTATCATATATATTAAAAGTTATATCGATAATTGTTCTCATCTATGAATAGTGCATAATATCCAAATGCATGGAAATGATTGGAACGGAGGGAGTATATAAATAGTACTCGTATTATTTTATTAATTTAATAAATTTTTGTTGATTCAATGAGTTGAACAAGTCGAATCAAATGGATCGCAGGTCGAAAAAATGGATCGGACGGATCGGGTCAAGTTTTGACGGGTCTAAATGGCTTACCCTACCCGTTTATTTCAGTTTTTAAACTCAGAAAACTTATCGGTATCCCTCCTTCGCCTGCCATCACTGTCTCATCATCCACGAAAGTTAGGTATTTGGGATTTACGGTTCAATTCGATCAACCCCCATCAACCGATAATTCAGTTTGTTTCGTTATTTCAGATGTTTCATTGTTTCATTATTCTTCGTCGTCACTCCTCCACCTCCATTGCTGCCGTGGCTTTACATCTTTTCCGCTTATTTTCACTTCCAATCGAAACTATAATTCAGGATTAATCTACTTGAGGTGCGTGATTCATAGTATATTTCTGTTAATTTGCTCTTATTTAATTGCTTGTGATGTCATATTTTCGTAGTGTTATTATTACTGTCGGCTATTTGCATTTTTTCAAATATTACACATTTAACAGACTAGACTAGTTTAGAGCAGTGGGTAGGCATTTTTATTCGAATAGCAGCAGTGTCAGTGGTTACATGAGTAGAAGTCAAAAGGCAAAGGCATGGGGCTATTAGAATTGTTTATGAGATATAAGATCTGCTGAGTTTAATACTACAAAAGTCCACCAAATCAAAAGATTCAAAATCAGCTAAGCAATATTCATGGGATGCTAGTTACTAGTGGGGGTGACATGACTCAGTTGTCACTAGATGCAAAGATTTTGGGTGTATAAGCTAGTTCTGGTTAATGTGGGTTATGCTCGTCGAATGTTTGATAAATTGCCCACTCCAAATGTTTTTGCTTTTAATTGGATGATCTCGGAATGTTTTTGTTTTTGAAAGTTAGGTATGAAAATTTAGATGGCCTTAACGTGTATACTTGGTGTATACGGAGTACTTATCAGAAGTTTGGTTGACCCGAAATTCATTAGGAGGACATTATCCATGAAGTGTTCCATGACAAGGTGAAGTATGGATCATCTCTTACAGTATAGTACGACATAGTATACAATACAGAGTAATTAATAGATACACCCCCTTTGAAATGATAATTTTGAAAATAGTAATTTGATGCCGCCATTGTCGTACTATGTTTCCTTCTTTTATCCATGTTTTGTAAAGTTCATCCGGTGAGTTGTAATAGTCCAATTCAATGATATTTTACTTTTGTTAATGTTTCAAAACAAGGGGTAAGACTTCCTACTACATTCACGCCTTTGACAAATTAAATTGGGGTAATAGATATTCTAGTTGTAGAATTAATCTATTCTTTGTAGTTTGTATTGACGAGTGGATGATTTTCCGTTGTAGGTTTCACACATATGACTACGCGATATATTTTGTTAGCGATTGTACTAGAATCCTGGGAGTAGAAGGTACAGTTGATGGAGTAAACGATCAAGGGAGCTAGACTTACCAAAGTTGCAGCGGTAAGTTGAGCTGATGACGATGATTCCATTTTTCTATATTTGAAACATTCTTCTGTCTATGCCAATTAATTATCCGGATGCCTGTTGGTATAGATTCAGAGCGCATTACTCTAGCTCTTCAGCTTCAACAGGTGCAAGATCACATGACGGATTTGAGAAAGAGGTTTGCTGGATGAAAGGACAAAGGTAATACTTCTAGTACCCGTGCCTAATATATACTCGGCATACTAACAATTGTTGAGTATTTTCTTTCTTGATACACAGGTTATGTTAGGTGTTGATCGTCCAGATATAATCAAAGGTATTCCTCAGAAAATGCTTGCTTCTTTTTACATTAATAATCAAAGGTGTTTTCCTTCTTGATACACATGTTACTTCTTTTTATGTTGTGGTTTGTGCAAGAAGCGTGTTGCTTCATGATACGAAGTATAATAATAATGCATATGTAAAACCCTCTACACATTTGTTATGGAGTGTCTTTGTTACTCATAAAATAAGATTGTTTATGTTACTGCATTTCTACTTCCCAATGTAGGTACGAATTTGAAATGGGAGTGAGTAGGCTTGGAATGATACTGAAATGTGATACATGGATTCAGAATGTTTTTTTTCTCTAGAATTGCAGTATTATTGTTGGGAGATATGGTTTATTACTAGGTTTATGACTTGGTAATACCTGATCACGTTAGTAGTAGTGGTGAATAAGATGCTTTGACGTTGAATTTGATAAGCCTATTCATGTAATGCACGGGTCACTAATATAACATTGTTTTTGTTTATCTATCTATACTATATAATAAAACAGAAATCAAAGCATGGTTTCTTGGCGCCAAAACGCACATTCCTAAATCATCCCACTTTCCATATTAATCTATATCATATAAATATTATAAAATTTATTATAACCATTAATCTGATATAATACTCCATACGGTTTTTCTAACGTGTGTCGAGTGGGCACATGTTAAGATGCTAATTAGAGAAATAATTACAATGATCTTATCAAGAGAATTTGAAATACTAACTAATAATTACCATACTTAAATAACATCAATGAAATTCCTTACATAATTAACATCTTAACGTGGCCCACTGGCACACGTTAGAAAAATCGTACTCCATATTAATCAAAAATTTCATATTAATAAGATATTTTTGGTAGGTACATCTCTTAAAACGTCAAAGATACAAATTTCTAATATTTTGACGGTAATATAATTTATCACGGGTTAAAACATTTGGAAACACCATAGATATAAATATGTTGACAAACAACTTATTATGTTAATTGCGATTTAAATTATTTTTGTACTAATAATCTAACATAGATAAAACATTGTCGAAAATGATTTTTATTTAATAGCTAGATTAGTAGCGTACAAAATTGAACAGATTAAAATAACATTGGACGGGTATACCAATAAGAATTTTAAAAAAATGGATATTAGTTATGAAGATTTTAGTATATATTTCATCTATCGATAGTATACTTAGTAATGAAAAAAACTTATTTGGAATATTTAAATTAGAACTTATTACACCACTGCTATGATATTTGTATTGGAAAAAAATATTATTTTTTTATTAATTTACGAGATAACAATCACACTATCTTTTTAATGTTACACTTTAATTTTCCTTGAGCTGGTTTCAATTAGAGGTCTATTTTTTATTCGCAATTTCTTAAAATGTTTTTTATTATGATTTTTGTATCAAGTTAGTTCTACTAAAAGTAAATTTATCATTATTTTATACTCCATAAAACACAAGTTAAAAGACTAATTACTCAACGAATAATCGTATCAAACATGCGAGATATGTGTATATCATGATAACTATTAAGGATAAAGATAAACATGAAGATATGATCACACAACACTCATGATCACCTGCCTATATTACATTGATTTGATCTCCTAGATTATAGCAACTGTATCAATTGTAATCATAGAGATTAGATTATTATTCTTTGTATACTGTCTAGGTACACTAGTCCAAGTACATCAGCACGTCTGTATAAATATGTTGTTCATCATCTATGCAATTCAATCAATTCAGTTCATTTCTTTCATATGGTATCAGAGCCACAAAAGTTCCAACCCAAAACAAATCTTTCGGCACAATCATACTGCCACCCTCAGCCACCATGTCTGGATCAGCTTCCCTCATTCCAAACTCACAAGAAACTGACAAACCCTTCATTTCCATCAACATGGCTGGCGTGACAGCCTTAACACCGAGCACCTATCGTGCCTGGTCAAAACAGATGACCAACCTCCTATTCGGTCTCGATTTATTCAAATATGTTGATGGCACATATCCTTGTCCACCAGAAACGAAAGAATCTGTGGGCAAAGATGAAAAACCAACTAAAATACCTAATCCTGCCAATTACACATGGCTGAGACAAGATGCACTTGTCAGTGCCGCACTTCGGGCTGTTGTCTCTTCGGAGATCGCACCGTTCCTTAACAACAGTGACACTGCTGCTCAGATTTGGACTACCCTCCAAAACACTTATGCCAATCCGTCTCGCGGTCACGTAATGCAAATTAAAGACCGTCTCCACTCACTTGACAAAAACGACCTCTCTGCCTCAGCTTATATGCAAGCAATCAAATCTTGCATCGACGAACTTGCTGACCTCGGAAAACCGATGGATAACGAGGACGTCGTAGCTAAGGTTCTCCATGGACTCGACTATTCCACCTACTACTCTCTGATTGACGCTGTGAAACATCGGGAAACTCCCATCACCTTCGATGAACTCCATGAATGCCTCCTCCAGTTTGATCTCTCCATCAAACATAACCCCAAAAACAGCCTTTCCTTACCATCTCACCATCCAGCTTCCGCCCATGCCGTCTATCACCGCCCTGCTCAGCGTACCCCACGTCCCAATAACAACCAGGGCATACTCCCCACCCCCACCAACTCCGACTCCCCTCCACCTTTTAAGGGAAAGTGTCAGTGGTGTCATGAACCAGGACATTTTCTCAAAACCTGTGCCATTTTTAAGGCCCTTCATCCACAAATAATAGTACCACCTCGCCCACCCAATCCACACTCCACTAACCGTACCACCCCCCGAGTCCATGCTTCTGTAGGTCCCTTTTCCACTCCCTCCCCTTGGTTGATTGACAGTGGTGCTTCCCACCACATCACCAATGATCTTCATAACCTAGCCCTACATGCCCCCTATGACGGAACCGACGATCTTCTCATCGGTGATGGATCACCCCTCCACATCGCTAATATTGGTTCTTTTTCCCTTCCCCTCACATCTCACTCCTCTATTTACTTTAATAATGTGTTACACTCCCCTTCTATCTCTCGTAATATTATTTTTGTGTCTCAGTTTTGTCTCGACAATGATGCGGTTGCTTACTTTACTTCTACTTCTTGTGTACTGCAGGATCGGCTGACGGGCAAAGTGCTTATCCGAGGACAGCTTAACTCGGGGCTATATGACTGGATCGGCCCGTCCAACCCTCCTACAGCGCACCACACCTCTCTATCCCAACCCGTGAATTGGCACCATAAGCTAGGCCACCCATCGTCCCAAATTATTAGCAGTATATCTAAACTAGCTAATTTTTCTATTTCAAATAAATTAGACCACTGTTCTGCTTGTTCTATTCATAAAATACATAAATTACCTTTTGCTATTAATACTTTATCGTCCTCCAAACCGCTTGAACTTTTATATTCCGATGTATGGACCTCACCCATTCAATCTATTGATGGCTACAAATACTATGTCATATTCGTTGACCACTTCACTCGCTACACATGGTTATATCCATTAAAGAAAAAATCGGACACACTTGCTATATTTACTAGATTTCGTGCCTTAGTCGAAAAATATTTTAATCGACCCACAACTCAAATCTTCTCGGATAATGGAGGTGAATATTTAAAACTCACTCCCTCAATCACTACCGACGGTATCGCACATCTCACCTCCCCTCCTCACACCCCCGAACACAACGGTATCGCCGAGCGTCGTCATAGACATATCGTTGAGATCGGACTTACTCTTCTTACCCATGCTAATATTCCCGTCGCCTATTGGTCCTATGCTTTCATCACGGCAGTCTATCTCATTAATAGAATGCCCACATCTAATCTTGCTAACACCTCTCCTTTCACAAAACTTTTCGGATATAACCCAAATTACTCCAAACTACGGAGCTTCGGGTGTCTCTGCTACCCTTGGCTCCGTCCCTACGTCAAACACAAGCTAGAACCAAAGTCAAAACCATGTATCTTTATCGGCTACTCCCCCACTCAAAGTGCCTATCACTGTCTCGATCCTACCTCACACAAAATCTACACCTCTCGTCACGTTAAATTTATCGAAACTTCATTTCCCTTCAAAACTCTACACCCAACCCCTGAAACCCCGTCCCCTACTCTCACCGTCCAAACATGGTGCTCTCCATCTCTCACCATTCTCACCTCTCCTCCCACTGAAACCCCAGCCAACACCAATCCCTTGGCTGAACCCTCCTCTCCCCCACTACGTGTGTACCAGCCGAACAAAAGCCACCCTTCAACTGATTCTCAGTCGACCTCCCAGTCCAACCCATCGTCCTCGGTTAACCCTCAGCCAAACTCTCATTCTTCTCCAACTGACTCTCAGTCGAGCACTAATCCCTCGGTCGAACCTCAACCGACACCCCCCTCAACCACTCCCCAACCGCCCCCCACAGATCACTCCTCTACAACCAACATTCCTGAACCATCAACTAGACCCACCACCAGACTCATGAACAACATCCGTCTTCCAAACCCGAAATACGCCGCCTTGGCCCAAGTCTCCACTACCAATTCCCGTCCCGTCACTCTCACCTCGGCCCTACCAGATCCCGAATGGAAGTCAGCGATGAATGCTGAATTCGCTGCTCTCCTCTCCAATCATACATGGACCCTTGTACCACCCCATCCTTCTTATAACATCATTGGTTGCAAGTGGGTATTCCGAATTAAATATAACCCGGATAATACTATCAATAAATACAAAGCTAGACTGGTTGCCAAGGGCTTCAATCAACGTCCTGGAGTCGACTACTCAGAAACGTTCAGTCCCGTTGTCAAGCCAGTTACAGTTAGGCTGCTCCTCTCATTAGCACTTACCCGTGGCTGGTCCCTCAGGCAACTCGACATCAACAATGCTTTTTTACAAGGTACGTTAACTGAAACCGTGTATATGTCTCAACCTCCCGGTTTTAAAGACTCTACCCACCCGACTTATGTTTGTAAGTTAACCCGAGCTATTTATGGTCTCAAACAGGCCCCTCGGGCCTGGTACACAGAACTCAAAACTTACCTCGTGTCCTATGGTTTTAGTCATTCTAAATCTGATCCTTCTCTTTTTCTACTACACCATCCTCAACATCCCATATATCTCTTAGTCTATGTCGATGACATTATTGTCACTGGTCCATCATCCCCTTCTCTTACTACCTTTTTAGCTGCCTTTGCCCGTCGCTTCTCTTTAAAGGATCTCGGTTTTCCGTCATATTTCTTGGGAATTGAAGTTACACCTAAACCATTTGGTCTCTGCCTTACCCAAACCAAATACACCCACGACATTCTTACCAAACACTCCATGATTGACTGCAAACCGGTCTCAACTCCCATGATAGCCTACCCTCCTCTCCTGAACTCTACTGGCGCATCAATTACCACAACCTCGGACTACCGTACTATTGTTGGCAACTTACAATACCTTTCCCTTACCCGTCCCGATATTGCTTTCAGCGTCAATCGGCTCGCACAATTTTTGCATGATCCGCAGGAGTCCCACTGGATGGCCTTAAAACGACTGCTTCGTTATCTCAAAGATAGCCTTCAGGTAGGCATTAATCTATATTGTTCCACCTCTGTTTCTCTTCAGGCTTTCTCTGATGCAGACTGGGCAGGTGACAAGAACAAATATCTCTCTACCACGGGTTTCATTATTTATCTGGGGCGAAATCCCATATCATGGTCATCTCGAAAGCAACAATCCGTAGCTCTCTCTACCACTGAAGCAGAGTTTCGAGCTGTTGCTACTGTCACCACTGAATTAATGTGGCTCCGTTCGCTACTCTCTGAGCTACATCTTGCCATTTCTAATCCCCTCGTTATCTACTGTGACAATCTTGGCGCCACTCACTACGCCAACAATCCCGTTTTTCACTCCAAAATGAAGCATGTTGCCCTTGCATTTTACTTTGTTCGTGAACAGGTACAACTTGGACACCTGCGTGTTCAAAACATCCTAGCAGAAGATCAACTTGCCGATGCTCCTACCAAACCGCTCCCTCGCTCGTCTCTAGAACCGATTTTGCACAAGATTGGACTTTCCTTCAAAACGTCCACCTTGCGGGAGCATATTAAGGATAAAGATAAACATGAAGATATGATCACACAACACTCATGATCACCTCCCTATATTACATTGATTGATCTCCTAGATTATAGCAACTGTATCAATTGTAATCATAGAGATTAGATTATTATTCTTTGTATACTGTCTAGGTACACTAGTCCAAGTACATCAGCACGTCTGTATATATATGTTGTTCATCATCTATGCAATTCAATCAATTCAGTTAATTTCTTTCATAATAACAGTCAAACATGTATCTTTACATTAATTTTTCCTGTGTGTATAATTCAAGTTGATTTTAATCGTATATTTATTCCATATAATAAATTATTTTTTGTTAAAGTAATATCCAAACGTGATTACCTACCTAAGCTTTTTATATATACTCGTGCGGGTATTAACCTAGTGATATAATAAGGTTTTTTTTTTGCATGAATGATTATACTTAAAATTTTTGTGGTACTAATTAATTAAAAATCACTGTGATGAAGTCAAGGAATTGAATTATATATACGGAATGATTTTTATTACGAAATCAATAAAAAATATTAATAATAAAATTGACAAACGAAATGGTAATGTAAAAGTAGCGTCCTCTTTGTCAAGAAGAAATCAAACACTTCCGGCTAATAATAACAAACAAGACGCTTAAACAAGCGGTCTATTTGTAAACAATAATGGCGACCTTTTTGAGAGATAAATAGGGCTGGTAGCTAACTACATAAAATAGAATGGTTGTGCCACTAAACCATTCTATTTGGTACTTACAGAACGGGTCTGCCATTAAACCGTTCTGTTTGTTCTACTTATAATAGAACGGTTTGACCATTTTTGAACCGTTCTTGTTTAACAAATAGAACACTGACCTAGAGGACGGTTCCTTTGCTTATATAGAACGCTTAAAAAGTGTTCTATTTGCCTATATTTGTAGTAGTATGTATGCTATCTTGCTATCTGCTATATTTGCTATTTCTACCTATATATCTAACATTTCAGGTACCAACTGGTGTTTCCCAAAGGAACATCAAGTTTTTACTTCCCCAGCGTGAGTCGGTCTTTCGCCTAAATGTTACATACGAATTGGTATGTGTCAGCAGCATACAGGTACACCCAGACTCGAGAAGGAAGTCTCCTCGCAAAAACTCCCCAGCAGAAAGCCCAGGGCGGCATTTCTCCTAAAGAAACACGGGATGTGTCTGCGAACAGACACACCCATAGCTTCCTAGGCAAGCTCCCGCGCATCTCCAAGATGGGATGTGTATGCAAACGGGCACACCCAAGGCTTCTTAGGCGAGTCCCCACGGAGCTATTAGCATCAATTCAGGTATGATTTCTATCTTATGGCTGGCGAGCCCTTTTACGCAAGTCTAATGGACTATAAACGACCCGACCGGAAGTCTGCCAGGTCTTAATCCTCGATTGGCCTGGTAGCTACTCTAACTTTCGCCTTGTCCAAGCCTCAGTAAGAGTGGGGGCTCAGTAGACACACACATTTGACCACCAGGTGTCTATAGCAGTTTCCAAAAAACACCCGATGATGATCGGATGTAAACATGACTTAATACACTTAATTTTGGACTCGGAATCAATAGTAGTTGGCACGAGCTTTTAGCGGAGTAAAAATCTCACAAAATCGACCTCAAATTCAGGCCCAGTGGATCGTTTCCAGTCAAATAAGACTAACTTGCGTCAAAACCGTCACATAGGGCAAAACCGTCTTTTAGCGACCGGGTGAAACCCCGGTCAAAGGCATTTTCCGAGCCATAAAAATCTGGCACACCACTTCAAAAATCCAACTTGAGGTCAAAGGCTACACAAAAATCAGCAATGAAAGAAGAATTATGCAACCAGACTTCTTCATTAGAGATAAAACTCGATATCTAAGAAGGAGAAGGTTAGAGCCCTCCTGTCCATGCCTAAGGTAAGGGGAAATGAGTGGACAAGGGACACCCACGTGTCATTCACTCATTTCCCCCTTTTTCTCTCTCTCTCTCTCTTTACTCTCTCTTATGGGAAACTATAAATACCCATTTATTCTCCAGAAGAGAAGGTAATTTTACTTTCTCACTCTAAAATCTTACTCTAGAAAACGCCACCTTATTCCTCTCGAGTAAGGTTCGTCAAGGTAATTAGGCATCGGAGAGGGTTTCCTCGGACACCTTTGAGGCCCTATGGGCTCCTTGTGTGCAGGTGACACGCCCCCCTCCGCCGGGAAGGTCCGACCACTAGAGTGAGTGGAAAGAGAGGCTTTGAAAGCAAGACAAAGCAATCTCATCAGGGAACCACAAACTCGAAAGATCCGAATCCGTTTTGGGTCAATTGTTTTCATACCGGAATAAGAGTTATAAGAGAATCATGTTTATATGGTATCGTATTTTTTATGGATAACAAATCATAATATTGATTCTATCGTATTCTTGCAGATTAATAATGATTCCATTCCATATGTTAGAATAATTTTTTTGTAGAGATTGCAATGACGTATTATTTGTGATTGATAAATATCTCATATATATATATATATTATTTAGTTTCTTACTCTTGTGAGATGGTGTGAATATATTGTAATAATATTGGTAGGTATTACAATATTATATGATATGGTAATATGGATATATGGTAATATGGATGCCATAATATCCTTGCTATTTAATGTCGGAGTAACCGGTGTTATTTAGGAATTCCAATATTTTGATATGGTAACGAACTTTTTAGGTATTGGAATCATGTTATTCTTGGTGATTGATAAAGATTTAATATAATTAGCTGCTTAGAGCATCGTGCGATTGGTGTGTTTATAAGGGTAATAATTTTTTATGGATTACAATATTATAAAGAGTAGGATATTAGTGTATGATTATTTTCCAAAAAAATGCTTATACAATTTAGAATATTTTGTATATCATACAAAAACATGTCCCGATAGATGTTTGACTGCATTTACTATACAGTATCTTCTATCTTTAGTATATATATCATCATTGTAAACAATTAGCGTAAAGTAATATAAGTAGCTTATAATAATTTCTCATACTTTGTGCGTATTATGATTACTACGATCATTTTAATTATAGCAACTTAGTATTATACCGTATGTCTATATAACGACATAAGCGTTAACGTTTATAATAAAATAGCTTAAAACTCACATGCTTCCACGTATTTGTCGTTATTACCATATAAATACCAAGAGTTAGTGAGGTATATATATTCACACCAAGTCACACCTACTTAAATATTATGTATAATGTTACATAACAATAGCAATAATAATCTCTAAATACTACATATAATAGCAAACTACCATATATTCACGTATGTTGTTGTGAATAATGTGGTTGACTTTGCTAATTTGGTGGAATTGACTGCTACCATAATTTGGTGTGAATAATAGTAATAATGTCACTATTACTATATTTCTTTATTATTTGGTGTGACTGATTACTATGGATCATTGATACAAATAAGATTATTTCACTCAATGACGAAAGACTCGAGATTGTTTGGATATGCATAGCGACGTAATTGAACATGATTTGAGTAGCGAGAATCATATTATTGTTGAAATTAACGGAAAGGAAACCTACATTGAAAAATGTCTCAATGGAAAACTATTGAAAACTTGAAAAGAAACAAAGTGGTGGACATCAATCGGAATTGAAAATATGAAACATAAATTAAAAGCCTAAAGTACGGATGTACACTAATTATTTATTGGATTTCGTATCTTCGAGAGTCTCTACCATCATCGAAGCTTGCTTTTCGCTTGTACAACTCAACTGAGCATTGTAATCACATTTCTCGAGTGATCTCTTTGCGAGGGTAATGTCGAAGGTACTTGTTGGCGTCTCATGTTCACCGGTACTTTGGACAGACTCCTACATAGAATCCATATATATATATATGTGTGTGTGTGTGTGTGTGTAGTTGTTGAATTATAATTTGTGTGCAAGCAAATTGTAGTGGGTCAAGTGCATAGAGGTAATGGTTGGGGATCATACCTTTCCTTTTTCGATATCGACCACAGTTTCGACACGGGAATCAACCTCCAATTCCGCTCCCTAACATACGAAAGTAACAGTATACTTTACAATTTTATATACTTATTATTTTCATATACTTAATTATAATATTAGTGCGTACCGGCTGTATTTTGCTAGATGACATGAATTTTTCAATGAGGTCGGGATTTTCAGAGAGTTTGTTCACGCCGTATGAATACCATCCCATGTTTAGATTGTACTTTTGATCAACTTTTATCTTGAAGATGAATTTGCGATCAATTAAGACATTCAGGTCACTCGGATAAGCATTTTGGTCGTCATTATGCTACAAAATAATCATGCAAAGGAAGATTCATATACATATTGTATCTCATGCTTGAAATTCAATTAGAGTTACCCTTAGAAGATATGAGGGAGAACTAATAATGTAGGTAGATGTCATGTATAATTAGTTCACTATGCCTTGAGTTGATTCTTTCTGACGTCTTTTGCAGATTGTTGGATCAGATTAGTGACTTGACTATCAAAGAGCATAAATGTTGCATTTCTGCTATGATCTACGACATTAACTCTTACTTTGCACCTGTGATAAAGGCATGCGTAGAGGACATTAATTTAAATGAATTATGAGATTCGTGGACAACCTACTATAGATATATCACAATCAATGCACGTTGTCTATAGTACATGTACCTTGGTACGACAATTTTTGCGTAACCTTCGCATTTGCCAGTGCACATCCATTTACCCTTGTCATCCAATTCCACCAATGATTTGCAGCTCTCGACGTACCATCTATACGTGGTGTCAAATCCTTTGTTGGTAGCAAGGCAAACAAAGTAACCTTCCTACATAACTGGGGAATAAACGGTCATCTAAAGGAACATACTAAGTGACATAAATTGAGTCATTATACAACCTCTTGTATTTATCTTATTTCATCAATGGTTTGCCTGACCGATATATCCAAGAGTTCATCGGCTATTGTGTCTGTGTGACTTGGAAGTTGTGTCAATGTTAATGACGTCGACCTACATCCGTTCACCGTTCTCCTGTTGTCAACATCATCAATAAAATTTTGTTATGCTTTGATTTGGAAATGCAGTCAAAAAATTTACGGGACTACTTTTAAAAGATATGATCCAGATGAAAACCTTTTAATATAGTCTCGGACTTCCTTGGCTTCGGCGTCAACCTCAATTCTTGAGCAAATTGCATTGGATAATTTTGATTCTAAGTGAATTACATGCGGTTTTAGACAAAAATTATTATTGATAAACATATGTAAATTTATAGAGCACAGACCTTGGAATGTCTTTAACTTTGGCATCTCGTAAGATGATTATATGATCGTTTGCAGCTTCTTCTTTGAATTTGGTAATTTTTCGGTCCATTTCAATGGCCAAAGTTTGCCACAAGGTACATACCAACTTATTATTCCTACGACAAATATCGGTTTTGTTATCAAAACTCATCAATATGAAGTTTGAAACATTCAAAGTGTTGAAGAAGATTTTTAAACTCACTCATTATCAACCAACTGAATCTGCAACTTTTGTTTTTTTGTTTGCGATCTCTAATTTGCCACTCCCGTCCAGCTGACCAATCACATCTGTATACATATAATGTGTACATATTGTAAGGATTAAATGTAATAAATGCATCCGTAGTAGATGGATTAACTCAGTTTTTGTCGAAAGAATAGTATAATAAAATAATGAATTCAATGAACGCATACCGACTAAGTAATTTGTATCAAGCCTATCATGTAGGATGTCATTGAACGAAGCAAACTCGATGGATTTTTCGGGAATGATAGTATTGGTGGTTGTTGTAAAAGTGGTTTTCGCGGTGAAAACTATCTTGTATGGATGTTTGACAACTCGATATTCACCACTGTTCTCGCTTACACGAAAATTTGTTAAATAACGCACCCCACCTTCGACTACCAGAGACTTATGCTTCCACATTAGTCGTTTATGAATTGTAGCTTGAATCTACCCCTCTGAATAACAGAGATACAAAGTATGAGTCATTATAAAAAATTATTAATGGAAGTTATGAATAATGCTAAGTCATGTGGGTGACGGGGTTACCTCGGAATCTATGAGTATGAAGTCTAAGTTGCTCCCATGCATAGACAATTCTTCCTTTAATGTGCCACATTTCTTTGTCTGGGTTGATTGATTGAATACCATCACATTGGGTGATGTTTGAAGCCATTGTGGACGATGTAAAGATGATGACAAACAATTTGGTTGAACGCAGAGCAATATGTTTGTACCACGTTTATATATATGACTACCATAATATTTTTGCTATTATATCTATAGTATTTTTATTTTTATAATATTCTTGCCAAACGATTTCTCATTCTTGCCATACGTACATATATTTTATTTGCTAATAAATATCTCATAAATATGTAGTACTATATATTATAATATATTTGCCAATCATATTTCAGTTGACATACGTACTATATGATTGACATCATATATACATACATTTTATTTTATTTGATTAATATCTCATGAATATGTAGTACTCTATTTTATAATATACTAGTTTTCATGCCCGTGAAATTCACGGGGCTTGCAATGGTATGTTTGTGCGATGTCCCTTTAGTGCAGTACCTTCTTTGTGTGCGTTTGTTGGCAGTGTAGTGGCCAATTGGTGAAAGAGTGAAAATTTTTAGTGTTTCATTTGGTTGCTCGAAGTTGCGTAAATCCGAACGATAAGCGTAATGTAGATAGCAAACAACGCCAGTAAATAAGGAATAGGGGAATCTGGGTTAGCTACACCCCCAAATCTTGGTAAACAAACTAGAATGTAGTTCGTGGTAGGTGGAAGTCAAAATAAAATTAAATTGCATGACACAATTAGCTAACAATAATGCGTAAATTTAAAAGTTCTTTATTGTGCTCCGCTTAAGTGTGGTGTGATGTTGTTGGCCTCAAGCGCTTCCCGGCCTTGATAATCTCCTTCATGTTTGTGTCTCCCGCGTTAGGGTCATCCCTGCAGCACATTGTAGACAGATTATGCTCAATTAGCATAAGTAAATGTAATAATTATTTGTGAATGTAAGTTTTTTTGTCATTACTGTTTTGGACGCTTTGAAGTTTCTGTTTTATGTGGAGTGTTGAGGAGGAGTTCGTCTTCTGGCAAGTCTACGGCCGCACTTGTTTCCTCATTTCTTTCTACGGACTGCAGATTATTTTTGTTTCCGTTGTGAACATCATTGATATTTTTAGCAGTTGTTGTGGAACCAAAAAAGTAATCGTATATACCTTGTCTAGGGATTTGTTGACTGTCGATTCATGTATCGCAGGCAGAAATGTCTTCTGCACCTTTAATTCCCTTTCATTCCCAAATTTATTTACCCCTATCTTAACCTTGAAAGTACATGTCTTCCCAACACATTGCTGTAGAATGTCAAATACTTTTCCTTTTCCGTCATCCTACAATACCATTCCGAAACAGGTGGTTAGTGTATTCTGATCTCTCGTAATATCATATTAAATTGAATATTAGTAATAGTATTTGTGAAGTCATTACCTTCTCATACAAGTTCAACAGCTGAGATATTGGCTTCCCAATGACCTTCTCTGCTTCCTTGTGGAAAATAACCAACGGGGCGGATGTGTCTCCGTCCGCTATCGTGGTCATTAGTCTATACCTGCAAGTAGAAAGTTGGGAAACGTTCTGTTTCAAGGGAGCCTTAATTTAATTGTTACTTACCTTTGGGTCGGGTAGGAAATCAGTTGGGCACAGTTACCGCACGTTCTATCTTCACGAATGCCTGTCTTGCATGTCGGGCATGATTGGTATTTCCAATCGACGTCCGTGTGGACTTCCACTAACGTGCCTTCGCATATAAATGCTTCTTTCTCGTCTGTTATTTCCATCTCTAGTAGTTCCCGGATGGTTTTTTGTTCTTCAGCAACTCCTCAAACGTCTCTTCTGGGGTGGCTGATAACGTCACGTGAATAGTTGGAGGGTCCCTATAGATATATATGTAACGTGTAAAAAATTTTGGCGAGGAGTTGACAAAGTACTGTAAAGTAAATGGTTCATAGCTATCGGGGAAGAACCTTTGTTGCAGAGTTAGTGTCTCTGCAATGGCCAGATTTACATATATTTTTGTGGCATATGTGGATTGTAGTTGGTAAGTCCCTGCGAACACGTTATGTAGTTTTTCGGAATTAGATGGGTGCGTACGTAGTGTATGTAATGTTGTTCTTCACAGCTGTTGTTTTTTTGGTTCTTAGTTCTTACCGTCGTACTGCGTTACTCTGGTTGACGTTATTACAACGACCTTCGCATCGATGTCGTGCGCCATCTCCTCGTCCACGAGTGCGGCCGCATCTCCCCATAAAGTGGCACGTACCTTTTCGTCCCTGAGCGTTGTAAAAATAGAGAATATACAGTTCATGTCGGCAACAACTGGTTAATATGTGTTAAGGTAAAATTTTGTAATGGCTTGCCTTTCGTTTATGATCTCTATATGTCTTAGTTGTGTGCAGCCGTTCTCAGTCCGCACTTCTTTTATTGTCTCTATTGTTGTCAATAATCCCACAACATCTGCTCCATGAATAAAATATGTTAGGTTTATGCGAAAAAGTCGTAAATTAGGTGAATATTTAGGACAAATACGATGACTATGTACATATTTTAATGGGTTGTTCTACCTATTAAATAATCGTTCTTGTTGTTACGCTCGTGGAGACTCTCTATTGGGAAGAACTCAAACTTGTGTAATGGAATAGCCTGGCTTGGAGTTTCATCTTCGACAATTGATGTAAAAGGGGTGAACCTGATGATATTGTCATTAGTTTTGACAGGCCTGTATGAGCGGGTGTTTTTTATAACGTCGAAGTGCTGCAATGTGTATACTCTGCCTTCCTTCAATTCCTCTCTGTAAGAGCTAACAATTTTTTTTGGTATTGTTGTGTGGATGTGGTGTCCCTGTTAAACATTTTGTTAGAATGTCGTAGATTATGTGTCAAGGAAGCAGTATTCTGTCAGTTACCTCTTTATCTAAGAAAATCAGGTCCATTGATAGTGGGTGGGCTGTCTTGTTTGGATTCACCTCCCATATTCTTGTTGCTCTTGCAGTGATTTTGTACTTTGATTTTGAGGGGAGTAAGTTGGCTATGGTTGTCAAAATTGGTGCCATTTCTGTTTGTGTTCTTCTCTGCCTTTTGACCTGCACATGTGAAAATAAGAATGGGTATTAGCTAAGACGGTGAGCAGAAGGTAGGAGGCATGAATGAATATGTCACAAATAATATGGACTGAGGCTTAAATGAGCTAAGCAATTGGCGGTGACATTTAGTGCCGTACGATGCTTACCATTACTTATAGTAAATAGTAAAAAATGTCTAATATCTAACAATGCTTATAGTAAATTAATATTCAACGCAAAAAAGTTGGGAGCAAAGTAGGAAATAAGAGCCACAAAATGTTGGGGAATGTGGAAATAAAGAAATATTATGGTTCGGCAGTAGCAGGACAATGACGGCAATCTAAACACCAAAATTGGTAAGTGATGTGTCTACTTATCATTATCATCACCTTTTGATGGGTATTTTGTAGTCTTCCTTGGGTTTAATTTTCTGCAGTCAATCTTATTGTAATGCTTTCCGGTTTGTGATTTCTATTTACCTATCTACCTATTTATATGATAGGATGTGTATGAAGGTAATTAATTTGTGCACATTTAGTGCCATTATAATTGTGTTTACTGCTGGTCTTAAAGTTTTATATTTGAGATGATTTTGTTTTAAAAAGTGGATCATAATTCATGATTCATAGCATGGATTGAGGGATAGAGGCCGAATAACGTCTAAATTCATTAGGAGAGAGGTGTATTTTGAAATCAGGCTCTTGATGAATTAGTATTATTATGTAATAAATATAAATAAATAAATATACAGTGTCTTCCACAGGCTTGCAAATTGATGAAAGGATAGGATCGTAATCCTCTAGGATCGTGTTTTCATTCATAATATCCCAGGATGAAGGTGAGGCACTCTATAATTAGTTTTCCCAAATCTGTATGAAAATTATAAACAATCGAATATATACTGCTATATCTTTCTGATATGTATTTGCTTTGAACTGAAATTTGAAATGAGAGTATATTTTTTTGAAATAAAACTCTTAGTGAATTATACAAATTAAATTGAATTGATTTGTATTTGCAATGATTAATTCTGAAATTAATTACGAATTTTTGAACGGTATGTATTTGCTTTGAATTGAAATTTGAAATGAGAGTATATTTTTTTAAATAAAACTGTTAGTGAATTATACAAATTCAATTGAAAATTTGAATTATACAAATTGAATTAAATACGAATTTATGAATGAAATTAATTGCTATTTGTATTCAATTGGATTGGATATAGCAGTATATATTAAAATATACAGTGTCTTCCACAGGCTTGCAAATTGATGAAAGGATAGGATCGTAATCCTCTAGGATCGTAATCCTCTAGGATCGTGTTTTCATTCATAATATCCCAGGATGAAGGTGAAGCACTCTATAATTAGTTTTCCCAAATCTGTATGAAAATTATAAACAATCGAATATATACTGCTATATCTTTCTGATATGTATTTGCTTTGAACTGAAATTTGAAATGAGTGTATATTTTTTTGAAATAAAACTCTTAGTGAATTATACAAATTAAATTGAATTGATTTGTATTTGCAATGATTAATTCTGAAATTAATTACGAATTTTTGAACGGTATGTATTTGCTCTGAATTGAAATTCGAAATGAGAGTATATTTTTTTTAAATAAAACTGTTAGTGACTTATACAAATTCAAATGAAAATTTGAATTATACAAATTGAATTAAATACGAATTTATGAATGAAATTAATTGCTATTTGTATTCAATTGGATATAGCAGTATATATTCGATTGTTTATGTTCCGACATGTGTAAATTCCTATTTTTCTTACATATAAGGTGATATTCGTAAAAATGGCTCACAACTATCTGAATGGGGACATAGTGGAGGTCATGTATCCTTACGCGGGTTTCTGGGGTGGTTACTATAGTGGTTGTGTCGTGTGCTGTGGTGGTAGCAGATGTTTGTATGTGCAGTTTCACAATTTGACCGACTCGAGTGGGGTAAGCCCTTTAAGCGATGTTGTTGTCGTGGACTTGGTTCGCCCTTTTCCGCCGTTTATTAACAGCTCCGGTTTTTTTGCAGATGATCTAGTGGAGCTTTATGTGTTCCATGGGTGGTATGTCGGAAGAATCGTGCATGTGTATAGTCATCCTGGTTACTATGGTGTCCACCTCGAGATGAATGATCAAGTCTTAATAGGGGAGATGTCTCTAATGCGTCTCTGTCAAGTTTGGGAGAATGGTAGATGGGTTATCTTGATTGATTAGTCTAGCCTATGTTTCAGTTTGTATTGTATTACATTTGAACTACATGTTGATTGGTCGTGGTAGGTTGGTTTTTCCTTGTCGAATAAAAGCATCATCATGTTTACTTTGAAGCTGTCAGTTTTAAACTATTTTTAGTTATTGACATTATAATTACTACTCAAATGTAATTCTAGTAACCAGAATAAGGTAATTAAGCACTGAAGCGGAGAGTTTACTTGTGTCATTTTGATTCTTCTCATTCCCAATCCTTTTTTCTATAAAATCATCCAGCATCACGCCTTTTCCTGTCACCCATTACTCCGCTCCTATCATCATCAATCAGTCAATTACTATTACTATATCAATATACTAAGATAAGATTAAGATGATGGGTGATGACTATGAGTTTGTCATTGTTTATCACATTCCATTATGATTATTATTTCATTACATTGCTAAATTACTTCAGTCAATCATGATGTACATCATACATTTGATTTCCTTGATCTGGGTTTTTGCGAATTATAGTTGGAATTTGCTAATCTGAATTTGATGATTGGTTGAAGGGCACTGGAGGCAGCGGTTGATCCTTACTGATTGATCGATAAACCTCTACAGGCAGCGCTCAACTCATCTAATATGTGCATCGTCGAGCGTAGTTGGGCATTACTTTCAAAGGGTATGCATAAAATGTGTGTTTACTGCGCAGTAAGACAAAGGCGAGACGGGAATGCGATGTAATTTGAAACCACAATTCAATTGGAATATCAATATAGATAGCATAAATATAAAACATGGGGTATTTTAAGATAACCTTCTATCTATCTATCTGCGAAATCTATGAGAGTGTGATGGCAAAGAACGGTATCTTTAAGTCATCAAAGCTTAAATTCAAAAGAAATCGATACCAAAACGCAAGGAAATGAAGAAAAAAGAGTGGGTCAAAGAGAACGGTCGCCACACCAGCCACCACATGAGCCCTAAACAATTAAATCTAAATAATTAATTAAATTGTAATAAGACAATAAATAAAATAATTAAGTAAATAAGTAGAGTAATTGATATTACATCATCAATAAATAACTGTATGTAAACCGAATTTTGGGTAAAAGGCCAAGAGTTTATAAGGGTAGGATAGAAAGTTTAAAAAAAAGCATTACGATTGAGTAAATCTTTGTTTTAAAAAAAGTAATTCCACAAAAAATACAGCTATAAAACCATCTAAAATAAAAATCGAGTGATTAGCCTATACCCTATACTGTATGTGACGTATAAAGAAGGCTTCAAATTTAGCTGTCACAAATCTGCGAAAATTTCTCTGTAGACGACATTTTTAGTCATCCCCGCGCATCCGTCTTTATCACTCTCACTTGGTATGTAAATTCGTAAGCCTTTACGCGACGTGACTCTTGAAACAGTAACATATAACTTGCCGTGGCTAAAAACAGGCTGGGGTAAGTATATGCCTACCTTAGCAAATGTCTGGCCTTGGCTCTTGTTTATTGTCATTGAGAAACATACTTTGACAGGGAATTGTCGTCTCTTCAGCATGAAAGGCCATTTTGTCTCCGTTGGTGTCATCTCAATTCTTGGTATTGACACAATCGTACCGATGTTGGTGCCGGTGATGACTTCTGCCTCAATAATACGTGACCGTATTTTGGTAACTATGAGTCTTGTCCCGTTGCACATTCCTGAAGCTTGATTAATGTTTCGTAGCAATATAATCGGGCAACCTTCCTTATGACGTATTTCATGATTGGGCAAACCTTGGAACTTGAGGGAGTTAAGGAACTCAGTTGGATATAGGCTGTCCATATTACTTGCATGCCGCGTCAATGGACAAATCCTATCAACGCTTTTTGATATATGTTCTTCTCCCGGTATGAGGCTTAACATGTAATTGTTGACCTCTTCAGCTGTGTCATTCTTTGGTGTTAATATAGCCCGATCTTGTAAATACGCACGGTTGGTGAAATTATCCAATAGTTGAGGGTAAACTTCTTGGACAATTGAAGCGATCGGGTCTCCACCCGGATGAACTAAAAGGTCCTCCGGTATATTTATCCACGAACTTTCATCCTCATCTTCCTTGGATGTTGCAGGAATCTTCCCATCTCCCATGTCAAGTACCCATTTGCTGAACTCAGATAGTTCTGCGGCTTCTTCTTCACTTTTTCCTTGCATTATGCGCATGTTTTTCTGAAGTTTCATGACAGTGCAATGTGGCCAGATTTGGCTTGATCTGCTAATAGAAGCATCAACTATATCTGCTCTCCCCTTCTTAGGAACTACGGGTAAAATTTGTCTAAAGTCCCCACCTAGCACGACAGTTTTTCCGCCAAATACTTTATGCATCGCCATGGCGTCATCAAGCTGCATAATGTCTCTAAATGCTCTGTCAACAGCCTCGAAGGCGTGTCTATGGACCATCGGTGCTTCGTCCCATATGATTAGATTTGCTTTCCTGATTAAATGTGCCAAGTCCGACCCCTGTTCAATCTTGCATCTTGTGTTGTCACTCAGAAGCAATGGTATAGCGAACCGTGAATGGGCAGTTCTGCCTGAAATCAACAACAAAGCGGCTATGCCAGAGGATGCCACAGCGAGGATTATATGGCCATCAGATCTAAGCCTGGAAATCAGTGTTTTCCAAAGATAGGTTTTACCTGTTCCGCCACTGCCGTAGACAAAGAAAACACCGCCCTTTTTGAGATGCACTGCTTTCAGTACTGAGTCGTACACATGCCGCTGGTCAATGTTCAGACCCGATTGTAGCAGGTCGGCTTGTTCACGCAGTGTTTCTTCGTCGTAATATTGTTCTTCAAGTATTAGGCGGTTAGATGAGTCTTGCATTAGGGCGTCATCAGGTAAAGGGAAGTCGTCGTATTGTCTAAGGCTTCGGCCACTACGGTTTAGGATCAGCTCTATCTCATAAAGCGCGTAGTTTTTGACTTGGTCAATAGTTAAACTTAAATTTCCGATGCCGAACCTTCTGCGTTGGCGATGCAGTATGTCGTCAGATAAGTCTTGTGAATGTGCATCCCACAGGGCTTTTGGGTCTGTCACTTCACAAAACAGCAACATGGTCACAAAGAGTTCGCGAAGTTGTCGAGGTGTTGACCAAGTTGCAGCTTCGTTCAACGCCACGTGCCATTCATCATCTCCATCAAGTAAACCTCTAGCTTTGCAAGCATCTTTGAACGTCGGATATATGACATCGTCCACTGTTCTAATGTCCGCATAACATGTAGCTCCCTTAACTATATTCAACAACAACGTCAAATAATATGATTCTCCTGCTGTGGGTGGGGCGAAGTATATTCTACCGAGCTTCAGTCCCTTTTTTCCTTTTTGTCCACTTCTTAGATCCGACATTCCATACCCATTTTAGTGGGAAATCAGCATACGTTAACTCATGCGCCTCTTCGTGCTGTTTATTTGTCTCCATCCACTCTGTGAAGGTTGTTTTTGCTTCACCGACCCTTTCAAGTACCTCTTCCGGTTCCTGTTCGTCTTCGAAAATGATTTGTTGTTCATCTTCCAAGTGGAAACATAGTCTCTGGACTGGCGGTTGCTTAAACTGAATCTCGAATGCGAACATATGCCAGGAAGCTTCAGAGGCTGATATGTACCTACAGCGAAGATACATCTCAATCTCGTCAACTGGTTTGTTTGACGTCTCTCCAGTATCCTGGTCTCCTCTTATCTCTTCTAATTTTGCCAACGCCATGTCAGGTCCCTTGGACATATATTTGAAAAGGTACTTGATTGACCTATGTTTATTACACCATTCTACATTTATGTGGGCCTGGTATTTGACCAATAGATCTATGTTATGAGGCACAATAAATCTATTGTCGATGGTGTGGCCGCTCTTTTCCAATGTTTTACCATCATTCCCCCGTCGATACTCTAGGTACCCATCTTCACTAACTGATGTCTGGCTGCAGAACTTTCTTGGATAATATTTAGAGCAGTTCCCATCAATCATACATGGCGATTGAGAGTTCATTTCACCACAGGGACCGTGGACCATGAATTGCATAACGGTGGCATACCCAAGCGGATCTTCTTTTTCATCAGGAATCTCAGCACTGATAATGTTGTCAATATCAGCAGGGTCGGTGGGCTTATCATCTGGATGTAGGAAGAGGCAAATATGTGCATGTGGTAATCCTCTTTTCTAAAACTCGATAGTGTATACAACAGCAAGAAAATGCATCGATAATATTTACACTCTTGTGAGATTAAAGTAATCTTGGAAACTCAGTGGACGGTGGCGCAAACAATTATGGGAAAGTCTAGTATAAAGAGGAAGGGGTCGAAGAAAGTTCCTGCGATTAACCGATACTACATAGGTGCTGCGATATTAAACTGTAAGAAAATGCATCGATTAATAATTACACTCTTGTGAGACTAATGTAATCATGGGAACTCGCTGGAAGGCGGCAAAAACAACCCAGGACAAATCAAATATAACCAATATTGTGGGCGTAAATCGTTAGCTTACCTGCAAGTGTTTTGCCGAAGAAGTTGTGCTTGGTAATGTCCTCAATTAGCTGATCAAGTTTGATTCTAAAAGCTCTTGCAACTATATCGGGGCGATCCTCGGGACGTTGGCCTGGAACGGCTTGTAGAAATTCTTTGATCTCTCGCCATTGTGGGTTACAGGTGAAAGTAATGAACAGATCAGGTGGGCCGGCCCAACGACATATAGCGAGCGCATCCTGGTAGTTCTGAAACCCAAATCTGAAACAGTTAGGGAATGATGGGGGTAGGATGATTCGATGACCAATAGATGCTCCCAGTGTTTCTCCAGCTGTCACTGCATCAGTAAGTCCGCGAAGGGAGTATTTGCGTATATCTTTTTGGTTGTTGCGAACATAGTCCAGCCGCTGTTGTTCGACGGACGTGAATGAATCAACAATAAATTGTTGTCTTAGTTTCCCACAAAGAATGCTCCAGCCGTCTATGATTCTCCCTTCTTTTCGCCTTTCCTGGAAACGGTAAGCGTAATACTCTCTCATCGTCACAAAAGTTCTTTTCTTTCGTGTCGTTGTCTCAGCGTCATTGTGCTTAATGTCAGGTCTGTACCCATCTTCACCGTAGGGGAACATTATTGGATATTGCATTGCCATGAAGCTGGGGTGAAGTGCGGAATTTTTTTTCAACCCCTTAGCGCGGTCGTGGATGATAACATCCCTTGGATGTGTATCAATCTCTCCGTCTCCTACAATAAGAGCTGCAACCTCGTCCACGGTCGGCAAATTAAATTGTCTCCCGTCTTTTATGCGGCCTCCGTGGAGGCGGATGCGAACTGGTTGGAGGCTTTCCTCATCAATACTTTCCCTTGCCATTTTGCACATCTTTGCCAGCACATTATGTTCATATAGAATGTCTGAAAGTCCTTGGACAATTTCGGGGTCCGGGCTGGTACTGGCGCCATGTCCCAGAGAATTCATTCTCTGTGTGACCTCCTGTTCAGTTTCGAAGAAATATAGTTGCATGAATTTGGGCTGTTTCCCCTCTGGTGGCAGGAAGGAGCCGATGTTGTGGTGATTTTGGCCGCCAAGTCTAAGGCAGTATGGGCCGGAACCTTTGTTGATGGCGTTGTCCACTTTGCCTGCCAACGATGTTAATGCGTAGCCAGAGTTGTAGGTTCTTATCTGCTTGCGAAACTTCTTCGACCGGGGACCGCCATTCGGGTTTAGCAACCCCTGCAGGTATTCAGGTGGGTCCTGTAGCAAAGGGAGCTTTACTTTCCCCTTTTGGCAGCAAATGCTAAACTTAGGGCGGTTTTTTTTGGTACGTTTGCCCACATACTCCTCGATCCACATGACCGCACCGCAGTACTCACATGTCTCAGTAGGGGCGCCGAAGAACCAAGGTTCAACAAATATTCCTGCGAAGAAGGCATGGTAATAAGGTGTATGCAAAGGGCAAGGTATGCTAGAGCTTTTACTACATCGGAGCTTACTTCCACGTTTGCTGGTGGAGGCCGGCTTGTGTATTTCTTGCGATTCGGCTGGAGATTGGGCTGCTGCGTGGGCAGTAACGACGGGGAGGTTAGCTGGTACATGATATTTCTAAATAGCCTTGTTTAAGCAAAGCAGAAGGGAAGTGGGATGTACCAGTAGCTTCTGTGGGGTGTTGATTGCTACGATTGGTTCTCGAAGACGACGGGGGACTACTGGACGGGCCATCAGCAGGTGCGGGCCTGTTTTTGGCAGCAGCTTGGCGAGTCTTTGGGGCCTTGGTGGCAATTGATTTTGTTGTGTTCTTCCGACCTGCTTTTCTTGTGGGTTTACCGACCTGAACAGCGGCTCCGACCTGTGGCTCGTTTGAACAGTGGGCTGCTGTGCATATATACATATGTATATGGGAAATTGAATGTGATCTATATGAAATTATGGAAAAATATAAGCAATATTGATGTGTGAAAGCAGAGCACGGAGGCCACAAATCTGCTTTGGCGGAAATCTAGTACGGTACATGTTTATGGGGAGCTGATAGTCGTCCAAGTAGTTTCTACAAAGGTGTTACGAATAATGTAGGGTGACACCAAATTCAGACTTATATCTTACTTAATTCTTAGGTTTACGGCCTTGAGTGATTGTGTATGTAGTTCGGTTCTGGTGATGGGTCAACATGTGTATATACAGGCAGAGGGGAACGTGACTTAAGTAGGGGAGTGGAGTTGGTATTTGTTGCTACTTAAGAGTAACAGGTATATGGTGCAGTGGAGCGTACCAATAGGGCCAAGTTCGAGTGTCTGTGAGCAGCTTGGTGGGCTACTCGGTTCTCCGACTTCGGTCTTGCTTTCTCCCTTTTTAGCACAGGACGTGGTCGTGGGTTCAGAAGTCGCAGTTGCTGTCTCTTTCTCTCCCCGGCTCAGTTCCCCAGAGGGTCCACCCGGGGAGCTAATTCTTTTCCTCTTCCGACCCCTTCCTGACCGGCTTGGAGGCGGTGGGGCCCGGGTTTTTCTCGCTTCGGCCAAAATATTTCTTCTGGACTCCCTATTTCTCTTTGTTAGATGAGCGTACAAGCGACGAATGTGAGGATTCAACCCCAACTGTGGTTGTGGCTGCATTTGAGGCGTTGCCTGGTAGTGGGTGTGTAAATAGTAGGTAAGAACATCACTTTTAATTAATATGAAAGGTTACACATCACTTCGGGTTGATTACACATTCGTGGTCACTAATTTCTGCATTGCGTGAATTTTTTTCATAACATGCTAAGCGTAAAAAGAGACCATAGTAATAGACGGTGGGTAAAGAATAGGAAGGATAAATGAATCAGTTTAACTGCCAATGGTAAATTAAATTACCTTGGCTAGTATGATGGCAGTCGGGAAAGCGGGTACGCAGTTTCTTCAGCTGTTTTTTTAGGGAGGCGATGTTCCGAGTATGCTGAGACGCACAGCTGATGTTATGCCAAAACCCTTGGTTTCGATTCGAAAGTGGAGGTGCAAGTAGTACCGCTGTTCACAGAAGTAAGAGATCAACATTCTATTATTTTTATTATTATTATTTTTATTATGATTATTTTTATTATTATTATTATTATCATCTTGTATGAGGTGGTCGTGTGAAGATATTTTATAGCGTACGAATTAGAATAGTTTTCGACCCATTTCCTTTCTGTTTCATTCTTGCCTAATTTTTATTTTTATTCAGTTCTAATAATTTCTAATTGATTGAAAGAGTAATCCAAGTAGAGCGAGCACGAAACTCAACAAAACCCAGACAAAAAACCTAATTTCCAAATTAATTGCAAATAATCGCATTAATTTCCCAGTTCCCTCAACCTCAACCTCTGCTCTCAACAATCGCATTCATCACCCTCTCCTCCGCCACTCACTATTCGCTTCCGGTTCGACCCATTTCCTTTCTGTTTCATTCTTATCCATTTTTTATTTTTATTCAGTTCTACTAATTTCTGATGGATTAAAAGGTTAATCACTTAGGGCTTCAGGTCGATTTATCGTAGAATTTTGGTAAAAAATTAATTTTTTAGGGTATTCAGCTGTCATCCGATGTTAAAGAGCTGGGATACAATTATCATAGTTTCTGATTTCTATCATAGAGATGAACTTAGGGCTTCAGCTCGATTTATTGTTGAATTTTGGTAAAAAATTCATTTTTTAGGGTATTCAGCTGTCATCCGATGTTAAAGAGCTGGGATTTTGCCTTAGAAGTTAGAACCCTAGAGGATTTTGATTAATAGGCCCGTAAATTGTAAGGAATTTTGTTCATTTTTGGGTTTTGTTAGATGTCTAATCTTTGATCAAGTTTCAATCATTACTTAGATGTATACAAAGAAGACCACCACCTTGTTTTATATAGAGTTGTTCCATTTACATTCTGAGTCATAGGTGAAATATTCGAAATGATGTTGTGGTAGTGTTACTGGGGTTATAGAGTAGAATGAAATGTAGGTTATAGAAAGGGAAATCACTGAAATCTATATAAAACAAATGAAATAATTATGAATCGGAGCTTACGTACTTGAGAGTGGTGGGGAAGTGTATCTGGAACCCTGCAAAACATAACCGAACGATAGGATAATTATGTAGAAGAAATGTATGCCAATTAATGGGTAAGAGGAGGAAAGGGAAGGGATTGATGGAAACAGGAGTGTTACTGTTACACCAGTGCCAAGGCATGTCACAGCTATTGCTAACCAAAAATGTAAAGGGGGCAATGGTATAGGGCCGGACACCAATAAATTACAATAGGAACAAATCAGTTTCATGAACTGGTCTAGGCCTCGAGGGCTTTCTTCTTTTCGTTTTTCTTTCCAAAAGCCGTGTAGACCTTACTGTCTGCTTAATTTTCACATTGTCTGGCAATCTGAATATCAAGCATGTCAGTGTTATATACCGCAATACGTTAAATACATTAAATTTGATCTCCGGAAGGGAGTAACAGCTCCGATAGCACAGACAGTAAAAGGCTCCGAAGTATTAGGCAAACAAATTTTCCTTTGCCTTCTTTTACTCACTTGTTTTCCCATATCCTTGCCTAAATTATTTTGAATGAAACATCCATAAAATGGTTACCTAAGTGACGTGGATTCGTCAAAATCAGCATCCAATAACTCGGAGTTTGTGAATATCATGTGATGTTTGTTAATGTGGTGCTTGCTAAATGAAGTCTGGTTCCAACCTACTTCACTATTAATCCTCATATATGAATATCATGTGGTGTTTCTTCACACAAGAGAGGGGCAAAATTAACAAAACACAATTAAAATAAAAATCCTATCATTTCTCCATTTCTTGTCCCATGAACATGAATATATTGGTAAGCACAAATGACACCATCATCATCTAATTTCTTACTCCAATTTTGCTTCTTTTTAACAATTTAAACTGATTTTATTTCGTGGGGTTTCAGGAAAAAATCGTCACATTGCAGAGAAAACAACCAGATAAGAGTAAAACCTTGTTCGTGGAGGTTATAACATTGAGATTACAGACAGTGGGACGGGGAATTACTGCATTATCCGTTTACAGTACGCACTGAAATAATTAGGGGCTAGAAATTACAGAGTTATGGTAAATTAAATAACCTTGGGTCATATGATGACAGTCGCAGGGCAGCAGCTACGAAGTTTCTGAAGCTACTTTTTGAGGGTGGCGATGTTCCGAGTACGTTGACGGATAATTTAGTCGAGTACGTTGACGGATAATTTAGTCTAGCACTTCAATCTCATACAGGAGAAGACTAAATTTGACGGAACTACTAATTTAGTCTGGAGCTTCAATCTCATACAGCTGCTTCAACTGAAGAGGTGGTGGGAACTACTGGCGTGGTGCTTGCTGTTATTGCGGCTTCCAGTGTCGTTTTCCTCACACTCAATGCCGTTTTGGCTGAAGTTTGTGATAAGGTTTTCGTTGGTAAAGGTGGTTAATATAATTCTCGTACCATTGTCGTATGTATGAACTTGGGAAGCATAAATAGTCCCAAATAATGTGAGTTCATTGGATACCATTGTAACCGCAAGGGAATTAATGGAGAAGAAGTTTAATGGAGGAGTAAATGTGGTTTAATGGAGGTAGATTTCTTTTCGAGGTGAAGAGGGGAGTAGACAATTTGGTTAGGGGTAGATTAGTTAGGGAATGGATTAGGGGAGTTGGGTTAGGGGTAGGTTAGTTAGGGAAAGGGTTAGAGGACGTGGCATTTGAGATGCCACATGTCAAACTCTTGAAGGTTGTTGAGATGCCACATGTCAAACTCTTGAAGGTTGTTAGGCTAGTTAACTTTGAGGGAATGACTTTTTATTGTTTTATATAGATTTGCCGATCATATTTTATTTGTCGTACGTACTATATTTGCTGCATACATATATTTTGTTGTCATAAATATTTTATATCTGTAGAAATGTGTATTATTAATGATTGATTATTATTTAAGGACATATGCACTAATTGCTATTATACGTAATATTTGGAGATTATTGTTGCTATTATTACGTAATATTTAATTAGGTGTGACTTGGTGTGAATATATACATCACTTTGCTATTATACGTAATATTTAGAGATTATTATTGCTATCATTATTCAGCAACATTATATGTAATACACAATTAGGTGTCACTTGGTGTGAATATATGGTAGTAAATTTTTCTATTATTTGAATATATACCTCACTTTGCAATTATACGTAATATTTAGAGATTATTATTGCTATTATTCGGTGACATTATACGTAATATATAATTAGGTATGACTTGGTGTGAATATAAGGTAGTGAATTTTTCTATTATTTAGGGACTAATTAATATAATTCTTGATATAATTCCATATGTAGAATATTTAGAGATTATTATTGCTATTATTCAGTAACATTATACGTAATATATAATTAGGTGTGACTTGGTGTGAATATATGGTAGTAAATTTTTCTATTATTTAGGGACTAAATGATATAATTCCATTTATAGATTGTGAGGTTTAGTTGGGCGGGAAAAATTGATGGCTTGGTTGTTGTATTATAGAAGAGTATAGATATGTTGACAAACAACTTATTATGTTAATTGCGATTTAAATTATTTTTGTACTAATAATCTAAGATAGATAAAACATTGTCGAAAATTATTTTTATTTAATAGCTAGATTAGTAGCGTACAAAATTGAACAGATTAAAATAACATTGGACGAGTATACCAATAAGAATTTAAAAAAAATGGATATTAGTTATGAAGATTTTAGTATATATTCCATCTATCGATAGTATACTTAGTAATGAAAAAACTTATTTGGAATATTTAAATTAGAACTTATTACACCACTGCTATGATATTAGTATTGGAAAAAAATATTATTTTTTTTATTAATTTACGAGATAACAATCACACTATCTTTTTAATGTTACACTTTAATTTTCCTTGAGCTGGTTTCAATTAGATGTCTATTTTTTATTCGCAATTTCTTAAAATGTTTTTGATTATGATTTTTGTATCAAGTTAGTTCTACTAAAAGTAAATTTATCATTATTTTATACTCCTAAAAACACAAGTTAAAAGACTAATTACTTAACGAATAATCGTATCAAACATGCGAGATATGTGTATATCATGATAACAGTCAAACATGTATCTTTACATTAATTTTTCCTGTGTGTATAATTCAAGTTGATTTTAATCGTATATTTATTCCATATAATTAATTATTTTTTGTTAAAGTAATATCCAAACGTGATTACCTACATAAGCTTTTTATATATACTCGTGCGGGTATTAACCTAGTGATATAATAAGGTTTTTTTTGCATGAATGATTATACTTAAAATTTTTGTGGTACTAATTAATTAAAAATCACTGTGATGAAGTCAAGGAATTGAATTATATATATGGTATGATTTTATTACGAAATCAATAAAAAATAATAATAATAAAATTGACAAACGAAATGGTAATGTAAAAGTAGCGTCCTCTTTGTCAAGAAGAAATCAAACACTTCCGGCTAATAATAACAAACAAGACGCTTAAACAAGCGGTCTATTTGTAAACAATAATGGCGACCTTTTTTAGAGATAAATAGGGCTGGTAGCTAACTACATAAAATAGAATGGTTGTGCCACTAAACCGTTCTATTTGGTACTTACAAAACGGGTCTGCCATTAAATCGTTCTGTTTGTTCCACTTATAATAGAACGGTTTTGACCATTTTTGAACCGTTCTTGTTTAACAAATAGAACACTGACCTAGAGGACGGTTTCTTTGCTTATATAGAACGCTTAAGAAGTGTTCTATTTGCCTATATTTGTAGTAGTATGTATGTTATCTTGCTATCTGCTATATTTGCTATTTCTGCCTATATATCTAACATTTCAGGTACCATCTGGTGTTTCCCAAAGGAACATCAAGTTTTTACTTCCCCAGCGTGAGTCGGTCATTCGCCTAAATGTTACATACGAATTGGTATGTGTCAGCAGCATACAGGTACACCCAGACTCGAGAAGGAAGTCTCCCCGCAAAAACTCTCCAGCAGAAAGCCCAGGGCGGCATTTCTCCTAAAGAAACACGGGATGTGTCTGCGAACAGACACACCCATAGCTTCCTAGGCAAGCTCCCGCGCAGCTCCAAGATGGGATGTGTATGCAAACGGGCACACCCAAGGCTTCTTAGGCGAGTCCCCACGGAGCTATTAGCATCAATTCAGGTATGATTTCTATCTTATGGCTGGCGAGCCCTTTTACGCAAGTCTAATGGACTATAAACGACCCGACCGGAAGTCTGCCAGGTCTTAATCCTCGATTGGCCTGGTAGCTACTCTAACTTTCGCCTTGTCCAAGCCTCAGTAAGAGTGGGGGCTCTGTAGACACACACATTTGACCACCAGGTGTCTATAGCAGTTTCCAAAAAACACCCGATGATGATCGGATATAAACATGACTTAATACACTTGATTTTGGACTCGGAATCAATAGTAGTTGGCACGAGCTTTTAGCGGAGTAAAAATCTCACAAAATCGACCTCAAATTTAGGCCCAGTGGATCGTTTCCAGTCAAATAAGACTAACTTGGGTCAAAACCGTCACAAAGGGCAAAACCGTCTTTTAGCGACCGGGTGAAACCCCGGTCAAAGCCATTTCCGGGTGATAAGCTAGTCGTATACCTATCAAAGATAACTAACTTAGGTCTAGCTAAAAATATAGCTAGGGAAGTCAGGATCGTATCCACAAGGAGACAAATAAATTCTACTTGCAACTTAAGTCTATCTAAGTAACCAAATCAGGGGTTTGTAATTGGGTTAACTAAATTAAAGTAGTGAAAGAAAAAGAATTAAAGGAGAAGAAATAACTAAAATAAATAAGATGAATAAATATAGAGAGAAAATTAGGATTGTCGGTTCACTACGAATCTCATATGGTCACGATCTAAGTCACAGGTCTATCGCAGATATTGGTCTAAGGGGTAATGAAAAGGTCCTCCCGGTCCGCTATTCACCCTAGCATCCGTCTAAAGGCTTCCGATCTTATTAGGGAAAACTAATGTGTTGTAGCAGGTCTAACTTTTACCAGGCTTCCGATCTTAGGTTCAAGTTTACCAATTCAATTAATCAACTACGTCGACTTAATCAATTAATCTCAATTAAATGCTACAATTAACAACTCAGACATAATATCATTGACAGATCTATAAATTATTTAGCGACCACATTCAATTCACAGATCCCCTAAATCCTAGCGAGGGAAATTAGTTACTCATGATTAAATCAAGAACAACAATATTAATAAACGATTTTACTAGATTAAACATGATGAATAATAATAAAATTATTACAAGCATAAAACAAAGATTAAGAATAATTAAGTATGAAGAAGAAGAACAATCATAGACGAAGAAGAAGGAAGAAGGATTAGATTAAATTACCAAGAAGAATGAAGGCGATTCGAATCTTGAAGTCTTACAATAACCGAGTTTTAAAGGAAGAAATTAAACTAGAAGTAATTCTAAGAGATAAGGAGAAGAAATCTAAAGAAGAGTCTAGGAGAAGTAAAAGAGAATAAGAAACATCCGACCAAACTATGGGTTTCTTGGGTCAACTCGATTTACCTGAAAGGACAAGAATGGCTCCAGTATTGTCCACCTGCGGATGTTAGTTGGGGTTGGAGACGAATTTGCAAGATTAAAGACAAGCTCAAATCTGGAATAGAGGATGGTGAATGGAATGACGTTAATCGATATTCCACGGCCAAAGGTTACAAGTGGATCAGAAATAAGGAAGAAGAAGTAGGATGTCATAGATTGGTATGGATCAAGTGGACATTACCGAAACACAGGATGATTGCTTGGATGTATCAGCACAACGCAATGAACTTGAAGACTAAACTGCACAGGCTAAACATTACAGCTGACGCATTATGCTGCATTTGTGGTACACATGACGAGGATATTGGCCACCTCTACTGGGAATGTGGGTATAGCACCCGTATTCTGAGAGGCTTAGGGGAATGGACAGGACAAGATCTCAGCAATATGGTTTCAAACGAACGGAGAGATAGGATGAAAGGAAGCAAACTACAGCGAGCAATAACCAATAGTGGTATTAATGCAGCCATTTACAGCATATGGGAACAACGGAACAAGAGTAGAGTGGATGGTGTCCTGTTACAGCCTCACATAGTGACTAGGAATATGACTAAGGAGCTTATATTGTATTACAATAATGTTCAGTCTCGGTCTTCGTCCAGTCTCGAGAATAGTCGGTCGAGAATTTTGAATAGTCGGTCGACTATTTGTATAGTCGGTCGACTATTAGGATAGTCGTTCGACTATCTGTGCCGTGTTTCCGTTCTCAGCACTGCGCGCTCAACTTCAAACGCTTGCCATTTCTTCGTTACTTCTTCAAATCAGGCGTGTAATATACCGTTGAAAAGCTAAGAGAAAGATCTTTCAAACCCAACTAAAATCAGCTCAATTAGAATTTTAAAACTCAAGATATTTACGTTTTAAGTAGACCCGTTTGGAAACGATCATTCTCTTTTCTTATTTTGCAAAAGATTTCATCTTTAAGCACGATTTTTGCCTTGTTTATGCGTCCACGGGTTCAAACCTGCATAAGATGCAACATGACCACAAAGTATCAAATTCGGGGGAAAATACTAGACAATGCTACTTGATATGCATGGAAATGCGTGTGTAAAAGACATAATAATCATATATAAATTGCACGCATCAAACCTCCCCAAACCGAACCCTTGCTTGTCCTCAAGCAAGCATAAAACGATGAACTCAATCCTAATGGAATGTATATAGCTCATAGCGGAGTATGCTTCAAAGTTACCCAAACCAATGCGCAACGATTAAAAATAATGTAAACAACCACATACAACAAGCTTCACCAATGACAACAATACTGAACCTTCAACCTTGCAAGACTCGTCTATGTCGGACTCTCACGGATCGCTCATCACACATAAGGGGTGATATTATGAGTTTATGTAAAAATGGAAAGACAAAACACTCACTTAAACTGCGACTTACAAGAACATGCATGCAATCTAACATGAAATTAATCTCTAATAACCGTACATACGCATTCTATCGGGTAAAGACAAGTGCCAAGGACTTACATATAGTATAAAGTGAGGTTAATCGGGTAAGAAGGGGCAAAACGATATGGATATGAGGAGGTAAAAGCCAAGCTAGTATTCCCTACACCCATCAATAATAAATATTCCGTTCTCACCAAACTCAAGTCGAAGAAATTAGGCCTAGCAACAAGCGCCTTATCAAAATCGCTTCCGACTAATAACTATGAAATTAGAGAGATCAATTCTTTTCTCATAGCAAAAACACATTCTTCTTCTAGTTTCACTTCATTTTTTTTTCTTCTTCTTTTCCTTTCTTTCTTTTTTTTTTTCATTGAATTTTTTCTTTTTTTTTTTAATTTTCATTTTTTTTCTCAATTCATTTTTTCAATTCCCCTTTTTTCTTTTCCAATATTATGGTACCCAAATTAACCCGAAAAAAAACAATTCCGTCTAATTCATCTACTAGCTTGACTAGGGTAGGCAATATATGGCATGTAGTTAATAAACGGGTCAAACAGGTCAAACAGGTCAATTTGGCTATGTGAGGCTTATGGGAATTAATTAGAAGAAAGGATTTGCCTTTTTCGCACATGTCAAAACCACGAGTCAAAACGTAAAGGTACCTAAGAGACGAATGTCATGCTTATGCAGTTTGATGTTACATGTCTCATAAGGAATACTACTCTCAACCTAAATGAAACTGATAATGAATGTCATCAGTTTAAGTCTCTAATTCCTTACAATTCTGAGTAGTTTGCCAACAATGAGTCCAGTTTATTCGTTCAGTACTGTTAACCAAAGATGCAAGAATACCGCATGTGATTAAATACAAAAATTCTAACGGCGCACTAGGATAAGCAACTAATGAAGACATAAAAGCAATATCATCATCGCTACATAACATTCCGACTCAACTAAGACTCGACTAAATACAAACAACATATTTTTGATTTTTTTTTATGCAAACGGAAATGCAATAAATATGAAGATGGATGGAAACAGACAGACGCATACCCTCCCCAAACCAAATCACACAATGCCCTCATTGTGTACAGCAAACAATAAATATGGGAAAGAAATGCAAGACAATGAAAGTGCAAAAGGAAAATAGAGAAAATAAAAGAACTACTTACAAGATATTTATAAGCGGAGACCTTCCCAAAACCGCTCTTAAGCATCAAAATATACCAACTTCATCATTTTACTTATAAAACACATCAACGCTCTAAGTAGCATGTCATATTCCTGCGCATGTGAAATATGAAAGCAAATATAAGCACATGATAAGATATAAGTATCAAATGTCAAATGTATGGAATGAAACATCTTATCACGAGGCAAAGGACCAATTTCCACATGAAGTACCGCACTAATCCCCTAATCCGCAAGACATGGAGCACCAAAGTTAAAATCAAAAAATAAAGCGTTAGTGGTCGTAGGAAAATGGTCAAAAATTTGTAGCAGTGGGGCCGATAAGCATAAAGGTGGAAAAAGGAGTGGAACAGGGGGAACTAAGCCCAAAACCTTAGAAGGAGAGAGGATAACGGGCAAAGTAACCAATAATGGTTCATCTACAATGTCGTGCTCATACTCGTCCCATCCAACCTCGATTTTTGAATCAAAAGCTTCTTTATGAACCTCATCACATAGATTCTTACAAAATGGAACCAAGGCACTCGTGTCATAACTTTCGTCACAACCTATCTCATTGTCAAAACAAGGTCCCTTAAACATAACCGCATTACTAGTCTCACCAACAGGCTCATCATTAGTCAAATAAAGTGAAAAACCGGGCTTCACACTTTCTTCAGCTAACCAGTCAAAGTACTCTATCACCTCTTCATATGACTTGCTTTCAAAATCCTTACAAGTGGAAAATATATAGGCTTTTGTAGAGTCTGTCATACCTTTAATAACTGTAAGAACAAGTGTTTCATTAGTGAAACGAGCGGATTTGAGAGAGCTAAGCCAATCGCAAAATCTCTCCATATAAGCTCCAAAAGTCTCATCGGGCTCCTGTGGAAAATCTATAGTAATCCTCATGGAAACGGTGAGAACGGTCTCAAGGAACTGGAGTTCCCTAAGACAAAAGATAAACTAAAATAACAAGCAGAAATACACCGTCTCCCCGGCAACGGCGCCAAAATTTGATAAGCTAATCGTACACCTATCAAAGATAACCAACTTAGGTCTAACTAAAAATATAGCTAGGGAAGTCAGGATCGTATCCACAAGGAGACAAATAAATTCTACTCGCAATTAAAGTTTATCTAAGTAACCAATTCGGGGGGGTTTGTTTTTGGGTTAATTAAACTAAAGTAGTGAAAGAAAGAGAATTAAAGGAGAAGAAATAACTAAAATAAATAAGATGAATAAATATAGAGAGAAAACTAGGATCGTCGGTTCACCATGAATTTCCTACGGTCACGGTCTAGGTCACAGGTCTGTCGCAGATATTGGTCTAAGGGGTAGTGAAAAGGTCCTTCCGGTCCGCTATTTACCCTAGAATGCTTCTAACGGCTTCCGATCTTATTAGGGCAAACTAATGTGTTGTAGCAGGTCTAACTCTTACCAGGCTTCCGATCTTAGGTTCGAGTTCACCAATTCAATTAATCAATTACGTCGACTTAATCAATTAATCTCAATTAAATGCTACAATTAACAACTCAGACGCAATATCGTAGACAGATCTATAAACTAATTAGCAATCATATTTAATTCATGGATCCCCTAAATCCTAGCAAGGGAAATTAGCAACTCATGGAGAAATTTATGACAACAATAATAAAGATGATAAATAAATTAAGCATAGTGAATAAATCTAAAGAGAAATTAAGAATAAAAGAATTAATAAGATTAAGAGAGAAAGAAGTAAGAACAAAGAGAATAAGAAGGAACAAAGAAAGAATTAGATTACCGAGTTTAATGGAAGAGTAGAAAAGAATTCATAAATTTAGATCTAAAAGTTTAGGGTTGAGAGAAATTTAAAGAGAATAGTCTAAAGAAAAGTCTAAAGAGAATTAGAAGTATAAAAGAAGAGGTTGTAGAATTCTAGTCTAATAGTTTCTTAAATACTAAGCTAAAACAAAAGCCCAAAGGTCTTATTAACCCTGAACATCAAATTAGGAAAGTCTCGGTCTTCGTCCAGTCTCGAGAATAGTTGGTCGACTATATTGAATAGTCGGTCGACTATTTTGATAGTCGTTCGACTATTATTGACCTGTTTCCGTTCTCAGTACTGCACGCTCAACTTCAAACGCTTGCCATTTCTTCGTTACTTCTTCAAATCAGACGTGTAATATGCCGTTGGAAAGCTAAGAGAAAGATCTTTCAAACGCAACTGAAATCAGCTCAATTAGAGTTGTAGAACTCATGATATTCACGTTTTAAGTAGACCCGTTTGAAAACGATCATTCTCTTTTCTTATTTCGCATCAGATTTCATCCTTAAGCACGATTTTTGCCTTGTTTATGCGTCTACGAGTCCATTCCCTACATAAGATGCAACAAGACCACAAAGTATCAAATTCGGGGGAAGATAGTAGACAATGCTACTCGATATGCATGGAAATGCGTGCGTAAAAGACGTAATAATCATATATATATATATAAATAGCACGCATCAAACCTCCTCAAACCGAACCCTTGCTTGTCCTCAAGCAAGCACAAAACTATAACCAAATCCTAATGGAATGTATATAACTCATAGCGGAACATGCTTCAAAGTTACCCAAACCAATGCACAACGATTAAAGTCAATGTAAACAATCACATACAACAAGCTTAACCAATGACAACAATACTGAACCTTCAACCTTGCAAGACTCGTCTATGTCGGACTCTCACGGATCGCTCTTCACACAAAACGGGTGATATTGTGAGTTTGTGTAAAAACGAAAAGACAAAGCACTCACCTAAACTGCGACCTACAAGAACATGCATGCAATCTAACATGAAATTAATCTCTACTAACCGTACATACGCATTCTATCGGGTATAGACAAGTGCCAAAGACTTACATATGGTATAAAGTGAGGCTAATCGGGTAAGAAGGGGCAAAACGATATGGATATGAGGAGGTAAAAGCCAAGCTAGTATTCCCTACACTCATCAATAATAAATATTCCATTCTCACCAAACTCCAGTCGAAGAAATTAGGTATAGCAACAAGCGCCTTATCAAAATCGCTTCCCACTAATAACTATGAAATTAGAGAGATCAATTCTTTTCTCATATAGCAAAAAACACATTCTTTTTCTAGTTTCACTTCATTTTTTTCTTTATTCTTCTTTCCTTTCCTTTTTTTTTTCTCTCTTTTTTCTTTCAAATAAATCTTTTCATTTTTTTTCCATTCTCTTCTCAATAGTCATGATATCAAAATCAACCTGAAAAAAAACAATTCCGTCCAACTAATCTACTAGCTTGACTAGGGTAGGCAATATATGGCATGTAGTTGATAAACGGGTCAAACAGGTCAATTTGGCTATGTGAGGCTTATGGGAATCAGATAAAAGAAAGGATTTGCCTTTTTCGTACATGTCAAAACCACGAGTCAAAAACGTACAGGTACCTAAGAGACGAATGTCATGCTTATGCAGTTTGATGTTACATGTCTCATAAGGAGTACTACTCTCAACCTAAATGAAACTGATCATGGATGTCATCAGTTTAAGGTTCTAATTTCTTACAAGTAGTTTGCCAACAATGAGTCAAGTTTATTCGTTCAGTATCGTTAACCAAAGATGTAAGAATATCGCATGTCATTGTGGACAAAAACTCTAACGACACACATAAGTATAAGCAACTAAATGAAGACATAGAAGCATTATCATCATCGCTACATAGCATTCCGACTCAACCAAGACTCGACTAAGTGCAAAAACGTATTTTTGTATTTTTATTTTGAATACGGAAATGCAAGAAATATGCAGATGGATGAAAACCGAAAGAAGCATACCCTCCCCAAACCGAATCGCACAATGCCCTCATTGTGTACAACAAACAATAAGAGGCAACAAAAATACGGGGAAGAAATGTAAGACAATGGAAGTGCAAAAAGAAAATAAAGAAAATAAAAGAACTACTTACAAGATATATATGAGTGGATACCTTCCCCAAACCGCTCCTAAGCATCAAAATATACCAACTTTGTCATTTTACTTAAAAAACACATCAACGCCCTAAGTAGCATGTCATATTCCTGCGCATGTGAAATATGAAAGGAAATATAAGCACATGATAAGATATAAGTATCAAATGTCAAAAGTATGGAATGAAATATCTTATCACGGGATGGAGGACCAATTTCCACACGAAGTACTGCACTAGTCACCTCGTCCGCAAGACATGGAGCATCAAAATTAAAATCAAAAAACAAAGTGTTAGTGGTTTTAGGAAAATGGTCAAAAATAGGCAGCAGTGGGGCCGATAAGCATAAAGGTGGAAAAAGGAGTGGAATAGGGGGAACTAAGCCCAAAACCTTAGAAGGAGAGAGGATAACGGGCAAAGTAACCAATAATGGTTCATCTACAATGCCGTGCTCATACTTGTCCGTTGGCCGAAACCAGACGCCAATGCAAGATGGACGATTTGAAAGATGCCCTAACCAAAATCGAGACTCAACTGACCTCCATCCTTGCTAACCAAGCAACTTTGGACACTCGCTTGAGCACTGTAGAGAAGACGGTCCCAGTTGATGGATCTGAGCCCACTGGGCCCATAGCTGAACTAGTCAGCGCTATTCGCAGGCTCGAGGAACAAGTTCACCTGTCAACAAACAACTCAATCCACACTGAAATTGCTCGTTCCTATTCACCCCTGAATGATGAACTGCCCGACAACTTCGACCTTACGGGCATACCAATGTTTGAGGGTACTGAAGACCCGGTCCACCACATCCGGGCTTTCAAAGAATTTATGGCTGTTAAGGGGGTGAAGTCCACCATGTTCAGACACTTGTTCGCTTCTTCCCTTGAAAAGCACCCCAAAGCCTGGTACTACAGGCTTGATTCCAAGAAATACCCGACTTGGGATGACATGGCAACAGAGTTCGCTCGGAATTATGCTGATAATACCTTGATCCAGATTACAATGCGTACTCTGGAAGTGATGGCCCAAGAGCCCAAAGAAGGGTTCACTAAATATCTTCAAAGATGGAGGGCCGAGAGTGTAAAGTTGGTAAACAAGCATAACGAGAAGACACTAGTGGAGGCCTTCATCAACAACCTCCTACCTTCTTACCGCGTCCATCTTAGGTATGCCGGCATTTCAAACTTTGCCGTACTTTCCGAAATGGGCATTAGGATTGAAGACGATCTTCGACATAATGAAGATCTGGGTGAAGTTGATACTAAAGGCTATACTGGACATCAACTCGAGTCCTTAGAAGCCGACGACTAATGACAACATTATCCGAGAGTCCGGATCCGATTTGAGTCTGAGTCTGAGTCCGAGTCTAGGATGTACTATTCCCTTCAAAGTCGAAGTCAAAGTCAAAGTCAGAGTCAGAGTCAATTGTATTTTGTCCTCCCTTTCAAAATACAATAAAATCAGCTTTCAATATTCTATTTCTCATATACACTTTCCTTATGTGTCTCCGAGAACATGATGAACACCATCATACACTGTGAGCACACGCACGTGACTATTATAGTCACATCTATAATGACTGCAGGAAACCAAGCCCGTGTTTTCCTTTTACCTATTCCATGTCTGGTATAGAAAAACCACATAACTACCCGTAGCAGGAGCGGTATCGAATCCTATGGCAAATCTAGGTAATCTCCTAGTTTGGGTTCAAGACGGGAGGCAAGCCCATTTCCCACAATAAAATACCCCTCCAATAAGACTGACCAATCCCTACCTTAGGTGTTAGTCTGACCAAAAAAATCAAAAGTAAAAAAAAAACAAAAAGAAGGCCATCAAAAAAGAAAACTGGACAAAAAAAAAATCGAAAGTCCATGAGAAAAAAAAGCAAAAGGCCAAAAAAAAAGCAGGCCATCATCAAAAAATTCAGAATACCCATGACCGTGGTCAACGGTCAATTCAAGGGAAAGCCCCACGACCAGGGTACGGTAAAAATTATCAAAACCCATGACCGCGGCTAAGAGGTCAATCAAAAATCAAATACCCATGACCGTGGTCAACGGTCAACTCAAGTGAAAATCCTATGACCGTGGTACGGTCAAATTCAAAATTATCCAGGTCATCCAATAGGGGAGTAACAATCAAGCTGGTCAGCTAACACCACACTCAGCCTTCCCACATTACAACCCTCAAGACCTTCCCGAGACCCAGGCCAGAGACAGCCCAGAATTCTGAGGATTCAAGCTCTATAGAATACCCCTAACAATTAGGGCCAGACATGGAAACCAACTCCCGCATTATCAAACCAGCCCTCGAAGCCTTAGCTCCACAGAACCGAGCTCCAGATTTCGAGTCATCAAAACCAGATCCCACATTTTCAAACCAGCCCTCGAGGCCTTAGCTCCACAGAACCGAGCTCCAGATTTCGAGTCATCAAAGCCATTTACTTCCTAGCACCACATTTCCAAAAACATCAAATTCCCCGAGAGCAGAACTCGTTAAAAATCCCGAGAACAAAACTCATTAAAATTCCCCGAGAGCAGAACTCGTTAAAAATCCCGAGAGCAGAACTCGTTAAAAATCCCGAGAACAAAACTCGTTAAAATTCCCCGAGAGCAGAACTCGTTAAAAATACCGAGAGCAGAACTCGTTAAAAATCCCGAGAACAAAAATCGTTAAAATCCCATCCAAACCAGTTACCAACCCCAAACACGGGAACTCAACTTGCAGTCGGCATAGAACATGCCCAAATAGTTCACACCACCTCTGGGGGCTACCCCGGAGAACGCTCACAGTCACAGGATTAACATCCTAAACATTCTAGCCCTTTGATCAAGACATCATTGGGAATGCACCTAGCCTACACCATCGCTATGGCTAGTTACACACAAAGCCCTAATAAACTAGGCGCCATAATACATCTTCCAGTCCACTGAACTACGGCTTGGTTTGATTTCACCACACGTGAATACGTAGGCAGCCTTTCAACAGAGGCACAACCACCCACATTGACACAAATTCAAGAAGCGTCATCCTTCCGGTCACGACACCGTCATGTTCTCAAGAGCTAGCTTTGTCATCCTGGGGGCTTCTCCTAGGCAGAAGTTCTCCTTCCACTCACAAATCCAAAATACTTTCAAAAACTAGCCTCCTTTCTGTAGTGTGTCCTAGTACTCGGCTCCGTCGAAGACAAGAATCTGTCAGGACTCGAAGTTATACCCATTTTGGACCGTACCCTAAAATCAGAGATCCAGAAGGGCACCAGACTAAAACAGTCTCATTACAAACTACTGAAGTCCCCTATAGCATATCCATCCCATTTCGATGTTCGACCGTGTTGCCACTCGCCTAGGCTACGGAATAGCGCAACTCGAGAGTCTCGTCATCTTAGGTGGCCCATCTCCTACCGAGTCACGATCCAACCCTTAGAGAGTCCAGTCCGTGTCGGTCAACTCGTCATGTCGCGTCCAGAGTCGAGGCTGTCGGTATGTCTCTCTCCAAATTCTCATTTTAAAATTTGCAAAACTTAGCCATTTGAGAAAATCCTTTTCGACAAGGTCAAATTTCGGTCTATTTAAATTGCAAATTTCTACCCCTTTTCCATTTGGAAAACCTAGCCCGTGGGTGCTTTCAGGATTTCAATTTCAAAAATTTCAAAAAAATCAAAAATCATTTTCCCCAGCGCGAGTCATTTTACTACCTACATGTTGCATGCAAATTTTATGTGACTTACACAGGTACGACTCAAACAGGGATGTGCAACCCACTACATCTCCCCAGCGGACGCCAACGACGGCATTTCACGGGATGAGCCTACATATAGGCGCACCCATAACTTATGCGACAAGTCCAATTCCCCACGGAGTTACCGTCATCAGCTCAGGTATGACTCTCTAGCTTGTGGCTGGCGAGCCCTTCACGCGAGTCTAATGGACTATAAACGACCCGACCGGAAGTCCGCCAGGTTTCAATCCTCGATTGGCCTGGTGGCTACTCTGACTTTCGCCTTGTCCAAGCCTCAGTCAGAGTGGGGGCTCTGTAGACACCCGCATTTTGACTGCCAGGTGTCTATGGTAGTTTCCCAAAAAACACCCGATGATGATCGGACGCTAACATGCTTCTGTGCGCTCGGATACGGGCTCAAATCCATTAATCGCTGGCTAACACACTTACAGAGTACAAATCTCACAAAATCAACCTCGAATCCAGGTCTAGTGGGCCGTTTCCAATCAAACAAGATTAATTTGGGCCAAAACCGACACCGGAAATAAAACCGACTTTTTTACGATTGGGTCAACCCTAGTCAAAGTCGTCTCCGGGACGTGCAAAAAAACCATTCACGACATCAAAAGTCCAACTCAAGAAGCAAAACCAACAGTCCACCTTCAGACGGGCCATCAGGTCAAGTCCATCAGGGCACAAAACCCTAAACATCCAAATACATGGGCAATGCCTATATATACACCCCATGCAACACCACATGACACAACTTTTTCACAACCTCAAGAACCTTAATACACATCTCTACACAATCCTAATCAATATCAAATCAAACCCTAATCAGTATCAAACTCTCAACACGTCAAGACTCAAACTCTAAGCAATTCTACACTAGCAAACCCTAAACTTAGTTTTAGGAATCAATCCCGAGTCACCATAACTTAACCTTCATTCACCTCGAAGACTCTTGTGTTAAAGCCACGGTTACGAGTCCGTTCCGAGACAAGAACATGTAGGTTGAGGGTGTCAAAACCCTTTCTTCTCTCCTTCTCTTCCTCACGTCGTCTTCATCTTCCTCTCGCATCTTTTCTTCATTTTTTTTATTTTATTCATTGCATCATAATATCGATAATACTATTAGTATCAAAGCATTAAAATACTTATCAACTTGTGTCGAATAAGAGGGGTATCGGAATAAGGAAACACGAATATACAAGTGTACTGCACACAGCGTTGACGGTCGCTTGTTCCAATACCTTGATTATTTGATCATTGAGATAAGTTAACTTAAACAATTTTTTTTATTTCGTTTTCATTATTGTTCGAGTCATATATTTACATTAATTTTCAAAAACAAGCATCAATTTTAATAAGGGTCGAAACCCGTTGACGCGGATCCGACATCACAATCCCTCGGGATTTATTTCGATGTCGGAAAAGCCGAGGGAATCAAGTCTTCATTCAAGCAAAGTGTTGATACGTTAGATCCGATGCCAATTCCATAATTGGATGTCGAGCCTAATAATTTAATCAAGCAATTTACCCAATTCAATTTTTCGTTGATGCTAACGTAGATGTTATTTAATTCGTTCGAATGATGACAATACAAACGCGGAGGAATATTTATATCGTCTTGGTTATTTCAAACGATTCAAATCAATTTTTTTTTATCTTTTTCACTCTAGTATTCCATATCGATTCCGTAATCGAATATGGGATATGACGAGCGTCACAATTAGAATCGAGTAAAAATCATTCCAAGTATTCAATATCGATTTCATAATCGAATATGGAATATAACGAATGTCGAAAATATTAAATCGGGTATAAATCAGTCCATATTTGTACGCGATTTGTCAAATTAACAGTTTTCGAAAAAACGAGTCCGGGGCAGCCTGTGGCGCGAGTCGCGCCCTTCTCGGGCGAGTCGTGCGTCTCGGGCGAGCCGCGCCCCTCTTGGGCGAGTCGCACGGTTCCCTGAAAACCGCGACACACATCTTCGTTTTCCTTTTTTTAAAGCATCGAGTTTTCCGGCATACTTCAAGTTTTCGATATATTTTTCCCTTCACCTCGGTCAACATGTGTTAATCAATCAGGTGTCATAACCTTTTTCAAACCATGCACCGTCCAATTTTACATCATTCAATTCAATTCAATATTTGCACAAACCGTTATTTTTCGTTATATCGTTACTAACAGTTTGTTCGTTTCCTTTGTCAATTTTCATTGTTTATTTTATTTTACTAAAATGAACTCACATGCTAAAATTCCACTTTGACGTAGAATTAATTGCATTAAATTGACTTAGAAACCCTTTTCAATTCCATTAACATGTCTAGGGAAAATAATCTTTGCATATCATTTTCCCGTTTAACTAACGCGCGTATTGGATAGTCATTCGAATTCTTAGTAGAGGCCACTAATGTGCGGGCGGGGTTGGGTGTCCTTTGTGGGCTTCCCAACACGTACCCTCACCCCTTACTCAGAACCTCGGTTTCCGGATGCCCGAAACCGTTGGCGCACGAGAGTCATTCAATACACAATATCCGATAACGTCGGTGTTGGTATCAAATACAAAGGGACGAGCCCAATAAACTATGACATCGGAAATGGCCCGTATTTTGTATACGGACCACTACGACATAGAGTGGGCTCGAATGGTTCCGAATAACCATAAAATTCGGTGGCGACTCCACTTCGACCTAAATTTCAATTCGATCCGTTTCATATGGAGATTCATTCGCCTACCCAAACCCGCGCGTGGCCGCGTCGGGGTGGACCTATGTCATGTCCACAATTTGGCGACTCCGCTGGGGATTAACTGATGCGTGACTTACCATCGGCATCCTCAGGGTGAGACTCGAATAGAAATCGTTTGACTAGTACAATACGCGTTTTAGTTTTACGGTTCATGCATAACCCATATTTTCCCGGGCCGGTACTCGCGACCGACGTCCCACTATACCGTTGATGTACTCCAATATGGATATGTCAAAAGGTGTCCATAGTCGATTCGAGTGGGTTTCGCGGCATTTTCTAAGCTCAACTCATCTTAGGAAGTCCGTCCCGATCAACGTCTAGACTATGTACACTGGTATAGACCCCTTATAGACCGACCGAGACTTAGTGTAGAGCATACATGGCGTCGTTATAATGCTTGTGTGACTACGTGCTACGTGGTTTCCGAGTCGTTTTCAAAAACCGTCTTTTTTTTTCAAAAATTGCATCTTTTTCAAACTATTCAATTTCAAAACCCGGGACACATACCGAATTTAGGACTTATGATTTTACTCAAAATAGCCTATTTTCTAGACGGTACGCTGCCCAATTCAAAACTCAAAAATACTTTCGAACTTTCAAAACCGAGGCGCGATGCACTTTCTGATTTTTTTCGAAAAATCGGGCCTCTCCACCGAGTTATCTCGGAATTTTCAAATCAATCAATTTTTAAAACCTTTCTCTTCTTAGGACTTCCCGTATATAGCAGTGTCGGGTCATGTCATAAGTCGTAGAAGTCTTTAGCGTCGAAACTCCGTCGATCTTACGTCACGAGTTTCTTCCCTATCCCAGTCCGCCTTATTAGACTAAGGCAGGGCCCACCCACATAGGACATACTCCTACAAAGGAGGGCCCGTCTACACAATTGAGTCCAAAAGTCTGGGGATGTCTCACGTGGACCTTCCTTCGAGCAGGACTCGGCCCACATGCCGAATTCTAAGGGAGGCCCACCTTTCACAAGTCACTCGTCTAGGTGTCTTTTCTGAGTCAACCTTTTACAAGGCATAGCCCTATGGCAAAAGATTTGTGGTCCTTACGTCTAAGGGTCACTCGTCCAACACTCGAGTATTAACAAAATCTTCAATCCCACTTGGGGGCTACCCCTTAGCGGAGCGATCAATCACGGTGGCCCTAAGGGTCATGTCTTACACGTGTCTCACGTACCCCATCTTTGAGTCACTTAGACGCCACACCATCTGAGTCCTTAGTCTCATTTGGGGGCTATTCTCCGACGGAGCGATTAATCACAATCACTCTGAGAATCGCACCCCACACATTCGTCTTAGGAGGGTCTAACCCAAGTCAAACATGGTCGCCCCATTTTCGGACTCACCCTTCTGCAGCTCGAGTCTAATTTGCGGTCGTTACCTCGTCTAGGTCAACATTCAAGTATCCCGGTCCGAGAGTCTTTGTCGACCCGTCACCCCGGGCCGTGTCTGGTTTGACTCTCTCTCTTGCGCAAAGCCGAGTTTAGGCGAGTTCTAACACATGTCGTTTCTTCAGAACATGGACCCTATGAACGAGACACTACCAAACCACAACAAATCCCATGCCGTCAAGAAAGGGGATATCCATGGGAGTATGCTTATGCTATATTGCTCCATTAACAACATCTTCTCGAAAATCAATACTGCCCTAGATAACCTAAGTTTCAGGGTAACCATCATCGAAGAAGACCTTGTAAGAACCCGATCCCGTCTAACACAACTAGAGCGGGTAAGGCAGCCAATCACCCAACCGAGTCATTTGAAGGGTGAACACTCTTGCGAAACTGTCTGATACCCTCAAGATGGCAAGGCCGAGAGAAGTAACCCTCAAGTCACCTCTCCAAAAATCAAGAATCAGTCAAAGGAAAGGACATTTACCCACTTGGAAATGTCCTACACCATCGCTTTCCAGAGGTTGGTTTCGAAGGGCCTAGTGCTACCTATAGGCCCAACAGCCGACCCACCTGTGGAGAAACGTTCCAAAGCATGGAACGCCGAGCATTACTGCAAATTCCACAGAGGAAGGGGACACGATACAGAACAATGCTGGAAGCTGAAACACCTCATTCAAGACTTCCTCGATGCCGGGAAGACTCCCGTTTTGGAAACATTGTCACTTGCAAAGCCCCTCGTGGACTACACAGGGCCCGATGACCGAAGCATCCAATCTACCTCTCATGCACCCAAGAGTCCGGATTTGATTTAAGTCTGAATCTGAGTCTGAGTCTAGGATGTTCTATTCCAAAGCCAAGGTCAAAGTCAGAGTCAGAGTCAGTTGTATTCTATCCTCTTTTTCAAAATTCAATAAAATCAGCTTTCAATATTCTTTCTCATATATATTTTCCTTATGTGTTTCCGAGAACATGATGAACACCATCATACACTGTGAGCACACGTACGTGACTATTATAGGCACATCTATAATGACTGCAGGAAACCGAGCCCGTGTTTTCTTTTTTACCTATTCCGTGTCTGGTATAGAAAAACCACATAACTACCCGTAGCAGGAGCGGTATCGAATCCTATGACAAGTCTAGGTAATCTCCTAGTTTGGGTTCAAGACGGGAGGCAAGCCCATTTCCCACAATAAAATACCCCTCCAATAAGACTGACCAATCCCTACCTTAGGTGTTAGTCTGACCGGCAAAAAAAAAAAAACAAAAAAACACTGGACAAAAAAATCAAAAGTAAAAAAAAAAAAACAAAAGAAGGCCATCAAAAAAAGAAAGGGCCAAAACAAAAAGAAGACCATCAAAAAAAGAAAACTAGACACCAAAGTACATGGGCAATGCCTATATAAGCAACCCCATGCACACACAATTACACATCTTTTACACATCAAATTCAACCCTAATTCAACTTTTACCACTTCAAAAAGAACCCTAATCTTATACATGCAACCCTAATCAAACCCTAGCAATTCTACACTAGCAAAAAAACCCTAAACCTAGTTTTAGGAATCAATACCGAGCCACCATAACTTAACCTCCATAAAATCTCGAAGACTAGCAGTGGGGCCGATAAGCATAAAGGTGGAAAAAGGAGTGGAACAGGGGGAACTAAGCCCAAAACCTTAGAAGGAGAGAGGATAACGGGCAAAGTAACCAATAATGGTTCATCTACAATGTCGTGCTCATACTCGTCCCATCCAACCTCGATTTTTGAATCAAAAGCTTCTTCATGAACCTCATCACATAGATTCTTACAAAATGGAACCAAGGCACTTGTGTCATAACTTTCGTCACAACCTATCTCATTGTCAAAACAAGGTCCCTTAAACATAACCGCATTACTAGTCTCACCAACAGGCTCATCATTAGTCAAATAAAGTGAAAAACCGGGCTTCACACTTTCTTCAGCTAACCAGTCAAAGTACTCGATCACCTCTTCATATGACTTGCTTTCAAAATCATTACAAGTGGAAAATATATAGGCTTTTGTAGAGTCTGTCATACCTTTAATAACTGTAAGAACATGTGTTTCATTAGTGAAACGAGCGGATTTGAGAGAGCTAAGCCAATCGCAAAATCTCTCCATATAAGCTCCAAAAGTCTCATCGGGCTCCTGTGGAAAATCTATAATAATCCTCATGGAAACGGTGAGAACGGTCTCAAGGAACTGGAGTTCCCTAAGACAAAAGATAAACTAAAATAACAAGCAGAAATACACCGTCTCCCCGGCAACGGCGCCAAAATTTTATAAGCTAGTCGTATACCTATCAAAGATAACCAACTTAGGTCTAACTAAAAATATAGCTAGGGAAGTCAGGATCGTATCCACAAGGAGACAAATAAATTCTACTTGCAATTTAAGTCTATCTAAGTAACCAAATCAGGGGTTTGTAATTGGGTTAACTAAACTAAAGTAGTGAAAGAAAAAGAATTAAAGGAGAAGAAATAACTAAAATAAATAAGATGAATAAATATAGAGAGAAAACTAGGATTGTCGGTTCACTACGAATCTCATATGGTCACGGTCTAAGTCACAGGTCTATCGCAGATATTGGTCTAAGGGGTAATGAAAAGGTCCTTCCGGTCCGCTATTCACCCCAGCATCCGTCTAAAGGCTTCCGATCTTATTAGGGCAAACTAATGTGTTGTAGCAGGTCTAACTTTTACCAGGCTTCCGATCTTAGGTTCAAGTTTACCAATTCAATTAATCAACTACGTCGACTTAATCAATTAATCTCAATTAAATGCTACAATTAACAACTCAGACACAATATCATTGACAGATCTATAAATTATTTAGCGACCACATTCAATTCACAGATCCCCTAAATCCTAGCGAGGGAAATTAGTTACTCATGATTAAATAAAGAACAACAATATTAATAAACGATTTTACTAGATTAAACATGATGAATAATAATAAAATTATGACAAGCATAAAACAAAGATTAAGAATAATTAAGTATGAAGAAGAAGAACAATCATAGACGAAGAAGAAGGAAGAAGGATTAGATTAAATTACCAAGAAGAATGAAGGCGATTCGAATCTTGAAGTCTTACAATAACCGAGTTTTAAAGGAAGAAATTAAACTAGAAGTAATTCTAAGAGAATAAGGAGAAGAAATATAAAGAAGAGTCTAGGAGAAGTAAAAGAGAATAAGGGAGAAGTGGTATATAAAATCTAGTCTAATAATTTCTTAAATACTAAGTTATAACAAAAGCCCAAAAGTCTTGTTAACCCTAAAAATCAAATGAGGAAAGTCTCGGTCTTCGTCCAGTCTCGAGAATAGTCGGTCGAGAATTTTGAATAGTCGGTCGACTATTTGTATAGTCGGTCAACTATTAGGATAGTCGTTCGACTATCTGTGCCCTGTTTCCGTTCTCAGCACTGCGTGCTCAACTTCAAACACTTGCCATTTCTTCGTTACTTCTTCAAATCAGGCGTGTAATATACCGTTGGAAAGCTAAGAGAAAGATCTTTCCAACGCAACTAAAATCAGCTCAATTGGAGTTTTAAAACACAATATATTTACGTTTTAAGTAGACCCGTTTGGAAACGATCATTCTCTTTTCTTATTTTGCAAAAGATTTCATCTTTAAGCACGATTTTTGCCTTGTTTATGCGTCCACGGGTTCAAACCTGCATAAGATGCAACATGACCACAAAGTATCAAATTTGGGGGAAAATACTAGACAATGCTACTTGATATGCATGAAAATGCGTGTGTAAAAGACATAATAATCATATATAAATTGCACGCATCACCGAGCCATAAATATCTGGCACACCACTTCAAAAATCCAACTTGAGGTCAATGACTACACAAAAATCAGCAATGAAAGAAGAATTATGCAACCAAACTTCATCATTAGAGATAAAACTCGATATCTAAGAAGGAGAAGGTTAGAGCCCTCCTGTCCATGCCTAAGGTAAGGGGAAATGAGTGGACAAGGGACACCCACGTGTCATTCACTCATTTCCCCCTCTTTCTCTCTCTCTCTCTCTCTTTACTCTCTCTTATGGGAAACTATAAATACCCATTTATTTTCCAGAAGAGAAGGTAATTTTACTTTCTCACTCTAAAATCTTACTCTAGAAAACGCCACCTTATTCCTCTCGAGTAAGGTTCGTCAAGGTAATTAGGCATCGGAGAGGGTTTCCTCGGACACCTCCGAGGCCCTATGCGCTCCTTGTGTGCAGGTGACACGCTCCCCTCCGCCGGGAAGGTCCGACCACTAGAGTGAGTGGAAAGAGAGGCTTTGAAAGCAAGACAAAGCAATCTCATCAGGGAACCATAAACTCGAAAGATCCGAATCCGTTTTGGGTCAATTGTTTTCATACCGGAACAAGAGTTATAAGAGAATCATGTTTACATGGTATCGTATTTTTTATGGATAACAAATCATAATATTGATTCTATCGTATTCTTGCAGATTAATAATGATTCCATTCCATATGTTAGAATATTTTTTTTGTAGAGATTGCAATGACGTATTATTTTTGATTGATAAATATCTCATATATATATATATATATATATATATATATATTATTTAGTTTCTTCCTCTTGTGAGATGGTGTGAATATATTGTAATAATATTGGTAGATATTACAATATTATATGATATGGTATAATGGATATATGGTAATATGGATATATGGTAATATGGATGCCATAATATCCTTGCTATTTAATGTCGGAGTAACCAGTGTTATTTAGGAATTCCAATATTTTGATATGGTAACGAACTTTTTAGGTATTAGAATCATGTTATTCTTGGTGATTGATAAAGATTTAATATAATTAGCTGCTTAGAGCATCGTGCGATTGGTGTGTTTATAAGGGTAATAATTTTTTATGGATTACAATATTATAAAGAGTAGGATATTAGTGTATGATTATTTTCCAAAAAATGCTTATACAATTTAGAGTATTTTGTATATCATACAAAAACATGTCCCGATAGATGTTTGACTGCATTTACTATACATTATCTTCTATCTTTAGTATATATATATCATCATTGTAAACAATTAGCGTAAATGATATAAGTAGCTTATAATAATTTCTCATACTTTGTGCGTATTATGATTACTACGATCATTTTAATTATAGCAACTTAGTATTATACCGTATGTCTATATAACGACATAAGCGTTAACGTTTATAATATAATAGCTTAAAACTCACATGCTTCCACGTATTTGTCGTTATTACCATATAAATACCAAGAGTTAGTGAGGTATATATATTCACACCAAGTCACACCTACTTAAATATTATGTATAATGTTACATAACAATAGCAATAATAATCTCTAAATACTACGTATAATAGCAAACTACCATATATTCACGTATGTTGTTGTGAATAATGTGGTTGACTTTGCTAATTTGGTGGAATTGACTGCTACCATAATTTGGTGTGAATAATAGTAATAATGTCACTATTACTATATTTCTTTATTATTTGGTGTGATTGATTACTATGGATCATTGATACAAATGAGATTATTTCACTCAATGACGAAAGACTCGAGATTGTTTGGATATGCATAGCGACATAATTGAACATGATTTGAGTAGCGAGAATCATATTATTGTTGAAATTAACGGAAAGGAAACCTACATTGAAAAATGTCTCAATGGAAAACTATTGAAAACTTGAAAAGAAACAAAGTGGTGGACATCAGTCGGAATTGAAAATATGAAACATAAATTTAAAGCCTAAAGTACGGATCTACACTAATTATTTATTGGATTTCGTATCTTCGAGAGTCTCTGCCTTCATCGAAGCTTGCTTTTTGCTTGTACAACTCAACTGAGCATTGTAATCACATTTCTCGAGTGATCTCTTTGTGAGGGTAATGTCGAAGGTACTTGTTGGCGTCTCATGTTCACCGGTACTTTGGACAGACTCCTACATAGAATCCATATATATATATATATATATATGTGTGTGTGTGTAGTTGTTGAATTATAATTTGTGTGCAAGCAAATTGTAGTGGGTCAAGTGCATAGAGGTAATGGTTGGGGATCATACCTTTCCTTTTTCGATATCGACCACAGTTTCGACACGGGAATCAACCTCCAATTCCGCTCCCTAACATACGAAAGTAACAATATACTTTACATAATTTTATATACTTATTATTTTCATATACTTAATTATAATATTAGTGCGTACCGGCTGTATTTTGCTAGATGACATGAATTTTTAAATGAGTTCGGGATTTTCAGAGAGTTTGTTCACACCGTATGAATCCCATCCCATGTTTAGATGGTACTTTTGATCAACTTTTATCTTGAAGATGAATTTGCGATCAATTAAGACATTCAGGTCACTCGGATAAGCATTCTGGTCGCCATTATGCTACAAAATAATCATGCAAAGGAAGATTCATATACATATTGTATCTCATGCTTGAAATTCAATTAGAGTTACCCTTAGATGATATGAGGGAGAACTAATAATGTAGGTAGATGTCATGTATAATTAGTTCACTATGCCTTGAGTTGATTCTTTCTGACGTCTTTTGCAGATTGTTGGATCAGATTAGTGACTTGACTATCAAAGAGCATAAATGTTGCATTTCTGCTATGATCTACGACATTAACTCTTACTTTGCACCTGTGATAAAGGCATGCGTAGAGGACATTAATTTAAATGAATTATGAGATTCGTGGACAACCTACTATAGATATATCACAATCAATGCACGTTGTCTATAGTACATGTACCTTGGTACGACAATTTTTGCGTAACCTTCGCATTTGCCAGTGCACATCCATTTACCCTTGTCATCCAATTCCACCAATGATTTGCATGATTTGCAGCTCTCGACGTACCATCTATACGTGGTGTCAAATCCTTTGTTGGTAGCAAGGCAAACAAAGTAACCTTCCTACATAACTGGGGAATAAACGGTCATCTAAAGGAACATACTAAGTGACATAAATTGAGTCATTATACAACCTCTTGTATTTATCTTATTTCATCAATGGTTTGCCTGACCGATATATCCAAGAGTTCATCGGCTATTGTGTCTGTGTGACTTGGAAGTTGTGTCAATGTTAATGACGTCGACCTACATCCGTTCACCGTTCTCCTGTTGTCAACATCATCAGTAAAATTTTGTTATGCTTTGATTTGGAAATGCAGTCAAAAAAGTTACGGGACTACTTTTAAAAGATATGATTCAGATGAAAACCTTTTAATATAGTCTCGGACTTCCTTGGCTTCGACGTCAACCTCAATTCTTGAGCAAATCGCATTGGATAATTTTGATTCTAAGTGAATTACATGTGGTTTTAGACAAAAATTATTATTGATAAACATATGTAAATTTATAGAGCACAGACCTTGGAATGTCTTTAGCTTTGACATCTCGTAAGATGATTATATGATCGTTTGCAGGTTCTTCTTTGAATTTGGTAATTTTTCGGTCCATTTCAATGGCCAAAGTTTGCCACAAGGTACATACCAACTTATTATTCCTACGACAAATATCGGTTTTGTTATCAAAACTCATCAATATGAAGTTTGAAACATTCAAAGTGTTGAAGAAGATTTTTAAACTCACTCATTATCAACCAACTGAATCTGCAACTTTTGTTTTTTTGTTTGCGATCTCTAATTTGCCACTCCCGTCCAGCTGCCCAATCACATCTGTATACATATAATGTGTACATATTGTAAGGATTAAATGTAATAAATGCATCCGTAGTAGATGGATTAACTTAGTTTTTGTCGAAGGAATAGTATAATAAAATAATGAATTCAATGAATGCATACCGACTAAGTAATTTGTATCAAGCCTATCATGTAGGATGTCATTGAACGAAGCAAACTCGATGGATTTTTCGGGAATGATAGTATTGGTGGTTGTTGTAAAAGTGGTTTTCGCGGTGAAAACTATCTTGTATGGATGTTTGGCAACTCGATATTCACCACTGTTCTCGCTTACACGAAAATTTGTTAAATAACGCACCCCACCTTCGACTACCAGAGACTTATGCTTCCACATTAGTCGTTTATGAATTGTAGCTTGAATCTACCCCTCTGAATAACAGAGATACAAAGTATGAGTCATTATAAAAAATTGTTAATGGAAGTTATGAATAATGCTAAGTCATGTGGGTGACGGGGTTACCTCGGAATCTATGAGTATGAAGTCTAAGTTGCTCCCATGCATAGACAATTCTTCCTTTAATGTGCCACATTTCTTTGTCTGAGTTGATTGATTGAATACCATCACATTGGGTGATGTTTGAAGCCATTGTGGACGATGTAAAGATGATGACAAACAATTTGGTTGAATGCAGAGCAATATGTTTGCACCACATTTATATATATGACTACCATAATATTTTTGCTATTATATCTATAGTATTTTTATTTTTATAATATTCTTGCCATACGTACATATATTTTATTTGCTAATAAATATCTCATAAATATGTAGTACTATATATTATAATATATTTGCCAATCATATTTCAGTTGACATACGTACTATATGATTGACATCATATATAGATACATTTTATTTTATTTGCTTAATATCTCATGAATATGTAGTACTCTATTTTATAATATATTTGCCGATCATATTTTATTTGTCGTACGTACTATATTTGCTGCATACATATATTTTGTTGTCATAAATATTTTATATCTATAGAAATGTGTATTATTAGTGATTGATTATTATTTAAGGACATATGCACTAATTGCTATTATACGTAATATTTGGAGATTATTGTTGCTATTATTACGTAATATTTAATTAGGTGTGACTTGGTGTGAATATATACATCACTTTGCTATTATACGTAATATTTAGAGATTATTATTGCTATTATTATTCAGCAACATTATATGTAATACACAATTAGGTGTGACTTGGTGTGAATATATGGTAGTAAATTTTTCTATTATTTGAATATATACCTCACTTTGCAATTATACGTAATATTTAGAGATTATTATTGCTATTATTATTCAGCAACATTATATGTAATACACAATTAGGTGTGACTTGGTGTGAATATATGGTACTAAATTTTTCTATTATTTGAATATATACCTCACTTTGCAATTAAACGTAATATTTAGAGATTATTATTGCTATTATTCGGTGACATTATACGTAATATATAATTAGGTATGACTTGGTGTGAATATAAGGTAGTGAATTTTTCTATTATTTAGGGACTAATTAATATAATTCTTGATATAATTCCATATGTAGAATATTTAGAGATTATTATTGCTATTATTCAGTAACATTATACGTAATATATAATTAGGTGTGACTTGGTGTGAATATATGGTAATAAATTTTTCTATTATTTAGGGACTAAATGATATAATTCCATTTATAGATTGTGATGTTTAGTTGGGCGGGAAAAATTGATGGCTTGGTTGTTGTATTATAGAAGAGTTATTATTGATGGACTTATTATGTTAATTGCGATTTAAATTATTTTTGTACTAATAATCTAACATAGATAATACATTGTCGAAAATGATTTTTATTTAATAGCTAGATTAGTAGCGTACAAAATTGAACAGATTAAAATAACATTGGACGGGTATACCAATAAGAATTTAAAAAAAAATGGATATTAGTTATGAAGATTTTAGTATATATTTCATCTATCGATAGTATACTTAGTAATGAAAAAAACTTATTTGGAATATTTAAATTAGAACTTATTACACCACTGCTATGATATTAGTATTGGAAAAAAATATTTTTTTTTTATTAATTTACGAGATAACAATCACACTATCTTTTTAATGTTACACTTTAATTTTTCTTGAGCTGGTTTCAATTAGAGGTCTATTTTTTATTCGCAATTTCTTAAAATGTTTTTGATTATGATTTTTGTATCAAGTTAGTTCTACTAAAAGTAAATTTATCATTATTTTATACTCCGTAAAACACAAGGTAAAAGACTAATTACTCAACGAATAATCGTATCAAACATGCGAGATATGTGTATATCATGATAACAGCCAAACATGTATCTTTACATTAATTTTTCCTGTGTGTGTAATTCAAGTTGATTTTAATCGTATATTTATTCCATATAATAAATTATTTTTTGTTAAAGTAATATCCAAAAGTGATTACCTACATAAGCTTTTTATATATACTCGTGCGGTTATTAACCTAGTGATATAATAAGGTTTTTTTTTGCATGAATGATTATACTTAAAATTTTTGTGGTACTAATTAATTAAAAATCACTGTGATGAAGTCAAGGAATTGAATTATATATACGGTATGATTTTTATTACGAAATCAATAAAAAATAATAATAATAAAATTGACAAACGAAATGGTAATGTAAAAGTAGCGTCCTCTTTGTCAAGAAGAAATCAAACACTTCCGGCTAATAATAACAAACAAGACGCTTAAACAAGTGGTCTATTTGTAAACAATAATGGCGACCTTTTTGAGAGATAAATAGGGCTGGTAGCTAACTACATAAAATAGAATGGTTGTGCCACTAAACCGTTCTATTTGGTACTTACAGAACGGGTCTGCCATTAAACCGTTCTGTTTGTTGCACTTATAATAGAACGGTTTTGACCATTTTTGAACCGTTCTTGTTTAACAAATAGAACACTGACCTAGAGGACGGTTCCTTTGCTTATATAGAACGCTTAAGAAGTGTTCTATTTGCCTATATTTGTAGTAGTATGTATGCTATCTTGCTATCTGCTATATTTGCTATTTCTGTCTATATATCTAACATTTCAGGTACCAGCTGGTGTTTCCCAAAGGAACATCAAGTTTTTACTTCCCTAGCGTGAGTCGGTCTTTCGCTTAAATGTTACATATGAATTGGTATGTGTCAGCAGCATACAGGTACACCCAGACTCGAGAAGGAAGTCTCCTCGCAAAAACTCCCCAGCAGAAAGCCCAGGGCGGCATTTCTCCTAAAGAAACACGGGATGTGTCTGCGAACAGACACACCCCTACCTTCCTAGGCAAGCTCCCGCGCAGCTCCAAGATGGGATGTGTATGCAAACGGGCACACCCAAGGCTTCTTAGGCGAGTCCCCATGGAGCTATTTGCATCAATTCAGGTATGATTTCTATCTTATGGCTGGCGAGCCCTTTTACGCAAGTCTAATGGACTATAAACGACCCGACCGGAAGTCTGCCAGGTCTTAATCCTCGATTGGCCTGGTAGCTACTCTAACTTTTGCCTTGTCCAAGCCTCAGTAAGAGTGGGGGCTCTGTAGACACACACATTTGACCACCAGGTGTCTATAGCAGTTTCCAAAAAACACCCGATGATGATCGAACGTAAACATGACTTAATACACTTGATTTTGGACTCGGAATCAATAGTAGTTGGCACGAGCTTTTAGCGGAGTAAAAATCTTACAAAATCGACCTCAAATTCAGGCCCAGTGGATCGTTTCCAGTCAAATAAGACTAACTTGGGTCAAAACCGTCACAAAGGGCAAAACCGTCTTTTAGCGACCGGGTGAAACCCCGGTCAAAGGCATTTCCGAGCCATAAAAATCTGGCACACCACTTCAAAAATCCAACTTGTGGTCAAAGACTACACAAAAATCAGCAACGAAAGAAGAATTATGCAACCAGACTTCTTCATTAGAGATAAAACTCGATATATAAGGAATTTTCCACCCGGCTAGACCCACTCGATCGAGTGGACTCATAAAATCAGCCAAAATTGGGTGTTATGTTCCCTTACAAGCAACCTTTTCCTATCCAAAGAAGGAATCCTATTGCATCCAAGACTACTACCTGCTTTCCTATCCGAAACAGAAGTTTCTTCCCATCCAAGTCAGGAAACCTCCCTTATAAATACACTCCTTTTGAACAACACAATTCACAACTACTACATTCATAAGATCCAACATTCAATACAATACTTCCAATCCCGACACACAATACAATAATTCACGACCCGGAATTCCAGCAATACTAGGCATATTATATTCCGATCTTTCCTTTAGAAATCCTTTAGGAAACCCGAGAGCAAAACTCGTCAAATCCCTAACCATACACACCATAACTCACGTATATACATCTTAACGCTCCCGCGCCTAGGCGACAACTGCGAGTCCGTTTTCGAGATAATTAAGCATGTAAGTTGAGGGTGTTACAAATCCCGATTTCTCTCCTTTTTCTTTTCCTTCCTCACGTCTCTTTCTCTTTCGTCTCGTCCGTCGTCCGTCATCGTTTGTCCTCGTCGTTTTGTTTCGTTTCTAATATTATTATTACTACTATAATTAGCAATAACGAATTGTCCCTAAGGATTCGATATCAACTCTATTGTTGAATATCGGATCTAAAGGAATCAATCAAACCAAATGTTTTCAAAAACTTTTCTTGTTGATGCCGAAGTAATAATCACATAGTCCTAAAAAGACTAATGCGACGTTACAACGCGGAGAGTCTATTTCGATTCAAAACAATTTCTAAAAAACGTTTTTTTTTCTAGCAATCAGTCTAAATATTGGATATCAATTTCATAGTCGATTCGATATCAACTAACATGAGATTCATTCGCTTCCCTAAACCCGCGCGTGGCCGCGTCGGGGTTGACCTATGTCATGTCGACACATCCTCATCTCTTCGAGTAAGGTAAACCTCGATTTCCTTTCTGCTTATTCTTAGTTTCAAGGATGAAACTTTCTTTTAGTGGGGAGGATTGTAACACCCGCTATTTTTCTAGCGTCTTTATTCCTTATCGTTATGATATCGTTATAACTCTATCACATTTTGGCTTATGTTTCATCAATTTTTCAAGCTTATCTTCAATTTTGAGTTTAATGACATTTGTTTTATTTTAAAAGATTTTAATTCTTTACATCTATTTATTCGGTTTTCTTCGTAAACTAATTAATTTTTCCGCGAATAATTCTATTTCTCTTTGAATTGACGTTTTTAAGCTCGGATTTAAGTTGTTCTTCCCAAAAATGTTTAAATAGTTTATGTAATATTTTCAACTAAGAAATATTTTTAGTTACTAAAAACAAGCCATTTATGATTTTATTACGAAGTTTCGCGAATAATTATTTTCTTACGCGAGGTTTACTCGAATTGCTTTGAAATGTCTTTAACTATTTTACGATTCTTCTTTTTATCAACTTATAAATCATTTGAGACCTTTTCCTCATATTTTGGACTGACAAAGCTTCTTGTCGCAATTTAACAACGTTTTATCACTTTAAACCGTAAACATAAGATTCTTTTCTTGTCATTGAATTGAGGCTTTAATACTCAAACTTTTCATTCCTTCCCTTATCCTTTTTGGCCGGTCAACATATGCTAATAAGCACATTGGATTCTTCATCCACCTTAATTCCATTTATGCTCATTTAACTTTAGTAACCCCCTCCTCCCTTACATTCATTTGTGCATTTACAAAAAAATTGTTGCTACAACATTTTTTTCTTTCCTTTTGGCCGAGCACTTTCTCCCTCCTCCCTAAGCAGATTTTTGTTTAATTTGAGTCCTAATTGTCTCATATTCATCGTCGAATCAATCATCTTTCTAATTCCTTCGTTAAGTTAATAATTGATGTCGTTTTTGATCATTATTTACCTTGATTTTTAGCTTTTCTCATGGTATTTTTCTGCCATGATTTTTATATATTGTAGGATTCGTGAACGATCCTGAGGCTGACGAGTATATTATCGATTCAGACTTGGATTAGAGGTAACGTCGATGTTACTCGGTATTTCGTGTTTTTAATTGTGTAATTGCATGTATATTTTTATATTTCCTTTTTGACAATATATATATGTCATATAATCTGGAAAATTTTTAAAAGTTGAAAATTTGCATGTTTCGGTATTTTTATCGCTTTTACGAGATTAACGATTAAATTGTTGTATTAGTTTGTAAAATCGTAATATTTGGCCTAAATTTGTAATATATGATTATATTCTGTAAAAATGAGGTTTTTGATGATTTCTAATAATTTAGTATTTTTCTAATATTTTAGTTATCGATTATTGAATTATTACCGTTTACGAACAAAAACGATTAAAAGCCGATTTTTAGTTTTAGTAATTTAACATTTTATTTTAATCTGATATTTGACGTGGTGAAACTTTCTGATGAAATAGAAGCTTCTGAATTTCTTCATAATTTTTCGGAATTGTTAAGTGGATGAATTAATTAATCACTTTAAATCATCGTTTATCGATAAAACCGCGTTTGTCGTTTAAATTCTCGATTTCTGGTCCTATGATTAAATCTGGAAAAAAAATATGATTCTGATAATTTTATAATAAAATGTAATTTTATGATCTTTAGTGCTTTAATAAAATGTTAGGAACGATAAGTTTTATTAATGGAATCGTTAATTGTGAAAACGGGTTTTAAAGACGGTTTTAATGAGATTTATTAAATCTGGAAATTTTGGAAATCTGGAAAAATAGTAGTTTTTGGAAAATAATAATTTTTAAGTTTAATAATAATTTTTGGATATTAATACGTAAATCGTTTGGTATTTACTATTTTTATTAATCGTTATTGTCGAGATTGGACGATTAACGAGAAAACCCTTTAAAAACCGAGTCTAAGTATTCTGGAAAATTTTCTTTTCTAGACAGAATGTCCATAAATGTATTTCATCTATTTTACGTAATTTTTGTACTATTTATTAAAGTCTTTAATTAATAGTAATGATTTTGGACAAAACTACAATTTATCGTTAAAATGTTTCGTCTTACCTAAAAAGAATATTTTTCCAGAAATTTTGAAAAGTTTTAAATCTGAAACTTTAAGAGTTAAATCATCCCTTAACGTACTCTAAACATATTCATTGGTTTAATTAAATAAAAGACGTTAAAAGATTTAATTTGACTTTTGTCGTAAAATCCTATTTATAATTATATTGTCAATACTAATAATAATTAGGGAATTTTAGCTTTGTAACTTTTGAAAACACCCTAATTAGTAGTATTAAAGAGTTTAAGAAATTTTAATTATTTCATAACACTTGTACGATATTTTAATAATGGCATAAACTCGATTGTTCTCGTTTTAGAAATTAATATCGTTAAGGCCAAAATTATTAGTTTTATATATCTATATCGTTTACTAAAAATGTTGAATTAGTATAAACTAATATTTTTACTATTTTGATATGACACCATTTTGGTAAAGTTTCTAAAAATAGAATTTTCTAAAAATAGAAGTTTCCTAAAATAGAAAGTTTCCAATTTTAGAACATTATGATTACTACTTTTATCTCCATTTTGTTTATAACGATTATATCTTTTGAATATCGATAATGACCTTGGTTTTGGAAGTTATGGAATAAGGACAAGTGTGGGTTTAGAGTAATAAAGTCTGGGATGTACGTTTTGCCATTAACTGTAAGGCTGGTGTGTCTTTATGAGGCACATTGGTTGTTGAACTGAGCATGGTTTGTGTTCAGGAGAGTGTATGTTTACCTTAAAATTAGATATCGCATCGTATAAGTCGCGTCGGGTTGAACTGGATATGGTTTGTATCCATGAGGGGTGTGCACTACTTAAACCAAGACCTCGATGCACGCAGTCCTGTTATGGTTGAGTTGCCTAGTTAGAGACTGGATTCTGTTATGAGTTAAGTCTACAGTTCTCGAAACTAGTTTTTAGTACTATCCTAGTGAAAGTCTAGATTCTACATTAACCCTATCCATAACGTCATTTTGATTATTTTATTTATTATCGATATAAATTGGTTTGCAAGATTGGCAAATATTTTTATGTTTCTTCGGAAATCCATTTTATTGTTTTGTTTTACGCTGAAAGCTTATTTTAATATGTTGTTTTACTGTTTTACTGTTTTCCGTTTTTACTATTTTTCTATAGTAGTAATTACAGTTTTAAAATCCTGTTATACGGCTGGGAGAACGTTGACGTTGCTCCACACTGATTGTGGCTGTTATGTTTTAACATGGCAGGTCGGTATACTTGTTTACGGGTGTGGGCTAGCGGGCAATTTGGATCCTGCTCATTTTATTTTTAATAATTATGTCCTGTGGATGTTTAAACCCCTTTCTTTTGGATTATTTAATTTTTGGCCATTTTATTTTAGGCCTAATGTTTGGACTTACCGTTTTAATTTTATTAAGACATAGTTACAGCGTGTTTTAATCCCGACTCTACAGTGTTTCCTCCACTGTATCGCGTTAGATTTCTAGGGGATTACACGTAGTTCATTTTAGATGTGAGTGATTTTGCTTTAGACTCGTTATGCCAATTATCGATGCGAATTACTTTTAAGCATTTTGCATGGGTTTTCACTCTAGTTTAGAGATTAGGATGGGATTATCGGGGATGTTAGGGATAGTATCGTTTGAGTTGGTCCATGTTGGTTGGGGTCGAGAATTCTTGACCATCTTGATCAGTAAGGATCACGGCGCCCCCCGTGAGTATCTTCTTGACGAGGTAGGGGCCCGCCCAGTTGAGTTTGAATTTTCCTCTAGGGTCAACGGGAATGGGTGCTCTAATGGATTTGAGCACTAGGTCTCCCTCATGTATGTTTCGGGATTTGACTCGCTTGTTAAAGGCTCGCTGTATTTGTTGTTGGTAGGCTTGCACGTTGGACAATGCGTGTATTTGACGGCTCCCCAAATCGGATCGGTCGTTTAGCGAAGGACGAGGGGTCAAACATTATTAATTTGTAGACTCTTAATAACCCAAAAACTACTAGAGTAATCGTGGTAAGTCGAGGTCGGTCCAAAGGGAACGAAACGTAGTAACGAGTTAAAAGCGGCATGTTTGGAATCTAGAGGGGGGTGGTTTCTAAGGGTTGAGTGAAAAGTGTATTTTGTAGTGCCTATTTCGTAGTGTTTTGGTCCCATTCCCTTGCGGAATCGCTCCTTGGGAGCGGTTCATGGGCTACTTATGCTTCCTCTAGCTCGTTTCAGGTTCCCGAGACCATTCGTGAGGAGTTGGAGTGATTCCGACTCAATACATACACTTTTCGGAGCCAACGAAGCGGAGGAACGATCACTCGATGCCTTGGATTCGACCCCGAGACCTTGGGACCCAATCCCGAGCCTCCGAGACCCGATCCCGAGTCCCGAGAATCGATGAGAAGTTCATGTGAAGCAAGGAGGAACCATAAGGATCATATTGGAGGCCTACAAGACTCATCCCCGACGGGTATGCACCTCATCCAGTCCAGGATGAAGTGCACTTTTGAAGAGGCCACTGTCAGGCCGTCCCGGTCGGGACCAACCCGTCCCGGTCGGGATGACAGGCCGTCTCGGTCGGGATGATCCCGTCCCGGTCGGGACCAACCTGCTATAGCCGCACCTCTTTTTTTTCCTTCCTCCTTCATTCTTGTACCCCTATAAATACTTCCCTCTTGTATTGTTTATGGATCTTACCTTACATTAGACTCTCTTAAGCCTCTCTACAAGTTATAAACCCTAGATTTAGTTCCTCACATTAGTTTGAATCTCTCTTTAATCCTTAGTTAATCCTAGTTAATCTTAGTTAATTAGTTCTTGTATTAAGAAGATACTTGAAGATTTCTCCAAGCTTGACAACCTTGGGATTAATTTGGGTTCTTATTTATACAAGATTTCATCTTTTTCATCATCTTATTGTTGGTATAACTTTCTTTACTCTTGTTATTGTTTATTTATTCAAGTTTGAATCTTTACTTAGTGTTCCTTGTTATTGTTCATATTGTTCTTGATATTGGATGTTTGGTTTGTGATGTGGTTTTCTCTTATTGTTGTTCGTTTATCTTTGATTATGAGTGAGTAGATTACTTGTGGGTTAGTAGGGGGATTAAGGGTAGAATATGGGTGATTAGGGTTTGATTAGGGGTAAAGGGTGAATCTTTGTTGTTAGTCACATACTTGGCACACCATGTGTTTGTTGTAATGCTTGTTTGAGTTGTAGTGGCCATGCTTCTCATGCTAGTCTTCCTCTACTCATTGTTTGTCTTGTATGTGGTCATGTTGAGGATAGTGTTGAGGATAGTCGTAGTCACGAGAGTGCGGACTAGGGTCTAAGTTGCGAGAGCCCGGACCTACCTCGAAATCGGTCTAAGTAGCGAGAGCCCGGACCTACCTCGACATCGGTTTAAGTTGCGACAGCCCGGACCGATTCTAGCAATTAGGAGACACCTACACCCTTGACTACCCAAGTCACCCTACTACACTTATGAACCCGACCTAACCCACTTCTTTCCATATTTGATTCATCTTCTTAGTTAGTCATCATTTCTTTAGTTCATTGTTTAGTTTGTGTTTAGTTATGTCATTTAGCCTTGTTATAGTCTAGTTCATTGCTAGTCCAATTCCTTCTTCTCCTCTCATCATAATTCGTCAATTAGTATTCCTTTGTTTTTGTTTGGTAGCATAGTCTCGTTTTAGGCCGACCTATTCTAAACCTTGCGACACCGTCTCCGTGGACACGACCCGACTTACCCTAACTACCGTTAGGTCTTAGCCGGTTATTTATTTGGCGGTGGGGATCCACGACAATTCCCACCATCATTGAGTCTACACTAGAGGAATAACGATGGAGGTAGCTAGAGGAAATCAATCTAAGAAAAGGTGTTAGGGGGAAGTCGGGATTTGGACAATGGAGTCAAAGAAGGTCGGGATCGGGTTTTTGTCACAACATTGGTAAAGGGAGAATGCCACCTTTCGGTTTCTTCACCCAACCCAACTAAAAACCCGCTTTCGCGGCGAAGAAGGATAAGTCTCAAATTTACGGTAATATCTACCCCGAGTTTCCCCATATTGATAGAAATGAGTCAAGGTCTGTCTAGTTGGCCGGATTAAAACAACAATGACACAACAACCATAACAAGATAAACCAAAAAGCAAGCAACCCACCAACATCCCTTGATTCAAATCATCCAAGTCCTCATCCCTAAAACCCCAACAAGAAATCTACTCACTAATCATGATTGGAGACAACATATCATCAATAAAGGAGAAATTAACTAAACCATGCATAATAACTAGATCTAGAGTGATTAAGGAAACTGTGATCTAACAAGAGGATAATCTAGAACAATCATAAATGAAATCTAGAGATTAGGGAGTGGAAGAGAAATGTACCAACTTTGAAGATCTACAATAATTAAGAAGATTCCGTAAATAAAGATTGAATTTTTGATGAAGAGAATAAAGAACTTGTCACTAATTCTTCAATAATCCCCACAAATCTTCAAATAAAACTTGGAACAATCTTCTACAAACTTGGATCTAGAGAATTGTTGATGAAACTAAGAAGATCTAGTACTAAATTACTATGTAAACTACTAGAATTATGGAGGATTACTACTAAGATTACTATGAAATTGTTTACTAACGGATGCCTTTCACTTCTTTCCCCCTTAGCTTAATGGAGAGGTAATAGGCAACTAACTAGGGTAGTAATATAAATAGTAATGCCCTAATGGGTTTGTTAACCTAAAGCCCAAATCCAACTTTTTCCTCTATTAGTGAGACATTCACTCTTTAATCTTCACATGAGGTGGAACTTCGCCCTGTCGTGCACGGACCAATACCATCGGGTGAAATTTCATCCGGTGGACTTTTTCCAGCTTTGCGATTTTTGGACATTTTCACCATCGGGCGAAATTTCACCCAGTGGGCGAAATTTTGCCCGGTCATTTTCGCCTGGTGGAGAAGCTCGAAAAATCATCGGGGAGGCACATTTACCGTCGGGTGAAATTTGTCTTGGTGGTACTTTATCGGGTGAAATTTCACCCGGTCATATTTCTGGCCTCTTTTTCTTGTCTCATTCTTCGTCGATTGATTGGATGGCTTGAACTTTAAGTTGTGTGCTTTATTCTTTGGACGGTGTCCCCTTCTCTTGTGCTCGTGGAAGCTCGATCGTGATTTCGGTGCCAAATCCTATCAAAATTGAAAGAAAAACTACCAAAAACACGTAAAACGCACAAGAGGGACGCTAATGCGAGAAGTACTCAAAATATGGCGATAATCGCACTCTAAACTCGCAAAACGAGGGAAAAACAGGTCTAAATGGGAGGAAAACGGTCTAAATTTAGCACACAACTATTCCCCCACACTAAACCGTTGCTCGTCCTCGAGCAAAGACCCAAAAAGAAATTACAACAACTACTACTAGGTAGACTATGCTAAGCCGATACGGCAATTAACGGGCCCGCTCCGTCCCTTCAACTCAAATCGAAATACCTATGAGGTGGAGTACTTCCATGCAAGGCAAGTTGGGGCTTGCTAAAAATGGTGGATGCGACTAAACACACAAAAACACATAACACGAAAGAATAGACACATCCAAAGCAAAAATAAAACACCGAATCCCTCATCGAGACGGCGGGGAAGACACCGATTACTTACCTAAAACAACAATAAACTTCCAAGATAAATCACCCACGTAAACAAGGACGACCAAAGCCTAATACTATGACAATTAAGCAATAAAGATGTTGATAACTTAGCCAGCTCCTCCTAATTTTTTAAAGGGGTACGACGGGGCGATAAACAGAGTGGAAAAAGTGAACCATGGATTTGTTCGACACTGTAGGTAGGTGAAGTCCCGGTCTCTTTGGCTAAGCCAAGAGGGTCGTTCCAAACTCCAATTTCCTAAATTAGCCCAAATAAAGAGGTGGAGTGTTTACAATTATTGGGGTGGATCGACTAATCACCGCTATCTTCCTACCTCGGGACTCGGTCCTCTAGTAGGCACTTTACGGCGAAGAATCAATCAAAGGGCTTTTATTTTTTTTTCCTGAAGGAGACGTTTTTCGATGGTATGATTTTCATTTGAAGCTCCTTTACTCTCCTTTCTTTTTCATATTTTCGTGCCCTTTTTTCTTGCTTTGGTTTGCCCTTTTTTTGGCTTTTTGACGTGGTTTGAAACCAAGCTTGGAGATTATTTTTGTGTAACCTTATTGTGGTGATGTATAGGTGGAGAAAAATAGGTAATCGAGAACGCGCGCTATTCCCGGATAACCCACAAAGGGATGGGAGGAATTTGGACTAAAGGTGCAATGGTCACTCGAGCAAGGTCACCTAGAAAACGGGATGCGGGAACCAAGGTCTAACTCCTTCATGGGTGGTCAAGGTGGTCAAACGCAAACCCCGAAGTAAATCTCTAGTAGAAAAGGTGGACTCAAGCTAAAGGATCAACAAATTCATTGATTAAGAGTCATTCTACTAGATTAAGGTCCAAAATCTACAATGAGTTATCTACAATGGAATGTAAACTCTTGTAAAAGGTTTTTAATTGGGTTTTCGAAAAGTTTAGTCCTAGACACATTATACAAAAACAAAAGAAACACACAAAAAAGGAAAAGGCAATTAAAAGAAAACACAAGTAAAGTCATGTACTCCATACTCCATCAACATACAAGCACAAAATCAACCACAACACCCAAATGCTCAACTTCGAGTGCCTCCAATGGCAACAACCTAACTCCTTCTACAAAAGCGTCAAATAGTAAATAAGAAAGAAGGAAGGAAGTTACCAAGCGGAGTGCTTTCATAATCTCTTCAATTCGTGCCATCAAGGTGGTGGTTACCTGTAAGAGTGGAGAACAAAACCATAAACGGGACACGAAAACATAACGAAAACGAGAAAAGAAAAAGGAAAAAGAAAAGGAAAATGTTTTTGATTTTTCGAATTTTTCAAATTTTTATGTTTTTTGAAAAGATTTTTGTAAAATGAAAGATAGTAGATCCCTCCCCCCACACTAAAACTGTACATTGTCCTCAATGGACAAGTAGGGGAAGATCGAAAAACACGAAAAATATTTTTTTTTTGGATTTTTATGATTTTTCAAATGTTTTTGGATTTTTTGAAATTTTTGAGAAAAGAAAATAAAGAAAGCGATAAAATAGTGGCGGGCCTAGGTGCAATCACATCACCTAGACCCTAGCCAAGTGGCTAAGAAAATGAAATAAATGGAAAGAAAAGAAAATTAAAACTAAAGGGTGAAAAATTGGGCGTAGGTGCAGTCTCATCACCTAGCCCAGATTAAGAAAATTTTGAGAAAACGTGTAAAATTTGGATTTTTCAAGAAGGTCAATGGCGTAATCACATCGCCAAAGGACCAGGAGCAAAACCAAGGCCGCTTTGGCCACAATAGTCGGACAGTGGGACAACTTGCAAATTCGGTTAGAGTTAGAACAATCACAATGATTATAATAATGATGAGGGAACAAAGAACAAGGAACGAAATTAATCCAAAGACATGCAATTATAGATGATTAAAGACTCACAAACATAACCCACACACATACACAACACACACACACACACTCCACTACCTACCGACTCCGGGAGAAGGTCTAAATTGGGTAATCGTTCGACGCGCAAGAAGCCGTCAAAGACTCGAGATAGGGTTGTATGCCCCCGGTGGGTTCTAATCACAAAGGTCATCGATTATGCGACCTTCGGGTAACGTGTAGTGTGCATACTCCTAACCTTCCCTTGCTTCCGACTCAGTCTCGTTTAGTCGGAATTCACCGGGACCTAAAGGTAGGTCCCAATTGTGGCAATTAAAGATATTGGTTCGGTGTGCGTTGGGGACTATTAAAGCACAGTCATGGCTAATGGCGACGAGGCGATGATCTTGTACATGAAAGATCCAAGTGGGGAGGTAGGCCTCGTCAAGTCAGACGGAATTGTCTAGTGGGATAAGATGGTTGGTTGCATAACCCAAGTTTTTCGCAATTAAGGTCACAAGACCTCCACAGTCTAAGGGGTTAGGGTTACCAATAATACGGTAAAAATGCAACGCTACGACAAGTGGTAGGTCTAAGGGGTTAAGGTTACCAAGCAAAGAGTCACAAATCAATTGCAAGACACACACATCAAGACTAATAATATTATCGTTCGAGGGTAACAAATGGTGGGAGAGTATTTCAGAGAAGTAACGAATTGTGGGGTTACGGATTTCAGAGGTAAAGTCTGATTTAGGCTCGTAATTCCGTTGACCACGTGCTAAGCACTTCCAAAGGTCTCTTCTAGACGCACTAGCTTGTAAATCGCTATGCAAGATGCTACTCAAAACACAAACAATCAACCACAAATCGAATACACAATGAGAAGATGAGAACAAGTATGAGAAGCATTGGCCACTACTACCCACACAAGCAATACAACAAACACATGGTGTGCCCAATAAGTGACTAGCAACAAAGGAATCACCTTTACCCACAATCAAACCCTAATCACCCATAATCCACACTTAATCCCCCTACTAACCCCACAAGGAATCTACCACTCATAATGAATCTAACAATAACAATGATAAGAGGAATCAACATAAACAACCAAACATTCATTATGAACAAACTAGAACAATAAACAATATGAAAAGATTAAAACTTGAGAGATTAGCAAAGATTAAGAGAAAAGAGATTATACCAACTAATAAGGGGATAAAAATATGAGAACTTGCATTAATAAGAAACCCAAATAATCTCCAAGGTTGTCAAGCTTGGATGAGTCTTCAAAAATCTCTTCAATACAAGACTAATAAAACTAGATTAATATAAAGTTTTACAAAAGATTAATATGAAACTAAAACTAGAGATGAAGAGAGTCTAAGTAGGGTTTTGAATGTTCAATAGAGGTCTTAAAATAATCTAGGGTAGTGTAAGATGCTTAAACAATACAAGGGAGAAGTATTTATAAGGTTACATAAGTGAAGGAGGAGAAAAGAGTGACCCGTGGCTTCAGCATGCCCGTCCCGACCGAAAAAAAACGGTCCCGCCCGGGACGGAAACCTTCTCGGCCGAGACGGCTTAAAACAGTGGCCTGCTCAATTGTGCACTCCTTCCCGACCGGGAAGGCACTTGATCTCGGTCCGGAAGGTTCTGTAGGCCTTCAATAAGAGCTCTAAGGTTCATCCTTTCTTCTCATGGGCTTCTCACCGATTCACGGGGCTCGGGATTGAGTTTAAGTGGCTCGGGAATGGGTCCCAAGGTCTCGGGACCAAATCCAAGGCACCGAGTGATCGTTCCTTCTCTTCGTTGGGTCCAAAAGTGTATGAAACGAGTTGGAATCATTCTAATTCTCCATGAACGGTATTGGGAACCTAAAATGAACTAGAAGAAGCATAAGTAGCCCAGAAATCGCTCCTAAGGAGCGATTCCACAAGAGAAACCGGGACCAAACACAACAAATTAGGCACTACTAACTACACTTATCAAAAGACTACGAGGAAAGTAAAGGGCGACAAAAAACTGACTTTAAACGGGGCAGAGACGCACGAAATCAAGGAAGGAAGGAGGGTAGATGTGTCGAAGAACAACCATGACGACAACAGCAGCAGAACAGAAGAAAAGGAACGAGATTAGAAGGAGAAAATAGAGGAGGCAGGGGTCGAACAAAGGACATTCGTGCGATGAAGCACATGGGTGATAAAGGTTGATGATGATAGTGCGTGAGTGAAGACATGGGAAGAGCAGTTTCATAAAATGGAGAGGGGAGAGCGGCAGAGTCTAGAAGCAAAAGTGGGATTTTACCAATTAGGGTAGATAAATAAGCCTAAAATCGAAAATAAGGTATTGGGTCAAAAGTCGGTCCATAAGAAACCCGACTTGAAAATAAATGAGTATAAACATTCGAGACAAGCTCAAAGTTAGTGAAAATAAATAAATGTGTATCTCGAGAATAAAATAGATTTTGGCGATAAAACAACGTCTCACAGGAAAATTAATAAATGTTTGATGAAAATGAATTAAATTGATTTCTCGAGGAAAAATAATAATAAATCTTTGACGAGGCTTTAATTAAAATGAACTTGCAGCTAAAAGAATAGATAAATTGACACGAAATCAAAAATATGTTATAAACATAAAAGACTTTTCAAGGCAAATAGAATTTTACGAGTTCAAACAATTGAAAAATGAATCTATTTTATAATTATTTTAAGAAATACGAATTAAATTGTTAACAGAATAATATAATAATAAAATTTAATTAATTTAATTTATAAAATTAGGGGTGTTACAGGTTGATTTGGAATCCTACCTTGTATGATGTGCAGCCTCCTTCTTTAGAGCTTAGCTTATACATTGTAGGGCTACTTACAGACCTTCTGGTTAATGCTTTTACGACACCATAGTGTATGGTTACAATGATGGAGATGGTAGGAGGAAGCTCTGGCGGCAACTTCAGGATATACCTGCTTTTATTCAGGGTCCTTGGGCGGTTGGGGGAAATATGAACACCGTTATATCTCATAATGAACGTTTAAGGGGACAGACCAAGCAAGTGGATATAGATGAGTTTGTTCATTGTTTGTGTAGGTGTGACCTGGTGGATATTAAAGCTACTGAGAATGGCCCTTGAGTCTTCATATAACCCGTTCCAAAATTGTTGAACAAGGAACCATTGTGATAGACCATGGTGAGGACAAGAACGGATCAAGGCTTTGAATCTTTCCCACGATTCATAGAGGCTTTCTTCATCACGTTGTTGGAATCCCGTGATAGAGGCTCTCAATAGATTTGTCTTCTCCGGGGGATAGAATTGTTGGTAGAAAGCTAAGGCTAGCTTCTTCCAAGTATCGATACCAAGAGTTGCCTTGTCTAACCCTTTGAACCATTGCTTTGCTTTACCGATCAAAGAGAAAGGAAATAATACCCTTTGAAGCAGGAAGTTAATTCAAGGAAATACAGTAGATTGAACAGGTTCTTGGTGAATGAGGATTGGGCTAATCAATTTGAGGATTACCAGGCTCATATTCACCCGGAGGATTTGTTTGATCACACACCTTGTACGGTGCAAAGTGTTAAATTGGAGGATAGGAGGAGATTTAGCTTTAAGTATTTTCAGATGTGGGGAGCAGCTCCTTTTGCAGCTACTGTTAGTAAGGCATGAGAGATGCATGTATCTGGGACAAAGATGTTTTGCTTAGTTAAAAGACTCAAAAACCTCAAGAAAGGGCTTAGGAGGCTTAATGGAGAGCATTATTCTTACATTGAACAGTAGGCTAGTAAGGCGACTTACCATCTAGAAGATATATACAAAATGCTATTGCAGAGGGAGGCCTTACTGAACAACTTATGATGCAGGAACATCATATCACTTGGAGTATATGCGGGTCACTAAAGCAGCGGATAGTTTCTTAACTCAGAAGGCAAGGTTTAGTGGATGGAGGAAGGGGATGCGAACACTCATTATTTCCATCAATCTATCAAACAGAATTTGACTAGAAACAAGGTTACTCGGGTGAAGAATTTGAAAGAAGATATATGTTCTGATAACTCTAGCATTCAGGATGCTTTTCTGGAGTTTTATAGGGGTTTACTGGGTGCTAGGAAAGAGGTTCAGTAGGTTCAATCAGTGGTTATTGATCAGGGTCTTCGATGTACTGTCCAACACCATGAATGGTTGTTGAAGCCTGTAACTGATGCAAAGGTAAAGCAGGTGGTATTCTCTGTGCTTGTGGACAAAACACCAATGCCAAATGGATACTCTAGTGGGTTCTTCAGGGACGCTTGGCCCCTTATAGGGAATGAGGTCTATGCAGGAGTTAAAGATGTCTTCACATCTGGGAAAATTCTGAAGCAGATCAATGCAACTAACATTGTTTGGGTGCCAAAATGTGAGAGGCCTGAACTGGTAACGCAGTTCAGACCCATAGCGTGATGTAATATGGTGTATAAGGTTGTACACACTCAGATTTGGACCTAGTGGCTGCGGGAATGCCCAACAAACACCCGATGACGATCGGACCGCAACGCGACATGAGATTTCGATGTTTTAGATAGTTTTTCTATAGAACGTATCAAATAATTACTCGGAAAAATTCAATTAACATCAAGACAGCCTTAGTCGTGCCATTACAGTTGCATTGACACTAATTAGAGTTAATTCCGACACCGGAACTCCGAATCGGTCCCGAAATACATAAAGTCAAACCCGAGTTAGCACGTCGCGCCAAACAAACCTTGGAATGCGCACCTGAAGCCCACTCGGCGCAACAGCGCGCTAGGTCAAGGGGAAGACTTAACCCCCAAGCAAAGGAAGGATACGCATCTTCTCAGTTTAGAAAAGTTTCAAAATCATATCTTCAATCCCAGGCGCCTCACTCCGAGCGTCCTGATTTTCGTGCGCACAGACCTAGGCGCCTGAGTTTTGGTGCGCCTGGACTCAAGCGTGTCACAGGGCGATTTGAACTATGCGAGCAACTTTAAATACCCCCCCCCTCACCTCATTCATTCGACACACAACTTCTCATTCTCTTCTCCCTTTACTCATTACGAGTTTCTTAGCTTGGGCTCGCACTCCGGCACCCAAAGCCAACGATCCACTCGATCATGGTCCCGATAAGCGAAATCGATGCTACTCCTCACCTTCATGCACTCCACTCGATCCCGAGGTGCCTATGTTAGACTAGCTACTCCGAGTCTAGCAACGGAACTCTGCCGGATTAGTCGCAGAACGAGCAAACGGTAACGGAACTCTGCCAAAATCACAAGGCGAGCTAGAAGGATCCGTATTTGTCGCAGAACGAGCAAACGGTAACGTAAAATAACTAAAACTGAACAAAGTGATGGTCGGGTTCCGTATTAGTCCAAGTGCTCACCTTATTAGGTTCGATGCATCTTAAGCAGAATACCAGGTAAGGTATACCACGAGAACAACTAATATCCGTATTATCACGTTAAAACTGATTTGATAATACGTATAATATTGGTACCCTCTACCTTACTATGTGCGTCTTTTCATGGCCTTCTTGTCACGTGAAATCGCATGCAAAGAATGTAAACACAACTAATTCGACGACAAAGCTTACTTGTCCTTAAACAACCGACATAGCAAAGATATAGGGTTAAAATAACGCATGTTACAGTACTTCCGCCACAACAAGGGAACAAAGTTATCAGCCCACCGATTGATTAGTAGAGGCCGCTATGTGCGGGCGGGATTGGGTGTCAATGTCTAATGAACGTTGGCTTCCCAATACGTACCCTCACCCCTTACTCAGAATCGATAGTTTCCGGATGTGCAAAACCATTGGCAATGAGTGTCATTCCAGCCATGGAGTGCTTAAGGGTACAAGTCTTTATCTTTAGGTCCCGTGCCACTCAGCTTTGAGCCGGCTAAGGATCAAAATTGACTTGAACGGTTTCCGAGTCCCCATAATTGACTCGGTGGCGACTCCACAAATTGGCAACGAATTCGGTTCACTAAAAAGGTCGCCTTGCCAAACATATCGGCCTTTAAACATTTACAACCACGACTCGATCGATTCAAACAGAAACACGGGTGCCTGCACCCGTCTAGTACAAGTCCGAATCGTCATCCAAATCGAGGTTCGAAACATCACCCCGAATGTAAGATCGGACCGGCCCCCGACCAAGAGGGGGCCGCGTTGGTTGCCGCCGCGATGAAACTGGGTCGGTCCAGCGCGGGCGCGTGCGGGGCGCTGTGCGGTGCGAACAGACGTTCACAGTTTGGCGACTCCGCTGGGGATTTGGAAACAAGTTTCCAGCGGTGGTGTAACTCGAACCAGGTCGGTCAAGCTCATTTCCTAGTTCCTTGTTGTGGTCACTACATGTTTTGGCCCTAAAAAGCCCACCCTAACCAATATTAGGACCAATCGACCTTTTCGCGATAAGATCCTTATGGACAAGCGGAGAGATCCTCAGTTGACGCTCCGGCCGCCTAACGCGCATCCCGCAGATATACAAACGAACGGTTCTAAGTAGACGGTACGACACTCATCTCCCCAAGTGACCTGTCAACACCTAAGCAAAGACCGTTCGTGGGCGGTAGCCTACCCTAACCAACCCGTGTCTGCATCCTGCATGAGTGTACACATTCCTAGTTATGTCTATTGTGTTTGAACTACCCAAATAAAACACTAAAATCTGGATTCAACTACGACAACATATTCAACCGCACTTAACTCTGTTTTGGAGAAAGAAACATCTTCTTTTCAAAACTACTATTTGAGCGCCGATGCTCTGGCCAAATTAAAGTTATTTTCAAAAACGCTTTAAACACCGTCATCATGACAGATTTTGCACTCACTACTTTCAAAAGACCGTTTTGAGCGCCATCACCTTGGCCAAAGTAAAACTCGTCAACAACGAGGACCGTTGATGTCACCAAACTTCCAATTAATAGGATCAAGGAACCCTATACAGTTACATCTTATTTTTTTCAAAACATTTTTTTCGCACATACCGTTAACACAACCGAAACTTCAATTAATGAAGTCAAGGAAACCAAAACGGTTATACCCTCAAAACACTTCTCACAATACACCACTACTAGAAAAGATGGCAAAGAAATCATCTTAAAATGCCCTAAGACACCATTTTGGAAATCATCATATCATTAAGAACACATGCATAAGGTTGAGACCAAATCACTTAATCATCTTATGTACAGTGCATAGGTGGCAAACTCGTTGGGTCTAAGCAACTATGTGGTAAAAACATTAGTAACAGCTATCGAGATACGTACATTGAGATATAATGAGTTAATTAGAACTTCTTCATTCTTTTCCCCTCTTCTCCTTTGTTAGCACTGGGAGTGGTAAAATACACTAGTTCTCTGTTCAAGAATGGCAGGAAAATAAACACGTTAACAAGGTCACTCTATCAGCCAAGCAAAATTGTGAACGTCAGCATATAAACACGTTTCACACGAATAAGAATCGGCAACAAACAAACATCAACATACGATCCAACAGATGTTTATTCACATTCAGCACAGAAGACTTCTACATACATCAAAATCTAACAAAAGACGACGAGAAGTAAATTACCCAGGAATCTGTTCAAGAATGGCAGGAAAATGCATCTGAATGTAGTAAGTGCATGTACAAATGGCTAACAATACCACTGTAAAAAACAAATGAAAATTAAAAAGGGCTGATAAATTCCCAAACATATTTTCGTTAGCATCTCAATTTTAAATTACAACCCCTAAATCTCACTGTACTACACCATTCAACCACAAAAAAATTAAATGTAATTGAAAGGTAAAATGTATAATTACCCTATTGATCCTTCACTATTCGTCCCCAATAATGTCTTTAATCCTGTATCTGTTGCCCTTCTAGTATCTGTCGAAGCGAATTCCTGGCGTGACACATGATGCACAAAAATAAGCATGGATTGAATTTGAGGGATTATAAAATAAACAGTCTTGGAACATCCAACACATTTCACAAATCTTCAACCTTCATAAGAATGAAAAAAATACTTGTCAAATAAAAAAAAATTGTAACAAGTAAAAATCTAAAGTTGCATAAAGGATTACTAATCTATATAAAGAATGCATAAAGCTTACTAATCTAAATACGAGAATGTAAACCTCATCCGGACAATAGCTCAAACAGAAACTTGAGGGCCAAGAAAGTAAAATTTATATTCTAAGTATGATGAGAGAAACGTTGTTGACTTTAAAGTAAACTCGGATTTGTAAAAGAAATAAGTTAGCCCTAAACAGTACAATCATACAACACCGAGGGGTGTTTGGTTAAGCTTGGAATGAAATGTAATGAATTAGCCGTATTCCAATGTTTGGCTAAAATATTATGAGTAGTGATATGACTGAGAGGAGAGAGGACTTACATACCAGTAGTAGGTTGTTCATCACTGATGGTGAACTGAACTTTCCTTGCCTTGTTTGACTTAGCCAAATCATCATCATTTCTGTTTCCGTTTCGGTTTTTTTTCCTTTCAATGTCGCTGAGAAAACATACCAGATCATATCAGATCCTATAGGCCGCCTGAATAATGCGCGCTCAAGAACATCTATGATTGTTAATCGAGAAGAAAAATAGTAAGTCCCAAAATAACATTGATCACACAATTATGAGTGTTTTAATTGAAAGACAACATCGATGAAAGTATGTCAACCAAGAATCAAACAAACACCTGATCGATTGTAGGGCAGTTTACCCGTAGGCTCTCCATCTCCAATATCATCAAAAACTGACCAATGACATTATGAAGGGTGAGAGATTATAATAGAACGTGCACACAAGACAAAGAGCTCCAAGCAACACAAAGAAGTAAGTAATTGTGAGTAATGACACTCTCTTCCTGCTCCTACGAAATCGTCTCACCCATAAATATTGTGAAGAACACTAATAGTCCGTTGAAATCAGAGCATGGAAGCTGTAATCGTGGCTATATATACGTTCACCCTTCTTGCATGGTTGCTACTTGCTTCTATCATATCGTTATTGTACTGCTTTTTTGTTATTTCTTTTTTTATTAGCGTAATGTATCCCATGTATTTACCTTGTTTGGTGTAATTATCAAGAAAGAGTACGTAAGAGTTAAGACTAACCTAGAAAAATCAAGAGAAGAAAGTAAGCGATCAATTTAGAATTAGTATAAATAGAAGCATGATGTATCATTTGGGTGTATCAAATTCACACAATCATATAAAAACATTTTCATCAAAACTACCTTTCCCAAACCTGAGTCCTTTGACGGACTGCTTGATATAAAGAAAGTCCGCCCAACTGCCTCCCAGGAAATGTCATCAGATTCTCTGAACCGGGTGCAAAAAAGCGGACGTGGGGACTCGGGTCGGAGTGCAGCGTAACTAAAAGAGCCGCTTTGCATTCTCTTAATTACTCCCTCCATTCAAATTCACTTGTCTCATTTCCTTTTGGCACATTTGTCGAGACGCGTTTTACACTAGCGATATCTTTCATTTTACATTAGCAAAAATTATAAAAATTTGATATTCTTAATGTGCTCATAAAGACGAATCAAACAAAATCCCATAGACTATATTCTCACTTATAGATTGTCGAGAATATCAAAGATTCCCCTCAAGTGTGAATAGTGTCAAAAAATGAAATGAGACAAGTGGATTTGAATGGAGAGAGTATCAGTTTAGTATGAAGATAGTATGAAGATAGTTCCTTTCCGCAATTCTGAGTAAAAACACATACGGTCAGGTCATGACTACAACAATCTGAGTAATGATCGTCATGTTTATCTATCTAAAGTCTAAACTCTTGTATGCTCGAAGATCTTCGTTCTACAAAAATGACATACATTCAGAATAACTTCAAAGTAATAAATAAAGCGCAAAACACTTGAATCGTGACTAAAAAGGGATTTTATGACAAGAATATCCGACAATTCGACAAATTACCTACGTTCACTTCTTTCCATAACGAGACCAGAGCATAACACGACAAAACTATCAACAAAATCCAAACAATATTCCAACGACTTCTCCCGCCGCTTGCATGAGTAACAAACCAGTACAAAATCGCCAAAAACGAACCTAATTACTACAACCCCTCAAAATTCTTATCTTCTCCAAATCCTAGTCCGAATTCAATCTCGAACTACTATCCCTAATTCAGCCTCCTACTTTTCAAAACCGTATTCTACGTCACTGGAAAACCACCCCAATCAACCTCTCAAATCCGAAAACACCACACACATTCACAAATCAATGGTGCCGGTGAAGCTAATAATCACTACGATCACCAATCAGTCCTCCAATTCACCATACAACTGAGCACATAACCAAACAAAAACCGCACGAAAACGAACAGTAAATCACATGAGTTTGCACACCTCCATCATCAATCAAAAGAATCAATCACCATATTCATTTCATCCTCATTAAAATTGAAATTCCCCCAAACAATTCACAACAAAATCAATCATAAATCCAAAATCCGTAAATGTATCAATCAAATTCAATAAAATCGTTCACGTAAACAGATTAATCAATCTACTCTGATGGTTAATATACCACACTTCAAAAAAAATGTCGAGTTAATGAGAGCATACCACACCATACGATAAAATACGATACGATACGATACGATACGAAATGATAGGGTACGAATGCGCGGAGTTTGAGTAGGAATTTAATGGCGGAAAAGAGGAGGTGGTTGAGAGAGATGAGGAATCGAATTGAGGTGGAATTGGGGGTGAAATTAGGGTTCTAGGTTGAGAAAAGAGGCTTTTGAAATTAGAGTTACAAAACTTGCCTGGAGAAATTGTTTCCTAGCTTGATTAACACCATTCAATTGAGCTTCACAAATTAAGCACCAAGTCGAAGTTGATGAATTCGATGTGAGATTTGATAAAGGATTGATACAGTAGTACGAAATGGAGTATGAAGAATTAGGAAATGGAGTAAGAAGAATTAAGAAATTAAATGGAGTCATACAGTAGTCCACTAGTACAGTACTACCGTAAAAAAATTATATTGCTTAGAAATTATTTATTTGTAATGGTGTATTTGATATTGGACTACATAAATTTAGAAACTTAGACATCATTTATTTAAAATATGGTGTCTTTGGTATTAGGGGTGTTCAAAAAGTGACCCGGACCGGCAAATCCGACCGACCCGGACCGTATGGTCCGCTCCGGACCGGCTACATACCGGTCCGGTCCGCGGGTCTCCAAAAACATGGTTGCCGGTCCGCGGTCCGGTCCGGTCCATACTTAAAAACATTATTCAAATTTAGTGTATTTTGCCGGTCCGGTCCGGTCTTAAGAGGGTTCGGTCCGGTCCGGTCCGGGTTTCTTTGTAACCGGTCCGGTCCACGGGTTTGGATTTTTTGGTGCCGGTCCGCGGGTCAAGCCGGTCCGGTCCGGGTTTGGACCGGTGAACACCCCTATTTGGTATTATACTACATAATATAATATGTTTAGCCATCATTTATTGGAAAGATGATGTCTTTGGATTAGATTGCACAGGGTTAGAAATCATTTGCTTGAAAAATGATCTCTTTGTTATTAAATAAGAGATCATTTGTTTGGGAGAAATGATTTCTTTGACCAAAAGCGCCATTGATGATACTTAAATGGTTGCTTATTAATGATGTCTTTGGAGCTTATTCTAGTAGTGCACCACCCCCACTGTCGAAATGCCAGTTAATGGAGTCGACAAGCATGGGTCGCCCATTTTAAAAGTTTTTTTAAAAGAAAAGAAACACTTTCGCTACCTAAATTCTGTAATAAGGATTTAGTCACACCTTCAAAGCACCGTCACAGACGCCACAAACACCGTCTACCCCACAAATATCGAACTAGCTAATCAATAGTAGTCTCGATAAAAGCACAATATTACTATTTTCAAAACCGGTTCCTTTAGAACCGCACTTCTTCTGTAAAATCACCACTTACACTTTTGCTATCGTCGAGTCATCGATGATCACGTAGCAAAACCTTTTCGACACATCACGAACAATGTCACTACACCATCGTAACACCAATTTAGGAACCCTGCTTTTCAAAAGAAAAGGTTTTATATTCGAGACCCATCCGTTTTCAAAAACATCAAAACTCTTTGATTCCGAGCCGGGATCATGATCAATTCCTTACGTCGTACTACCGTATGATTAACTGTCTGTGTTAGTTACCAGGTCGCCTCTATTCGAGGTCTTACATTTTGGGTCGTCTCGTCTCGAGAAGTCCTCTCCTTTAAGTCTCACTTCCGAGATTTATGTCAAATTGTCTCGTTCCAGAGACACGAGTCTACTGGGCATTTCGCCGAATATACCGAGAGTCTAAAGCATCTGAGTCCCTAAACCGATGACCGCAAACACGCGCAAATCAAGGGTCTCATTTCCGTGTTGCTCAATTATGAGCACTCCTCGAGTCTCTAGGACGTCTGGTGAACCCGCCCTCATCAATACCACCTTTTCCACAGTCATGTCGGGAGATTCAAGCGTGGACGCAAGTAACCATAGTAGGGACAACGCCGGACTATCCGCAGATAATACCATAGGAACCCTAACCAACCTGATCCGGGACTTACATGTCACCATCATTACCGTGAACCCATCCGTAAACAGCATAGACTCTCGTCTAGGCGACTTGGAGGATAGGACTTCAGATGAACACCATAACCGGGTCCTCAACGAGGTCTTTCTAAACTCCATCCCGCTAAGAGGTGTTCCCGCCGGAGTCACCCCTAATGATCCCATTAACCCACCTCAAGACGACATCCTACAGTCTGCCGTAAATCGCATAGATTTCCTTGAGAGTCAAATGCGCCTAAACCAGGGCAACATGTCCACCTCGAAAACAATAGGAAGTTCGAAATGGTAAATGACTAATTACCAGAAAATATTTCCCTAGCCGACATACCCAAGTTCAAGGGAACCAAGGACCCCCTCAACCACATTCGAGCCTTTAAGAACTACATGGTCATCAAAGGGGTCAAACCGAGCCACTTCGCTAGGATATTCTTCTCCTCGCTAAGGGACACGCTTAGGTCTTGGTTTTATTCACTCGATCTCAAAAAGATATCCACCTTGGATGATATTTCCATAGAATTCGCAAAACAATATGCAGATAGTTCCGAAACGCAAGTCACCATTAGAAGCCTCGAGGTCCTTTCCCAGAACGAGAAAGAAGGCTTCTCTAAATTTCTAACTAGGTGGAGGAAGGTTAGCACCCAATTAATAAACCATCCGGACGAAGCCACTTTAGTAGAAAAATTCGTCAATAACCTCAGACCCACCTATGCTTGTCACCTTAGGTACCAAAACATCCACACCTTCAAGGAACTCTCCACCCTAGGAATACGCCTAGAAGACGATATGAAAAAGGGAGTATTCTCCAAGATAATGGGGAAAGGTTACCAGGGTCCAACCACATCCACAGGAGCCCGATCCTATGGGTCATCCGGGAGTACAAAACCGAAGAAGTACACCTAGTCAAACCAGCCACTAGAGGGAGGACAAACTTCACCCCTAGAACATTCTCCAAATTAGGCATCACATACGTCGAAACCCTGAAAAGACTAACCGAGCAGGAAAAGCTTGAGCCCATAGGTCCTACTACGGACCCACCCGCAGACAAAAGGGCGAAGACATGGGATGCTAATAAGTATTGCCATTTCCATCGTGGCAATGACCATGATACTGAATCTTGTTTTCGGCTTAAACATGTCATGCAATATATGATAGAAAATGGGACAATCCCTCTCCCTCCATCCGAAAAACCAAACAATACCACAAATCCGTTTAGTGTTCATGCCATCTTTGACGACACCAACGACTGTTCCCACCTCAACCCTCTAGAAGAGGACATCCTCAATATCAAGGATGAACCAGACAGTCATCCAGAACCCACACCCATCAACCCTGCGGAACATGCGACAACAATCGAAAGCCTAGCTCGCCTAGTCTCACAAATACACCCCCTACTGTTAAGAATTGAAGCTAAGATAGCTCGTATCGAGGAAAAGCTCGAGGAATCCCCCGAGCTTCCCGCCTCAGAATGCAACGGGTCAATTACAGGTAATAGCATAAGCCCACCTGAGACTCCAGGACCGAAGAAAAAACACACCCAAATCGGGCTTAGCAACGCATCCGCGCTCCGAAGATTATCATCCCTTCGCCTCCTACGGCCCATAGGACCAATGGCCAACCCCCCACTAAATCATAGATCCCGTCATTGGTCCAAAGTAAAGTACTGTCATTATCATAGGGGTAACGGCCACCACACAAAGTCCTGCACACTGCTAAAAGATAAAATCGAAGGGTTAATAAAAACAAGGGTCGTGAAAACTGCATTGCTGACAAAAAGACCTACCCGCTTCCTAACGAACACCTACGAGGAAGGAGGTCTCCGACTCCTCAAACACTTCGGGCTATTCTATGACCAAGCCCTAACAATGTTAATAACTGACGGACTCCTATCCCCCCTAACTCCAACACCCGATCCACCGCCAATAAGAGGTCAGTACATTGGAATGGTAGCAAGTGGTGTCGATATCACCAAGGCCGAGGTCATGACATTAGTGAATGTCGTGAATTCCGATAGCAAGTCTGTTACCTCATCCAAGAGGAAATATTTGGGGCGTGCCCAGAGTACGAGAGCACGCGAGTGCCTGCCTAGGCTAACAAATCCGTACCTGAGTCTGAGTCTAGTTCATCTTAGGGCCTAAGATTAAAATAATAATAAATATTTTCTTTTTTTACGCATCGAGTCAGGGAGGTGCGAAGGGACCTATCCTCCACCTCCCCCACCAAACAAAATCACGGGCACCTAGCCCGTTTATATCAATAAAACAAATCTTCTTTTACGAACACGCCTCGACAATCGATCAACTTTTTTAATAACGCACTTTATCGCTTGAAACTCGATACTATGCCACTTATCGATAACAACAAATCAAAGCGTAAGGGCTACAACGTACAACCCACTTATTTTCACCCTAAAAAGAGATCAGAAACAATAACTTTAAGCTCAACCCACAACAGACTCCCTAAACAAAGAACAAAACACGAGAAACCTACAAAGCCAACAACCAATAGTTTACACATACCCATATTGGTCAAACTAGACTTCCCCGTTACCAACAACGCAGCCGAATACGAAGCTTGCCTAATAGGACTAAAAGCCGCCGTAACTCTAGTAGTTAAAAACCTTAGAGTACACGGAGATTCATCCCTAGTAGTCAACCAAGCCACGGGCACCTGGAAGGTATATAGCGAAAGTCTAGCCCCGTACCAAACCGAAATAGAAACAATATCCCAGGAGTTCACTGAAATCGACATCATACACATACCCCGCAAAGAAAACCAATTCGCTGACGCCCTATCCAAACTAGCCTCATTAATAACATGCCCGACAACCTCTTCTCTATGCCTATCTGCGTATAAAGGAGTGATCAACCGGCCTACATCCATAACTTTGAAACCGACGACATCTCCGAAGAACCCTCATACAAAGGAATCCTTGACTTCAAAACCAATGGATCATACCCACCCAACACAAACACCAAAAATAAAAGAGCCTTATGAATACAAGCCGTCCATTACGTCCTAAACCAAGGACTACTATACAATCGAACCCCACAAGGAATACTCCTTAGATGCATAAACAAAACCCAATCCGAGAAAGTCATGGAAGAAGTACATGATGGGAAATGCGGACCCCATATGAATGCACACCTATTGGCCCGAAAAATAATGAGACTAGACAACTACTGGGATACCTTAGAGGCAGACTGTAGACGTCACGTCCGTCACTGCCACAACTGCCAAATATTCACCAACATCCAACACCTACCGTCATATCCTCTCCATACCATAACCACACCCTGGGCCTTCTCTACCTGGGGAATCGACATCATAGGGAAGGTACACCCAGCCTGAACCAGCGGACACTGTTTTACACTGGTGGTCGTCGATTACTTTACCAAATGGGTAGAAGTAGCCTCTTACACCACATTAACCTCCAAAGAAGTAGTCAAATTCCTAAAAAAATAACATCATCTGCCGCTACGGCATACCTCACAAAATTATCAGTGATCAGGGGGCTCATTTCAGGGCCGACACCCAAAAACTCCTAGACAAATGCAAAATCCAGAGACATAAATCCTCACCCTATAAACCTCAGACAAACGGGGCTGTGGAGGTCGCAAACAAAACCATTACCACAATCCTTAAGAAAATGATAGACAACTATCGGGATTGGCCAAACAAAATACCTTTCGCATTATGGGGATACCGAATATCCTACCGAACACCCACTGGAGTCACACCCTAGAACCTAACCTAAGGCTCCGAAGCCGTGCAACCCATAGAACTAGAAATATCCTCAATAAGAATACTAACCGAGAGAGGCATTCCCGAAGAAGAATGGAACCAAAAATGTTACGATGAGCTAGAACTCCTAGACAAGCGTAGAATACGTGCATTGTACAATGTGCAAGCCTACCAACAACGCATACATTGAGTCTTTAACACACTAATAGAAAAAGGTGGAATTGCGTCTCCCCATTAGAGGCGTTTTAGGCAAGTAGCTGCAAATAATTTAACTTTATTTTTAAGAAAAAATACTTGGTTGAGTCACTTTTAGAGGATAAATTGCAATATATGTAAAAAAATTTAATAAGAGGCGTCATCCCTTATTGACGCCTCACCATATTCTTAAAAATTGAGTGCTGCTGCATCAAGTTTGACGCCTCCCCATATCCTTTATTATTTTAACTTTTTAATTTATTAAAAAAAAGAAATGAAAGCAGGTCAACCCACTCCCCCTTATTCAATTGATTTATCCCCAAACCCTAACCTACACTGTCATCCACTTCTCCCTCATCCTCGACAAAATCCCTCGACGAATCCCGCCCCAGAAACTGCCGCAGGTTCACCGGAGTTTTCAACTGCTCATCCCCAGAAACCCGTCGTAGGCTCGCTGCTCATCCACTCTTTATTTCAACTGCTCGCTGCTAACCGTCTTTCTGCTAGGCCGACGGAGAAAAAAGAAACCCAAAATACTATTAACGGAGATACTGATAATCAAGGTAATTCCTAATTGTTTTGGACTGATTTTTGTTTGTTTCGGACTGATTTGTGACAAAATCCCTCGACGAATCCCGCCCCAGAAACTGCCGCAGGTTCACCGGAGTTTTCAACTGCTCATCCCCAGAAATCCGTCGTAGGCTCGCTGCTCATCCACTCTTTATTTCAACTGCTCGCTGCTCGCCGTCTTTCTGCTAGGCTGCCGGAGAAAAAAGAAACCCGAAATACTATTAACGGAGATACTGATAATCAAGGTAATTCCTGATTGTTTTGGACTGATTTTTGTTTGTTTCGGAGTAATTTTTGTTGTTTTCATGCTTGATTTATTGAGCAACTTCTATTTCAAAATTCAGTTCGTTGGTGATGGCAAACTAATTCGTAAATCGTGCCGGCGAACTGCGAATCTGGTAACACTGGTTTTAGTGCTGTAGTTATGTTGTGTGTGACAATAGTGGGAAAAGGTGAGATGTATGGATTCTGGTTACTCTAGTTTAGGGTGATTGTGATGACAATGTATTGCTTGACAAACTTTCGTCGGATATTTGGAAACTTGTTTTTTGTTCATTGTGTGTAGTTAGTTAAGAAGTAGATACATCCGGGCTCAGGATCTTACATACATACATACATAATCCTACTCAGTTCGAGTCGTATTTCTTCTTCTTTTAAGGTACACGGAAAGAATTATCGTCATGTTTCTTCTGAATTTGAGTTTCTTTGCTTATAATGAATGCCAGATGCATCCAATGTTCAAGGCTTTGAGCTTAATTTTTTTAAATAAAAATAATACTTACTGGTTTACGAATTGGATCGAGTTAAATTACATCAGGTTAAAATATGTTGTAACTTGACTTACAAATTGATGCATTTCAAGTCAATTCGGGTTGCTTCGAGTTACAAAGTTATGTATTTTTAGGTCAATTTGGGTTGAGTTGAGTTTGAGATGAATTTGGTTACAAGTCAACTCGGGTAGAGTCAATTTGGTTCGGGCCAATATCATTTTGGGTCCTATTGGGTTCTTGGTTTACTTTGGGACGGGGCAATTTGGGCTCCGTTAATAGTATTTCGGGTTGTATCGATTGCAATATCATGTTGCTCCGTCTATTTATTCTTTTGCCTTTAATTGAAGCTCTTGTATTACTAATTGTTTGTTAGGGTTGAGGCGAGATTTCGTGTTACCATTTATGAGAGCACATCAGTACATCATTGCCATATGTATGCTTCAGACCTTCAGTAAATTGGAGCATTATTCGTATGCCTGAGCTGAGATATGAAGGTGTTAGGTGTATAGTATATTGTATGCAAATCCAAATAGCTAAAGAGTAAAGTAGTTTATTCACCCTTGTAGTTATAAATAAAGTACACAAATAATTTGTCCTAATTACTTAAATTTTTTTTCATTTTGAGTTGGAGTTCTCTTTTTGTTTCTTCATGAATTGTTTGATCACCTGGTTTTGTCCAAAATTGTAGGCAAACATGAAGTTGATATAATTTGAGTTAGGACTTAGGAGGGAGGGAATAGATATAATGTGAGTTAGGAGGCCAAGTTGGTTGGAAATCTTAGAACTTGAGAAGGATTAAGGATCATTTAGTCATTTCACGTCTAGATGGACACACTACCCAATTTTCAAATCAATGAATGCTACTTCACTGTAAGACAGAGTTTTGTCTGATGAGTGTTAGACTTAAAATTGAAAAGTGGTTATTATCTAATTCTTTTGATTTTTGTTCTCCCAAAACATACAACAAACGAACTAGAATTGGAAACAGAATTTGTAGTATATAGGTATGATGTGTTTTTGTACGACAATCTGTGTGTTTCTAAGGTTAAATTTTATCTTGGAGTGAAAATGATTGTTGTTTTGTGAACCATTTTACGAGGAGCATAGTCAAGTATTACCCATTTAAGGGTGTGCTCAATATGTGTTGATGATCTTGAAATAGAGGATGCATATCATGTTAAGCAGCATGCAATATAATCTGCTCTTGAGAATCTATAACTAGAATTGTGACATAGAGCTCCGTTTTTGTAATTTTGTCTTATCATATATATATATATATATATATATATATATATATATTCGACCGATTTAAGACTAAAATGAATATATATACCACTTCATTTGATATTAATGTATCATTTAAGGACCTAATTGGTGTATTTTTAGCTTTCTATACATGTGATGGACCGCAATTGGATGTATGGTAAGCGTAATTCAAAGGAGTTTAAGAAGGAAGTGGAAGAATTTTGTAGAGTTGCACTGGATTATGCCAAAAGTACGGGCGATGAGGGTTTTTATTGCCCGTTGATTGCTCTAATGTGGAAATGCTTAACGATATAAGGTTGTTGAGGGAACACATTACTTGTCGTGGGTTTAGGATAAATTATCACATATGGATATGGCACGGTGAAGGAGGGGTTTACAAGGAAAATACCAATGTAAATGATCAGGTGAAGAAACATCCCGAGACCGTGGACCATGTAACGGAGACCAAAGACCTTACAGAAACCGAATACCACGTAGAGGATGATGTTCTAGTTGAGGATGATGTAATTGGTGACGAGGAGGAAAATCTGGGTGATGACGGTGATGAGGATGACAATGATCGGTTAGACGAGATGTTTGGTGATGTTGAAGATCAATTTAGCAGTCGTCGTAATGTATTTGAGAATTTGACTGAGGCATCTAAAACACAGTTATATCCAGGGTGTATCAAGTACACTAACACTACTACAAATCCCTTGGTTTCTCGACGCTTAAAAGTTCTCAACGCTTTAAAGTGTCGTAAATTTAATTCTCGACGTTTTCAGAAAGCGTGGAGATTTTGGGCGTCAGGAATTCTCGTCGCATTTTTGTGTCATCGTTCTCGACACATTAAAGCGTTGAATATTTTATTCATGACGCCTTTTTGCGTTACCACATGTACCATAAAAAAATGCAACCTCGACGCTTTTCTATGTCGCAATGTTTTTCCCGGACAATTTTTTTTCTAAGTGCAAGACATTCTACGGTTAAAAGAGTCGAAAAATAGTAATATAAAAATCACTTATCGACAATTTGACATCGTAAAAGCGTTGAGAATCTTTTCACAAATAATATATTAATAATATATTTTGATCCAAGATCTGACTACTCCTTGCAATTGCAGATCGAGCTGACCTTATTGTTAACAATTACTCCGTATAACAATAACTACGTACAAATTAAATTAATAAAGGTTCATAAAACAAACACTTAATTATAATAATCTCCAATCATACATTCTCAATCAAGTAAAGTTTCATAAGACGAACACCTAGAATAATCTTCATCCAATCATATACGAGTATTTCGCAATCCAAAGTAGCAATAAAAAAATTCTGTACAATTATTATTTAAAAAGGTACGTCCCTTCGTCCAAAAAAACATTCAGTTTAAAATGTCCAAGTTCAAAAAAGTGAGGCGATTTTGTCATCTATCAATTCCACCATCTCCCTTTTTGTGTTATAGAACGTCCTGCAATGGTAAAAAAGTATGATAAGAAATACTGAATATACTATATAATGAACCATAAATAGGTGGGAAATATAAAGGCATATTAGAGAAATAAAATGCCCGCGGATCAGCCATGCTATGCAAGATTGTCTTCGGCATATTTGCACTATCAATAAAGGCGTACTTGTCTGTTGAGAACCCGTTTCAACATACGTGTAAGTATACGAGAAGATTGGCCAAAAACTGTTCCAAATTTATAAGTCGAACGACATGGGGAAGAAATAACCTGAATAGACAACTCCAATGATCTGATAAGTGATTCTGCACTTGAAATTTTCTTTTCAAGGATGAGGACATGCGGATTTTCTAGTTCCTGTCAAGGCGATTCTTAAGGGGTAAGTCGAGAAATATAAATATCAGTCAAAAATGGAAGAAAATAGTTCTGTATTTCTACTGAAGGTTGCTTACGCATTTTTGAGTCTTCTCATCAGTAATGAAATAAGGAGAAATATAACCCTCGCAAGCTTCATTCCTTCCACCACTTCCAACTCGTTATCCAACGTGTTACCATCCTGATCATTAAGGGCTTATTAATTTTTATTAACTTTCACAAAGCAATCTGACAGGACTAGTTACAGATTTGAAATATTCGAATAGTAACTTACAGAAACAGTAATAACACCTTCCTTGCACACTTTCTCCATCGCCCTAGCGAAAAGTTCACCTATTTCACGCTTGCCATTAGCAGAAATGGTAGCCACCTGTTGACAACAAATATCATCAGTTCACAGACCAATGTTCCCATAAATACCTTCTCGTATACAAACAGTGAATTACACTACTGTGTAGCATTACAAACAACCCCACAATTAAGTACGTTTACCTGGGTGATCTCCTCTGGCGTGATTATCATCACGGCCCTGCTCTTCAGATTAGCTACTACAGCATCGACTGCCATATTTATTCCAGTGCGCAAGTCCATTGCGTTGACACCAGTTGCTATAGACTTGCACCCTTCCACTAGAATTGCTTGTGTTAAGACTGTGGCACAAGTTGTACCTAAAGTATACAAACAACACCTCAGATACAAGATTCGAAACTAAGTCGATCATGGTATAGTGGGAGGTTTTAACACAATTAAGGAGTTAAATATAAAAGCAGAAGAGGAAGATAAATACTGTCCCCTGCAACACTGTTGGTAGCCTTCGCAACCTGTTTCACAAGCTCTGCACCGAGATTCTTAGTCCTGTCATTGAACTTGATACTTTTGGCAACTGTGACACCGTCGTTAGTAACCTTGGGACCTTTATATTCCCTTTCAATAACAACGTTGCGACCCTGTAATTACATCTAAGAATATATATGTTACATCTAGCTGCCACTCTGCCACACACGTGAAATTTATGAATTCAAACAACGACATCAGAGCCTTAATCTCAAAAAGAGTTGGGGTCGACTAACATGAATCAATATCTTAAATCGTCATCCAAAAAAATAAAAATAAAGGTATGAATTCAAATATTCTAAATTAAAGATTCTATTTTGCTGCTCTCCTCAGTTTCATTGAAGATGAAACTTTCGACTCTTGGTGATTGCACTTGTGATGCTTCCTAGATTTCATTACAGAAATCATACATGACAGTACGATTGTTGCCCTCATTGTCACTTAGACTCGATCAGACCACCCTCATCATACAAATACTAAAAATATACTCGAATTAGAGCTACATTTCACTAACAACCACCAATGATACAATGTGCCCCCTACCAAAAAGGCAGTGCGAGCATTAAAATCATACCTTTGATCCCATAGTCACCTTCACAACTTCAGCTAACTCATTAACTCCTTGAAGCATCACAGCCCGAGCGAGCTTCAGTACCGAAATTAATGTCTTTTGCAACATAGTTTCTACTGCTAATTACCCTACTATTCACCTACAAATCCGCTCTTAGAAAATAAGCAGAATTTTCGACAAAAAATGTAAATTACTAGATGTTGGTTCTTAGGAGAGAAAAACAGACAAAAGAAAGACAAAAGGAAAATCAATGAAAATATGTAAAATCCTTGTGTCAAGACTGTCAACTGGTGCATGTCTTTTTTAGAAGAAGAGGTGTGCCTTACCTTTCTAAATGATAGTTGACCTACATAAATGAATGTCAGACGTATTTGTAGTATTAGACGTATTAGTACTATCAGACGTATTAGTAGTATCAGACGTATTAGTAGTATCAGTAGTATCAGACGTATTAATGTATGACAAATCTATGTAGCGAAACAAGGATACTAGAAGGATAACATATTAATGTCCTGATCACCCAAAAGGTTAAATATTAAGAGAATTTAACTGATAAATATAAGTAGTGCAGCGAAAGATACTTAACAAAATCAAAAAGATGTCACTTGGAAGGTTGTCAACGACGTTGATCCATAATTAAAAAGCAAACATACCATTACTCCCACAAGAGTTCTAACTTTTTAATCATCTAATAAGTTAACTTTATAAGCTCAGACTCATCAGGATTTGACTTCGTACATATTAAATCTTGAACATCTTTTGATACCTGCAGTACCAGTACAGTAGAGCTAGGTTGAATGAAAATGAGGGAAAACAAATACCAGTAGAAAGATAATGAGCCTAATAACTGAATTTCACTAAATATGAGACTAATCTTGGAAGATAAGTTTGTATTTATAAATTCATAAAACAAATATAGTGAGGGAATTTACTTACAACAGCAGCAAACCAATCACGATTTGACTTAATAATAAAAACCTCAACTTTCTCATTGCATTATTGCATTGTTTTCAAAAAAAAAATAACCTTGTTACTCTAGCCTACAAGAAAGGTCATTCTAATACTCTTCCCATGGACAAAATAATGGGATATCATAAGACATCCCATACATATACTACAAGATGCTAATAAGGTTGTGTCAATTAGAATGCTTAGAAATGATTTTTTTATATTTCACTTTGGTAGTTGAAGAGCCAAATTTATTTGACTCGGCTATTTAGACAATATATAAGAATGATCAATTCTTCATTAAGTATATACCAGTAGTCATATATTTATAAGAACAAATGAAACAAATGCTAAGAAACACTTTTGAGAAACAACACCATGTATATTGGTTAACATCAACCTTATACGTAGTATATAGTATCATTTGCTTATATCCAGTGGCGGAAAATGAAAGATCAAGTTTCAAAAAGGAATTGTTAGGTAACTACATATTCTAACTAAATACTTCGTAGTTGGTTATGAGCAATAATCCAGACACACAAGAGTAAAGAAATGAATAGTAGTTAGTAAGAAGACCTTAGATCAGGTCGACGTTGATAGCGAGATCATAATGATGAATAAGACGACCAGCAAAATGTTCGGCTGATGAAGATCAATATCACCTAAAATGAAAACAATGAGCTTCATATCAATAAACCCGATTACTTTTGCAGTACAACTACTCCTAAGTAAGCCTGGATATATGAATAGAATAACAAATAGTTTATCAGTTGTGTCGAAAGTTTTCTTAGCAAGTCCAACTTCAGGGATTTAATTACATACTAGCTGATATTGTATTCAATCAGACATGTATTTCCTTCCCACTTCAAGTGTCATCACCTAAAACACATATTAAACTTAGTAAGTGCAAGATGATCAATACTTTGTACGAAAGAGAAAGTATTCATCAAGCAACAACCATGTCAGTTTGTAACATAAATAAAAGAGCAATAAACAAGCGCACCAATGACTTCAAATACTTAATTAGTGCGAAGTTCACCCTTCCTCTACAACTTGTGTTTATCATCCAATTTCTAGAGTTTAGCTTTACAGATTAAATGCTAAAACAACACTCTTAATAATATTTTTTTTTTTTGGGGGGGGGGGGGGGGGGGGGGTTAAAAGTCATCTCGGCTCATCGGCCAATTTTTTCTTTTTTTATGAAAGTTCAATCCATACTCATCACTAATTACCCAGATGTAAAAACAAAGTTGTGGAATATGAATCAAATAAACTGCCAATTCAATATCAAAATGAAACTAAACCAACTAAAATCGCATTTCATAAGCAAAACTTATAGAGTAATGAAATTACAATCTCAATTGAACAAATCAGTAACTAAAAATTAATTAGAAACTCAACAAAATAACCAAACCCACTTGCATAGATTATCAGGGAGGAATCTACTGAACAATAATGACGAAGGATGATGATGATCGGTCGGCCCACGTGCATATGCAAGAGAAAAGACACAGAATTCAATTAGATGGAGGAGCGATAGAACGCAGTCAGTTAGGGTTTTCATCATAAGAAAAGAGGTTTTCTTTTAGGAAAGCTAGGGAGCGGGAGAATGAAATGAAATTATCAAATGGGCGCGTTCTTTAACTTTTGGCCTAGATAAGCGGGTTTTTTTAATTAAAAGTGGAGTATTAGTAAAAGTAGGGTCGACGCATTTAAAAGCGTCGACTTTAAAGTGTCTAGAAAGTGAGGGATTTGTAGTAGTGTAAGTTTTCAGCGGTGCTTACATTTCTTAACATTAAATCAAGGAATGGTTGGATTGACATAGGCTTTACCGAATTGTTAGAAGCATTGCAAGATATGTTCCCTGATGGAAATCAAGTCCCTAAATCAAGTTATTATGCTAAGAAGTTGATTTGTCCATTGCGTTTAGGGTACCAGAAAATTGATGCATGTCCAAATGATTGCATATTGTACCGAAATGAGTACTCTCATTCTCATGAGTGTCCGCGATGTGGCAAGTCACGTTATAAGTTGCGGGATGGGATTAAGTTTGAGGCTTGTAAAAAGTATGCATCAACGAAAGTGTTATGGTACCTTCCAATAATACCACGTTTCAAAAGGTTATTTTCAATTAAGAGTGACGCCAAACATTTAAGGTGGCATACAGATCGAAGGAAGAAAGATGGGAAGCTTCGACATCCCGCAGATTCTCCTCAATGGGATATCATCGATAATAAGTATCCTGAATTTAAGAAGGAGGTGAGAAACTTAAGACTTGGGCTTAGCACAGATGGTATGAACCCGTATGGTAGTTTGAGTAGTTTACATAGCACATGGCCAGTCTTATTAGTGATTTATAACTTGTCTCCATGGTTGTGTATGAAACGTAAGTACATTATGTTGTCACTTCTCATATCTGGACCTAAACAGCCAGGTAATGACATAGATGTGTACCTTGCGCCTCTTATTGATAAACTGAAGCAATTGTGGACCGAGGGTGTAGTGACATTTGATGCTTATGCTAAGGAAAACTTCAGGTTGCGGGCTATGCTTTTTTGTACTATCAATGACTACTGATAAGTGTAGTTTGTAGTGCCTATTTCGTAGTGTTTTGGTCCCATTTTCCTTGTGGAATCGCTCCTTGGGAGCGATTTATGGGCTACTTATGCTTCCTCTAGCTCGTTTCAGGTTCCCGAGACCATTCGTGAAGAGTTGGAGCGATTCTGACTTAATACATACACTTTTCGGAGCCAACGAAGTGAAGGAACGATCACTCGATGCCTTGGATTCGACCCCGAGACCTTGGGACCCAATCCTGAGCCTCCGAGACCCGATCCCGAGTCCCGAGAATCGATGAGAAGTCCATGTGAAGCAAGGAGGGACCAAAAGGATCATATTGGAGGCCTACAAGACTCATCCCCGACGGGTATGACCTCAACCCGTCCGGGATGAAGCGCACAAAAGAGGAGCTGCTGTTTTGGGTCCATCCCGACCGAAACCAGCTCCTCCCGGCCGGGAAGGGCGTGCTGCTGCCGCGCTTTGTTTCCTTTCTTCTCCCTTCCACTTGTAACCCTATATATACTCTTCCCTTGTTATGTTAAGCTCATGTTCTTCACTTCCCACTAAACCCTAGACTATTTTAGGTTAGATTAGCTTAGATTAGTGTAGATTAGTCCTTAGTTTATCGTTAACCTTAGTAATTAGTCTTGTATTAAGGGAATTCTTCAAGATTCAACCAAGATTGAGAACCTTGGGAGATTGTTTTGGGTTTTTCTTATTAATACAAGTTTCAATCTTTCATCCTCTTCTATTAGTATGGTATAATCTCTCTTTTTTCCTTCTCTTAAATTTGTTTTATCATTCAAGTTTCAATCTTTAGTTCTTGTTTATTGTTTTGTTCATCATCTTTGTTAGTTTCACATATGCTTGTTTTGTTGTTTGAGTTGGTTTATCTTGTGAGTGTTAGTTTTCCTTTAGATATGTTTGTGTAGATTCTTGCTAGGGTTAGCAAGGTGATTAGGGTGTTAATAGGATGATTAAGGGTTTGTTGGAGATGTTGGTGCAAGATTTGGGTTTCCTCTTGGTTTGATCCATGGTACATGTTTGTTGAAATGCTTGAATGACTTGTATGCATATGCTTGTTTTTCTTGCTTTTCTCTTGTGGGTAATAGTTTGCTTGTGGGTTTGGTTCCCTCACTAAGTAGCGAGAGCCCGGTGAGGACGACCCCTAGGTCGGTCTAAGTTGCGAGAGCCCGGATGCGACCTAGGACCCGATGTCACGCTAGTAACCCCGTTTGTTGTTTGTGTCGCCAAGGTGGGTTTTGGGTGGAACCTCTAGGTGAGTCTAAGTTGCGAGAGCCCGGACTATACCTAGATTACCCTACTACCTCCTTCACTCTAGCTCTTCCTCGACCATTCCGTTACCCCTTTGACCCCGACCTAATCCTAGTCCGTTTTCCTTAGTTGTTCTCTCCGTTACGGTAGTCATAGCCTTAGCCTTCTCCCCTACTTATCACTCTAGTTTAGTTTAGCTCGTGGACTTAGTCTCGTTTTTAGGTGACCTTAGTCTAGACGCCTCTTACCGTCCCCGTGGATTCGACCCGACTTGCCCTAGCTACCCACTAGGATTAGTTGGTTATTTATTTGATCGGCGGGATCCACGACAAATCCCACCATCAATTTGGCGCCATTGCCGGGGACGGTGCTAGTTTAGACCTTGATTGCCTAGTTACTTGACTTTGTCTTTTGTTTTGTGTTTTCCTTTTTTTTGTTTCTTTGCTTCTTGTGTGTGTGAAGTTTATTTCTCTCTTGTCTAGTGCCCAAAAAGCACTAGGCTTCTCACGTTTGCTCTTAGTCTACAGTTTGTGCTTAGAGGTGGTGACCATCTTCTTCTTGCAACTCAGAGCCGCTTTAACGGACGGTTGCTAGATTGAGAAGTCCTCAACCGAGTATGAGCTACGATTTTCGAGCGAGCATGGGGTTTGATCTAAACTCCCCACACATGAAAGCCGATATGAGCTACTCCTCTTCTTCTATGAACCAAAGCTATGACATGATGACTCCTAATTATTATTATTATTATTATTATTTTGGTAAAAGGTAAAAATTGAATAAATGGATAATTACAGAGTTTATGACCTTTCGGTCAATCAATTACATTCCAATTTATCAATCCAATTTCTATCGCTAGAAGATAACTTATCACTAGCACAATTCCTAATCTTAGTTTTCAATTCCTGTTTGATCCGAATTAGCACGAACTCAGGTCTGAGAATTAATTTCTCCATTCAACTTTTATTTCTTTCCTGCCAAATATTGTAAATAACCGCATTAATGATGCTATTCGTCACTTGCCTTTTAAACCTGGACCCTCTCCTCTTAACTCGCCATTCCTGTATATCAGTAGCAGGGATGTTTAGGCGTGACCACTCATTGACCAGACGGAGTAAACTATTATTGTATGGACACTCGCAGAACAAATGTTCGTGTGTCTCAGCCTGCTGTTCGCATATGCAGCAGGAGTCTTCATCCACAACTCTTAATTTCAGCAATTTCTCTTTAGTATTGAGTCCTTTATGTTGGTATATCCAATTCAGAAATTGATGCTTTGGCGTAGTCCATCTATTCCAGATGAGATGCCACCAATCGACTTCCTCTCCTCGCTCCTTTAGGTATTCGTACCCATTTCCGACCGTGTACTTCCTCCCTGTTTCATTAACCCATTCGGCAGCCTCATAGGCATGTTTCAGAGTATTCTTAACTTTGACGATTTTCTTCCATGTCCATGTGGAATCAGTAGGGGGCTCGTATTCCAGCCAATTAGTACTTTTGAGGTAAATTTGATGCACCCACATAACCCAAAGAGAGTCAGCCTTTGAATATACCCACCATACCATCTTTCCAAGAGCGGCTTTATTCCATATTAGATCATCTTTCAGTCCTAGGCCACCTTCCTTAACCGGCCTGCATATTTTTTTTCCAAGAGATCAGTGGTACGCGTTTGTATTCAGAGCCTCCATCCCACAAAAAGTTTCTACACAAGGCTTCAATGTTCTTTAAAACGCCCGTGGGGATCATGAAGATCGAAGCCCAGTATATGTGTAGCGTTTTGAGCACAGATTGAACAAGGACTAGGCGGCCAGCATAGGATAACTTTCTTGCCCCTAGCATTCTTATTCTTTCCATGATATTGTCAATGAGAGGTATACAGTCCTTTGCATTCAGTTTGGAAGGTTTAATCGGAACCCCAAGATACTTGGGGGGATCAAGACTCTAGTGGGTATGAACTTCAAGGTTATGAAAACGGCTACCAACAAGTGAACGATTACCAATCCTACGATCATGGTGACTATTACTCGAGTTATCAATGCGAACCCACCATGTTCAATCAAGATTCACCTTATGGAAGCCAATACCCCCCAAAACCCACCATATTACCCTCCACCCCAACCAAAATATGAACCCCATGACCCACAATACTACCAATCACCTCAACCTCACTACCAACAATATGATGCCCCACCCCTTGGGCATCATCAAGATTATCAAGGAGCTTTACAAGACCTCAATGACCACCAATCGTCAAACTTGGAGTTTTATCATTTGATTCTTCAATTGCATAGGAGCACAAAAGAAATGGCCATTCAAATGAAAAAGAAGCAAGATGAACTCATGGCCCAATTTCGAAGGGAAAACGAGGCGAGGGATGCTCGATTAAATGCAATATCGGTTCAAACCGTAATGTTTTTATCCCGAACATCACAATTAGATGAAGGGTGCCCACTTGAGAAAGAGGAGCCACCTAACCATGAAGCCGCCGATGTAGTTCCCTTTGGAGGAGAGATTTGCTTTGAAGAACCTCAATCGTCTACCCAAAAAGTGACGAATGAGGATATGACCCTTGGTGAAGACAACATTGGTGAGGAATTGGAGGAAGTTAGTGAGTTGGATGGGTTGGTAGAATTTGTGAAGTTGTTGGGTGAAATTGATGAGCCCAAGTTGCCCATGGCCGAGAATGTGGAAAAACATCAAGAGCCCCTTACTAGTACACCAAGCGATGGTTTGAAAGAGATTGAAACCGCCGGTGGAAGTTTCAATCCTCTCCTCCAAGATGATGTGGGGCCTAGTGATTAAGATGGGGAACCACAACTTGAGGAAAGTGTGGGGGTGTGCAACAAGGAAATGAGGCCATAACCGCTTTTTGTGCCTCGTTTCTTGGAAATGAAGCTTGCTTGTGATTGGAGACGATGCCTAGGGAGGAAGAGGTCGGTTAAGCTCGTAGGATGGATAGACCCTGGAGATGACTCGAAAGATGACTTTGGGTCTTGGGATTCCTACTTCTTGCCTCCACCTTGGAGGCCGTGGAGGTTGGCTAGGCTCGAGCGCTTCTTGGGCCTTCATTATGATGTTCGGTAGCGCGTTCGACTTGCTTCTCCATGCCCTTGAGGGCTACGGTTGAAGAAGAGTCCACCATCCTAGGTTTGACGGAGTTCCTAACGAACCATCATGTTGTATATTCCCCCTTCCTCTTCTTTAGAGTACTTGTGCTTGTATTTGTGTGTTTTATCTCTTGATTTTGGTAGTTTTGTGATATTCTTGTAATATTGGATTTTGATGAGCGATGTGAGGGAGTGAATTTGATGTGTATTTTGAGTTTATTGTGATAGGTGAAGTGAGGATGACTCCTTGAAAGAAATGGTTAATGATAGAGCTTGGGTCGTGAGTATGGAAGTCGGTTTTTGAAGCTTCGGTGAAGCTTTTGGGGTTTTGGAGGTCAAGAAGACCCATCCCGGGCGGGAAGGGAGCTTCCCGATCGGGAAGGATATGCCATCCCGACCGGGAAGGAGCCGTCCCGATCGGGATGGAGGTGCAAAAATTGGAGCTTGCTGGAGTGCCGTCCTGACCGGGAAGGTGGCTTCCCGACCGGGACGAGTGTGTCTTCCCGACCGGGACCATCCATCCCGACCGGGATGGTCCCCTTTCTCCTCTTTTGGCCTCTTCTTCGACATTTGAGCCCACCCAACCATTGTATACCCCCACCCAACCTCCCTACCCATCCTTGCTCATGTCATATGACCATTACACTTCATTTACATACCCTCACCTCCTTTCCCTTCCCTTACACCGAGTTTCACATCGAATCCCACTCCCCTCACACCATTACTACCTCAACCATGTGGTATTATCGAGAATGAAGAGGAATAGCAATGATGAAGACTAGCTATGTGCTTACATTGATTATTGAGACGATGGAGTGAGTAAGTTGCTAACCGATCGGTATGGCCACTATCCTTTCTTTTCCGTCTTTTATAGCTTGTCTCCCTTTGCATACTCCCCTTCCCTTATCATTTGTGTCGTGGTGGCCTTCGAGGCCTTGGTTTTGGTTGCTCCCGACTCTCGATGATGTGACTACATCGAGAGTCATTTTCAAAATCCAATTTTTACAAGATTTTCAATTTCTTTTTTTTGAGGATTTAGGCGGAATCCGGGCTAGGTGACTTGATTACACCTAGTCCTCCCCTCCCATTTCCTTTTATTTCTTTCATTTTATTTCTCCCCCTTTCCATATCTTTTCTTGTCTCGGCCCACGGTGACTTGACTACACCCCGGCCGGACACTTTCTACCCTTTTCTCCACTTTTTGATTTTTAGCTTTATTTTCGTAGTTTCTTTTATTTTGTGCTCCCATGCACTACGGTCGAGCATGAGGACATTGCTCGGCTTAAGTGTGGGGGAGCGATATTCTATCGTAGTTAGTTTTATTTTCGTAGTTTTTCGAAAAATCTTTAAAAACCCTGAAAATTTGAAATTTTTTCATAAAAATCAAAAAGATTTTCCTTTTGTGTGTTTTCCTTTTATGTCATTGTATCGTGTATTTGTTGTGTTGTGCGTGTCTTGCCTCCCCTTTTCCTTATAGATTACTTGAATCACCAATAGCTTTGGAGAGATTTCAAGACTTTCGGTAACATCTTTATCCCTTTTTCTTCTTTATCTCTTGTGGAGTTTGGAGGAGATTGTGATGTTGTGTGCTCGGGAGGAGCTTTGTAAAGTTTGGTTGATTTAGTGGCTTATTTGGAAGCTCGGGGTGGTGTTTGTGTTGTTTGTTTGTTTGTTTTGCTTGTTTTTGTTTTGTGGCCCTTTATCTCTTTTTCTTTCGTTTTCGTCGTGTCTTCGTTTTGTGTTGTGTTAGTGTGTCTTGTGTGTTTAAAAAGGTTTTTGAAAACCCGGTTTAGAGGCTAGTGTGCAAGTGTTTACTTTCCCTTTCTAGTAGTATAGATCGAGTCTTGGACTTTAGTCTAGTAGATTGACCCTAAATCAATGATTTCGTTGGTTTCTTACCTTGAGTCCACCTAGCTTACTAGGGATTTACTACGGGATTTGCACCTTTGACCATTATGACCACCCACGGTGTGAAAAGGCCTTGGTTACCGAGTCTTGTCCCTTAGGTGACCGTGTCTAGAATCGTTTGATTAGTCCAAGTTCTCCACCTTTTGTGGGTTTGAAAGGGGATGCGCAACCCCGACATACCCATTACCCTACCTCCTACACATATCCACACAATAAGTTGCAATTTGTTGAATTCTCCCTTTCTTGTCATACAATGAAATGCCAAAAAGCCAAATCAAGCCAAAACGGGCAAAGAAAAGAAAATGAAAGAAAATGAAAGAAAGAAAAGAATGAAGAAAAAGAAAAGGCACAAAAGCTAAAAAGAAAATAGAAAAGAAGAAAAAGAAATGGCATGGCAACAAACAAAGCAAAAATGCAAAAGAAAAGAGAAAATGCCAAAAGAAAACCGTCTCACAAAAAGATCTTAACCCCACAAAAATAAGCCTTTTTCCGACTTTAGCCGTGAAGGGCCTACCAAAGGACCGAGTCCCTAGGAAGGATGATAGCGGCAAAGGTCAGTCTTCCCTCTCTTTGCAATCATTTCCACTTTTTACTTGGACTAGTTAGGCGGTTTCGGACATGGGACGACCCTCTTGGCTCTTTGCTAAAGGGGGCGGGGTCTCACTTACCTACAGTGTCGACTAACACCGTGATTCATCCTTTTTCCATCACGCCGATCGTCCCGTGGTACGTTCTTAGAAGGTTAGTAGGAACCGAGGTAAGTTACCAACGTTTTTATTGCTTTGTCGTCATACTATTAGGGTTTTGTCCATTTCGGTTTGTATTGCTAGCATGGGAACGTTGTCACTTGCCTTGAGTCCTAAACCGGCGCTTCTTTCACTGCTTGTTTGAGGGAAGCGGTATTTCTTTTCTTTTGGGTGCAAGCTTTTGTGTGTTTGTTTGTATGTTTGTTTGTTTATGTGTTTTTGTGTCCGGTTGCATCCACAGTTTTGTCGCAAGACCTCACTTGCCTTGCGGAGAGCACTTACCCTCTAGGTGTTCTCGCGTGAGTTGAAAGGGCGTAGGGTGCGCTAATACCCACTCGGCTAGTTTAGTAGTTAGTATGTGCTTACTCGAGGGCGAGTAAGGGTTAAGTGTGGGGGAGTTGATAAGTGTAGTTTGTAGTGCCCATTTCGTAGTGTTTTGGTCCCATTTCCTTGCGGAATCGCTCCTTGGGAGCGGTCTCTTGTGGGTAATAGTTTGCTTGTGGGTTTGGTTCCCTCACTAAGTAGCGAGAGCCCGGTGAGGACGACCCCTAGGTCGGTCTAAGTTGCGAGAGCCCGGATGCGACCTAGGCCCCGATGTCACGCTAGTAACCCCGTTTGTTGTTTGTGTCGCCAAGGTGGGTTTTAGGTGGAACCTCTAGGTGAGTCTAAGTTGCGAGAGCCCGGACTATATGTTGATTACCCTACTACCTCCTTCACTCTAGTTCTTCCTCGACCATTCCGTTATCCCTTTGACCCCGACCTAATCCTAGCCCGTTTTCCTTAGTTGTTCTCTCCGTTACCGTAGTCATAGCCTTAGCCTTCTCCCCTACTTATCACTCTAGTTTAGTTTAGCTCGTGGACTTAGTCTCGTTATTAGGTGACCTTAGTCTAGACGCCTCTTACCATCCCCGTGGATTCGACCCGACTTGCCCTAGCTACCCACTAGGATTAGTTGGTTATTTATTTGATCGGCGGGATCCACGACAAATCCCAACATCAATTTGGCGCCGTTGTCGGGGACGGTGCTAGTTTAGACCTTGATTGCCTAGTTACTTGACTTTGTCTTTGTGTTTGTGTTTTTCTTTTTTCTTTTTGTTACGTTGCTTCTTGTGTGTGTGAAGTTTATTTCTCTCTTGTCTCGTGCCCAAAAAGCACTAGGTTTCTCACGTTTGCTCTTAGTCTACAGTTTGTGCTTAGAGGTGGTGACCATCTTCTTCTTGCAACTCAGAGCCGCTTTAACGGATGGTTGCTAGATTGAGAAGTCCTCAACCGGGTATGAGCTACGATTTTCGAGCGAGCATGGGGTTTGATCTAAACTCCTCACACATGGAAGCCGATATGAGCTACTCCTCTTCTTCTATGAACCAAAGCTATGACATGATGACTCCTAATTACTATCAAGCTTCTTGGGGGGATCAAGACTCTAGTGGGTATGAACTTCAAGGTTATTAAAACGGCTACCAACAAGTGAACGATTACCAATCCTACGATCATGGTGACTATTACTCGAGTTATCAATGTGAACCCACCATGTTCAATCAAGATTCACCTTATGGAAGCCAATACCCCCAAAACCCACCATATTACCCTCCACCCCAACCACAATATGAACCCCATGACCCACAATACTACCAATCACCTCAACCTCACTACCAACAATATGATGCCCCACCCCTTGGGCATCATCAAGATTATCAAGGAGCTTTACAAGACCTCAATGACCACCAATCGTCAAACTTGGAGTTGTATCATTTGATTCTTCAATTGCAAAGGAGCTCACAAGAAATGGCCATTCAAATGAAAAAGAAGCAAGATGAACTCATGGCCCAATTTCGAAGGGAAAACGAGGCGAGGGATGCTCGATTAAATGCAATATCGGTTCAAACCGTAATGTTTTTATCCCGAACATCACAATTAGATGAAGGGTGCCCACTTGAGAAAGAGGAGCCACCTAACCATGAAGCCGCCGATGTAGTTCCCTTTGGAGGAGAGATTTGCTTTGAAGAACCTCAATCGTCTACCCAAAAAGTGACGAATGAGGATATGACCCTTGGTGAAGACTACATTGGTGAGGAATTTGAGGAAGTTAGTGAGTTGGATGGGTTGGTAGAATTTGTGAAGTTGTTGAGTGAAATTGATGAGCCCAAGTTGCCCATGGCCGAGAATGTGGAAAAACATCAAGAGCCCCTTACTAGTACACCAAGCGATGGTTTGGAAGAGATTGAAACCGCCGGTGGAAGTTTCAATCCTCTCCTCCGGGATGATGTGGGGCCTAGTGATGAAGATGGGGAACCACAACTTGAGGAAAGTGTGGGGGTGTGCAACAAGGAAATGGGGCCAAAACCGCTTTTTGTGCCTCGTTTCTTGGAAATGAAGCTTGCTTGTGATTGGAGACGGTGCCTAGGGAGGAAGAGGTCGGTTAAGCTCGTAGGATGGATAGACCCCGGAGAAGACTCGAAAGATGACTTTGGGTCTTGGGATTCCTACTTCTTGCCTCCACCTTGGAGGCCGTGGAGGTTGGCTAGGCTCGAGCGCTTCTTGGGCCTTCATTATGATGTCGGTAGCCCGTTCGACTTGCTCCTCCATGCCCTTGAGGGCTACGGTTGAAGAAGAGTCCACCATCCTAGGTTTGACGGAGTTCCTAAAGAACCGTCATGTTGTATATTCCCCCTTCCTCTTCTTTAGAGTACTTGTGCTTGTATTTGTGTGTTTTATCTCTTGATTTTGGTAGTTTTGTGATATTCTTGTAATATTGGATTTTGATGAGCGATGTGAGGGAGTGAATTTGATGTGTATTTTGAGTTTATTGTGATAGGTGAAGTGAGGATGACTCCATGAAAGAAATGGTTAATGATAGAGCTTGGGTCGTGAGTATGGAAGTCGGTTTTTGAAGCTTCGGTGAAGCTTTTGGGGTTTTGGAGGTCTAGAAGACCCATCCCGGGCGGGAAGGGAGCTTCCCGACCGGGAAGGATATGCCATCCCGATCGGGAAGGAGCCGTCCCGATCGGGATGAAGGTGCAAAAATTGGAGCTTGCTGGACTGCCGTCCCAACCGGGAAGGTGGCTTCCCCACCGGGACGGGTGTGTCTTCCCGACCGGGACCATCCATCCCGACCGGGATGGTCCCCTTTCTCCTCTTTTGGCCTCTTCTTCGACATTTGAGCCCACCCAACCATTGTATACCCCCACCCTACCTCCCTACCCATCCTTGCTCATGTCATATGACCATTACACTTCATTTACATACCCTCACCTCCTTTCTCTTCCCTTTACACCGAGTTTCACATCGAATCCCACTCCCCTCACACCATTACTACCTCAACCATGCGGTATTATCGAGAATGAAGATGAATAGCAATGATGAAGACTAGCTATGTGCTTACATTGATCATTGAGACGATGGAGTGAGTAAGTTGCTAACCGATCGGTATGGCCACTATCCTTTCTTTTCCGTCTTTTATAGCTTGTCTCCCTATGCATACTCCCCTTCCCTTATCATTTGTGTCGTGGTGGCCTTCGAGAGTCATTTCTTTTCTTTTGGGTGCAACCTTTTGTGTGTTTGTTTGTATGTTTGTTTGTTTATGTGTTTTTGTGTCCGGTTGCATCCACAGTTTTGTCGCAAGACCTCACTTGCCTTGCGGAGAGCACTTACCCTCTAGGTGTTCTCGCGTGAGTTGAAAGGGCGTAGGGTGCGCTAATACCCACTCGTCTAGTTTAGTAGTTAGTATGTGCTTACTCGAGGGCGAGCAAGGGTTAAGTGTGGGGGAGTTAATAAGTGTAGTTTGTAGTGCCTATTTCGTAGTGTTTTGGTCCCATTTTCCTTGTGGAATCGCTCCTTGGGAGCGATTTATGGGCTACTTATGCTTCCTCTAGTTCGTTTCAGGTTCCCGAGACCATTCATGAAGAGTTGGAGCGATTCCGACTCAATACATACACTTTTCGGAGCCAACGAAGTGAAGGAACGATCACTCGATTCCTTGGATTCGACCCCGAGACCTTGGGACCCAATCCCGAGCCTCCGAGACCCGATACCGAGTCCCGAGAATCGATGAGAAGTCCATGTGAAGCAAGGAGGGACCAAAAGGATCATATTGGAGGCCTACAAGACTCATCCCCGACGGGTATGACCTCAACCCGTCCGGGATGAAGCGCACAAAAGAGGAGCTGCTGTTTTGGGTCCATCCCGACCGGGACCAGGTTCTCCCGGCCGGGACCGACCCCTTCTCGACCGGGACCACCTCCTCCCGGCCGGGAAGGGCGTGCTGCTGCCGCGCTTTGTTTTCTTTCTTCTCCCTTCCACTTGTAACCCTATATATACTCTTCCCTTGTTAAGTTAAGCTCATTTCTTCACTTCCCACTAAACCCTAGACTACTTTAGGTTAGATTAGATTAGATTAGTGTAGATTAGTCTTTAGATTATCGTTAATCATAGATTAATGCTTGTAATTTGGGAATTCTTCAAGATCTCCATTCAAGCTTGACAACCTTGGATGTTTGTTTTGGGTTCTTCCATTTATGCAAGTTTCCTTCTTTTCATCTTCTAGTATGGTATAATCTTCTTTTCCTTTCTCTTAATCCTTGTTCTTTCATTAAAGTTTGATTCTTTGTTGAATATATTGTTCATAGTTCATAGTTCTTGTTAGTTTGTTCATGTTTGTTTTGATTGCTAAGTTGATTCATCTTGTTAGTATTAGTTTTCCTTTAATCATGTTAGAGTAGTATCTTGCTAGGGTTAGTAGGGTGATTAGGGTGTTAATTGGATGATTAAGGGTTTGTTGGAGATGTTGGTGGAAGATTTGGGTTTCCTCTTGGTTTGATGCATATTACATGTTTGTTGAAATGCTTGAATGACTTGTATGCATATGCTTGTTTTTCTTGCCTTTCTCTTGTGGGTGATAGTTTTTTTGTGGGTTTGGTTCCCTCACTAAGTTGCGAGAGCCCGGTGAGGACGACCCCTAGGTCGGTCTAAGTTGCGAGAGCCCGGATGCGACCTAGGCCCCGATATTACGTTAGTAACCCCGTTTGTCGTTTGTGTCGCCAAGGTGGGTTTTAGGTGGAACCTCTAGGTGAGTCTAAGTTGCGAGAGCCCGGAATATACCTAGATTACCCTACTACCTCCTTCACTCTAGCTCTTCCTCGACCATTCCGTTACCCCTTTGACCCCGACCTAATCCTAGCCCGTTTTCCTTAGTTGTCCACTCCGTTACCGTAGTCATAGCTTTAGCCTTATCTCACTTCCTATTACTCTAGCTTAGTTTAGCTCGTTGACTTAGTCTCGTTTTTGGGCGACCTTAGTCTAGACGCCTCTTACCGTCCCCGTGGATTCGACCCGACTTACCCTAGCTACCCACTAGGATCGGTTGGTAATTTATTTGATCGGCGAGATCCACGACAAATCCTGACCATCAACTACCCTGCTTATGGTAATTTATCGGGTTATAAAGTTAAGGGAAAGAAAGCGTGTCCTATCTGTTCTGATGATATGAAATCAACGTACTTGCCTAATTCTGGAAAATATGTGTATATGAATCATCGAAGGTTCCTGAATCGCTTTCATCCTTATCGCAACAAAAAATTACCCTTCAATGGAAAAGTAGAGAAAGATGTGGCGCGAAGACCATCCAGTGGAAGAGAGGTTTATGAGCAACTAAAAGATGTTGAAAGTGTTTTTTGTAAGACATCCAAATCAAAAGACTCCGGAGGTTTATGGAAAAAAAAAATCAATATTTTGGGAACCTCTATATTGGGTAGACTTGCCAGTAAGACATTGTCTCGATGTGATGCACATCGAGAAGAATGTATGTGATGCTATTTTGGGCACACTTCTCAATTTAAGTGGAAAGACAAAGGATGGCTTGAAAGTGCGTAAAGACATGGAGGAAATGAAGATTCGTCCAAAGTTGTGGCCAATTGCAAAAGACAAGTCCAAGAAAGGCAAAAGTTCATCCTTCTATCTTCCCCCGGCTTGCTACACCTTATCAAAAGCAGAAAAATGACAATTTTGTGAGTGTTTGTACGGGATCAAGGTTTCTACAGGGCACTCATCTAATATAAAAAGGTTGGTGTCGAGGAATGATATGAAATTAGGTGGAATGAAGTCCCATGATTGCCATATCATGATGCAAGTATTTCTCCCGATTGCTTTTCGTGGGATTTTGCCCAAGCATGTAAGACTTGCCATCACCAAACTTTGTTCCTTCTTCAATACAATTTGTAGTAAGGTGGTAGATCCGGTGACATTAGATGCATTACAAATTGATGTTATCGAAACACTTTGTCAATTTGAAATGTATTTTCCTCCTTCGTTTTTTGACATTATGATACATCTAATTGTACATCTGGTTCGTGAGATCAAATTATGTGGTCCAGTATTTCTAAGATGGGCATATCCCTTTGAAAGACACATGGGTACCTTGCAAGATATGGTAAGGAATCCCGCCCGCCCAGAAGCTAGCATGATCCAAGGCATCGTGAATGAAGAAGTGTATGAGTTTTGTAGCGATTTTGTACAAAATCTTGAATCCATTGGTCTTCCAAGAACTAAGGATGATGAAAGGTATGATGGCAAAGGTTTGGTTGGTGCTAATGAGATTTCACCTCCTTCAGATTTAATGGCGAAGGCACACTTATATGTGTTGCAACAAAGCGAAAAGGTGGATGAATATTTGGAAAAGCATAAGCAAATTTTAGCTTTTTGTTATCCTTCAAAGGGTGAAAGGTGGTTAATGCAAGAGCATAACCGCACCTTTGCTAATTGGCTTTATAATGAGGTTACGCAAGAGTTGTCGAATTCCAATAATAAGGTACCTAATACGGTAAAACGGCTTGCATACGGTCCTAGAGAGAGTGTATGCTCTTTTGAAGGGTTTACCATTAATGGTTACACTTTTTATAATGAACGTCAAGATAACAAGTCATTATCAGTTCAAAATAGTGGTGTGACGATGGTTGCTTCATCAAAAGAGTTCGCTAGTTCTAAGGATAAATCTCTTATCGATGCGATACAATCATACTATGGAGTCATACAAGAAATATGGGAACTAAATTATGGTGAGATTAAGATTCCTATTTTCCGGTGTAAGTGGGTTGAGAGTCCGACGTGGTGTGCATGTAGATGAATTCGGTTTTACTCAAGTAGATATGCATCGCTTACGAGACTCAGAGGAGCCATTCATTTTAGCTTCACAAGCTAAACAAGTGTTTTATGTTGTTGATCCATGTGACCCAAGTAAGTCTCTCGTTGTTCACGGGAAGAAACGTATTCTTGGCGTTTGGGATGTTCTCGATGAAGATGAGTACAATGATTTTGTGGATATTCCACCTTTCTCGAATCCTGTCAATAACTTAGGTGATGGAGCAAACTTTGACACAATTTATATGCGTTTTGATCATGAAGAAGGGATTACGGTGGAAAACCCTTAAGCTTTGGTGAATGGTACAAATATAATTTTTTTTTTCCGTGAGATGCATTTTGTTTTGTAATTTTGTAATCTAAATCGTGTCTTTGGAATTTCAACTTTAAATTGAGTCTTATCAATGGTGACTCGTAATAATTTTGATCTTATAATCGAATTACATGTGTTTTCATCATATTAACGTTGACTTTTTTTTGTTTAGGTACTCAATCATGGTGAAAGAGGTGGACGATATGTTTGTCGAGGATTGCGACGATCATGAGAGTCAAAGTGGTGACGATTCTTTATATGATGATGAACTAGAGGATGATATGGGCGATGAGGAAGACATTGCTGCAGAGATAAGACGTAGAGAGGAGGATCGCAGATTTGATGACCAAGAGCTCATGGCTGATGTAGACTGAGAGGTATAGAGATTACTGAGCCTACAAGTTTATCTACATTATTACAAGAAGCTAATGTTCCAAAGAGTAGCGACTCGTTGAGAGGAAGGAGTGCGACGAAAGGACTAAAAGTTAAAGAACCTATGGTTTTGGAGTTTGTTGATCTCGGGAGGCCAAAGGGTAAATGGAGGCGAAAATATGGTCAAAATGCTGGATTTTGCATGCGTAAGTTTAACATAAATTGGAGTTGGAAAGATGTGAGCGAAGGAACAAAAAAGTTGCTTTGGGAAGACACTATCGTACGTTTTAGTTATAGCTTTATTAAACATGTAGCTTGGATATTGCTCGCATGTAGCCTGGTTAATTTAATAAATCAAGTTTCACTTAGTTATTTAGTTGTTTTGTTTGTTTGGTTGTCTTAAATTCGTTTGAACCATTTATTTAATCATCAATCATTTGTTTTGAATAGAATTTGTTCCATATTAATGACAATGAGAGAAAGAAGAAGAACTTCATGTCATTAGTGGCAAAAAGATTCAGAGATTTCAAAAGCAAGTTAGTTAGCGGGTGGATTACTAAGACGCGGAAGATTTCAAAGGATGGGAGGGAACCACCTGCAATTTGGAAGCATATAAAAGCAGAAGATTGGAAACTTTTTCAACAACTCAAAACTACAAGTCCAGCCAAGGTATGTGAATGACAGATTTCAAATATTTACATAATTCTACCATATCTAAGTTCATTCAAAGAACTGATGTTACTTTTTGATTTATCTATTTTTTTGTATAGAGAAAACGCGAGAGGGCTATTGAGTGTGCAAAAAAGAATGAACATCATCATCATTTGGGTCAATATGACTTTGACACCGCTCGAGCTATATGGATAGAGGATAAGTTTTATCTAGGGAGCACGTCTGCTGGAACGGACTCAACGGCCTCCGTGAGCATTGATATCAACCGAGCAGATGACTGGTACTGTGCTATGCATTCAAAAGATAAAGAAACTGGCAAATATGTAATAAAGAACCCTAGAACCGAGGAAGTGGCGGGAAAATTGGTAAGCACATCAGTACACTAATCTCTTAACAATGTCGTGTCATTCATTTTACTACCACTTGTTTTTATAGATGCTTGATAAATAATATTCAAACTTTCGTTCTCACCTAGACTTTGACATTACAATTATATCTATTATTTTAGAACATTATAGTATTTGACACTTCTTCACCGAGTTTATGTTTCTTTTGGAATTTTTCAATTGTCTTAGATCGAGTTTAGAAAGAAGGAAGCGGATGGAGTGATGGTTCCATATAGAAATGAGGATGCTTTGTACTTTGCCCTTGGTGAAAAGGAAGATCACCCAAGTCGTGCAAGAGAATTTGGAGGAGTAAATGTGAGCGTGAGAAATGCATTTGGGGTATCGGACAAAGCTAAAGTTTCAGTGAAGAGTTCAGAGGATCGTGATGCTCTAAAAAATGAGCTAAAAGAAGAGCTCAAAAATGAGATGGGACTGGAGATTCAAAGGGATATGAAAGAAGAGCTTAAAATTGAGATGAGATTGGAGTTTCAAAGCACTTTATCATCTATTTTGCAAGAAATGGGCTTGCCAACCGCAAAATTACATGATGTTGTCGAGAAGTGCACGGATAATGACACAAACCACCAGAAGCTTTCTATAGCAAAAGTGATTAAGGTAAAAATAATAAAACATAATATATTGTTGATAATAAGCATATATAGATTGATAACTTAAGCTCACAAATTTACTCAATTTGTAGGATGATACTCCTTGTCGTCTTTTTATGAAAGACCCTCAAAATGGATTGTTATATGAGGTGGCTCGTGGTAAGAAATTTCAAGGAGATGTGTGTCATCAAAGTGTAGTTGCATTGGATCATATAAGGGTAAAAATATATGTGGTTCCTAAGGAGTTTGAGAACCTTCCACTTCCAGTTCCCTTGCCAGCATATGATCTCAATTTGTTAATTGATGCGGTTGGAAGTTTTGTGCAATGGCCAATTGAATTAGTGAGGGTTGAGAGTGAGAGTTGCCTTGATGGAAAAGAGAAAGAACTAATGGGTAGAAACTCACATCTCTCAAAATTGTCAACTACGCCAATAAAAAATCATTCTCAAGAGTTGGTTGTGCAGTCATTAAGTCCGGATTGTCAATGGTTGTAAACACTTGTTAGTGCAATGGGCATAGGAGAAACATTTTCGATCCACTTTGATGCGGACTCCCCACTGTTCTATTCCAAAGAGGAAGGAAGATGAAGTGAACCAAGACGACCTGAATCAATTTCTTCAAGGGAGTGAGCTTACTATTCCAATTATGTAGATTTTTATGAGGTTGTGTGCTAACCTATCCACTACAACCACTTAGTTACTTTTGATTTATTGAAGTGTAACAATGAAAGCAATTTATTTGTTTCCAAGGGCATAATTTTAATGTATAATGTTTGTATAAGGCTCTTCAAGAGGACCTAGTGAAGGACAAAAGTGGAGTACACATTGGATGGTTATGCCCTGCCATTACGGCCGATGGTAGATTGATGAAAAAGATGGATGATGCAACATCGTATGTTAGTAATGCGTTCTTAAAGTCTACTGCTACTCTTAATGGCGATGAATTCATATTGGCACCAATAAGTGATAGGTAGTACTAATAAACCTTATCGCATCATTGGTTTTTCTTGTGATTTGTCATTTATTTAATATTTGAAACACCATAATATCTTTGTGTTTTCTCTAATGTAGTAAGCATTGGGTCTTACTTGCGATTTTTCCTCAAGCTTTCACAATTTATTTGTTTGATCCAATTACTCTCAAAGATGGTAGAAATTTACGTGTGAAGATGGTCATTGATTGGTAAGTAGAATTAAAACATTTATTTTGTTTCAACAAAGTTTTAAAAGTAATTAAATTAATCAACATTCAACATGATATCTAGTTTAGGGCCTTAAAGAAGTTCAAGATGAGTGGTGGTCATATAAAGATGAAAAGATATGAGCCATTATTTTTCTCAATTTTTGTTTACACTTTAATTCTTACAATCCGCAAAGTTTTGAAATTATGAATATTTTCTGTTCCGTGGTAGTGTCCTCAACAAAGTGGAAGTGTGGACGATGGTTTGTTCGTGATGCGGTTCATGTACGATATAGTTAATCGTTGCTCAACTGCAAGTGACTTTGAAAAGGTAAGCAATTGGCCAGTTAATCATTTTAAGTTTTCTTTTAATCGTTCTTGCTTAACTCCATGATCCTTTCCCCAATCATCTCATCAATGCCAAGTTATTTGTTTATCCGAGCTGAGCCATTGTTACAAGGTAATTTTAGAACATTGAAGGCATTTCAAAAGTAACCCTCCAACCTCCACAAATTAATCATTTTTATACGGTAGGCTGATGCGGAGGAGATGTCATTAAGTATATGTTGGGATATATAGTACAAAAGATGGTTTCTTTGTAGTGGTCAAATTATGTTTAATTTGTAGGCATTCTTTGTAGTAAAATTGCAGTTTGTAGTGGTAAAATTAGGTTAAATTTGTAGGCATTGTTTGTAGTAGTAAATAAAATTTCTGAGGTGGGTGTTTGTTTAATTAGTTCATTGCAAACTCGTTGATATTATAAGCTACCTATAATAAGCTACCTACGATCTTTTTACATGAATATATGACTTTATTATCATATATATGTGTTCAATCGATAATAATTCGTCGTTCTTTTGTGTTTTTAAGGTTTGGATCTCACAAAATGAGCAACCCTACACCTACGATGAAGATGAGATGAATTAATTACGGGACAAGTGGGCTACGTACTTTACGAATCGTTATTGTACTTGAAGTGAAAATTGGAGCATTTTGGCATGACTTGTGTGGTTTAATTGAGGTTGGAATTGTATCCATGCCACTTTTTGGACGTGTGAATGTAGGTATGTAGATTTGGATGGATAGTTCAAGTATATTAGTTAATTGGACCATTTTGGCATGACTTGTGGTTTATTTAAGGTTGGAATTGTATCCCTGCCACTTTTTGGACATGTGAATGTATGTATGCAGGTTTGGATGGATAATGTAAGAATTTTATTTGGTTTATTGAAATACAAATGGTTGCTGTCGAAATTATTAAAAAATTATATATTTTTTGAATAAAATTAATATTGCTTGCGACATTTTTTTGGAGTAGACGCTTCTAACGATCTAATTAAATATGTAAAATATGGTGATATTTGTGGCGTCGAATTGTAAATGATGCATCAAATTTTGGCTCTATTAGAGGCGTCATATACCAAAAGAAGCCAAAAAAAAGTGTCATTAGAGCCGTTTTGTCCATAGAGGCCGCAAAGTTTTCAGAGTATTTGAGGCGTCATATTTAGAAAAACGCCGCAAATAGTCCACTGTTTGAGGCGTCACTTTAAAAAACGCCGCAAATAGTCCACTATTTGAGGCTTCTAAACAACGCCGCACCATAATTTCCAATGTGCGGCCCCCCCGTATGAGGCATTATAAAAGATGCCTCTAATGGGGGGGTTTTATGGAGACTCAAATCCACGTTTTTCTACTAGTGACAAACGAGTCAAACCCCGAAACATACATGAGGGAGACTTAGTAGTCAAATCCATCAGAGCACCCCTTCCGGTCGATCCTAGAGGGTAGTTCAAACCAAACTGGGCCCCTACCTCGTCAAGAGAATACTCATGGAGGGTGCCGTGATCCTCATTGACCTAGACGGTCAAGAGTTCTCAACCCCAACCAACATAGACCAACACAAACGATACTACCCATAAACATCCCAACAACTCCATCATGATCTCTGACCTAGGGTGAAAACCCACACAAAACGTTTAAAGGTAATTCGCTTCAATAATTAGCATAACGAGTCTAAAGCAAAATCACTCACATCTAAAAGAACTACGACCATGGTTTGATTCCGTCTAAACACGGATACGTAGGCAACCCTTCCACGGGTACAACCAAAAAAATAACAACATCGATTACTCGATTCACATGCAAACGGTAACTTTTTCCCGCGCTCCGGTTAACGAGTGATTTCAATGACGAAGCACGAACGACGAGCCGAGGATGGAGTGAAAACCCGAAAGGGCGCTCTGGGCAAAATGAAGAAACGAGTTGCGAGCTGTCGTAAAAAATAATGAGGAGCCGAGGACGGAGTGAAAACACGAAAGGGCGCTCCGGGCAAAATGAAGAATCAAGTTGCGAGCCGTAAAAAAAACGTAAAAGAGGGCAAAAAAACAAAATAAAAGGTGAACCGAGGACGGAGTGAAAACCAGAAAGAGCGCTCCTGGTAAAATGAAGAATAGAGTTGCGAGCCACCACAAAAAAAATGTGCTTCTCATTAACAAAAAATCAGTTAAATCGAGCCTTTGTCGAGGCCCTTTACATCGAGCATCGGAAATCCGGGTATCCCGGAAAACGACAACGTGTCAAAACGCTGCAAAAACTAGTGCTAATACGCCACATAATATCAACTAATAGAACATAGTACAAGCGGTTGGGCTCCACCAGTCCAACTTCCTTCTCCCATCGCCATCTGGGTGTGCTTGTTTGGGTTTTTCACCATCGACCTCTCCTAACACAAGCTTCCACCACCCTAGCCAAAGGCGAGCTCAGCCAATCATACTTCCTCTCACCACTCACATTTTCAATATGGGTCTCGTCAGTCTCGGTCCGTATAGATGAACTGACGGCACTAGGATCGGGAACGCTGTCTTTGGTCAGGCATTTAGTGACATTACCTTGAGTCGTCTCCTTATCCTCTAGCATCGCAATCTTCCTAACTTTCGACTTGCCCTGTCCTGACGGGTGTCCGTAAATACCCCGTCGGAAAGAAGTAACGTCGATCGATCAAGCACTCTCTATAACGATGGGACGTGAAAATTTTTGTCCCCAAGATATCTTGAATTCCCGGAAAGAACTTTCCGTCCACGGGTCAAACTTAGGAACACCCTTAGCAACCTCCGAGGTGGTTTGCCTCAACCCCATTTGGTTCGACAACTCGCTCGGATAAATATAAACCGGATCCCTCAAGGATAATATCTGCATAACTTGAGTCGAAGACGAGAAGGGAAACCCGGTCTGTCCAATAATATGCCACCACGGGACTGTCCACCTGATAACCACTCGCCCATTAGCCAAGAAGGAATGTCATCCTTCTTCGGCATGACCATCACTCCATGCCTGCACCATCTTGCGACCCGTAAAGCCCTCGTAGCTATAACCCTTGACGGACCGAGGAGGGTTAACCAAACCAAGCCTCTCTTGTAGCCAAACCTGCACGAACCACAACAAAATATCACACTTCCGAACTAAAGCAGCCAAAAAAAACAAAGCAACAAAAAATAATAATACCCCACATACTTGCAAAATGATCCTAGAACCCGGAAAAGGAGCCTGATGCAGCCGGGCACGAGCATCGAGACCTAGGATAAGCTCACCTAGAATGACTAAAAAGGGTGATCGCCCGTGTTCCATCCCCATTACAACATCCAAAACCAAAGGATTACCTCAACTCACATGCACTAACGCATCTTCAAAAAGATAGTAACAAGCTACCACAATATTAAAAGCCCGCCTACAAGCCAGGGGTGAAATATCACGAGAAACCATCCGCGAAAATGTCCTAAAAAGCAACTCTAGGTCAATACCGGCTCTCACAAAGAAAACTTTAGCCTCCTCTAGCGAAGAAAGGTCCAAAAAATGACGAAACCTTTCCACAAAAGCATCATCTCCCAAAGGCACAAAAGGTCGAACCGAACGCCACCCGCCTATAACCTCTAGCTCCTCGGGAAGAGGACAAACCTTACCCCCAGGAAAAGCAAAAACATGAATTTTCACGTCCCAAAAACTAGAGCATGCTAACAAAAAGTCGTCTTGCACCTTAACTCGACTTAATGCGATAACCATCGACAAACCCTCACTTGGACAAACCTCGAGGTCACATTTCTTAAAAAGACCTGCCCACTCGGCAAAGAGATTCCCAAAACCCGATATGACTCAAGACAATACAAGGAGGCTATAGGCACACTATGGGTATTTTAATATGTCTAAAACAAGCACCCACAACCCGCATATATAGCCCTAATCACACGACAATTAGGAAACTACAAAAATTTCCATAAATAAGAGTTTGGCCGCCCGAGCCCAGGCGCCCAAATATCGAACCGCTCGAACCCGAGCGACCAAGTTTCCAACCGCCTCAGCCCATGCGTCTGAACCAAAGACCATCAACCTCCACAACACCTTGGAATTATGACATCAACCTCAACTAACCACGACAAATACCCCGGACATCAGAAACGACCTCCCGAATTCACTAATACCCTCCCCGAAAGCCAAAATGCCCATGCGAGAGCAACAAGGTCGCACGGACAACAATCTTCACCCGTCGGATCCACCAGACTTAGACGTCTTTTCATTTTTTTCTTTTAGGGGGATAAGCTACCCTACCTAGGCGTGTTGTAGCCTCTAACAACATCGTCAATTCGCGTATGTAGCCCAGTACAGCATTACCGTGAATATACAAAAATGGCCTAACATTTTTTCAAAATTGGTCTAACCCTTTTTGTTTTTGCCTCATTCTAAACATGAATGTCGAGACAACTGCACATGTCTCCTAACGCACTCAGTCTAAACATGTTATTTCTTTACATTTCACACGTCTCGAGTCAAACATTTTAATCAACGTACCACTTGATCCAACCCCCGGCTCAAACTAACGCATTTCAAAAATCCGAAAAACCGTTTTCGTACTCTCATGCAACCCTAACGCATTTTAGAGCATACTAAGACTATAACGAAATTGCAAACGAACAGGATTGAAGTGATTACTTGTCAACATTCCGCAAAACAGAAAAGTAAGACTAAATCAATCAATAAAGCACTGAAAGTTAAAAACTATACAAAATATACAAATCCATACACAAATCGAGTTCATAAACTAGGGAGGACCCCTAGAAGCTGCGCCTATAACTATCACGAGCTCACCGATGTTGTCATCCAGGCCTAAGTCCTCCAAGACAAAGGTAGGTGTCTCACTACCGTCCATTCCCGACAGCATATCTAGAGTAGTTGTCTCGGGAATCCCTCCAACACCCTCGGTGGTGCCCGTGACATGACCTTCGGCCTCAGCCTCAACCTCCCTCTCCATCTCAATCCCTTGCCTAGCCTCGCTCTGTGCTGAGGTCTCGCCTTGAGACCGAACTAGTCGCTCCTTAAGTTGGGCAATCTCGTCGTCCAGGGATTGCAAGAGCTGTCGTGCATCGGCCACCTCCGCCTCGAGCTCGGTCACCCGAGCCTCCAACTGCCCCACCGTGTCCGGGGTAGAGGTGATCAAATGGCCCAAGCCCATAAGCCCGGCCCGACCCGACCCGCTTTTTTTGAAGGGCTTGGGCCTTATACTATGGCCCAAAAAAGCGGATCGGCCCTAAAAAGCCCGATGTGTTTTTGGGCCGGGTTTGGACCACGAATTTGGCCCAAATTTTGGCCCGACCCGGCCCATACTTAATAAAAATAGATAATGTTTATTACTACTTTTTAAAGTTAGTGATAAGATTATAACTCTCTTTAGAAATTCTTATGTAGTTATACGTAATTTATGATTAATATCTCCGTAATATGATCATAATTACTCAAAGTAATACCCAATACAAGTATATATTATATTCATGTATATTTTATTAAACATTTTAAATTTGTTACATTATTAATTACGGAGTATATAATATTTAAATTGATTTAAAGACATTGCCACAATCGCATTGCTATATATATATATATATATATATATATATATATATATATATATATATATATATATATATATATATATATATATGTAGAGAGAGAGAGAGAGAAAGAGAGAGAGAGATGCAGGATCTGGTACATTTTTCATATTTGCTACAATTTACCTCTTAATTGTGACCATTAGATCTCCATGATCATGGGTTGAGATAAAAACTCTCTAAATCTCAAAGGATTTTTTTCTCAGATTTTTATCGTTATTTCATGTACAAACAAGATTATTTTAATGAAGAAGAATAGTTATTTTATAGTTAACTCAATTGTTTACTGAGAATAATGTTATCAGGTTATTTTAATGTAGATACGTAATGATTTCAATGTAGAAAGATATTTATTGTATTGAATAACTTGTGTTATTCCAATGTAGAAACTCAGTTATTATAACTCGTAGTATTGTATTGAGATGAAATTCAAATATAATTAACTTTATAATAATGTTATTCGATTTTACGTAGTTATTCTAAAGAAGAAACTCAGTTATTGTAATGAATATCTCATGTTATTATATTGGGATGACACTAAAATATAATCAGTTTTAAAATAATGTTATCTCATTTTACGTAGTTATTAGTCCAATGTATACTCAATTATTGTATTGATTGACTCGTGTTATTGATTGGGATGAAACATTTCGCATGTCATTGAGAGTGCACCCAGCGAAAGACACGTCACTGAAAGGCAGAAACAAAGAGGGTATTAGTTACAGTAGAAAAAAATAAAAAAATGTAAGTACAATAATCACATATGAGGTATAGAATAATTATAAAAACACTATAAAATAACTCTGGTTATAAAACATAGTAACTAATATAATGAAATAAGTTCAAGAATAATATAGAATAACCGCAATAATAGTATAGAATAATTAGAATAACATAATAAAATAATTGGTTTTTTTTATAGTAATAATAATGTACAAAACCAGAAATTCATGCTATGAAATAATATGTAGTTATTTCAATGTGCATATTCAAGTATTTCATTGTTCATATTCAAATATTGCAATATTCATAATTTCAATGTTTAATCATGTAATCAAAAATCTAGAAATTGATCACGAAATTGATGGACTTTCCTGTTGTCACGAAATCAAAATTACGAAAGATTCTGAATTTAGGGTTGTTATGAAGTTCAATTATTGTGCTCAATCTTTCACCCAAAAGTCTGAATTTTCAGGGTTCAAACTTTGGATTGAAAAAAATTGACAAAATGCAGTACGATTGATTTTTTTTTTTGAAAAAAGGCAGTAGATTGATAAACGCACAGTACGATTGAAAAAAATTGAAATAAACGCAGTCGCAATACGATTGATAAACGCATAAACATGTTTATACGAAATTGAAAAAACATGAAATTGAAAAAAATTTGAAAAAACGCAGTAGATTCTTCCAGAAAAAACGATTGAAATTGATACAGTACAAAAATTCTAAAATTGAAATTAAGCAATACGATTGAAATTGATCAAACGGTACAAATAAATTGAAATACAAAAAAATTTATCAAACTAACGATTAAAATACCTTATTTGGATGCAAAATTGTATGTAGATATTGGTCAGATGCGATTTCGGGACGGTTTTTCGTGAGATGCGAGAGGGTTTGAGCGTTTTGTTTCAGTTTCGATATAGGAATTTTTGTTTCAGTTTGGGTATACGGCTTGAACGTGGATTGTGTATAATGATGAGTTGTGGTTGAGGCTTCACTTCTTAAGTTTAATATTTAATCTTGACCCATGATGTAAATAGATCTGAATGGCTGCAAATTCAAGGTAAAATGTACAAGAAAATAAGGTGGGTAAAAGATCCCACTTCTTAAGTTTAATGTTTAATATATATATATGTATAGAGAGAGAGAGAGGGAGGATCAGGGGAGTTAGCAACTCTTGGAGAGTTGCTTAGTGTTGATCCCCTCCATCCATTCATCCTAATATGGATGGTGGATGGATGGGGTTCAAATATTAAAAAAAAAAGGAGACAATGAACTGACATAGCAGCGGTCGAGAGAGGGAAACATCCCCCCACCCAAATCAATCTCTACATTACTTCCCTCATACACTTCCCAATCCTCTCATTTTCAATTCATTTTTCAACTCAATTCATCTCTCTCTAACAAAACCGCAACAAATAATCACCATTAATAACTCCGACCACACCATTAATAACTCCAACCATACTCCGTCAACTACTCCGACCATACTGCGTTTTTAACCCAACATACTCCGTCAGTAACTTTGATCATCATACGAAGGTATCTTCATCTTCATCTTCATCTTCATGCTTCTTTTTCTTCATCATCTTCATATTCATCTTCATCTTCATGCGTCTTTTTATTTTTCATATCTTTTTTTTTGTATTTATAAAATTATTTCTTTATTATCCACAAAAAAAAGAACAACTTCATCTTTAAGATGAAATTTGAAGATGAAGTTGTTCTTTTTTTGTGGGATGAATGAATGTTGAAGTTGAAGATGAACAAGTTATTTAGTGCGTAATGTTCTTACAGAATTGCAAGACCACACACTTTCAGTTGTATAGTCACACTCATTATGTTGTAGAATCACGCAGCTGTACACTCATTGTAGTCACATATTCAGTTGTATAGTCACACTCATTATGATGTATAGTCATACTCTTTATGTTGTAGAATCACTCAGCTGTAGAATACCTTCACAATCATTTCATCTTCATGCTTATTTCACTTTTCATATTTTTTTTTGTATTTATAAAATTATTCATCTTCATTATCCAAAAAAAATGAAGATTAAATATGGATTAAAATGAAGGTTGAATATGAATGAATGAAGATTGAATATTTAATGAATGTTATAATTTGTATAGTCACACAGTTGAAGCTGTAGACTACCACGTTATAACATATTAAGTGTGACTGTCTATCATATTAAGTGTGACTGTCACAACCACGTTATAACATAATACAACGTGTGATTGTCCATCATATTAAGTGTGACTACCACGTTATAACTGTGTGACTGTCCATCATATAGAGTGTGGTTGTGACATTACAACTGTATAACTTTTCAAATTAACAAACCAAACAAAAAAATGGAATTCCAAATGCAAGATACCAAATATATATGTATGTACTCATCTTACCTCCTACATATTGAACAGAAATTTTCGACTGGACATTTTCGAGCACATACGAATCTTCAAGAAACAGCACCATTGGAGCATGGAGATGTAGAGGGTTTAGTTATTTTACACCATTGGAGCATGGTTTCTTTATATTTAATATTGTTGGTATTTTGTAGGGTTGTTATACTTATGATTGTTATATTTCTCAACAGTCGTTGTTGAGAAAGGTCACATTTCATTAAAGTTAGAGATGAATGCGTGCGTTGCAAGATTGATAGTGTGTAATATAGGGTTTCTTTTTATCACACAGTTGTATAGTCACAGAGATTATGTTGTATAGTCACACAGTTGAAGTTGTATAGTCATACTCGTTATGTTGTAGGATCACAGTCATTATGTTGTAGGATCACACAGTTTATGTTGTATAGTCACACAGTTAAAGTTGTATAGTCACACTCATTATGCTGTACAATCATGCAGTTGTAGAGTCATTGTATTGTAGAATCACACAAATTCTTGCAGTGATTAGTGTATGTAATCATCTTTGCAAATGATGATTGAAGTATAAATAAGTACGAGTATAATTTAGTTGTATAGTCACAGAGATTATGTTGTATAGTCACACAGGTGGAAGGATAAGTGATTTTGCTATAGACCTCGCGTGATTAATTATGAAACCAGAAAATAGCGATGAAAATATATTTACATTGGACAAAGTCCATCCTTTACATATAGTACGTTAAACATAAAAACATTTTAACCCACCAAACATCATTTACACATAGTACGTTCATCCTAAAGCAAATATTTTATCTCACATAAACACACAAGAGCTTAACGATGGTCTCCGGTACGTGCGCAACAATACATTGTCCAATTACGTGGTCGGTCGTTGTATCTTCCACGACCTTCTTCTTCCCACCGCCCCTTTTACCAACATTTCTCTTTCCACCAACTATTTCGCTGCAACAAAACACACAATCAATCTAAATCACAAACACAACTGAATATATGACTACAATGACTCTACAACTGCATGATTGTACAGCATAATGAGTGTGACTATACAACTTTAACTTTGTGACTATACGGATCAGAGCAAATTATTTAAACAGTCATTAAATATTCAACTTTCTTTCATCCATATTCAACCTTCAATTTTTTTTTTGTGAATAATGAAGATAAATAATATTAAAAATACCAAAAAAAAGAAGGAATGAAAAATAAAACAAGCGTGAGGATGAAGATGATTAATTATTTTAAAGATGCTCTAAAAAGATAAAAACAAATACCTGGAAATCATCGAGGTTTGGAAGTAGAGATTTGACGAACGTGGAAACTTGAATGTAGATAAAAAAAATACCTGAAAAAAGTCACACAATTTAAGTTGTATAGTCACACACTTTAAGTTGTACAGTCACACTCATTATGTTGCATAGTCACACTCATTATGTTGTAATCACGCAGCTGTAGAATACATTGGGATTAGGGTATCATGCATTAAACCATCTTCATTTTCATGCTTGTTTTATTTTTCACACTTTTTTTTTATTTATAAAATTATTCATCTTCACTATCAAAAAAAAATGAAAGTTGAATAAATATGGATGAATGAACGACTATGACTTTAAAAAAATGAAAATATCTAAACATTCATTAAATATTCAACATCCATTCATCCATATTCAACCTTCATTTTTTTTGGATAATGAAGATGAATAATTTTATAAATACAAAAAAAAAAGTATGAAAAATAAAACAAGCATGCAGATGAAGATGATTCAACGAATGATACCTTAATCCCAAGGTATTCTACGGCTGCGTGATTCTACAACATAGCGAGTGTGACTATACAGCATAATGAGTATGACTATACAACTGAATATGTGACTACAATGAGTGTACATCTGCGTGATTCTACAACATAATGAGTGTGACTGTACAGCATAATGAGTGTGACTTTGCAATTCTGCAAAAACATTACACACTAAATGACTTGTTCATCTTCATCTTCATCTTCAAGCTCCATTCATCCCACAAAAAAAGAACAACTTCATCTTCAAACTTCATCTTAAAGATGAAGTTGTTCTTTATTTAGATAATGAAGATGAATAATTTTATAAATACCCAAAAAAAGATATGAAAAATAAAAAGAAGTTTGAAGAAGATGAAGATGATCGAAGATGAAGATGAGGATGAAGATGAAGCTAAAAAAAATGAAGATGATCAAAGTTTATGCGAAGTTTATGCATAAACATACCTTGGTATAATTATTCGTCATGTTGTGTTAAAAACGGAGTATGATCGGAGTTGTTGACGGAGTATGGTCGGAGTTATTAATGGAACTTATTTGATGGAGTTTTGTTAGGGAGAGATGAATTGAATTAGGGAAATGAATTGAAAAGGAGAGGAGGGAAATAATGAAGAAGGGAGAGTTTGATTGAGGAGAGGATGCTCCCCTCTCTCCACTGTTGCGAAGTGTGATTGAGGGGAGGGTTGCTTCCCTCTCTCCACTGCTGCTTGTCAGTTTGTTGTCTCCTTTCTTTTTTTTTACCCATCATCCATCTAAGCCATCCATTCAACACAAGATCATGGGCCAAAAACACAACTTCCCAACTTCCCAGTTTTCACCAAACTCCCTTGATCCCTTTTCTATATATATATATATATATATATAGAGAGAGAGAGGGGATCAAGGGAGTTGCTAACTTCCCATGAGTTGCTTAGTGATGATCTACTCCATCCATTCATCCTAAAATGGATGGTGGATGAAGGGGGTTCAATTATAAAAAATAGAGAGGGACTGACGTGCTGCGGAGCAGACATTAGCCATCAACCCATCAGTAATCAATAGCTTCCCTCCTCACCCCTACCCCAATTAATTTCACTTCCCCATTCACCTATCTCTATAATCCCGCCCAAACCCCTTTACACTTCCCCATTCACCTTCTTTTGAAATCATTTCACGGCTATTCACTCACCACTCTCTTCCTCTCTCTAAAAATAAACCCATCTCCACCTTCATCTCCATCTCCGCAGCTTCTCAATCTCCGATGATGGCTAAAATTCCGATGATCAACTTAAGGTATATGTTGAATGTTCCATTTTCGACTTCCGATTTTTCTTTTGTTCAACCCTTTCGACTTGCATTTTCATGAACTCCGGTTATGCATGAACCCTAAAAAGTGGTAAAAGAGCATTTTTCCAACCCGATAACCCTAATTTTGAGTTCAAGTTGTTGTAGTTGTACCGTGGTTATAGTAACGAAGTCAAAGTCGAAGTTTTTTTTCTTTGTTGAAGTTCATGTTGTAGTTCAAGAAGTTTTCATTTCTTTGTTGAAGTTCATGTTCAAGTTCCCATTATCATCATTGTAATTATGCATGTGGCATCGATTAGGCAGTTTTTTGTTGTTCTGTACATCTGATGTAGTTGTATAGTCATACGTACTATATTCTATAACCACACTGTTGTAGTTGTATAGTCATACATTTTACATGCTTCCTTGCTGAAGTTTATGTTAAAGCAGTCTTATTTTCTCATGTTCAAATCCCCATAATCATCTTTCCAACTCTGTATAATCATCTTTCCACTTTTTAGGGTTTTGTTGTAAAGTCACAGAGTTGGTGTTTGGGAAGATAAAAATTTAACATTTGAATAGTCATACAGAGCTGGTTATACAGTCATACAGAGTTGGTTATACAGTCACCCGTTTGAAGATACATGATCACACTCGTTATATTTTGTTGTGAAGTCACAGAACGATGTACAATCACACCTTTGAAGCCACACAGTCGCAGTATTTATGATGCAAAGTCACACGCTTTATGTTGTATAGTCACATTATAAAACTGATGCAGGTTTTGTTGTAAAGTCACAGAGTTGGTGTTTGGGAAGATAAAAATTTAACATTTGAATAGTCATACAGAGTTGGTTGTATAGTCATACAGAGTTGGTTATACAGTCACCCGTTTGAAGATACATAGTCGCACTCATTATATTTTGTTGTGAAGTCACAGAATGATGTACAATCACACCTTTAAAGCTACACAATCACACTAGTTATGATGCAAAGTCACACGCTTTATATTGTATAGTCATGCAGTGTTGGTTGTACAGTCACCCGTTTGAGGCTGTATAGTCACATTCGTTATGTTGCAGAGTCATTGTCATTTTACTTTAGAATCACACTGTTGAAGCCGTATACTCAGTTGTACAATGACACTCATTATGCATGTTTTTATTGCAGCAGAAAGTCTGGTGCGAAGAAGAAAGGTCGAACGAAGTCCGGTAAGAACAAGGTCGTGGCAGAGACATCGGTCTGCGAACATGTAATTGATGATAGAGTGGTTGTGGACCAAAAATTGAGTAAGAAGAAGAAGAAGAAGAAGACTGTTGAAGATACATCAGGGGACCACATCGTTGCCAAGACGAATGTGGGGGGTCAGCAATCTATGACGAAGGCAGACGAAAGAAAAAAAAAAGAGGGTGACTTTTGATGCACCGGTCGCCGATCTGGATGTGGCTGAGACAGAAAATGTTGAGGAAAGCAGGCCAACAAAAAAGAGGAGGGTCACATCTGATATACCGGCCGACCCCACTGTCGTGCCCGTGTCTCCGGGGAAGAGGGGAGGGGACCGCCGACAGGGTCGGCTAGCAGGAAAAAGAGAGCCTAGAGGTCAGCCGAATATTCACTGTAGGCCGAGGCGGTTGCACCAGCTGATTGCGCAATTATCGAATGATCAGAGAGAGAGGGTGCGTGCTGTTGGCTTCGGCGGGCTATTGGAGCTGAGGATCGAATCGGTCCCCATTGACCATGCGCTTATCTTCCTCCTTGCATTTTCCAACGGGTCCCATATTTTTCGTGCTTCACGCCGGGAGGCATTCATGATGTCAAAGTACGACGTCCACGATTGCCTCCAGCTACCTTTAGGCCCTCATCCGGTGAAAGTAATCCCAACACAAAACAAGAAAGGGGTAGACTCACCTGACGTGATCAGGTTAAAGAGTGCCTGGAGGAAGGGATTCGATGTGGTGGACAACAGCGGACCAATAACATTAGGGAGAGTGCACGAAAAGTTAATGGCAACCAAATCCGTTGACGACGATTTTGTCCGCAGGTTCGTGTTGTTCGCGTTGTCATCATTCCTCGCGCCTACTACGAACAACTCACTGGACCTAAGCCTGCTGGCCGTAGTGTAGCTTTGTCCTGCAGGATCTGGTGCAGGCGGGTAAGGGGACGCGTGACCCCAACAAAGTCCTCAACTAACTCCGGGGGTGCATCCCCATTCTGATGATTGCGTACTTCCAGCAACGATTTCCGTAGCGAGACTTGCAGATGCGACATACCATTTATCGCACATTGGGATGCACGAAGAATATGAGATCGTCTTGCTGGTGAACTAGAGACAGGATCACTGGGAAATCAGCTTCGTTCGAAGGTGTCGTACGCACGTACATGTGTGGAAACGGGCAACGAGGGCACCCCCGCTATAACGATGCCCTCTGGAAACCAGCACTCTAGTCCCAAAAGAATAACGACAGGGGTGGAGAGATACGATCAATCAAAAGACAGCACCGTTGACGTAAGTGATCTCGAAGCCACTCTATAAATCATCAATTAATTGTTTGTAAGACGATTTAATCTGACAGCCCTACCTATGTTTACAAAAGCATATTGTGGAAATGACATAGGTCCACCCGAACGCGGCCACGAGCGGGTTTGGTGAGGCGAATGAATCTCTATATGAGAATGGATCGAATTGAAATTTGAATCGAAGTGGAGTCGCCACCGAACTTTGTGGGAGTTCGGGCCCATTCGAACCCACTCTATGTCGTATTGGGCCATATACAAAATACGGCCCATTTCTGATGTCAGAGTTTATTGGGCTCGTCCTTTTGCATTGCGATACCGATACCGTCACTACCGGTTATCGTGTATTGAATGACTCTCGTGCGTCAACGGTTTTGGGCATCCGGAAACCGAGGTTCTGAGTAAGGGGTGAGGGTACGTGTTGGAAAGCCCACTAAGGACACCCAACCCTGCCCGCACATTAGCGGCCTCTACTAGGATATTGAAAGACTTTCTAATACGCGCGTTAGTAGTTCGGTGAAAATGAATATGCAAACATTATTTTCCCTAAACATGGGGAAAATTGAAAAGGTTTTAATGTCGATTTAATGCAACTAGATCTAACGTCGAATTTAAATTTAGCATGCGAAGGTTCATTTTAGTACGATAAAATAAACAATAAATCAACAAGAAAAGCAACAAACTTGTTAGTAACGGTATAACGATAATAACGGTTTGTGAAGATGTAGAATGATATAGGATGATGTAAATAGGATGATGCATGGTTTCGAAAAGTGATATTTCACGTGATTGATTAGGCACGTGTTGACCTAAGTCATAAAAAATTTAATGAGACTCGAATGGCCTTGTAGGAATCACGGCTTGGCGTGATAAATGGCCACTCGATCGAGTCATTGAGGGACTCGACCGAGTGGACCTCTGAAAAGGCTTCTGTCCCGTATTTTATACCCTACTCGATCGAGTTATTGACGAACTCGACCGAGTACGCTGCCACTCGACCGAGTCATTGTGAGATTCGACCGAGTGGAGGTCGAAAAAGCATTCTGTCTCGTTTTTGGGGTGCCACTCGACCGAGTGGGCTAGGCACTCGATCGAGTGCCCCTTGTACGAACCAGGGTTCGAGTGGGTCAGCTGGGTCGCGCGGGTCCAATGTTTTGGAACTCGAGATGGGTTTTGTATTTGGGTTGGACATTTTGATGATTGTGTAGCTGTTTTTTTTTGTGTCTCGGAAACGACTTTGACCGGGGTTGACCCAATCGCTAAAAGTCGGTTTTATTTCCGGTGTCGGTTTTGACCCAAATTAGTCTTGTTTGACTGGAAACGACCCACTGGGCCTGAATTTGAGGTCTGTTCTGTGAGATTTGTACTCCATAAGTGCTTAAGCCAACAGCTAATGGTTTTGAGCCCATATCCGAGCGCGTAGAAACACGTTAGCGTCTGATCATCATCGGGTGTTTTTTGGAAACTACCATAGACACCTGACAGTCAAAATGCGGGTGTCTACAGAGCCCCCAATATGACTGAGGCTTGGACAAGGCGAAAGCCCTAGTAGCTACCAGGCCAATCGCGGATCGAAACCTGGCAGACTTCCGGTCGGGTCGTTTATCGTCCATTAGACTCGCGTGAAGGGCTCGCCAGCCATAAGCTAGAAATCATACCTGAGCTGATGACGATAACTCCGTGGGGAATCGGACTTGTCGCATAAGTCCTGGGTGCGCCTATATGTGGGCCCATCCCGTGCTATTCCGGGGAAAATGCCGCCACGAGCTTTCCGCTGGGGAGATACAGTGGGTTGCATGTCCCTGCTTGAGTCGTACCTGTATAAGTCACATAAAATTTTGCATGCAACACTTAGGTAGAAAATATGACTCGCGCTGGGGAAAATGATTTTTTGAATTTTTGAATTTTTTAAAATTTTGAGCTTTTGAATTTTTGAATTTTTTGGATTTTTGAAACTTTTGACTCCAAAGAAATTTAGGAAAGTTCGGGATGACTAATTCCCGGGCTAAGATTAGGGAATCTCGAGACGAGGCCTGTATGTTTAAGCCGGTTGGGATTAGGAAACTTTTCATGGAAAAGTGATATGGAAAGAGGATTGTAAGGTTGATGCTATATATAGCCCTCCCTTGTCTTTGATTTTTCTCACAACCTTCTCATAATTCAACCCTCCTCAAAAAGAAAGTCTCTTTATTCCTTTCAAGAATTTTAGCCATGGGAATCGATCGATTGACCGTGATGTTGCAAGAATGGTCCCGACGCTTTAGGGACACAGATAGGGTGGCTCTCAATCAGACGGGTATTATTCAGCTGTACCCATTCCGTCAGATGCAGGTCGATCGTTATTTCCTTGATGCCTGCTTGTCTTACTGGGACCACATATATCATGTCTTTGCCCTTTCCCGGGGAGAAGTTTGTCCTTTACCTGAGGAGATTGCTGCCGTGGGAGGATCGAACCCAATACTCCGACCTACCATTCCCTATTCGGTCTATGACCCAAGTAGAAAGCTACGGGAATTTTTGGGACTTTCCCACAATGAAGTATCCCGCATGATGGAGGATGGCAATATTTCTCTGATCGACTTGGCGGAGAAATTTTTGAATCCTCTCGATGTCCGGGTCAGACCGGTTCACAGCCGTAGGGCCTTTTCCTTCTGTATGCTCCATGTTTATGCTTTTGAAGGTAACATGGATTTATTGTCTTGCATGGCTAATGCCTGCCTCTTGACCGTGGTTGATCTGATGGAGACGGAGCACAGTCCGGCTTGGCTTATCACGGGCGAAATTATCCAAGGCCTAGACGACCGCAGGAGGGATTCGTCAGCCCGCTTGACCGGGAGTACCCGTTTGTTGCAAGTATGTTGGATTTTCCCTGATTTTCTTTTCTTGATTTTTGATTGAATTTTTTCCGCGGTTTTTTCTGCTACAGTGGGCACTCGATCGAGTGCCCTCGTAAAAAGCCCCATGTTCGTGTTCAGAGGTACCACTCGATCGAGTGTCCCTCAGGCACTCGACCGAGTGCCCTTAGGCGGATGCCTATTTCGTCTCGGAAACTCATATTTTTGCCTTCTTTTTCAGATTTGGCTATACGAAAGGTTATCAGTGATAGATCCTCCTCTTGACACGAGCAATTACCGTCATAATCAGGTGATGAAGAGGAGACAGGCCATTGATTTTTCTCGCCAGATTACCCAGAAGTATTGGGACGAGGTGTTATCATTCCATGGTGGTCCATTGATTCGATGGGTAGTGCCGTGGTGGCCCATCTATGTTTGGACTGGCTTGGACCCGAGGGATAGAGCTCGTTATCAAGTAATTTTGTCTTTCAAGCAGACGATCCTTCTTTATCCCGACCGCATACTAAGGCAGTATGATTGGACCCAGAGAATCCCGAAGATTGAAGCAGTTGTGAGTGACCCTACTCAACTGACTGATGTGATGTGTGATACCTGGATGCAAAGATGGTATACCCGACATACTTGACCTATTCCCACATCTCGTCATTCCATCTGGGTATCAGACTCTTATGTGAAGTGGACTAAAGCCGGCGATGCCAAAGCCCGAGCTGCTCTGAAGGTCGATGAAGCTTTTGATCTGCTGCGAAGGGAGCAAGTTAAAGACAATAGGTGCTCTTTCGACAAAGGTGACACTCCAGCTACTCTGGTCCGTCTAATGTCAGGTCAGAGAAAGAAGACTAAGACTCAAGCTGAAGGGTCTAGTGCTAGAGGTGCACGGGGGAAAGTGAGCCCCCAGACTGACTTGGAAAGGAGACTGGGCCCAAGACTAGCAGTGCAGGACTGACTTGGCCCACGAAATAGACTACCCGAGCACGTGCGGGCCCGACTTGGACCAAAGACGATAGCAGAAGACCCGCTGCCAAAGAAACGGGTTCGATCTAAGGAGATTCCCCTCGTGATTCGGGAACGCTCGCCCCCGCCCCGGCGACCTCGGGGTCCACGCGACCCAAAGGACAAAGGAAAGGGCAAAATGCACGAATATTAGTCTCCTTCGTTTTATTATTTGAGTATTATTATTTTTTATGTGGTGTGATTTGTTTTTTTTTTAAATTTCCCGAGTTTATCGGGTTTTAATAAAGACGTATTAGTGAATACCGTTCCCGTCTTTTCGTTTATTGCAGGGGTTGTACCCTTTTGAGGGGTTGCCTACGTATCCACAATTAGCGGAATCAAACCAAACGTAGTTCCAAAAAATATGATTTTTGCAATTTTCGAAAAACATCAAGACTATTAGTTCGAGATGTGCGATAGTAGAATAGTTAATTTTAACTTATTGACTTGTCTATAATTTTGAAAATTTATAAAAAGATGGATTTTATAAATTTTTTGCAAATGACATTGAGATAGAGTTTAAGGGTAGTAGTGCTTCAACTGGTCCAAGTTAGTCGGGCTGACGAATTAATTCTCGTCTAAGTCTGTCAGCATCACCGCTCCTCCTGATAGGACCTTTTTCACTAAATATGGCCCAGCCCAATTGGGTTTGAATTTTCCTCTTGGGTCAACAGGTAGTAAGGCACGAACCGATTTTAGGACCAGATCCCCTTCTTTGATGTTTCTGGGCCTAACTCTTTTGTTGAAAGCTCGTTGGATCCTCTTTTGATATATTTGGATATTGTTGAGGGTCCGGGATCGCCGTTCGTCTAAAAGGACTAGCGAATCGTATCGGGCTTGGACCCAATCTGCTTCCGATACTTGGCTTTCAAGTAAAATCCCGAGGGATGACACTTCTAGCTCAACCGGTTGGACCGCCTCCATTCCATATGTAAGATAATACGGAGTTGCTCCGGTTGCGGTGCGAATTGAAGGTCGATATCCCCATAGGGCAAAAGGTATTTTTTCGGGCCAATCCCGATAATTTTCAGCCATCTTTTTAAGTATGGTGACGATTGTTTTATTGGCCGCCTCTACCGCTCCATTTGTTTGGGGTCGGTAGGGTGAAGATGTATGCCTCTGAATTTTGTATTTTACTAGCAACATAGCGGTTTCAGCATGAAAGTGGGTCCCACGATCACTGATAAACTCGTGTGGGATCCCGTATCGGCATATGATCTTGTTCTGGATAAATTTGGCCACGTGCTTGGTGTTCAAGACACGGTATGACTCGACTTTGACCCATTTGGTGAAATAGTCGATGGCCACCAGAATGAAGAAATGACCTCCCGTCCCGGAAGGGTGCACCTTTCCAATTATGTCAATATCCCATGTCGAAAATGGCCATGGTGATGTCATGGTATATAATAGGGAAGATGGCATATGTTGTACATTAGCGAAGATCTGACAGTTATGGCAGTGTTTGACATATAGCTGACAGTCTGTTTCCATGGTGTTCCAATAATACCCGAGCCTCATGATTTTTCGGGCTAGCATATGGGCGTTCATATGCGGGCCATTTTCACCATCGTGTACCTCAGCCATAACCTTTTCGGCCTGTATTTTGTCGATACATAGGAGGAGAGTCCCCTGTGCCGTCTTTTTGTATAACTGCCCGTCGTCCGTACGAACAAATTGGGTCGCCAATCTTCGCAGGGCTTTCTTGGCCCGGTTTTGAGTTCCCGGGGGATACTCTCCCGATGTCAAGTAAGTTAGGACAGCCTGATACCAAGGTTCGGGGTCGGTTATCTCGATGTCTTGGATAGCGTGGATGTAGGCCGGTTCGGACCGTCTTTCAACGCAGATTGGCATGCTAGTTAGATGCTCCAGTATGTTTAGCAGGGATGCTAATTTGGAAAGTGCATCTGCAAATTGATTTTCTTCTCGTGGTAGGTAGATATATTCCACCTTCTGGAATTGTTTCTCTAGAACCATTACTCATGCTTGGTAAGCCACGAGATTGGCGTTCCGAGTTTTCCATTTTTGGAGCGCTTGATTGATGACCAATGATGAATCACCGTGGACCCGGAGGTTCTCTACTCCTAGATCAGCGGCGGCTTGCAACCCGTGAATACATGCTTCATATTCGGCTGCGTTGTTGGTCACGTCAAGGTCAAATTTGATGGATAACGGGGTGTGTTCCCCCCATGGTGAGATCAACAGAATTCCGACCGCAAATCCTCGGAAGTTGGATGCCTCGTCAAAATACAAATCCCATGTTTTGGTATCGGTATGGAATATGTCTTCATCAGGAAAGGCCCATGTATCGGCGTGTCCCTCTTCAGATATCGGATTGTCGGCAAGGAATTCTGCCACTACCCGGCCTTTGATGGCTTTTAATGGCACAAATTTGAGGTCAAACTCTCCGAGCATCAAAGTCCATCTGGACATCCTGCCATTGAGGATGGGCTTCTCGAACAGGTAATTGATAGGATCTATTTTGGATAAAACATGTACTTCGTGGCTAAGCATGTAGTGTCGGAGCTTTTTAGTGGCCCGGACCAGAGCTAAGCACGTTTTCTCGATCATTGTATACTTGCATTCGTATTCTAGGAACTTTTTACTGATGTAGTAAGTAGCCCGTTCTTCTGAATCGACTGTCTGGGCCAGCAGAGCCCCCATGGCTGTCTCGGTCGTTGTTAGGTATAACGACAAAGGCAAACCGGGGTGAGGTGGCATTAATACCGGCGGTGCAGACAGAATCTCCTTCATTTTATCGAAAGTCGTTTGACATTTATCGTCCCATAGTACCCGTTCTCCGATCTTCAGTTTCTTGAAAATGGGCTCACATACCATGGTTAGTTTTGAAATGAACCGGCTGATGTATTGGACTTTCCCGAGAAACCCCCTTATTTCTTTTTCGGTCTTGGGTGGTTGCATCTCGGTGATGGCTTTGATTTTAGCTGGGTCGACCTCGACGCCGCGTTGGCTAACGATATGGCCCAGTAATTTGCCTGATGTTACCCCGAAGCTACATTTTTTAGGGTTCAGCCTCATATTGTATTTGCGCAGTCGGGTAAAGAATTTTCTTAGGGCCGCAACGTGCCCGTTTCGATCTTTGGACTTGACGATCATGTCGTCCACATAGACCTCTACTTCTTTGTGCATCATATCGTGTAATAAAGTAGTGGCGGTCCGCTGATTAGTGGCTCCGGCGTTGATAAGCCCAAACGGCATGACGGTGTAACAGTAAGTACCCCAAGGTGTAATGAAGGTAGTCTTACTCATATCCTCTTCAGCCATTTTGATTTGATTGTATCCGGCATACCCGTCCATGAATGATAGAAGGGCATGATCGGCCGTGTTATCCAGCAGTATGTCGATGTGTGGTAATGGAAAATTATCTTTTGGGCTGGCCTTATTAAGGTCCCGGAAATCTACACATACCCGCACCTTGCCGTCCTTCTTGGGTACCAGCACGATGTTCGCGACCCAGTCTGGATATTCAGACACTTGTATAAAGCCCGCTTTGAATTTCTTGTCGACTTCTTCTTTGACTTTGAGAGACCATTCGGGCCTCATTCTTCGGAGTTTCTGCTTTACCGGTTTGCACCCATATTTGATGGGTATTTGGTGTTCAGCTATTTCCGATCTATTCCCGGCATGTCCTTGTAGGACCATGCGAAGACGTCCTTGAATTCCTGGAGGAGGTCTATGAATTGTTTCTTCTCCTCAGGATCTAAAGATAGGCCCAACTTAAGCATCTGGGGCTCTAAAGTGGTTCCCACATTGATGGACTCGGTGTCTTCGATTACCGGAACTCGGGACTCACTTTGTTCGAGCTGCTCGATCAGATGCGGAGGTAGAGGTACCTGTTCGTCGGGTTTCTCAATGTCATTGTATATAAAATTTTTGAAATCGAGAGAATTTTGGAAATAAGACAAGTCGTTAGCAGAACGGTTTTCGTTATTATTATTAATGGTAAATTTTGAGAAAAGCTCGAATAGAGCGGCCATCTGATCGTTGGTCAGTGGCGGGATTGGGAGTGCTCTCGAGACAGGCCCCAAGACTCCAGTGGATAAGGGAAGAGGGGTTACAAATTGGACTCTAGCACTAGACCTTCTAGACTTGGACTCAGACTCCAACTCTGACTCAGACTCAGACTCGGACTCGATATCCGGCATGTCTCCCTCGCCAGTGGTCAGCTTGTAGGTCCGTCCTTGGTTGTCGGTCCACTTGATGGTTTTCCTCCAGGCCCTTTTCCCAGTTTCAGCACCGACTTCGGAGATTAACTTGGTTGGGTCAAACCGATCACTGCGGAGAATCAGGTTTACCAAATCATCTTTTGGAGCAGGGACGGCCTTGTCTTCCCCGAATAGGAGCCCCAGCCCGGGCTCGGAGTTGTCGCGCCCTCTTGGGATTCCGCTTGAACAAGGGTGAATATATCATCGGGGATGAAATTGCATTTCTGAGCCGTTTTGGTCTCGGGATATGTGATGGTGGGTTGGTAGAGGCCCACTTGAGTAGCTCCGAAAACTGGAGTAACGAAGTAGTCAGTTAACTTCGGGCTATAAGGGCCTAAGAAAGTGCCCTTGACGATGTTGGTGGCCTTGTGGATACCGGCCCGGACCACGTTTTCTGGGGTTATAGCATACCCCAATCCGAACTGTGATTCGCCATCGTTCAGGACCTCGATAATCTTCCCAGCTGGAAGATATGGCCTCGAGGTAGCCCTCGGTAAGTAACCCAAGTTTTGTAGCATCGTGTTGATGCTAGTGGTGAAGTAAGGCCTGAAGAGATTTTCCTCCTCGATCATACCCACGAAATCAAATCCTCGTGGGTCGGCCCGGCCCGTAGCATTGCAGCTTGCCACGGTGATGGGGGTGGCCTCTAGTGTGATGACACCGTCTTGAAGTGGCATCTTGACCTTCCTATGTAAGGTAGAGGACACGGCCTTGACCGCGTGGATCCAAGGCCTTCCGAGTAGCAAGTTGAAGGATGAGGTGACATCAATCACCTGGAACTCCAGTTCTTTTTCGATTGGGCCCGTTATGATTCTCAATTTAACGGCCCCGACTACTGTTTTTGGGCTTCCGTCAAAAGCCTGGATAGTTTGCGCTGTTGGGAGATAGTCGGCATCTGTGATGCCGAGGGCCCTAGCGGTCCTTAGGGGTAGGACATTCACGGCAGATCCGTCGTCGATTAGGGTCATCGGGAGGTACTTCCCTCGACAAATGACCGTGATGTATAGGGCCAGATTATGATTGGGCCCGTACGGTGGCAGATTAGATTCAGAGAAGGTTATGAGTGGGCCTTCCTTCGACTTGCCCTTGAGATAGGGCATGATAGTGGCTACCATTTCAGCGGGGGTAACCTGAGAGTCGACCTTGATTTCATCAAGAGCCTTAGTCAGTGCCTCTCGATATGCTTGCGAGCTAACCAGTAGTTGCCATATGGTTAGATCAGCTCGAATCCTCTTCAATTGTTGGACCAAAGCCGTGTCGTTGCTTGGTTCTTCGAGGGTAGATTCCGTCCTGGCAGGTTCAGTGATGGTTGTTGGGGTAGAGCGCCCGGCTGTGGCGAGGTGGTTAGAGGCTAAGGCTTTGGACTTAGCTTTTCGAACCTCTTCGCTGGTGATGGGGACATCTTCCCCTTTGGCTAGGTAAACGTCGTCCTCGTCATCGAACCATATCCCGTTAATTTCTGGGATATAAGGAGAAATGAGGTGAGAACAGTCGATTACCTCTCCCGTGAATATGGCATGGGCACTGAACGGGTTTTCTTTGTTGCTCGGGTTGTCCCCGGGCAATGGTATTTTCCCGCTTTCATTCAGATCTTGGATCAGATGCTTCAGCTTCCCACATTTTTCCATGTCATGCCCATTACCTCGGTGATACTGGCAATAGGCTTGGACATTGTAGCTCTTGGGCCTTTTCTCCACTGAAAGTTCGGGAGTCGGACCTATTGGTTGGATAGGGCCTTTTGAAGATAGCCTTTGTAAGGCGTAGGTATAGGTAGTCCCTATATTCGTGAATACCCGAGTTGGTGTATTCTTTTTGGACGAGGTGTCAAGCACGTTTACCTCATCGAAGATGCTGCGAGTTGCAGTTGCGGATGTGGGCTTTCTCAAAGATGAACTGGCCCCTTGATATCCCTTGGTAGAGGCCTTAGTCAGGCACTCTAACCTTAAGTCATCCTCGATCCTTGTGCCCATTTCAGTAAGGGCGGCAAAATTAGGAATGAGTGCATACCGAAGATGGACCCAGTAGGATGGGAGGAGGTTCTTGACAAAGGTCTCCACTAGCACTTTTTCGCTGGGCTTATCAACCAGCTTCACACTTTCGGCCCGCCATCTTTGCGGATATTTGGTGAACCCTTCTTTGGGCTCTTGGGCCATCACTTCAAGAGTACGCATTGTAGTCTGGATCTCGGTATTATCGGCGTAATTCCGAGCAAATTCAGTCGCCACATCGTCCCAAGTTTTATATTTCTTGGAATCGAGCCTGTAGTACCAGGCCTTGGGATGCTTTTCAAGGGAGGAAGGGAATAAGTGCTTAAACATGGTGGACTTCACCCCTTTGACCGCCGTAAAATCTTTGAAAGCCCGGATGTGGTGGACCGGGTCTTCAGTACCCTCAAACATTGGAATTCTCGTGAGGTTGAGGTTAGCATGTAGTTCGTCGTTTAAAGGCGAATAAGAACGACCATTTTCAGTGTGGATCGAGTTGTTTGTTGACAGGTGAACCTGTTCTTCGAGTCTGCGAACAACGTTGATTAGTTCAGCTATGGGCCCAGTGGGCTCAGATCCTTCAATGGGGGCTACCTTCTCTACGGCACTCACCCGGGTGGCCAGGGTGTTTTGGTCGGTCTGGATGGCAGTCAATTGAGTCTTGATCTTGGCCAGAGCGGCGGTCAGTTGATCCAAAGTCGACTGCATTTTCTGTTGTCTGGTTTCGGGTAGCCTGTCTGTAAGAACACCACGTAATCAGAAACTAGCCCGAATCCCGGAATAGAAAGTACATCCCGAACAAGACTGAAAAGGGAAATGACTCGGAAAAGATGCCTAGACGGGTGACTTGTGAAAGGTGGGCCTTCCTTAGGATTCGGCAGGTGGGCCGAGTCCTGTCCGAAAGAAGGTCCACGTGAGACATCCCCAAACTTTTAGACTCGATTGTGCAGATGGGCCCTCCTTTGTAGGAGTATGTCCTACGTAGGTGGGCCTTGCCTTAGTCTAATAAGATGGACTGGGATAGGGAAGAAACCCGTGATTTAAGATCGACAGAGTTTCGACGCTAATGACTTCGACGACTTATGACATGACCCGACACTGCTAAATTCGGGAAGTCCTAAGAAGAGCAAGGTTTTGAAAAAGATTTTTTTTAGAGGATCCGAAAAAATTCGGTGGAGGGGCCCAATTTTTCGAATATCGGAAAAAGTATCGGGCCTCGGTTTTGAAAGTTCGAAAATATTTTCGAGTTTTGAAATGGGCAGAATACCGGCTAGAAATAGGCTATTTTGAGTAAAACAATAAGTCCTAAATTTGGTATATGTCCCGGGTTTTGAAATTGAATATCTTGAAAAAGATGTATTTTTTGTAAAAGTTGACGGTTTTTGAAAACGACACAGAAACCAAGTAGCATGTAGTCGGGCAAGCATTATAACGACGCCATGTATGCTCTATACTAAGTCTCGGTCGGTCTAAAAAGGGTCTATACCAGTGCACATAGTCTAGACGTTGATCGGGACGGACTTTCTAAGTCGAGTTGAGCTTAGAACATGCCGTGAAACCCACTCGAATCGACTATTGACACCTTTGACATATCCATATTGGAGTACATCACGGTATAGTGGGATGTCGGTCACGAGTACCGGCCCGGGAAAATATGGGGTTATGCATGAACCGTAAAACTAAGACGCATATTGTACAAGTCAAACGATTTCTATTCGAGTCTCACCCTGAGGATGCCGATGGTAAGTCACGCATAAGTTAATCCCCAGCGAAGTCGCCAAATTGTGGACATGACATAGGTCCACCCCGACGCGGCCACGCGCGGGTTTGGGGAGGCAAATGAATCTCCATATGAGAATGGATCGAATTGAAAATTGAATCGAAGTGGAGTCGCCACCGAACTTTGTGGGAGTTCGGGCCCATTCAAACCCACTCTATGTTGTAATGGACCATATACAAAATACGGCCCATTTCCGATGTCAGAGTTTATTGGGCTCGTCCCTTTGCATTGCGATACCGATACCGTCACTACCGGTTATCGTGTATTGAATGACTCTCGTGCGCCAATGGTTTCGGGCATCCGGAAACCAAGGTTCTGAGTAAAGGGTGAGGGTACGTGTTGGGAAGCCCACTAAGGACACCCAACCCCGCCCGCACATTAGCGGCCTCTACTAGGATATCGAAAGACTTTCTAATACGCGCGTTAATAGTTTGGTGAAAATGAATATGCAAACATTATTTTCCCTGAACATGCGGAAAATTGAAAGGGTTTCAATGTCGATTTAATGCAACTAGATCTAACGTTGAAGTTAAATTTAGCATGCGAAGGTTCATTTTAGTACGATAAAATAAACAATAAATCAACAAAAAAAGAAACAAACTTGTTAGTAACGGTATAACGATAATAACGGTTTGTGAAGATGTAGAATGATATAGGATGATGTAAATAGGATGATGCATGGTTTCGAAAAGTGATATTTCACGTGATTGATTAGGCATGTGTTGACCCAAGTTATAAAAAAGTTAATGAGACTCGAATGGCCTTGTAGGACTCACGGCTTGGCGTGATAAAGGGCCACTCGATCGAGTCATTGAGGGACTCGACCGAGTGGACCACTGAAAAGGCTTTTTTCCCGTATTTTAGACCATTCTCGATCGAGTTATTGACGAACTCGACCGAGTACGCTGCCACTCGACCGAGTCATTGTGAGACTCGACCGAGTGGAGGTCGAAAAAGCAATCTGTCTCGTTTTTGGGGTGCCACTCGACCGAGTGGGCTAGGCACTCGATCGAGTGCCCCCTGTACGAACCAGGGTTCGTTTTGCAACTCGTCATCGGTTTCGAAATTGCTTTTGATTTTGATGATTCGATGGGTTTGTTGAATCGGGCATAAATATAATGGAATTTGTGCTCGATTCATGTGTATGATACTCGTCATATCCAACGCGCGATTATTGAATCGACATCGGATATTAGAGCGAGATAAAAAGTTGTTATACGTCGTTTTTAAATTAACCAAAACGATATTACTTCCCTCCGCGTTTATACCGTCGCATTAATTCTTGTCGAATTAGATGACGTCTATTTTAGCATCAACGAGAAATCGTTAATTAATTTATTCGACTAGATCGTTAGACTCGACATCCCGCTATTGAGTTGGTATCGAATCTAATGGATCGACACGTTACTTGAATTGAAAGACTTGATTCCCTCGGCTCCTCCGACATCGTAATGAATCCCTAGGGATTATGTGATGTCAGATCAGCGTCAACGGGTTTCGACCCTTAAAAAAGATGCTTGTTTTGAAAGTAGTTTGCAATTGATGAAATATGCGATTGAATAATGATGCGAACGAAATAAAAATTATTGTTTAAATTGACTTGTTTCAATAATCAAATGTTAGGTGTGTTAGGATAAGCGACCGGCAACGCTGAGTGCAATACTACTCTTGTATATTCGGGTTTCCTTATTCCGACATCCTTCGCACTCGACACAAATCCACAAGTATTTTAATGCTTTTTAATACTAGTGATATTAACGATATTAGGACGCGAATAAAGTAAAAAACGAGATAACAACGACGACGAATGACGGGAGAAAGAAGGAGAAGAGAGAAAAGATGGGATTTGGCACCCTCAACCTACATGTTCTTGTTCTCAGACGGGACTCGTAGTTGCGGCTAGCACGGGAGTATCGAGATGTAGATTAAGTTGTGGTGGTTAGGGTTCAAATTCCTAAGTACTAGGGTTACGGTTTGTGCATAGGATTATGGTTGAATTAGAGCTTAGGGTTTTTAGATGATGAAAAGTTGTTCCAAAGTAGTGTAAAGTGTGTGTATGGGGGTGTATATATAGGCATTGCCCATGTACCCCGTCTAGGGTTACTCGACCGAGTAGCCCCTTGACTCGGTCGAGTGGCCCAAACGTCAGCAGCCGGGCTCGAATGAGGGCCCACTCGATCGAGTGGGCTGAGCACTCGATCGAGTGGGTCAGCTGGGTCGCGCGGGTCCAATGTTTTGGACCTCGAGATGGGTTTTGTATTTGGGTTGGAATTTTTGATGATTATGTGGCTGTTTTTTTGAGTGTCTCGGAAATGACTTTGACCGGGGTTGACCCAATCGCTAAAAGTCGGTTTTATTTCCGGTGTCGGTTTTGACCCAAATTAGTCTTGTTTGACTGGAAACGACCCACTGGGCCTGAATTTGAGGTATGTTCTGTGAGCTTTGTACTCCATAAGTGCTTAAGCCAACAACTAATGGTTTTGAGCCCATATCCGAGCGCGTAGAAACACGTTAGCGTCCGATCATCATCGGGTGTTTTTTGGAAACTACCATAGACACCTGACAGTCAAAATGTGGGTGTCTACACATATACGATTCACTAGTCACGGTCATCCTGATGTATAGCCACACACTAGTAGCTGTATAGACACACACTATTACCTGTATAGTCACACACGTTATGTTGTCCAGTCACCACTATAACCTGCATAGTCACTCGCTATAAGCTGTATAGTCACACACTATTACCTGTATAGTCACACACATTATGTTGTCCAGTCACCACTATAACCCGCATAGTCACTCGCTATAAGCTGTATAGTCACACACTTTATTCCGTATAGCCACATACTTAGATGCTTGGTCATACTCACACTGCCAGCCTCAACACAACTGAGCTTCTCATTAATGGTTTGACTTCAACTGAATTATAGGACGACCGGCGGTTTTTCATGAATTTTCGAAGGTGTGCGCTAGCCTTTTGCGGTTTCTGTGAACAGGCTGCCTCCAAAGTAAGAGAAATATCGACGAGGAACACCGCGGTTCCAAGTCAAGACCCGTCCTCCCAACAATTCTGGGAAGATCCATCTGTCCTCCAGTATATCGATGAGGTCGTTTCGTTGGCCGGCCAGTTGAAGAAGACTACCCAGAACGCCACCGTCGTTGAGGGCGAGGTGCAGCGCGATACTGAAGCATGCGCTCTGGTACGCCAAATTGTGCAAGACTTGCGTGAATCTGGATACGAGGATGAGGAAATTGAGAAATCAGGTTTCTGTGTAGGAGATGGTGATGGAATAGAAGGTTACGATGATGAGGGCACTTTTGATGCTGGCATCGTGACACTAGGTTTCTGTGAGGGAGAGGTTCAAGAGGGTGATGGCGCTGAAGAAATAAACCAAGACTCCGCTGTGGAGGGTTCGGTCGACATGAGTCCGACCGTAGTGGTGGCTCTACGGCAAGCAGGGTGGGGGACAACTGACGCACGGTCGGCTTTAGATGTAACACCGGCTCCGCCCGATGCGACAGTCAGTTCTAGTCTTGAGAGGGAACTGCACAAAGCAGGCTGGGCTGTAGCGGACGTTGTTGTCACCACGCCCGCGCCGGCAGAAATCGTCACGACCGATACTCAGCAGACAGGCGAGGGTTCAGTGACCAGGATGCACCCGGAGGCTAAACATCATCGGTATATCTTCCACTCCGACATGGCGTTTGAGTGCATGGATACGATTCCAGAAAATTTGGGCTGCACGTTGGACTGTGGGAGAATATTGAGGGGCACCTTGTAATCTCTGGATTCATGTGCTCCAATATCGTCATCTTATGGGATATCCTCAGCGTACGGAAAGACGTAATCGACTACGTCTTTGACCGGCCAACGCCACGTCCGTCAGGGTACGTACTTATTGTGCTGCTCATGTCGTTTTTTAAAATGCATGTGCTAATCGGGACTTCGTTTGGTCCACAGCGAAATGCTGGTCGAGTTCACAGATTACGACTGTATAGCGAGGGGCGACATGCAGACGCTCGAGCCTGGCCTGCAGGTGATGAATAAAGTCATTGACTGCTGGTGTAGGCTGCTGAACCAGCTGGTGCACGACAAAAAAACATCAAGAGTAACCAATAGATGTTACTTCTCTCTTGGACATACGGTATGTTCAACCCCCAAATTAGGTGTATAATCGCAGACAATTGGCTGTATAGTCACACACTGTTACCTGTATAGTCACACACATTGTGTTGTCCAGTCATCACTATAAACTGCACAGTCACACGCTATGAGCTGTATAGTCACCCACTTTATGTTGTACAGTCGCAGACTACAAGCTGTATAGTCACACACTTTACGCTGAACAGTCACACAATAGCAGCTGCATAGTCACACTCATGTCAAACACACATTGACTACATGTATTACCATCAATGCATGTGAGCAGGTCCCAGTGTTGGAATTGTGGAATAAAGGAGGCAAGGGAAATAATTATGATGAAGAAATATTTTACGTGTGGGGCGAGTGGATAAAAAATAGTTTCTCCGACTTTGCTTTGGACTCAGACATGGTATTATTCTGGACATACTGTCTATTCGTAGTTGTTATCAGCCCATAATCCTGACGCATTGTTTGCAGGTTTTCGTCCCGATCTTGACGGGTGACGAGGGTCACTACAGTTGCGCCTGCATCAACTTTAATTCTGAGCAAATAGAGTACCTCGACAACCGGTTGTATGATAAAGATTTTACAAAGTTGCCTTACTATGGCATTGCTCGGACAGTAGTCAGGCCCTTTTAATTTAATATTAAATCAATTATGTGACCGCGAATGTGTTCAACAACTGATCCTGTTTGAATTTGTTTTGCAGGCTGACAAGAAGGGGGAGTTCATGGTACAACGAGGGGTGGAGAAAGGTGAGAATGTTCGTGCGTTTAAATTGGTAAACGTTCCCTTATCATGGCAGGGAGTGGGGTATTCCGCCAATGACTGTGGAGTGTACCTGATGATGCACATGATGTTGAACACCAGGTCCCCATTCAACTGCTCCTTGGGGACAATGGCGGCCATGAATATGTGCAGGGCAGAGATCACGGCGACCCTTATACTGAGCGACGCGAACAAGATAAGGAACGTTGTTTTGCAGAAAGTGTTGAATTCGGAACATACAAGGAATCGTTGGAATCTGCCCGTACGTTTGAAACCACTCCTGTGAAGGCAACCACCAAGAAGCGTCAGAGCAAATCACCGAAAACACCTGAACCCACCCCCAGATCAGTCCCAGAAGAAAGACAGTCGGCAATTAAGTCTCGGATACGGAGTTGTGGAGATGGGTTGGGTTGCTCTTTGAACCAAGGTGAACCTGACCCGGACGCCATTGTCATGTCGGTCTTATTTTGCCTGCACCAACCGCTGATGAGTGGGATGCTCAGCCTGCGAAAACACACCGCCGACTACTGCTTCCTCGACGATAATGGGTACGACGAAAAGTAAGTAACCGTCTTTTATTACTGATGCGTGTTGCATATTACACCTACTAACCGGTGTTAACAAATCCGCTGTGAACGATTGGGGTCCTACGGCCCTCGTGCGCAGCTGGAGAAGCGTGACATTCTAACGCTCTTGTCCGGCGGTGGCATGAGCGCCGCTGTGTTGGAGTGTTGGTCGCACCTCATGAACTGGTGCGAATCAGACGACAACCGGCGTGGGTTATCCTCCCCTACTGACCCAACGATGGCGTGGTTCGGAATTCAACACATGGTATGCCCCCATAACATCCTACCTATCACATTAAATAGTACAAATGATCCCCATTCACATTAACTGAAAAGATGTAAAGTTCGTGTAATCGTTAGAAATAATCACAAAGTTCACTTAGCACAGTCACACATGTTGACGTGTACAATCACATGCTAAGAGTTGCATAGTCACACATATTGAGGTGTACAATCACGTGATATAAGTTGCACAGTCACACATATTGAGGTGCACAATCACACTGTCATGTATAGTCACAGTCTGTACGCTGCAAAGTCACGCAGCTTAGTTTGTACAATCACATGCTACAAGTTGCATAATCAGGCATCCTAGAATTTACAATCACACTGTCATGTATAGTCACACTATGCACGCTGCAAAGTCACGCAGCATAGTCTGTACAATCACTTGCTATAAGTTGCATAGTCAGGCATTAAATAGTACAAATGACCCCCATTCACATTAACTGAAAGGGTGTAAAGTCTGTGTAATAGTCAGACATTACTTTGCAGAGTCACTCTTGTTAAGGTGCACAATCACGTGATATAAGTTGTACAGCCACGCACATGATATAGTCAGATATCCTAGAATTTGCAATCATACTGTCATGTATAGTCACACTCTGCACGCTGCAAAGTCACGCAGCTTAGTCTGTACAATCACACATTTCGCGATGTGCAGCCACGCACATGATATATTCCATTCTCGCATCCTGTCACTGATGACAACTAATATTCCCCATTCGTTACGACTCACTGACCCGTATACAGGAACGGCCCGACTCATGTACCCCTGCGGACGAAGACACTAACGGTCTGTACGAAGCGTGGGACAAATTCATACAAGACTGCGCCGAGACATTCGATTTGAACGCCGAACTGTTGTTTTTCCCGGTGCATACTATGGGGCACTACGCGTGCGTGTGCGTCAACTTTAGAGAAAGAACAGTTGATATCCTCGATCACCAGACACACGCCCTAGGGTCACATATGTTCCGGGTGTCCAGCAAGATAGTAAGTTGCACGCACATGCTTTTTCTCACCACGTCAAAAATATTCTACTGCTTAAGTGCTTATGTTTACTATTACCTAATACTGCAACGGATGCAAGCATTGAGGGTCTACATGGACGAGATCGAAGGGGTTGATTTAGAGCAGTCACCTGGCGAATTTTTAGCATCGCCAAGTAAAATTGGAATGGCAGAGCGCCCGGAAGAACGATCCGGAGTCCGACATTTTCTGTTTGATGCACATGTGCCTGTACGACGGTGCGCCGTTCACCCACACTGATATTGGGTCAAAGGTCGGGAGGCATTACTTGTCGTTCGAGGTGGCAGCAACTCTCGTACTTGTTGATATGAATGAAGCTCGCGGGGACGTGTTGCCGAAAATTCGCGCTTTCATAGCAGACGCGCCAAGCATATGGAAAGCACTCGATGACAAACGTAAGATAGGGAGAATCGTGGAACGAAAGACCTCAGCGAACCGTAATGCATGAATGTGTAGTGAAGTAAAAACACTTTTTTGTGAATATAGAAAAAATCTCATGTTGGAGTATCTTTTGAGTATCAGATGAATGACAACTCAGTATCAGGGTCGCATGTGCGACGTGATACAGTCACGCAACTTCTGACTCACAGTCACAGTCAAACTCCTGCAGAGTCATGACAGACGACCAAAAATTCACTAATCAATTATACTAACTACCCCTGCATATATGTCCATCCATTTACTTTCAGTTTATTTCACCTTATTTCACCTTTAAAAAAACTGATGGTTCCCGTATTTACAGAAGACACCAAAAAAACAATACAAATACCGTAAAATCAGATTATTTCCCCAATAAGAAAACGATGGTTCGAAAACGATGTCGACAAAATATAAACTGTACAGAACAAACAAACAATCACCAATCACCTCACTCTCCTAACCCTAATTATGAACTGGGACTGGGAAGTGATGTTTGTGAGTCTCAATGCACATTGAGAACACAAACAATCACCTCACTCTCCTAACCCTAACTACTTTAGAAGGATAGGACTCCCACCTAACTCAATTAATATTTACTGCCCCCTTTACTGCCTCCCCCCTTCAAATACCAACGCCATTTTTACCCCAACTACTTCCAATTTCACCTCTTTAACCCTACAAAAAAATGGCAAGCAAAATAGAAGAAATCAGAAAATTGATCGAGGAGTACGATGGTTTGTTGAATACCACTAGATCCAATGAATTATCAACCATGCAGCTAGTCGCCCCTGCCATAGACGCGAGGACCTATATGGCATCCATTGGCAATACAGAAAAGGAGACTGAACTGGACGACTACATCAAATTCTTGATGAAAAAGTGTATTGGATGTTTCCGCACTAAGAAAGCGTTGCAGCGTGATTTGGCCAACTTGAAGAAGATGCTTCAAAAAAACGGGGGTTAATTATGCATGTAGCGTAAATGTAGCGTGTTTTAATGGAATGTAATGGATGTTTTAATGTGTTTTAGGATTCAAAAGGTAGCATGTTTCCCGCATTATGTCATGGAATGTTTTTATGTTTCAAGTACTGTGTTCGTAGAATGTTTTTACGTTTCAAGAATATTTTTATGTTTCAGGATGTGACTTTTTCTGATGTACAAATATTTCCATCGTTGTTTCTCTATTTCTCTATTTTTATGGACACATGGTGTACAGTCACACTCAACAAGTTTTATAGTCGCACTCAACATGGTGCATAATCACAGTCATCATGTCATAAAACCAGTTTAGGTTTCTACACTTCATTTTGTAGAATCACAGTCAGTGTATTGTAGAATCACAGTCATTATCTTGTACAATCACACTCCTACAATTAGTGTAACCACACTCCACCTCTTGTTGTAGAGTCACACCCTGCCTACTGTAAAGTGACATTCATTGTATTGCACAATCACACTCGCTTGTTTTGTGTCAACCAAATATTAAGTTAATAATGTTTGTAGCGTTTAAAGATGATGCATTTCAGATTAAAAACGACTGCTATTTCAATGTATTTTTACAGCCAAACAACAAAAAACAATTTTAGGGACCCCCATGTTTTACGACTATGCCATATTAGAAATAATTAAGATCCGCAATAGACATAAGCAATATCACGGACCTTGACCATTTCAAACGTCAACAATCTTTATGTTTCAAAAGAAAAACCCGATGTGACTGTGAAGGGATGTTTGTGAGTCTCAATGAAACATTGAGAAACACAAACACCCACCTCAATCTCCTAACCCTAATTAATTTATGAGGATAAGCCCCCCACCTAACCCATTAAATTTTCACCCCCCCTTTACTGCCTAACCCATGAATTTTCAACCCCCTATTTACTGCCCCCCCTCTTTAAATACCAACGCCATTTTTTACACCTTAACCACTTAAACTTCACCACTTTTACCAGCCCCTACATACAACTCCACCACTTCACCCTTAGAAAAAAATGGCCAGCAAAATAGAAGAGATCAAAAGTTTGATCGAGGAGTACGATGGTTTATTGGATACCACTATGTCCAATGAATTAAGAGTCATGCAGCTAGTCGCAACTACAATTGACGCGAGGAACTTCGTGGCGTCCATTGGCAATACACATGCAGAGGCCGAACTAGACAAATGCATCCAGTTCTTGATGAAGAGGTCTATGAATTGTTTCCGCACAAGGAAAGGGTTCCAGCGTGACTTGGCCAACTTGAAGAGGATGCTTAAAAAGTACGGAGGTTAAGTATGTATAGGTTAAGATGTAGCGTTTAGTAATGGACGTTTTTATGTGTTTAAAGTTTTAATGAATGTTAAAATATAGCGTTTAATGGTATGCAATTGATGTTTTCCGCATTATGTCGTAGAATGTTTTCCGCGTTTGATGGTATGCAATTATTATATGTTGTGTAAGAGATGGACTTTTTCTAATGTACAAATATTTCCATCGCTATTGCGCTATTTCTCTATTTCCATCGCTTTTTTTCTAATGTACAGACACATGGTGTATCGTCACACTCAACAAGTTTTATAGTCGCACTAAACATGGTGTAGAATCACAGTCATCATGTCATATAACCAGTTTAGGTTTCTACACTTCATTTTGTAGAATCACAGTCAGTGTATTGTAGAATCACAGTCATTATCTTGTACAATCACACTCCTACAATTAGTGTAACCACACTCCACCTCTTGTTTTACAATCACACACTGCCTACTGTAAAGTTGCACTCATTACGTTGCACAATCACACTCACTTGTTTCGTGTCACCCAAATATTAAGGCCATAATGCTCCTGTACAGCTGTATTTGTAGCCAAAGATGATGCATTCCAGAATAAAAACGACTGCTATTTCAATGTATTCTTACAGTCAAAAAAACAAAAACAATTTTACGGACCCCCACGCTTTACGACTACGCCATATTAGAAATAATTAAGGTCCGCAATAGACGTATACAATATCACGGACCTTGACCATTTCAAACGTCGACAAGTCTTTATGTTTCACAAAAAAGAAAATCGCCCCCATGATCTACGACTTACACCATATTGGAAATGATTGAGGTCCGCAATATACGAAAACAATGTCACAGACCTTGACCATTTCAAACGTCGACAACCTTTGTGTTTCCAAAAAGAATGTTTCTAAGTAACAGATGATATTCATGAACAATCCTCCTCGGCAATCCCTGCCGGGTCCTCCACCTCCTCCTCCTCCTCCTCCTCAACATCAACAGGTGGGTACTCAGCAAATGGGTTGGGGCAGTTCCTCTTGTCATGGTGCCCCATCCTCTTGCAGTTCTTACACAGCCGTTTAGGCTTGGCGGCAATTGCAGCAGCCTTCGCCTTAGAATAAAGCATCTGCTTCCCATTGCCCTTGTTCTTGGCTTTCTTTGGGGGCAATATGGTTATTTCAATTGCGCTCGTACAGCCGAGGATCTCCTCTAATTCATGCGTCTTGCTACAAGGGCCAGCAAAGGCAATATCGGACCTGAAGTCGCGAATGACGTCAGCTAGATTACTAACGTCTTCCTTACCCATTTTGCTGGCATGACTGACGATCTCATAGAACTCCGAAAATAGACTCGTGAATGTAAAAGCCTTCTCATCGCGTAGGCGACTCTCTAACGTGGGACACGCATTAACATTACGTAGAGCATCCGTTGTCCATCTACATGCCACGTACCGTTCCGGGATCGTCTCCCGTCCTTTCGAAGAGTATATCCAAATGGCGTGCCTGCAAAGAATTCCATACCGACCGAACTTCCTGCAAGTACAGCTGACCTCACAAGTACCTGCGAGTGCATTAAAAAACACATGAAGAGTGCGACTCTTGACCGTACGGACAGTGGCTACGCAATGTACAGGATGTGACTCTCTAAAGGTATAATCACAACCTTTACAGAGTATAGTCACACCCATTATTCTGCATAGTCACAGACCTTACGTCGCAGAATCAAACGAATTGCGTTGTACAATCACACGCACCGCATTCCAGAGTCGCACCCTTTATTATGTATAGTCACATTCAATGAATTATGGAATAAAACTCGTTACGTTGTGCATTCACACTCACCACGTTCTGCACAGTCACACCCACCGCAGTTTAGAATCACAACGTTAAGATCATATAGTCAGGCTATGTGACTGTGGCTACACAACTTGGACAGTGACTTTCTATGCCAATACCTGGATTGTATTCAACAATGTAGTTGTGGTCTCGGATGGAGTCCAAAACTGTTGTCGCTTCGATCCCGTCCTTCTCCTGATACCCACGAACGCTGCACGTGTACAGCGAAAACTTGACCTCTTCCTGAAAGTGTGCAAAGGCCACGTGCGTGTACACCCTTGCCGCGTGGGTCTCCATCGGATTCATCGTTCCAGTTTTGGGAAATGTCTGCCGATTATCGTTATCTAGCCTCTTCTGCATGTGCCTCTGTTGGTCCATCGCACTTTCAAAACGCATCCAGAACTGGACCAACGTACCTCTGTTGTCTTCAAACTTTTTGAAGAAACTGTTCTCACTCTCTGATCTCTGCGTTGTCCTCATAATTCCGGATATCCTCACCTCCCTGCAATGCGCGGCAACCCATTTGCTCTTGTCTTCGAACATATTTTCGAACCATTTGATCCCAACAGCATCATGGTCGATCATAATCCGCCCCCACCTGTCATCGATCTCCAACGCCTCGATATCATCATCCTATATAATTGCATTGTGTGCTTTTACGAATTCCGAGGCCTCCTCTCTTGATCTGCCGTACTTTGTTGGAACCTTGTTCATGATGTGCCACGTGCGGCACTGTTGGTGCGCTGCTTTGAATATTTCTGGGACGGCTTTTAAAATACCGGGATCCTGGTCTGTAATGATATAACATGGTTCCTTCCCACCCATGGCTTCCAGAAACGGGGAGAGGACCCATATAAATGACTCGTATTCCTCCTTTAATAGCAACGCCCCACAGAACGTGAAAGACCGTTTGTGGTTGTCCATGCCAGTGAACGGTGTAAACACCATAGAATACACGTTGGTTCCGTACGTTGGGTCGAACGAAACTGCATCCCGAATACCGCGTAGTTCCTTCGAGCTGCACCATCCGCCCAAATGACCCTGCGTAAACTTCCGTCTGCATCCACATCGTAGTCAAAGTAAAAATCCTCCTGACTGTCCCTCAAACTCTTGAACCGGTCTATGAACAATTGACTATCCTGCTCGTGGACGAAGCACTTGACGTCCCTCCCCAAGTTCTTGAAATCAACCAACGATGCTACGATGTTCTGATATCCGCCCAACAACTCCTTGCACATCCTGTATGTCCGAGTCGCCCCGATCTTCAGTTGCACACACAAAATTGCAACAGCATTAGTCGCGCACAGTTAGCAGTCAACCATACACTAACAACATTGTTAGCAGACATTACGCACCCTCGAGTTGCAAACGATCATCTCCTTGTGATATCTTGATAGATTTCGAGATGACTTTTGAAACTCTCTGTCCTTAACCATCACAAGATCGTGGTTGTGTTCCTCAACGAACTCTTCAATATAAAACCTCCCGATCATTGCACAGAGCCTAATTCTTGCTCCACATTGCGTCCTCGTTGCCTTCATATTCCTTTTGGGTTCATACGATCCCACATACTCTTGCCCCTCCTTCTCTCCCGTGCTCGACAACTTCACCATGCTCTGGCTAGCTGATTTGCTTTCCTTGTTACTAGCCAACAATTTCTTCTTGATCGAACCATCAAAAGATCTAGTTTTCGTGTACCTCTTCGCCTCGAAACCAAAGGAAGATGCGTAAGATTGATAAAACAAGAATGATCCGTCGATGTCCGCGAACTTCTGCCCTACGTAAGGCACAGTCACTGTGTCTTCAACTGGCATATAGGTTGGAACAATAAAAACAAAAAACACTATCAGTGGTTGGAACATTATATTACACACTAAAAACTAGTTAGAAATAGTTAGAAATAATCACAAAGTTCACTTGGCACAGTCACACATGTTGATGTGTACAATCACATGCTATGAGTTGCATAGTCACTCATATTGAGGTGTACAATCACGTGATATAAGTTGCATGGGTTAAACTACTGTCGATAAAAAGAAACCCTATATTACACACTATCAATCTTGCAACGCATGCATTCATCTCTAACCTTAATGAAATGTGACCTTTCTCAACAGCGATTGTGGCTTTGCTCATATAACAACATGATTTTACACCACTATATTACATATAACAGCATGATAAATATAACAATCATAAGTATAACACCTATACAAAATACCAAAAATAATAAATATAAAGAAACCAATATAAATATTTTGAATAAAGGAACTTCAACGTAATACAACTACACCTGCAGCAGAAAACTACAACTACATGGAACCAACGCAATAATAATTTGGCTTGATTAATACCCACAACGCATAAGAACTATAAGTACAACTACAAACCAATATACAATACTCGACAACCAAAAAAATAACAATAATAAACATAACAATGATGGAACGTGTGGATAATGAATATAACGTAATAAATATATCAGTCTTACCAGCACCAATATTTGGAAAAATAAAACTGCAACTTCACATAATACAACTACATCTACAGCAGAAAAGCTGTAGAAAAACGTGGAACGTGTGAATGTCTATCATATTAAGTGTGACTACCACGTTATAACTGTGTGACTGTCCATCATATAGAGTGTGGTTGTGACATTACAACTGTATAACTTTTCAAATTAACAAACCAAACAAAAAAAATGGAATTCCAAATGCAAGATACCAAATATATATGTATGTACTCATCTTACCTCCTGCATGTTGAACAAAAAATTTCGACTGGACATTTTCGAGAACATACGAATCTTCAAGGAACAGCACCATTGGTGCATGGAGATGTAGAGGGTTTAGTTATTTTGCATGATAGTATAAATAACGAGATGAATTTTGAGTTAGGATGGATTTTGAATTTTAGTGAAATAAAATGGTGAGCAATGGGATGAATTTTTGAATTTTAGTTAATTTTGGTGATGGAAGTTACGAAAGATTGGGAGAAATTTCGCTGTGAAATGGTGAGCAATTGAGAGAAGGAAAGTGAACTTTGGTGATGGAAATGATGAAAGATTGAGAGAGAGTGCGTTGCTGTTGCTCTGCTTTACCTGCTGTTGCTCTACTCCTGTCTGCTGCTGCCTGCTACTAGTCATTCCAAGTACCTCCTCTCCCTTTTTCTTTTCTTTTTTTGATTAAGCTAGGTCATCCATCCAACCAAATCAAGGGCCATAAACACAACTTCCCAACTTCCCATTTTTCACCAAACTCCCTTGTTCCCTTTTCTATATATATATATAGAGAGAGAGAGTATAGATCAAGTGAGTCCTCTTTTTTTTTAAGTCCGTAAGTCCTATTTAGAACCATTGATTTAGATGGGATAGATGGTGGTGATTGAGTCTAGTAATTAAGGTAATAACTAACATATTTTGGAAAAAATATAATTAAAATCCTCTCTCCTCCCTTAATTATCTCCACCACCTAGCTCACTTGATCACGTTTTATCAAGTTTACCCAAAATACATATGTGGTCGCATAATCAGCGTGCTACATTGCCGTATTATAAGTGTTACTTTAATGAATAAATGATGTTACTCTAAGTAATTAATGGTGTTATTCTTTGTCTCATGGTTAAACAATGTTATTATCATCAATTACTCTGACGCATTATATATCGTTCTTTAAAGAATGACAATCGTTAATTTGGTAATGAATGGTTCCAATCCAAGTTATCCTCAGTTACTTTGGTAATCATTTGTTTAAACAGCGCTGCTGTCCTCAGTTACTTTAATGCATTATGTCTGTTACTCTAACTGACGAAAGGTGTTACTCCAATAGAACTGAGATGTAATCCCCTAGAAATTCTAACGCCATACAGTGGCGGAAACACTGTAGAAGTGGGATTATAACACACTGTAACTATGTCTTGATTAAATATAAACGGTAAGTCAATATATAAGCCATAAAATAAAAAATGGCTACAAAATAAAAATATAATAAAAACCATAAAATGAGTTTTAACAATCCATAATACAGTGATCTTATTAAAACAAGCAAGATCCACAACTGCTCGCTAGCCCACCTGAAGGGAAACACATATACCTGCCATGTTAAAAAAAACATAACAGCCACAATCAGTGGGGAGCAACGTCAACGTTCTCCCAGCCGTATAACAGGATTTTAAAACTATAATTGCTATTATAGAAATATAGTAAAAACGTAAAATAGTAAAAAAGTATAATAAAAATAAGCTTTCAGTGAAGAATTTCACGTATCGAAACAATATAATAAAAAATGAGTTTTCCGGAGAAAACAGAAAACATTTGCCTACCTGCGAACCAAGTTATACCGATAATAATAAAATATTCAAAATTGTGTTATGGATAAGATTAGTGTAGACGGCTAGACATTCACTAGGATAATACTAAAACTAACTTCGAGAACTTAGTTCAAACAAATCAAACCTCGATCTCTAACTAGGCTACTCAACCATAATCGGACGGCGACTTATAAATGCGTGACCCTAGTTTAAGATGATATGTACACCCCTCCCGAGCACCATAAATACTCAGTTCAACCCGACGGCGTCTTACACTGCGAGGCACGAGCTTAAGAAAATATACACACACTTCCGAACACCATATATGCTCGGTTCAAAAACCAGTGTGCCCCATAAAGACACATCAGCCTTATAGTTGATGGCAAAAACGTAAACCACAGAATATATTACTCCAACCTCACGCTTGTCCTTATTCCATAACTCCAAAACAAAGACATTATCGATATTCAAAAGATATAATCATTAAAATAATAAGCGAACAAAAGGAGTAACCATTATATTCTAAAAGAGGAAACTTTCTATTTTAGGAAACTTCTATTTTTAGAAACTTTACTAAAAATAGCATCATATCAAATTATCAAAAATATTAATTTATACTAATAAAACATTTTAGTAAACAATGTAGATTTATAAAGCTAGTACTTTCGGCCTTAACGATATTAACTCTTAAAACGAGAACATTTGAGTTAATGAAATTATTGAAACGTCGTACAAGTGTTTATAAAATGATTTAGAAATGTCTCAAACATTTTAAATACTACTAATTAGGGTGTTTCCAAATTTTACAAAACTAAAATTCCCTAATTATTATTAGTTTCGACAGTACGATTATAAATAGGATTTTATGACAAATGTCAAATTAAATCTTTTAACGTCTTTTATTTAATTAAACCAATGGATATATTTAGAGTATTTTAAGGGATGATTTAACTCACAAAGTTTCAAATTTAAATGCTTCCAAAATTGCTGGAAAAGTAATTCTTTTAGGTAAGACGAAGCATTTTAACAATAAATCACAAGTTGTCCAAAATCAATACTTATTAGTTAAAGACTTTAATAAATAGTACAAAACTTACGTAAAATTTTTAAAATATATTTATGGACATTCTGTCCAGAAAAGAAAATTTCCAGAATCCTAATACTCGATTTTTAAAAGGGTTTCTCGTTAATCGTCTAACATCGACAATAACGATTAATAAAAATAGTAATTACAAAACGATTTAAGTATTAATATCCAAAAATTATTATTAAACTTAAAAATCATGATTTTCCAGAATCTACCATTTGTCCAGATTTCCAAAAATTCCAGGTTTAATAAATCCCGTCAAAACCGTCTTTAAAACCCGTTTTCACAATTAACGATTCTATTAATAAAACTTATCGTTCCTAACATTTTATTAAAACACTAAAAATCATAAAATTACATTTTATTATGAAATTATCAGAAACATATTTTTTCCAGATTTAAACCAAAGACCAAAAATCGAGAATTTAAACGACAAACACGGTTTTAACGATAAACGATGATTTAAAGTGATTAATTAATTCATCCACTTAACAATTCCCAAAATTATGAAAAACTTCAGAAAATTCTATTTCATCATAAAGTTTCACCACGTCAAAAATCAGATTAAAATAAAATGTTTAAGTACTAGAACTAAAAATCGGCTTTTAATCGTTTTTGTCCGATAGCGGTAATAATTCAATAATCGATATCAAAAATATCAGAAAAATACTAAATTATTAAAAATCATCAAAAACAACATTTTTTTAGAATATAAACATATATTACATGTTTAGGCCGAATATTACGATTTTACAAATTAATATGACGATTTAATCGTTAATCTCGTAAAAGCGATAAAAATACCGAAACATACAAATTTTCAACTTTTAAAAATTTTCCAGATTATATGACATATATATCATCAAAAACAAAAATATAAAAATATACATCCAATTACACAAATAAAATCATGCAATACCGAGTAACATCGACGTTACCTCTAACCAATCCGAGTTGATTATAAATTCGTCGGCTTCGGGATCAACCATGAATCCTAATTCACATGACATACATAGTACAAAACTACCATGAGAAAAACTAAAAGAATCAAGGTAAATAACGATCAGAAATAACATCGATTATTACCTTAACGAAGGGAAAAGAAAATCAATAATTTAGAAGATGAAAATACGATGATCAAAGCTTGATTATGGATGAAAATGGCTGCTGAAAATGGGCAGGAACACCAGCCAAAAAGAGGGAGAAAGAAAAGGTTTTTGTTAAAATAAAATTGATGTAAAAATGAATAAGAAAAATATGAAGGAATGGTGGATGAATGAAGCATTAAAATTGATAAAAACAATGTGAATGTAGTCTTAAAATTTCAGCCAAAATGAATGTGATGGTAGCATGAAAAGTTTGTAATTTAAGCATGTAAATCAATTAAAGAGAAAATATCTTTTTACTTAAAGTTTAAACATAAAGTGTTATGTAAATAAAAGTTGTAATCAAATGTTTTACTACATGGTGTCACGGTCCAAAAAGGTCTCTTTTTAGTTGTAGGTTGATAAAAATAAGGATCATAAAATTATTAAAAGCATTTCAAAGCAATTCGAGTAAACCGCGCGTTCGAAAATAATTATTTACGAAACTTTGTAATAAAATCATAAAGGCTAAATTTTCGTAAATAAAATATTTCTTAGTTGAAAATATTATATAAATATATCTAGACATTTGTAGGAAAAGAAATAGCTTAAATCAGAGTTCAAAAACTTTAATTCATAGAGAAGTAGAATTCCTCGCAGAAAAATAATTAGTTTACGAAGAAAATCAAATAAATAGATTTAAAAGAATTAAAATCTTTCAATATAAAAATAAATACCATTAGACTCAAAAATGAAAATAGAGCTTGGAATAATGATGAAACATAAGGCCGAAATGTGACAGAGTTATGACGAAGTCATAACGGAAATGATAAAAATGCTAGAAAAAAGCGGGTGTTACAATCCTCCCCACTAAAAGAAAGTTTCGTCCTCGAAACTAAGAATAAGCAGAAGGGAATCAAGATTAGCCCACTCGAAAAGATGAGGATACAAATTTGTATAAGAATTTGCTTTAAAAGAAAATTTAATAACTTTCAAAGTGATACGATATCGAACGCAAATATCTATTCCAAGAGGAACTGGGCTAAGTTACTCGGAGTTTAAAATCTTCTAAATTAGTGAAATCGTAAAGTAAAGTTATTTGATAAAATAACAACGCTAAATAGCATTTGTAACGAGCTTGAAGAAAATAGGGTAACCAAAACATTTTCAAAACAAAAGTAAAACAATTTGATTAAGAAATTCGAAAATGTTTATTTTTTTTTTTTTATGAAGAAACAAAATTTAGTTCGGAGAAATCAAATTTTGTAGTTAGTAAAAATCGAACCATTTGTCAAACATTTTCAATAACAGATTCAAAAGTCCACCAACAAAAAAAACGAAAAAAATAATTTCGAAACGTCAAAATTTCGAAAATGTTATCAAAGTAATTATTAAAGTTTTCAAAAATATTATCAAACTTGAACATACAAAATAATTTCGACAATCTTAAAATGTTTTACATAATAATCCTATAGAAATTGAAATATTTGGAAATATGAAAGTCTTCATAAAATTTAGATTGCTTAAAAATTAAAAATTGAATTAATTTCGAAATAATTTAAAATAAATTATTAGGACATTATTAAACATATCTAAAAAAAATATCAACCAAAGATAAAATAAAAGTGAAGTATAAAGTTCTGAAATTATAATTCAAAAATGTTAAATTTAACGATATCCGAAAAGTTTAAGTTAGTCAAACTTTTTACAAAACGGGCAAAATCACAATTAGAAATTATAACTCAAAAAGTTAAAATTTTACGATAATTCATTTTTTTTAAACAAGTCAAACTTTTTATAAAAATAGGAAGTTCGAAAAAAAATGGTCAACGGATAAAAAGAACAAGGATAAATAAATTAAAAATAAGAGGTTACAAAATCGATAGAGGTCGAAGGGATTAGCAACAGATGTGGTAACAGAATTCAAGAGAAGCAGAATAGAAGGCGGAGTTTAGAGTAAAAAAGAACTCTCAAGGATTATACAAGAAATTAACCATCTTCAGATTCCTAGCACGATTCTCACAAACACGGTTCCCAATTGGCCCATCAACTACGCTAAGTCCAATATCGGTACAGGGTGGTCCTACTCAATCCACAACCTCCAAAATTATCAACTGCCATAGCCTCCAAAATTAAGTCTTACATACTTATATAATTTTTCAATTAGTATGGTAAGAATCCACAAATGATTTAGACTAATCCATTAATTAAGATTCCAACAGTCATCAAAACATACCCAAACTTGTAATCACTAAGGCTCGTAATTCAAAGCTTATAAGGTCTGAACTCGAGGTATACTTCAAATTTCTCGAGTAAGGAACACTAAATAAAATCCACCTATTAACAATGTTCGGGCACAGAATCCTCAGATTACCAACATGTTATAATGCCGCAAGTAAAGAAGTTGGGGAAAGTATAACAAGTCCTCAAACACGCTCAAACCTATTGGTAATGGCGCAAACCCTCACATCTTCAAACACGTCATTGGGCTAAATTTCTAAAAATTCCACCAAATTTCACATTGTATCAGTGAAACCACCAAAATATTTATTAACTCAATGAAGCCACAATTTCGTTGGTCTAGGGTTATAACAGTCCCAATAAGATGATCCGTATAATAGTATTCCTCAAAAAACAGCACAATAAAACCAAACTGTGATTGTGCAAGATAGTTCTCTTCTCCTGGGACAACAGCAATTTATCCAAGTTAGATCACTCAACTCCAAAGTTCATAGGTTACAACCTTAAACAACGATCTAATCCTTAAGAAATACAGGTAATCTATGTCAACCAAAATTTACTAAGCATTAATGAGGACCTGAAATGGTACCACAACACTCAGGCTAACATCTTAAACAGTGATTTATGATCCCAAAATTCCACAATTAGTCCATTAAGTCAACACTAGGTAGAAATCCCAGGTAATATTATTATTTACACGTGACTAGGTTCTATGTCGGGTATTAGGTATCCAGCAAAATATGATATAATTCTCACTATCCAGAAATTTACTCAACTCTAAGTCCTCTATACGATCAAGTAATTCATAACCCATGCTTGATCAATCTCTATGTTACAATCCTAATTCTGTTAATCAACTAATACCATTCAAATCAATTCCTCAAAAGCTCACTAGATTAGATAACAAAGCACAACTCTCAATCCTCAAACCGTTGGTAATAAGGAGTTAACTAAACCTCCAAAATTATTTAACTTCTAAAAAGGGTTCACTAAGACAGAATACGGTCTAAGCAAAGAATCTCAAGAGAAAGATGGTAAAGTAGAATAATAGAAGAAGGACTCACCATAAGAATGAAGATGAGAATATAAGAGAAGAATTGAAGGAATCAGAGGGTGGAAGATGAAAGAAAAGAATCAATGATCCTAGATACTTCAGATCACGAACCAGAGAAGAATCTTCGGGCCTGCAGAGTTCATTGGGGAACTCGCTGGATTTCTTCAATTTCGAGTAGAGGAACAAGCACACTAGTATTGAGTCGCTCCATCTGGATCCAAAGTGATTTCACATCTGAGTCTACTGCACCATGATGGAACTGGGATCTACTGTTGACCATCTGGCATGTAGCTTGAGAAAACTGAATTGGGGCTGGAAAGTCACCATTTGTATCTTTCTTAGAGCACCAAGTTGTCCACTCGAGTCAGCAGGCGTTGAGAGTGTTAGGTAGGTCTTGTCCCAATTTGGAGCAGCATCACGTCAACATCTTGTCCACTCATCATCTTCTTTGACATATAAAACAAATATTCAATGCTAATCATTGAGTTTCAGAAACAGGAAGACTAATCAAATAAGTCCTTACTTGTTTCTACCCATCTCTAATAATATTTTTATTTACTATTTAAGTAATTTACTGGTATTTTCCTTAATTTCAGGTGTAAGCGTTGGGAGCAGTGATGCTCTGATACCAACTGTAATCCCCTAGAAATTCTAACGCAATACAGTGGCGGAAACACTGTAGAAGTGGGATTATAACACACTGTAACTATGTCTTGATTAAATAAAAACGGTAAGTCAATACATAAGCCATAAAATAAAAAATGGCTACAAAATAAAAATATAATAAAATCCATAAAATGGGTTTTAACAATCCATAATACAGTGATCTTATTAAAACAAACAAGATCCACAACTGCTCGCTAGCCCACCTGAAGAAAAACACATATACCTGCCATGTTAAAAAAAACATAACAGTCACAATCAGTGGGGAGCAACGTCAACGTTCTCCCAGCCGTATAACAGGATTTTAAAAACTATAATTGCTATTATAGAAATATAGTAAAATTGGAAAATAGTAAAAAAGTATAATAAAAATAAGCTTTCAGTGAAGAATTTCACAGATCGAAACAATATAATAAAAAATGAGTTTTCCGGAGAAAACAGAAAACATTTGCCAACCTGCGAACCAAATTATACCGATAATAATAAAATATTCAAAATGGTGTTATGGATAGGATTAGTGTAGACGGCTAGACTTTCACTAGGAGAATACTAAAACTAGCTTCGAGAACTTAGTTCAAACAAATCAAACCTCGATCTCTAACTAGGCTACTCAACCATAATCGGACGGCGACTTATAAATGTGTGGCCCTAGTTTAAGATGATATGTACACCCCTCCCGAGCACCATAAATACTTATTTCAACCCAACGGCGTCTTACACTGCGAGGCACGAGCTTAAGAAAATATACACACTCCCGAACACCATATATGCTCGGTTCAACAACCGGTGTGCCCCATAAAGACACATCAGCCTTATAGTTGATGGCAAAAACGTAAACCTCAGAATATATTACTCTAACCTCACGCTTGTCCTTATTCCATAACTCCAAAACAAAGACATTATCGATATTCAAAAGATATAATCATTAAAATAATAAGAGAACAAAAGAAGTAACCATTATATTCTAAAAGAGGAAACTTTCTATTTTAGGAAACTTCTATTTTTAGAAACTTTACTAAAAATAGCATCATATCAAATTATCAAAAATAATAATTTATACTAATAAAACATTTTAGTAAACAATGTAGATTTATAAAGCTAGTACTTTCGGCCTTAATGATATTAACTCTTAAAACGAGAACATTTGAGTTAATGAAATTATTGAAACGTCATACAAGTGTTTATAAAATGATTTAGAAATGTCTTAAACATTTTAAATACTATTAACCATTGGATATATTTAGACTATGTTAAGGGATGATTTAACTCACAAAGTTTCAGATTTAAATGCTTCCAAAATTGCTGGAAAAATAATTCTTTTAGGTAAGACGAAGCATTTTAACAATAAATCACAAGTTGTCCAAAATCAACACTTATTAGTTAAAGACTTTAATAAATAGTACAAAAATTACGTAAAATAGTTAAAATATATTTATGGACATTCTGTCCAGAAAAGAAAATTTCCAGAATCCTAAAACTCAGTTTTTAAAAGGGTTTCTCGTTAATCGTCTAACATCGACAATAACGATTAATAAAAATAGTAATTACAAAACGATTTAAGTATTAATATCCAAAAATTATTATTAAACTTAAAAATCATGATTTTCCAGAATCTACCATTTTTCCAGATTTCCAAAAATTCCAGATTTAATAAATCCCGTCATAACCGTCTTTAAAACCCGTTTTCACAATTAACGATTCTATTAATAAAACTTATCGTTCCCAACATTTTATTAAAACACTAAAAATCATATAATTACATTTTATTATGAAATTTTCAGAATCATATTTTTTCCAGATTTAAACCAAAGACCAGAAATCAAGAATTTAAACGACAAACACGGTTTTAACGATAAACGATGATTTAAAGTGATTAATTAATTCATCCACTTAACAATTCCGAAAAATTATAAAAACATTCAAAAAATTCTATTTCATCAGAAAGTTTTACCAAGTAAAAAATCAGATTAAAATAAAATTTTTAAATACTAGAACTAAAAATCGGCTTTTAATCGTTTTTGTCCGATAACGGTAATAATTCAATAATCGATATCAAAAATATCAGAAAAATACTAAATTATTAAAAATCATCAAAAACAACATTTTTCCAGAATATAAACATATATTACATGTTTAGGCCGAATATTACGATTTTACAAATTAATATGACGATTTAATCGTTAATCTCGTAAAAGCGATAAAAATACCGAAACATACAAATTTTCAAATTTTAAAAATTTTCCAAATTATATGACATATATATATCGAAAACAAAAATATAAAAATATACATCCAATTACACAAATAAAATCATGCAATACCGAGTAACATCGACGTTACCTCTAACCCAAATCCGAGTTGATTATAAATTCGTCGTCTTCGGGATCAACCAAGAATCCTAATTCACATGACATACATGTACAAAAATACCATGAGAAAAACTAAAAGAATCAAGGTAAATAACGATCGGAAATAACATCGATTATTACCTTAACGAAGGGAAAAGAAAATCAATAATTTAGAAGATGAAAATACGATGATCAAAGCTTGATTATGGATGAAAATGGCTGATGAAAATGGGCAGGAACACCAGCCAAAAAGAGGGAGAAAGAAGAGTTTTTTGTTAAAATAAAATTGATGTAAAAATGAATAAGAAAAATATGAAAGGATGGTGGATGAATGAAGCATTAAAATTGATAAAAACAATGTGAATGTAGTCTTAAAATTTCAGCCAAAATGAATGTGATGGTAGCATGAAAATTTTGTAATTTAAGCATGTAAATCAATTAAAGAGAAAAATATCTTTTTACTTAAAGTTTAAACATAAAGTGTTATGTAAATAAAAGTTGTAATCAAATGTTTTACTACATGGTGTCACGGTCCAAAAAGGTCTCTTTTTAGTTGTAGGTTGATAAAAATAAGGATCATAAAATTATTAAAAGCATTTCAAAGCAATTGGAGTAAACCGCGCGTTCGAAAATAATTATTTACGAAACTTCGTAATAAAATCATTAAAGGCTAAATTTTCGTAAATAAAATATTTTTTAGTTGAAAATATAATATAAATATATCTAGATATTTGTAGGAAAAGAAATAGTTTAAATCAGAGTTTAAAAACTTTAATTCGTAGAGAAGTAGAATTCCTCGCAGAAAAATAATTAGTTTACGAAGAAAATCAAATAAATAGATTTAAAAAAATTAAAATCTTTCAATATAAAAATAAATACCGTTAGACTCAAAAATGAAAATAGAGCTTGGAATAATGATGAAACATAAGGCCGAAATGTGACAGAGTTATGACGAAGTCATAACAGAAATGATAAAAATGCTAGAAAAATAGCGGGTGTTACAGAGATGTTACTCTAACCAAATGCACATGTATTAAATAAAATATAGAGTTAATTGCTACGTAGCACAGCGCTGCTTGTAAAAAAATGTGTACAAAATCATTTATTCTGGTAAGCAAAAAAAAAATATTTTTATCATGACCAAAAACACAAGTATTCTCTAAACACATGTTCCTTCTCCTCATCTTCCTCAGTGTCTTCCTCAGTCTCCTCATCTTCGTCGTCGTCATCCACTTCCTCAGTGTTATTCCCATGCAGCCAATGTGTTAATTCAACTCTTACATTGTGTTACTCTAACTGGTAAAGTACGTTACTCTAACATCATCATCAAAAACTGTTTCTCAACGTTCAGTGTGTTACTGTAATTGCAATTAACTGTTACTGTAACGTTAATACATATGTGTTACGCCCATGCAGCCAATGCGTTACTTCAACTCTTACATTGTGTTACTCTAACTGGTAAAGTACGTTACTCTAACATCATCATCAAAAACTATTTTGTAATGTTCAATGTGTTACTGTGATTGCAATGGAGTGTTACTGTAATGCAGATCGTATGTTACTTCAACGTCGTGACTGCATTCATAGAAAACAAAACAATATTATTAGTAGACCTCATTGAAAACCCAAATAACAAACACAAAACTCTGAAATCAATATCAATTAACCATCAATATGAATCTATGATGAATGAGATTACAATGAAAACAATGTCAACATAAAAATTGACGTAAAAAGGGAAGCCAAATCGACGTGAAATAGCAATTAACCATCAATATGAATCTATGATGAATCAAATGACAATGAAAACAATATCAACATGAAAATTGACGTAAAAAAAGAAGCCAAAGCGACGTGAAAGAATAAATTTTTGTTAGTCGATCGCTGAATTAAAATTGAAGCAAAACTTGAAAGAAATATCAAAACTCACCATTGTTATACTCGATCAATTGCTTTTCAACAGTTGATGATGATGTCGCGCTCATTGAATCCATAGTAACGGGATTTTGAACCCAGATTTGATTGAATGAACGACGGAACGTGATGATGGAAGTTTTTTTTAAGTTTTGATGAATTTCGCAACGTGAATGATTGAATGATGAATGAACGTGATCATGGAGGTTATTGTTTCCTAAAATCATGGGAGCTATTTTAGGAACGTAAATCTCTTTTTTTTTTAATGCAAATAATTGGAAGCATCTTCTCCATCCATCCTCATCTCATCCAATGGATGAGATGAGAACATAGGGACTCATATAGAGTAAAGGACTCATAAGAGCCTTACTCTCTCTCTCTCTCTCTCTCTCTCTCTCTCTCTCTCTCTGTCTATATATATATATATATATAGAGAGAGAGAGAGAGAGAGGCGGGATCAGGTGAGTCCACTTATATATGTTGAGTCCGTGAGTCCCCATCTTAGCCCTTGATTAATGTTAGATTAATGGACAAGATTTGATCTCACAATTAAGGAAATAACTAACAAATCTGAGTAAATATATCAATTCTCTCTCTCCTCCTTAATTATCTCAATGCAAATCTTTTCTCTCTCTTATCCATCTTTTTAACTGTTCTTTCTCTCACACAACAAGTTTCTTCAAAATTAAGTTTTTTTTATCTTCACCAAAAAATATCATTTTCTTACTAGCATTGTACGTATGTTACTATGTTACTGTCATAATTCATAAACTATGTTACTTTAACTAATATAACGTGTTACTTTAATTCATGAACTGTGTTACTTTAACTCATAAAATCTGTTACGTTGTATAATATTCTCTTACAAAAACTATTATTCTAACTCATACAATGTGTTACTCTAATTCATGAACTGCGTTACATTAACTCATATAACGTGTTACTTTAATTCATGAATGACTGCGTTAATTTAACTCATAAAATTTGTTACGTTGTATAATATTCTCTTGCAAAAACTATTACTATAACTCATACATTGTGTTACTCTAATTCATGAACTGCGTTACTTCAACTCATAAAATCTATTATGTTGCATAATAATCTTTTGCAAAAACAAGACTTTCAATCAACCAAAAGAATAATGTATGTTTTTATTAAGGATACTCCAAAACAAAAATTATAAAACAACATTATAATTCCAATGTTTCAAACCTGTAACTATAAGAATTGGATATTTGAAATCAAATTATAATCATAAACTATGTTACTGTAACTCATTAAAACTGTGTTACTGTAACTCATTAAGTATGTTACTCTAACGCATAATGTATGTTATTCTAACTCATTTTACTCTAATCAAGAATGTTACTCTAACAAATAATGTATGTTACTCTAACAATATATTGTCCTACTCAGAATTGTGATTCTTCTTCTTCATCTTTTTCTTCTCCTGATTCTTCTTCATCGTCAGACGATGATTTACATGAGGTTTCCTTCTTCTTCTCATCTACATCTTTGAAGATCTGCTCTATGTATGGAAAAACTCTCACCCACATCCCTTCATCATTCATGTGCTTTTGCGTCTACTGAAAAAACAATAACAGTGCCAATAAACATGGCGAAAAAAAATCAAAACTTGAAATATGGATGAAAGTAACAGATAACAAGAATTAAAGTAACAGATGAAGTGCATTGAAGTAACATTGAATTAAATTAACAGAGGATACTTATACACCAAGTATAAAGTAAAGACGTCAGACATTAAAGTAACAAATAGTGTGAATTAAAGTAACAGATAATGTTCATTAAAATAACACCAGATATAGGTTAGTGCAAAAAATTCATATAATGATAAAAAATGAGAGTATGATGCAGTATCTTACTCTTTGATATTGTTTCCTATTTTGAAGTCATCATATCCCATAATTATAGGAAGCAATATTTTTTTTTTCTTTTTTTTTATATGGCGTTACTCTTTGATATTGTTTCCTATTTTGGTGGCAATCGCGTCCCATTATTATAGGAAACAATATCTTTTTTTTAAATTCTTTTAATATGGCAATTTTCTAAATTCTTAGCACACTCCAATGCACTACAATAACAGATAAAAAGAACTAAAGTAACGACTGGAGTGTATTAAAGTAACACGACATATAAAGTAACGATTTTTTTGTCACTCTAATGCATTAGAGTAACAGATGAAAAGAACTCAAGTAAAAGATGAAGTGCATTAAAGCAACATTAGAATCAATTAACATTATGTGCATTAAAATAACAGAGTTTAGTCATTAAAATAACAGATTGTGTATATTAAAGTAACAAAGTATATTTGTTTGTGCGTAAAATTCATAAAATGATTAGACTTTAATAATATGCAGTTTCCATACTGTAAACTTTAAAATATAATAATATGGAGCATCCAAATGACGCATTTTCAGTATAAATTAGAAACCGAATACTCACCGTTTGTGTATTCGACGATTTGCATATCCGCCATCGAATGAGAAATTTCAGCGTCGCGAGGAAGAAGATAAATGATTGAATGCGTTATTGAGTGGGTTGATTGAACGTAAGTTGCAACCGCACGAAGAAGAGATGAATGATTGAACGTGATAAAATGAAATGAATAAAATTAACAAAAAAATCTGTAAGCAATATCGAAAACTCATCATTGTTGTACTCTACATTTTGCTTATCAACCGTTGATGAAGATGTCGCGATCATTGAATCCATAGAACGGGATGTCGAGCACAGATTGATGGGAAGCATTTTTTTTTAGGTTTGATGATGATGAACGTAATAATGTGAATGAATGAATTGATTTGTTGTTTCCTAAAAGATAGTGATTGATTGAATGAATGTGAATGAACGAGATAGTGATTGATTGAATGAATGTTAATGATACGTTACTGAATGATATTCACCTTCCCATTTTGTTCGAAGCAATATTTTTTTTTTTAATAATATACTGATTAATCTCGTCCCTTCATCCATTTCCCATCCAACGGATGGGATGAGGACTTAGGGACTCAACACATATATAGGGACTCATTAGAACCTATCTATATGTATACATATATATATATGTATACATTATATATGTATACATATATATATATATATATATATATATATATATATATATATATATATGTCGATATGTTGTTTATCATTAATTTTTAACGAAATTATAAATTTTATAAGCAAAACACATAAGTTTAACTTATTAAACGGTGATATTAAAATATTTATTTCATACGAGAGCATTAAATTATAGGGGCCAAAAAGCCCATTTTGGCCCGAAAAGCCCGTACTAGCTCGCTAGGGCCGGGTTTGGGCTTAAAAAATAGGCCCACTCGTTTGGCCCGGTCCGGCCCAACCCGCTCATGTGGGCCATTTTTATTACTTAGGCCCAACCCAAGGCCGCATTGGCCTGGCCCATGATCACCTCTATTCCGGGGTATCCTGCAAATACACCTATACCTTAGGAAAACGTACAAACAACCTAAAAAACCAACCCTAGATACACATGCTCATCGATCGAGACCCTAAAGTATCACGGAAGACCCTCAAAGCATAGGCTCGGAAGCAGTTGGCAGCCTGCCACAACCGCTGATGGCAAGCTGACGAAACCTTAAAGGTGAAACCGTACGAGTTAGCCAAACAAAACCTAATCCTTAGAGCCCAAACTCAAGGCAAAAACCGAAACTTACCCGGTATACCCGGACATGCCACTCTATCCCAGCGTCCATTTCCTCGGCGGAACACAGGGGGAGAGGCTCAGTGAAAGCTACCCCAATCGCATCTACCCTAAGCAGCATCAAACGGAAGTCTGGGGGCTGAACAGCATCAGCCGGATCGGCTAGCTAAAGGAAAAGCAAACCGGTCAAAGAGCAAATAAATGCTAAGCCATAGAACAAAACGAGCCTTAAAACAAAAAATGAGTACTCTTAAATGAGACAAATAGGAGGCGCCAGGTACCAATAGCGCATCACCTCCTTCTCTATCCCTACCCTCGAGGATCTCTACGGCGGTCGGTGGTCTAAACATAGTCCAGGAAGGATCAACCGGCACCCTTAAATCGTCATATAAACACTGGTGCACCAACCGTTCCCACAGATACCAAACCGGGCGAAACAACGCAGGAAGAAGCATCCTTCTGTAACTCCGGGGCCTCAACTCTGTTGCCATGTATGCAGGCACACCCTCGTAATCGGCCCAAGGATGGGCCACAAACTACACAAACATAATCGACACCTCAACAACCCTAAACCTAGGAGACTTTTAAATGAAACAAGCCGTAAAAAGGAAACTTACGTCCTTGAGGCGTAGCTGGTTCACCAACACGTTTTCCGTCGGGTAGTGACTCGTCGTGGTCTTGGCCTGAGTCAGTCTCCACACGATCCCCGCCGGGAACCTAACCGGACGAGCCCGTACCGTCTTGGGTGCCAATTGAGGGAAGAAGGAAACAATCTAAGCCTACAAAACCAAAAGGAAAACATAATTAGCAAAACTAAACCAGACTAAGCAAAACCCAAAAAACGAATATAGAGACAATGACTAACCTCCAGCACGAGACCTGGGCCCACGATGGGCAAAGCCGAGGCCGACTCCACCTGGAATTGCCTCGCTAGGACTTGCAAGCAGCGAGTCATCTCCGTGAAAGCCGCGGTTACCTAATCAAAGCATCCTAGCTGATCTAGTTCAGCCAAGAAAGATAAAATCCTAGTACTAAACTTCTCGCCCTTATCCGAGAAGTGGGTCGATCCTAGGAAATACCACAACCACTGCCGAGAATCCTGCTCCGGTGTGTTGGGTGCTCGACCCTCTAATACCGCCACCCTTTCGAAGTGGTCGGTAATGTACGAACTCACCAGAGCAAGAGGCGTACTATAATCCTCAAGCTCCAAACAATCCCCAATCCATCCCCGGACCTTATCGCTATCTAATTTAGGGCCCTCGGCAGCCCATCTAATTAACTCCGGACCCCAAGGTAGGCCCGTGATAACCTCGAAGACCTCCAAAGTCATCCCGACCTCCCCGAAAGACATGTGGAAGGTCGAGGTAGTGTCATGAAAACGATTTACCATCGCTCTGATCACCAAAAGGTTACACTTGGTCTTGCAACCTACCAATCGGGCCCAGTCCCCGACTACGGGGCCCAGAGCCGTCCTCGCGATAATCTTCTTTGCCGCAGGACTAAGCTTCTGAGAGTAAATCTCTAAGCATGCCGTAAAACCCAAGAAGGTCCTCATCAGACCTGGGGGATGCAAACCAAGGTAATACAAGCATAAACAAATCAAACCAAACCAACTAAATCCAAAATTCGAAACCTAAACCAATAAGCATGAGTCAAGATACTCACCAGACCCTGCACAATACGGTGAGAGGCGTGCAAGTCAGGACGAAACAACAACTGATGACTATCCCAATCCCGAGCTCACGAAGGGTCCTCATAACCAATCTCCTCATTCTCTTGCGCGGGAACCGGGACATGAGCCCTCCTAGGAACCGTCTCGTGCAGCTTACGCTTCCTAACTCTATCGAAATCGGCCTCATTTATGGCATCTGGATCACGACGCTGCGATGGAACGCTTCGTCGTCTCCTACGAATTCCGCGGGGAGTCAGAGAATTCATCCCGGTGGCCTCACCACTAGTGCCATCCAAAGAAGCTCCTTCGGAACGCTCAGTATCATCTCTAGCTGCAAAACCAAGCAAAAAATGCAAAAATCCATGCCTTAGGTCAGGCTAAAACAGCTAAAACGGGTCAAAATAAGGTCAAAATTTCGGATAGAGGTATCAAAATTCTGAAAAGCCCACAAGCACTCATTTTCGTTTCCGGTCACAATGGAAGTGGTTTCGGGAAAATCCGACATCGTTACGGCACCTTTTGGTTCGTCGTAAGTCACACAAAACCTTACGGACTGCCCTAGAGGGCATTTTAACCCACAAAGGTCGACATGGAAGTCACCCATAATGTCACAAACACTAATCGAGCAAGATTACGAAAGGCAAGTACGGGAATAACCGGGAAAATGATCCCTAAACCCTAGCATTTCGAATTTTACCCCATAGGTGGCCGTTAATACACCTCAAAACCTCTTATCAAGCCTATGACTACCCTAACAAGCTCTATTCAACCCTAATTTAACAATGGGACCAACCACAAACATCGAAACCTAGCAAATTCAAAACGCCCAAATCGATTTTCTAGGATTTTAACAAAATCAACTCATGATCAACCAAATTAATCAAAATCGACAATAGGCGAGTAAGGAACGCTTACCCGACATCGACATAATTGTGTATGGCATAAAGCGAGACGGAAATTGGTTGAACAAATTGAGAAAGCGAGATTGAGGCGGAGGGGTGCGTGCGTCTGAGTTTTAGAATGGATGAATCGTTCGTCCTCCTTTAGCTGGTTTTAAATGGGTCCGACCCACAGAAACCCAGGCGCCTCAGGTTGTGCGTCCGTATTCTGGACCGTTGGGGGCTAGGCACTTGAATTTAAAGGCGCAGCAGAACGCGCGTTTAACTTCTTGGTACAAGACTAAAACAAGAGCAAACGAAACATGTTACCCAACACTCACAACGCACACAACCATAAATCAAGCAAAATAACAATGACGAGACAATTTACTAATTGATACTGGCAAAGCAAGCTTATAAACACCCTCTAACCAAAATATGCCCAACAAAACAACAACACAACAACAACAAGCATAAAAAACCTCGACTAACAGGAATACTCGTATTCGAGCACATAATAAATCCGAGCGGAGCAAGCGAATCCAAGCGAAGTCCGAACAAATCCGTGCACATAGCAAATCCGAACAAAGCAAGACGAATCCGAACAAAGCAAAGCAAGTCCGCAAAGCAAATTTAATTTAACAAAATTAAATAAATATCCTCAAACATTTTCGAGCCTAACGGGTCTTAGTTATCCTGAAGGCAATTTGAGTTTGAGTAAATACTTACACGCTCAAACATTTTCGAGCCTAACGGGTCTTAGTTATCCTGAAGGCAATTTGTGTTTGAGCGGATACTGACATGCTCATACATTTTCGAGCCTAACGGGTCTTAGTTATCCTGAAGGCAATTTGAGTTTGAGCGGATACTTACACGCTCAAACATTTTCGAGCCTAACGGGCCTTAGTTATCCTGAAGGCAATTTGAGTTTGAGCGGATACTTACACGCTCAAACATTTTCGAGCCTAACGGGTCTTAGTTATCCTGAAGGCAATTTGAGTTTGAGCGGATAATTACACGCTCAAACATTTTCGATCCTAACGGGTCTTAGTTATCCTGAAGGCAATTTGAGTTTGAGGGGATACTGACACGCTCAAACATTTTCGAGTCTAACGGATCATAGGCATCCTGAAGGCAACCCTTTTTGAAATTTTCGAGCCCGGGGGGTCATAGGCCTCCCAAAGGCAATTGTTCGAGTGGATACTTACACACTCGAACATTTTATTTTATTCTCGAGTCCGAAGGGTAGGCACCCCAAAGGCAATTGTTCGAGTGGATACTTACACACTCGAGCATTTTACTTTATTCCCGAGTCCGAGGGGTCATAGGCGTCCCGAAGGCAATTGTTCGAGTGGATACTTACACACTCGGGCATTTTATTTTATTCTCGAGCCCGAGGGGTCATAGGCATCCCGAAGGCAATTGTTCGAGTGAATACTTACACATTCAAACATTTTCTTTCATTCTCATGCCCAACGAGTCATAAGCATTTAAGCGGAAGTCCAAAGTTAAGCGGATTCTCACGCATCCGGAAATCAAAACACATGAACGTAACAAACCCATGACGAGACAGCAAGCACGGACTTTAGCCCCGATAAGCAACCGGAGGCAAGGACATCAGGTAAGATTTCTAACCCTTGGCTGGCGAGCCTCAACACGTAGTCCAACAGACTTAAAACGACCCGACCGGACAACCACCAGGTCGTAATCCTCGATTGACCTGGGCGGCTATACTTTGACTTTCGCCATGTCCAAGCCTCACTCAAAGTGGGGTCTTCTGTAGACACCCAGATTTGGACCTCATGGCTGCGGGAGTGCCCAACAAACACCCGATGACGATCGGACTGCAATGCGACACGAGATTGCGATGTTTTAGATAGTTTTTTTGTAGAATGGATCAAATAATTACTCGGAAAAATTAAATTAACATCAAGACAGCCTTAGTCATGCCATTACGGTCACATTGACACTAATTAGAATCAATTCCGACACCGGGACTCTGAATCTGTCCCAAAATACACAAAGTCAAACCCGAGTCAGCACGTCGCACCAAGCGAATCTCGGGATGCGCACTCGAAGCCCACTCGACGCAACGGCGCCCTATGTCAAGGGGAAGACTTAACTCCCAAGCAAAGGAAGGATACACATCTTCTCGGTTTTGGAAAGTTTCAAAATTGTATCTTCAAAATCCCAGGCGCCACACTCCAAGCGTCTTGATTTTTGTGCCCACAGACCTAGGCGCCTGAGTTCTGGTGCGCCTAGACTCAAACGTCTCACATGGCGATTTGACTACGCGAGCAACTATAAATACCCCCCCACCTCATTCATTCGACACATACCTTCTCATTCTCTTCTTCGTTTACTCATTACGAGTTTCTTAGCTTGGGCTCGCACTCCGACACATAAAGTCAACGATCCACTCGATCGTGGTCACGATAAGCAAAAACGATGCTACTCTTCACCTTCGAGCACTTCACTCGATTCCGAGGTGCCTGTGTTCGACTAGCTACTCCGAGTCTAGCAACGGAACTCTGCCGGATTAGCCGCAGAACGAGCAAACGGTAATGGAACTCTGCCGAAATCACAAGGCGAGCTAGGAGGATTCGCCCTTCGAAGTCAAATCGTCACTAGGTTGTCATCTAAACAAAACTTTACATTTCTGTACTTTTATTATGCACTACGATAATGTCAAACGTGGACGCTAGGTTTGTGGCACGTTATAAACATACGTAATGTCCCAACTTCAACCGTAAACACTAAAACACCCTAAATAGACCCGAGTAGTTCTGAGATTCGTTTTCAACTATCTATGCATCGTGTCCCATTTAGCGTATACTCCGAGGGTGCAACTCCTCACTATGTGATTTACTTACATTCGCATTTACAGCTTTCGTATGATTTATTGCTTTTATGACCTTATAACCGCATGCTAAATCACCTAACATGAGAATGAAAACATAAATAAGCTAAAACTAAACAAACCGATGGCTGGGTTCCTTATTAGTCCCGGTGCTCACCTCACAAGGTTCGATGCATCCTTACTAATACCGAGTAGACGCATCTTAAGCAGAATACCAGGTAAGGTATATCACAAGAATGACTAATATTCGTATTATCACGTTAAAACTGATTTGCTAATATGTATAATATTAATACCCAATAGTCTCCTATGTGCATCTTTACATGGTCTGCTTGTCATGTGAAATCGCATGCAAAGAATATAAACACAACTACTTCGACGACAAAGCTTACTTGTCCTTAAACAACCGACATAGCAAAGATATAGGGTTAAAACAACGGATGTTACAGTACTTCCGCCACAACAAGGGAACAAAGTAATCACCCCACTAATTTATTTGAAGAGGCCGCTATGTACGGGCAGGATTGGGTGTCGATGTCGAGCGGACGTTGGCTTCCCAACACGTACCCTCACCTCTTACTCAGAATCGACGGTTTTCGGATGTCCGAAACCATTGGCAATGAGAGTCATTCCAGGCATGGAGTGCTTAAGGGTACAAGTCTTTATCTTTAGGTCCCGTGCCACTCAGCTTTGAGCCGGCTAAGAATCAAAGTTGACTTGAATGGTTTTCGAGTCCCCATAATTGACTCAGGGGCGACTCCACAAATTGGCAACGAATTCGGTTCACTAAAAAGGTCGTCTTACCAAACATATCGGCCTTTAAACATTTACAACCACGACTCGATCGATTCCAACGAAAACACGGGTGCCTGCACCCGTCTAGTAGAAGTCTGAATCGTCATCCGAATCTAGGTCCGAAACATCGCCCCGAATGCCAGATCGGACCGGTCTCCGAACGGAAGGGGGCCGCGTGTGTGGGCGCCGCGATGAAACCGAGTCGGTCCCGTGCGGGCGCGCCAGGGGCGCTGGGCGGTGCAAACGGACGTCCACAAAGGTCATCTCCAAGTCCTTTGCAATAGACTTGCACTGGTGCTTCCAGAGTTGATTACTGAAACTCAGGGAGCATTTGTGCAAGGTCGTTCTATGTTGGAGAATGTCTTAATCTGCCAAGATTTGGTGAAGATGTACTCGAGGAAGCAGGCTTCTCCCAGGAGTATGTTTAAACTGGATTTGCAAAAAACTTATGATACAGTAGAATGGGAGTTTGTAGATAGCATGATGAAGGCCCTTAACTTTCCACATCAATTTACTGAACTGGTAATGAAGTGCATGTTTACTACCTTTTATTCAATTGTGTTAAATGGTGGTTCCTTTGGATATTTTCAGGGCAAGTGTGAATTAAGGCAAGAGGACCCTATATGCCCTCTCATATCCACCATATGCATGGAGTATCTAAGTAGAATGTTGATCTATGCCACAAAGACATGGCCTTTTAATTATCATCCTCTGTGCAAATAAGTTAAACTGACACACTTGTTGTTTGTGATGACCTATTGTTATTTTGCAAGGGTGAGGCTATCATGAGAGCTTCTCCTCTTTTTCCAAGGCTTCTGGCCTATGTATGAACAATGGGAAATCTGAGGCTTATTATAATGGGGTTGCTGATAATATAAATGAGGGAATATATCAAGTTACAGGCATAAAGGAGGGTACCTTGCCCTTCGGATATCTGGGAGTGCCCATAAAAGCAGGCAGGAATGCAACGCCTTGACAAAGAAGATAATCAATCAAATAAGAAGTCTAGGTGCACGTAAACTTTATTATGCTGGGAGAGTTACTCTCATTTCCTCAGTTCTAAATACTCTATATAATTATTGGGCTTCGATATTCATCATTCCTAAGCACACAATCAAAAGAATTGAAGCCATTTGGAGAAATTTTCTATGGGAAGGTAGTGCAGATTACAAGAGGGTTCCTCTGATTGTCTGAGATAAAGTTACCCTTCCTAAGGATGCTGGTGGCTTGGGTATCAAGAGGGCCTATATCTGGAATGTCGCTGTTGTGGGCAAACTGGTAAGTTGGTTATATGAGGGATGAAACGTCCTATGGATCAAATAGGTTACTACAGTTTATCTCAAGCAAACAAACTGGCATGATTATAGTCCATCAGCCGACACTTCATGGACCTGGAGGTCCATCCCCAAGACTAAAGATATATTCGAGCATGGTTATATAAATGGGATATAGAATTCTGACCCTGTAGGGTAATCCATAAAGGGAGGATATAACTGGTTGCTTCCCCATCCACCATCCCCCCCTGGGTTCATTTTGTTTGGAACCAATGGTCAGTCCCTAAGCATGCTATTATAACTTGGTTGGTTCTCAATAATGGGGTAAATGTGAAGGAAAAATTCCACAGACTTGGCTGGATTGATGATGAAGATTGTTGTTTATGCCACTATGCTTCAGAAACTGTGCAACACATCTTCTTTGATTGCCCTTTTAGTCGAAGGTTGTTGGATAATATAGCTGTGATAGCTGGGCGCAAAATTGATCTTAATTACATTCTTTTAGGAGGATCGGGCCAACTGCACAGGAAACTGCACTCTGCTGTATTTGCAGCATGCTACTACATCATATGGTGTCAAAGAAACAAGGCACGTATTGAGGGTTGTATTGACCATCCTGATCATCTAGCAAAACACATAATTGGGGTTGCTAGGAGAAGGATAAGGGTGGGAGCAAAGGATAGAATCACTAATACTGATCTTCATTTCCTCAGACAGATAGGCTATAGTTATTAGCTTGGTGTTGGGAGTGCACTTGTTTTAGTGACTTCTATATTTGTCCTTTTGTTTTGAAATTTTTGCACATGTACAGCATATGTCTTGTAACTCCTTTTTTGATGAATGAATTACTCACATTTCACCAATATATATATTAATAGTGCTAGATAATTTTAAGTTAAAATTAGAAACGAAATCATATTCAAATAAATTGATTATTTATTTTCAAATAAAAAAATTAATTACGTTCAATCAATCAATCCGTCAATCATCAATATAATTTTAAGTCATAATAAAGGTGTAGGTTTGTTTGGCCTCGTTGAGACCAAAGTAAAGCCTGTGCATACTGATAGAATAGTTAATAAGATGATTGAAGGGTTGTGTATTACCATCAATAGCCACAAGCATCAGGGTGGTGGAGTATGGCTCATTTGGAATCCTACTTTGTATAATGTGTACCTTCTCCTGTATGGTGCCCAGTTCATTCATAGTAAAGTGACTTATAGATCATCTGGTGATGTGTTCTATTATACTATGGTATATGGCTTCAATGATGATGAAGAGAGAAGAGATTTATGGGAGCATCTTAAGAGCCTTGCAGGTTTTGTTAATGGGCCCTGGGCTATGGGAGAAAACTTCAATACAGTGATAAACCCAGCTAAAAGGCTAGAGGTAATAGAAACAGGTGGATATGGATGAGTTCATTGACTGTTTGAGTCACTGTGAATGGGTTGATATTAAGGCTACTGGTGCTTGGTATACTAAGACAAATGAGCAAGAGATAGGCACAAGGAAGTATAGTCGTCTGAACAATTTTTTGGTGAATGAGGCATGGCTCATAAAATATGATGATTTCCAGGCTCACTTTCACCCCGAAGGGGTGTTTGACCATACTCCTTGTACTTTGTAGAGTGTAAAGCTGAATGACAGGAGGACAGCAAGCTTCAAGTACTTCCAAATATGGGAAGGCTCCTTCATTTCAGGAGACAGTCAGCTTGGCCTGGGGGATACCTATCACTGGAACTAATATGTTTTGCCTTGTTAAGAAGCTTAAGGGACTTAAGAAGAGGCTAAAGCTTCTCAATGGTGAGTATTTTTCTGATATTGAGAAGCAAGCGACTGCAGAAGCACAACAGTTGGAGGATATTCAATTGGTCATTGCTGCAGGTGGTCCAACTGAACACTTGGTCCAGCAGGAAAGGCATGTTCAAAAGGAGTTAATTCAGGCTATATAAGCTAGAGATAGCTTCCTTGCTCAGAAGGCAAAGGCTAAGTGGTTGGAGGAAGGGGATGTTAATACTCAGTATTTTCATCAAGCAGAATATTATTCGAAATAAGGTGACCCAAGTGAAGAATATTCATGGTGTTTGTTGTGCTGATAATAACAACATTAAAGCGGCCTTCTTGGAATTTTATCAGGGGTTGTTAGGATCTAGGAAGAAGGTTTAGCCTGTGTGCACTGTGGTGATAGACCAAGGACCTGTATGCTCTAACTACCATCACAGTATCCTCCTGAGGCCTGTCACATCTACTAAGATCAAACAAGCCTTTTTCTTTGTGCCTATAGACAAGGCTCTAGGACCTGATGGTTACTCTAGTAGTTTCTTCAGGGATGTCTGGTCTACCATTAGAAATGATATGATTGATGTTGTCCAGGATTTTTTATTTCTGGTAGATTACTGACTCAGATCAATGCCACCAACATTGTATTGGTCCCTAAGGGTGAAAGACCTGAATCTGTCACTCAATTTAGGCCCATTGCATGTGGTAACATGATCTATAAGGTTATTTCAAGGCTCCTATGCTCTAGACTAGTCATGGTCTTGCCAGATCTGATCATAGAAATTCAGGGTGCCTTTGTTAAAGGGAGGTCCATCCTTGAGAATGTCTTCATTTGCCAGGACTTGGTCAAGATGTATTCCAGGAAGAAACTCTCTCCTAAGAGTATGTTTAAGCTGGACCTTCAAAAGGCCTATGACAATGTGGAATGAGAGTTTGTGGGAAATATGCTACAGGCTCTGCGGTTTCCACCCTTGTTTGCCAAGCTTGTGATGGAATGTAACAGTACATCAACATATTATATTGTTCAAAATGGAAGTTCTTTTGGGTACTTTAAGGGGTAGAGAGGATGAGGCAGGGGGATCTCATTTCTCCCTTGCTCTTTACTATCTGTATGGAGTACCTCACTCGAACTATAACATATGCTACCAAGAGATGGCCTTTTAAATATCACCCTCAATGCAAGGAGCTCCAGCTGACTCGTCTTGTCTTTGCTGATGACTTGCTCCTATTCTGCAAAGGAGAAGCAAACTATCTCATGCTCCTTATGAGAGCTTTTCCTCCTTCTCTCAGGCCACTGGCTCATGCATGAATAATGGAAAGTCTGAGGCCTATTATAATGGGGTTACTGAGACCTTGAAGATGGATATTTTTGCTGCTACTGGGATTAAGGAAGGGTCTTTGCCTTTTAGGTACCTGGGAGTACCTATTCAGGCTGGAAAGATTAGCATACAGGAATGTAATCTTTTTGCTAAAAGAATAATTAGCAGGATAAGAAGTCTGGGTGCACGCAAACTATCATATGCTGGAAGAGTTACACTCATCTATGTTGTCCTTAGTACTCTTTATTACTACTGGGCTTCGATATTTATTATCCCACAACATACTATCAAAAGAATTGAAGCCTTATGTAGGAATTATTTATGGGATGGCACAACTGCTTATAGGGGGTTCCCCGAGTGGCATGGAGTACTATCACTGCACCCAAGGCAGCTGGAGGGCTAGGAATCAAGAGGGCCACAGTCTGGAATCATGCAGCTGTGAGGATACTGGTTAGTTGGATATATGAAGATAGGACTAGCTTATGGATAAAATGGATTAAAACTGTCTATCTCAAGCACTAACAATGGCATACATATTAGCCGCCTGCAGATACATCATGGACTTGGAAGTCCATATGCAAGATTAAGGAGAAATTCAAGAACGGGTATGTTGAAGACCACTGGATTGCAGATCCTACAGGATACACCATCAAAGGTGGGTACTCCTGGCTGGCTCCCCTACAGATCCTCCAACTTGGGTACCCTTTATGTGGAATAAATATAATATCCCTAAACATGCTTACATGACTTGGCCTACCCTCAAAAATGGGTTAATGTTACGGAAAAACTGCATAGATATGGATGGGTTGAAGATGAGAACTGTTGTCTCTGCCAGGCCTCTTCTGAAACAGCCCACCACCTCTTCTTTGAGTGTCCTTTTAGTCAGAAGCTTTTGGATAGTATTGCTATGATGGTTGGGTGCAAATTGGACCTGAATTATATCCTTGTTAATAAACCTACACACTTGTACTGGAGATTGCATTTTACAATTCTTGCAGCTTGCTACTACACGGTTTGGCATCAAAGGAACAAGGCCAAAATTGAGGGGATGATTGAACAACCTCTTTTGTTGGCTAAACAGATCATTACAGCTTCTAGAAGCAGAATAAGAATAGGACCAAATGATAGAATTGACAGGCTAAAGTCGTATGCCTCAAATTATAATTTATAATCAACTAACTAAAACAATAGTATAATGGAAATAAGGGTCAAACCCACAAAGAATCGGTTTAATAACTATAACTACGTACTAATGTAGAACGATAATTAACTAATGTATTACAGAATAAATATTAGGGGTTTTGAATGATTGTTTGATAACTAAAACTAATAAAGATGAAAACTTCAAATAAATCAAATGATTAAAAGGTCCCGGGTCAAGTACAAATCCACAACTTAATCACAATTGATCATCGAAATCCGGTTCAAATTATTATTCTTGACCACTTTATCGTGAATCGTAGATTCTAATCCTCCTTATGAATAACTAACTAAAACGTATCCCGTTCTTAATCAGCCCTAACTGTTAAACAACCTAAACAATCCAGTTCTAGATTTGATTCAACATTGGCATTAATAGATAGAAGAATTCGATATAGAGATAAATAATCACATACAATCCGGTTGTGCTATAAATCTATGATAATTGCTCCTAAGTCTTAATATCAACGAATCCCGTTCAATACTTCAGTTTTAGAAGTTACTAGTGTCAAGTTAATCAACAAATTTTGTTCAATTAACAAAACTAACAATAGAACGATTGAAAAGATAACTAATCGATCAATCCAGAAATCAATAACAACATTCATATAATCAAACTGAGCAATTAATCAATAATCAAGAATAAAGATAAGAACTTTCAAACTCACAACCGATAATTAAGCGCTTCAATGTCTTGAACCAAGAAGAAAAATTAGTTTCACATAGTCTTAAGAAAACTAGGATTCTTCTTCTCTCCCTTCTAATGTTACGTACAACTTATGATTATCTCAATAATGATATGTAATAATAATTGTTCCGGTCACGGAAACAATTCACCCGGCCTAGGATCCGGGTTGTACAATCGGGTTAATGGTGAGCAACTGATCGTTTGATTTCCCTTGGTCTCCCCTTTCTCTCACTCCCTGGATCGGACCTTCCCGGCGGAAATGGCCTGCTCCCTGCACAATGAACGCACAGGGGCTCGGAGGTTGTCCGAGGAAACCCTCTCCGATACCTAAGTCAGTCCGTGAAATGCCTTTACGAACCTAGCTCGTGAGGAACTAGGCGGCGTTTTTAGGAGTAAGAGTCTAGAGAGAGAAAATCCAACCCCTCTCATGTGGGAAATGGGGAGGTATTTATACCTTCCCACAAGAGAGAGAAGTGGGAGTGGAATGGTTGGATAGAGAAGTGACAAGTGGCGGTTTCTCATCCACCCATTCCTAATTACCTTAGGCAAAATGACGAGAGGGCCCCTGGGGGTTCTGGCCCTGTCGGCCAGGGATTTTCCCAGGGCAGACAGTCTTCAGGCAGGGAGCTGCCCAGTTTCGACAGGCTGGGTTGGCCTGTGCTCCCAGCAGCTGACGGCCAACCTTAGCGTTTTATGCTTCTTGTTTTAATTTCTTGCTAGGGGTTGGTCTTTCAACTCTTTGACAGGGACCGTCTCAGGGCTTGCCTAGCAGGCGGCTAATTGACAGGCGGCCCACCCCAATCAATTGGCCTTCGTCAGTAGGGGGGAAGTGAGACTTCTCTTCTGCTGGCGACTCTTGCTTGGAGGGGGGTTGACTTCCATGTCTGTTGCAGCATTTAATGTTTCGCACCTTCCCAAGGAACTTTGCACTGCTCATGTCAGGTATGCAAAGAGGTGAGAGCGTTTTTGTGATGATTGCACTTCTCTTCTGGGCGGATTTTGGGGAACCGTGAAGAGTTCCTGATTGGTGGCTCTCCTCCCAGGGTGGTTGGAGCGTTCATTAATGCCGCGCTTTCTTTTGTATAAAATCCTCAGTTTCCTTTATCATTTGTGTTTCAACCCATCTTCAATCTTTCCATTTTCTTTGTCTTAAACATGGCTTGGATCAAGAAAAGCGTAATTCGCCGTGGAGTCAGACATGTTACCTTCATCTTTAGAGGGTTTTGGAGGCTCCGATATGCTCGGGCCGCTTATTTAGCCGTTCGCCGGAGTCGCTGTTCACGGCTTCGTTCCCGACGGATGGGTCGGAAAGCTTCTGCTAGGACGGGAAAACGCCTCAGGAGGCCTTCTCCTTCTGTTGCGCCTAGGTTTAGGCGCTGCCCCTAGGGAGGGGGCTGTTTTGACAGAGGATGCCACGAGTGCTTTCCGTGGCTACATCCAGAGCAATTCCGCTCCAACCTTTCTGACAATGACTCTTCCTTGGCGTCAGGTCCCTCTTCGCCTGTGAAGAAGACAGGCTGTCGCACCTGCGACGAATCCCAGGCAGTTCCCTTTGGCAGGGACTGGGAGGATAGCAGCCATGATTCTGGTGATAGTGAGGGTCTGGGCTGCCTGAGCGACAAGGACGAGGACGGAGCTTCAGATGACCCTTTCCAGGGCTCCCCAGACTGGGACTGGGGCTCGGCTCTCGGGAGCCCAGGCAACCCCGGGGATTATTCTCCAGACTTGGGCGATGATTAGACCTGCGTGGCAGGGTGTTTGGTTTCTGTCGGGCCGGAATTTTTTGTGCCTTATGTATTTTTCTTTCATATCCGTCCCACGATGTAGCTTTCCTTTGTAAGGTTTGAATGAAATGAATATTTTGTGTATTTTAAATTTTTAATATGAGTTATTATTATTATATATATATTTTTTTTTTTTTGAATGAGGTCGTTGATTGACCTTTCTCTCTGACGTTTCTGTTTATCGAGGCTCTTCTTGAAAAAGGTGAGCAATTGGTGTTCAGTATGTGACACGTGGACGATCCTTGAGGGTTTTGTCAGGGGATTCGTCTTTCAAACTTCTTTGGGCTTTATTTAAACCCTTCTCTCCCTCCATTCTCTTCTTTTACTCTTCTTGATACTTTACACCCCATAACACTTCTCGAATCTCCTTCATTGGCCGAGCGTTTTCTTTTTGAGGAGCAAGGAACACTTCTTGTCGCTGTCTCCAGCAACTTCACCGGCGTCCTTAGGTTAGAACTTTCGAATCTCTCGCCTCTTTTCTTCCCTTCCATAGCCTATATGTCGCGAGTCCATCCCCTTTCCCTTGATTCTTTACTCGGGAGAACTAGCGGCGTTGGGAGCCGTCATGACGTTACTTCTTCCTCCGGGGTTGACCCCAGGGAGGAAGACGATCACCACAGGGGAGAGGGTGCTGAGTCACCCGAGCCGGCTCCCTTTGATGTGATTGATTCTGATGACGAGGCCCTGGAGGTGGACCCTGCCAGGGTCGCCGGCCCCCTTATCCGTAGGGAGAGAGGGAGGACCTACTTCTTGGACAAAGAAAAATATGTGGTTCCCTTACAGACCTATCCTGAGGCTAAGAATAGGGATCTGATCTTGGAGTGTAACGCGGCTAAGGCCATTGAACAGTTTTATAATTTTGGGGAGGGGTACACAGTGGTAGTCCTTGGGGAAAGAGACACAGTGTGCTGTCCCCCAGAAGGGTGTGTAGCCGTCTACCATAAGGCCCTAGAATTCGGCCTGCGATTCCCGTTGCATCCCTTCCTGGAGGAAACTTTTAGGAGGATGAACGTTGCTATCGCCCAGCTGACTGCAACGGCCATTAGAGCATTAGTGGCCTACACCTGGACTTGTCTTTTCCATGGCGAGGGGCCTTATATTGACGCCCTTCGCTTTATGGTTGGCCTCCAAATGGTGTCTTCATCTGGGGGGGATGGCTCCCCTGGTTACTGGTCTCTGCTGAGACAGAAAAAGTACGCCTTGGTCTGGCCGGCTATGAGCAGCCTCAAAGACTGGAAAAATAATTTTATATATGTCCATAGTGCGTCAGGGTGGAAAATTCCTAGACATTTTAGGAACCATGTCCATACCCGCATGGAGACGCGTGAGGAGTATCACCCTCGCGTTGGGGGGAAGGCTCTGGAAGTCAGGCTGAGCGAGAAGGAGAAGATTTTGATAAAAAAGTTTGAGATCGTGGCGGATAAACATGGGAACTTTGGCCCTGTTTTCTGGCTCCCTCATGCGGAGCTCATCACGACAGACGAGTACTTGCTTCCCGTGGGCCTGATTCCTGGCCTTGAAGGTAGTTCTAGGGTTTTCTTGTTGTCACGATTTTCCAGGGATTTTATTTCTCCCTGCCTTTTAGATGACCGCCTTTCTTTTCCTGCAGATTCCTACACTTGGCGCTGGACCAAGAAGCAGGTCAGAAGGCTAGGCTTGAGCGAGGAGTTGCACGTTCTTTCAAAGCGTCCCCCCTTCCTACAAATTTTCGGAAAGGAAGTAAAGCCCTTATGAAGCTCGTGAAAGATTTTGCCGCTGGTCGAAGATTACCTCTCCCACCCCGGCTGCCCTCGTCGAAGCCGGCGACTCCTACCCCCAGCATTCATGAAGGGGAAGCGGAGGTTACTTCAGGAGCTACTCCTTCCCCCAGTCAAAAACAGGGCGCCTCTCCGGCTGGCCCTCGGATCTCGCAGGGAACACAGCCTGGAGACTCCGAGGGGACTGGGGAAAGTGTTCCCTTGGAATCGAGGAGGAAAAGGGAGAGGGAGCCCCCTAGTGCTGACGTGGTGGACCTGGAGGCGGATGTCTCTACCCCTGAGGCGAAACGCCCTGCACGTGAGCCCTCTAGCACTCCCTTCCCAGAGGAAAATGTAGAGTTCCACTACACGGCTGGTGATAGTGTGGATGTATCAGGCCTGCTTTCTGACTCTGGAGCTGTCTTGGCCGACCGTCTTACAAAGATGGTGACTTCCACTTCTCATCAAGTGCTTCAATATATCCAGCGTACCTCCAAGGTTATGCTGGCCTCTGCGGAGCTGGCGGCTCTTAGCCGCCTGAGTGATGAGGAGCTGACAGTTACTCCTGGGGCCCCTCCTCCCAACCGCCTGGCCATGATAGAAAGGGATGTCTCCTTGATAAGTTCTTTGAAAGATAAAATGACAAGGCAAGAGGGGGAGTTGGAGGAGGCCAAGAAGCAGGCTGATCAATGGAGGCTGCAGGGGGAAATGGCTGTGAAGGAGGTTTCCAAGCTAGAGGCCGATCTGAAGGGGAGCCGGCAGTCGTTGGACCGAGCCAATCTATCTTTGGCCGAGATGGGGCACTTGAAGGGGAGAGTGACTGACCTGGAGGAGCAGTTGTCAAAGACCAAGTCGGCTTTTGAACAGGCTAAGGGGGAATGGACGAAAGAGAAAGAGACCCTGGCTGCGGAGACTAAGGAAGCGGTGGGTGCCAGCTTCGTGAGCGGCGCCAACTCCTCTCTGGAATTGGTGATGGAGGTGATAGGGGAGATGTTCCCTACTTTTGATGAGGACGCCTTCCGGAGCCTCTATCCCGCTAAGAATGAAGCCCGGGCGACCAGGCAGCCTGAGGCAGACGCCAACGCTCACCAGGATGCTGCGTGACGCCCCTTCTCTTTTACGAAAGCTTTTATCTTCTCGTACTGAGCCAGTGTTTATGGCTATTCTGTAATATTTTGCTACTCGGTTTTTTTCTCTGACTTTGTAAAGACCTTTCCACCCTTCGTGGGTCTTGTTCTGTGGGATATTTCTTTCTTCTTTTTATGGCAATCTGTTTTAAAATTCAGGGATTCTTTTCTTATTTGTTTAATCGCCTGTCATAGCATGCCTCTGGTTTTTGATCAAAAGTCCAGAGGGCCGCGCCCTGCCTGCCCAGGGGTAAGCGGGGCGGCTTTTGCGTTTTTTATACAAGGTTGGGAGGCCTGCCCCCAGTTTTTGTTAGACTGGCCTATCCCTGGCTTTTCGTTCAAAGTCCAGGGGGCCTGCCCCCTGCCTGCCTAGAGGTAAGCAGGGTGGCTCTTGCGTTTTTTATACAAGGTTGGGGGGCTTGTCCCCAGTCCTTGTTAGACTGGCCTGTCCCTGGCTTTTCGTTCAAAGTCCAGGGGGCCTGCCCCCTGCTTGCCCAGAGGTAAGCAGGGTAGCTTTTGCGTTTTTTATACAAGGCTGGGGGGCCTGCCCCCAGTCCTTGTTAGCCTGGCCTGTCCCTGGCTTTTCGTTCAAAGTCCAGGGGGCCTGCCCCCTGCTCGCCTAGAGGTGAGCAGGGTGGCTCTTGTGTTTTTTATACAAGGTTGGGGGGCTTGCCCCCAGTCCTTGTTAGATTGGCCTGTCCCTGTCTTTTCGTTCAAAGTCCAGGGGGCCTGCCCCCTGCTCGCCCAGAGGTGAGCAGGGTAGCTTTGGCGTTTTTTATACAAGGTTGGGGGCCTGCCCCCAGTCCTTGTTAGCCTGGCCTGTCCCTGGCTTTTCGTTCAAAGTCCAGGGGGCCTGCCCCCTGCTTGCCCAGAGGTAAGCAGGGTAGCTTTTGCGTTTTTTATACAAGGTCGGGGGGCCTGCCCCCAGTCCTCGTTAGTACGGCCTGTCCCCTGCTTGCCCAGGGGGTAGGCAGGGTGGCCTCTGATTTGCGTTGGGGGGTTCACTTTACCCAATTTCGGCAACAGGGGGGCCTCCCCCTATTGCCCCCTGCTCGTTTGTGTGTGAAAGACGCGAGTGTGAACAGGCAACGAGTATAAATCTGTATCTTCTCATTTCTCTTAAAATTTTCTTTTTGACATTGGGGTGGTCGGAGCCGTCGACATTTTTGACCGTCCTCCGCCTTTTTTAGTAAAAGTAAAAACTGCCTGTATTCTTGTTCAGACGTAATATTTCTTTAGTGTGTCTGCATTCCAGTGAGCATGTAGCTCTTGTCCCTCAAGGTTGGCTATTTTGTACGTGCCTGGTCCCAGAACCTGAGTTACTTGGTATGGGCCCTCCCAATTGGCACTCAGCTTTCCATGTTTTCTTGACTTCCCAACCGCCTGCGTCTTTCTCAGAACCAGCTCGCCCATCTGGAAATTCCTCTGTCGCACCTTGCTGTTGAAAGCTTTCCTCATTCGCTGCTGGTAGGCAGCGATGTTGGTACTGGCTTCCTCCCTTAGTTCATTCACCAGGTCTAAGGCTTCAACCATTGCAGCTTCGTTTTCAGCCTGGTCGTACTGCAGGGAGCGCAGAGAGGGAATCCTTGCCTCAATTGGCAATAGTGCCTCCGCTCCATATACCAGACCAAATGGGGTTTGGCCTGTAGACTCTTTTTTGGTAGTTCGGATTGACCAGAGTATACTGGGGAGTTCGTCAGCCCACCTACCCTTGCAGTCATCCACCATTTTCTTCAGGCCGTTCAGGATTTGTTTGTTGGCTGCTTCTGCCTGTCCATTGGTTTGAGGATGACAGACAGCTGAGTAGGCGACTGAGATGTTGTGGCTTTCCAGCCAGATTCTCAGCGGATCATTATCGAACTGCCTGCCGTGGTCAAATACCAACATCTTTGGTAGACCAAACCTGGTGATGATATTTCGCCAGATCACCTTTCTGACCGCCGGCTCAGTGATGTTGGGCACTGCTTCGGCCTCCACCCACTTGGTGAAGTAGTCTATGGCGACAATCAAGAATTTTCTGCCCCCTGTGGCCATCGTGAAGGGTCCTAGAATGTCCATCCCCCATTGAGCAAAGGGGATGGGAGATAGGATTGGCCTAAGCTCCTGGGCCGGGGCATGGATCGATGGGGCAAAGAGTTGGCATTTTCTGCATTTCTGGGTCAGGCTCTTGGCATCTGCAAGCATGGTAGGCCAGTAGTAGCCTGCCCTGAGGGCCTTGTGGGCCAGCGATCTCCCACCAATGTGATGTCCACAAATCCCTGAGTGGATATCATCCAATACCTCAGCGGCCTGATCTGCCCGTAAACATTTAAGCAGGGGATAAGTAAAAGATTTTTTGTAAAGTTCTTCATTAATGAGTATGAACCAGGCTGCTTTAGCCTGTATCTTCCTCTTTTGTAACGAGTCTGATGGTAAGATACCATGCCTCTTGTACTGGATGAAGGGAGTCATCCAGCTTTCCAGTTCTTCCACGGTATTAATCGTTTGACAGGGGTTAGTAGACTTCTCGTGTAGAACGTCGACCCATACTGATCTCCGGATGTCCTGCAGACTGGAGCTTGCCAGTTTTGACAGGGCATCTGCTCTGTTGTTCTGGGATCGGGGGATTTGTTTGACCTCATATGATTTTAGGCCGGACAACTCTCCCTTCACCATCTCCAGGTATGTGGCCATTGCTTGGTCTCTTGCTTCGTATTCTCCATTGATTTGGTTGGCGATGAGCTGGGAGTCTGTCGCCAGGACAATTCGTTCTGCTCCTGCGGCTTTAGCTAGCCTGACGCCTGCGAGTACTGCTTCCTACTCTGCTTCATTGTTTGATGCTGGGAAAACAAATCTGAGAGCATGCTCAAAATCAGTTCCTCCCGGGCTGGTTAGCACGACGCCTGCGCCTGCGCCATTGGCCGTCGAGGATCCGTCAGTATACACGATCCATTCCTGGGCAGGGGCTTCTTCCTCCCCTGAATGGGAGCACTCAGCAAAAAAGTCTGCCAAAGCTTGGGCCTTAATGGCTGTTCTCGGCTGGTAAGATATACCTAGCCCACTCAGCTCAATTGCCCACTTCAACAATCTCCCTGATTTTTCAAATTTTTCCAACACCTTTTCCAGGGGTTGGTCGGTGAGGACTATGACTGGATGCGCGTCAAAGTAAGGTCTGAGCTTCCGGGCAGCAACTATGACCGCGTAGGCAGCTTTTTCAACCATCGGATAATTCTTCTCAGCTGCCCCCAGCGCATGACTTACAAAGTATATAGGTTGCTGGGCGCCTGCCTCTTCTCGTAGGATGACTGTGCTGACAGTTATATTGGTCACTGCAATGTAGAGGAAAAGTTTTTCTCCTGCTACTGGTCTTGCCAGGGTAGGGAGCCTCTTAAGATGGTCCTTCAATTGCTCAAAGGCCTCTTTCTGCTTGTCCTCCCACTTGAACTGTTTGTTCCCTTTCAGTATCTTGAAAAAAGGAGTGGCCTTGTCTGCTGATCGGGCGACGAATCGTGCTAAGGCGGCCATTCGACCCGTCAGGCGCTGGATGTCTCTAATGGTTTTGGGCTCAGGAAGGTCTAGAACTGCCTGAACTTTTTCAGGGTTGGCGTCTATCCCCCGAGAACTGACCAAGAACCCTAGGAATTTGCCGGAACGGACTCCAAATGTACACTTTTTCGGATTAAGTTTCATTTTGTAGGCGCGCAGGGAGCAGAAGGTTTCCTGCAAGTCTATCAGGTGTTCTCTGTCTTCCCTGCTTTTCACGATGGCGTCATCAACGTAAGCCTCGATGTTTCTGCCTTTTTGTTTCTCAAACACTTTATCAACCAACCGCTGGTACGTAGCCCCTGCATTTTTGAGCCCGAATGGCATCATCTTGTACATGTAGGTACCCGAACTAGTGATGAACGCACACTTCACCCTGTCCGGCTGCCACAAGTATACTTGATGATACCCTGAAAAGGCGTCTAGGAAGCTCAGCATGGTGTAGCCACTGGTGGCGTCCACCAGTTGATCGATTCGGGGGAGCGGATAGCAGTCTTTCGGGCAGGCCTTGTTCAGGTTTGTAAAGTCGACGCACATTCTCCATGCGCCTGACGATTTCTTGACCATGACAACATTTGCCAGCCATTCGGGGTAGTCGCAGACTTCAATAAAGTCTGCTTTCAAGAGTTTGTCAATTTCTTCCTTGATTGCTGCGTCTTTTTCCGCAGACATGTTTCGTTTCTTCTGTTTTACAGGGCGAGCATCCATGCTTACATTCAGCTTGTGAACGATGCATGATGGATCAACGCCGGGCATCTCGTCTGCAGAATAGGCAAATACGTCTTTGTTTTCCTTCAGGAGTTTGACCAGTTCGGCCTGGTAGGATTCCTCTAGGCCTGCTCCTACCAGGACCTGTCTTCCTGGCTCCAAGTCCACCAGCATACTTTCGCCCCCTGGTTCCAGGCGGTCGGGCGCCGGGTGCTCGACTGGGACTTCGCCTTCTCTGCAGGGGGAACTGTCAGCTTTTCTTTTTCCTTTTCTGTCTCTCTCGTGCTCTTGCAGGGCCACGGAGTAGCATTGTCGGGCTGACTCCTGGTCCCCACGTACCTTTCCTTCCAGCCCGAAGTCAGTGACATACGCGATGGTGAGAGCCCTGATGGAGATGGCCGCCTCGATTTCGTCCAGAGTGGCCCTGCCAATCAGGGCGTTGTAGGCAGATCTCGCGTCCACAACAACAAAGGTTGCCCTGACATTCCTGGCTGTAGAGCCTTCCCCGAAGGTTACAGGCAAGTCGATGACTCCCATGGGCAGCACGCCTGCCCCACTGAATCCATACAGCGATCCGGGAGTAGGTCGCAGGTGCCTTTTTTCCAGGCCCATTTTTTCGAAGGCGTCCTTGTACAATAGATTTGTGTACGCGCCTGTGTCCACCATACACCTTCGCACAATATGGTTGCTGATCTCTAGGGACAGCACCAAAGGATCACTGTGCGGGTATACCACGCGTCCTGCATCATCAGGGGTGATGCTTAGTGTCACCCCCCTTGGACTCCCTGCTTTCTCAGCATAGCAGATCTGGTTCCTTAGCTCGCGCATTTGTCTTTTTTGGCCTCTTCGACTGAGCTGGCCTTCGGTGCCCCCTGAAATTACATGGATCACCATGCGGTTTTGCACTGACCCTTCGGGTTTTTCAGACACTTCCTTCTGAGACTTATTTTTAGCTGCGTAGTTGGCCAACCATCCGTTCCTGATTAATTTCTCAATTTCGTCCTTCAGGTGACGGCATTCTTCGGTGGTATGGCCTATACAGTCGTGAAAAGTGCAGAATTTCTTGGGGTCTTCTTTTGGGCTGCGAGGTTTGTTCAGGCGGTTCCATTTAGCAGTTTCTTTTTCCAGTTCGAAGATTTCCGCCCTGGATTTGTTCAGAGCAGTGTAACTGTCGAATCTGGGTTGGTAGACTGGGCGCTCCTTCTTGGGAGTGTCTCCCTCTTCCCTTTGCTTGCCTGGCTCACTTCTGCCCCTTCCACCCTGCGGTCCCCCTTGAGGCTTTGTTTGGCCTGATGGGGTGTCCGTCAGGCCGTGGAACTCCTCCTGCAGAATGAACCCTTCAGCAATCTTCCTGGCCATGGCCAGGGTTTCTGGCTGGGCCCTGATCATCTGGTTTTTCATTTCCCCTGGAAGTAGGGAGATTGTCAGGGCATAGGCGGCAGTGGAATCATCGATCTCCCTAACCTGCTGGTAGGATAGATCAAACCTTCTCATGTATTCTCTCACACTCTCACCCTTTTTCTGTTTCAGGGTCATGAGATCGAAATGGGTAAGGCGTCTTCTCTTATTTCCGTCATACTGTTCGAGGAAAATTTCAGCCAACTCTATGAAGAACCTGACTGACCCCTGGCGGAGGTCTCTGAACCATCCCTGCGCGAGCCCCACCAGGGTGGTAGGGAAAACTTTGCACCAGATGGCATCATCTACGTCATACATGCCCATGTGGCTTTCAAAGGCTGCCAGGTGGTCTTCAGGGTCTGTCGTCCCGTCAAATTTGATGGTGGGCATTTTGATTTTTGGAATGGGGTACTCTTGTACCTCAGGGTGTAACGGGGTTTTCGTGGGCCTGCCTACCAGTCGTGACCTGCTTTCCCAAGACTGGTTACCGTGAGATTCCCATTGTTTATGGGTCGGTTTCCTCGCACTGGGGGAGCGGTGCCTTGGTGGCGGTCTGCTAGCTGCCTCGTCCTCTGTTTCCGAGGAGGCCTGCCTGGGCCTCTTCCTCTGAGAGTGGCAGAGGTTCTCACCCTGATGGTACCTGGACTCGAGCGGTTGTCCCCGGTTGAGTCTGGATTGCAGGCTTTAGGATAAGCCGGGGGCCGACTGCTCCTTGGCCGCAGGTGTTAGCCTGGAGAAAACTCCGCCTGGCCTCTCTCCCAAGCGTTTTGACACAGGCTCCCTGGGCCTCATGCGCTCCTGTAATCCTTGAGATAAGCCTCCCTGTCCTCCAGACGCCGATTCTGTTGTGTGAATGGAGAACGCCTGCTGGACAGGTGGCTCTGGATTGCCAGTGGTAATGCGCCTCTGCACATGCGTATACACTTGAGCTGTTCTTCTCGCTTTTCTCTGAGCATTTCTGGCGGCGGTCCGCCTCGTGCCCCCGGCCTCGTCCCTGCTGACTGGGGACGGTTGCCTGGGAGCCGATGCGACCCTGCCCACCAAGTCCTCAGGTGTGAATTCCTGATTCAGCATCGCAGAGAAGAACGCGGCCGCCTGTGCCATCTGAGCTGGGGTCAGATTGAGAGCACGTCCTGGGTGTGTCCCCAACTCAGGTGTCACAGCAGTGTTGGATCCATCGAGGGGATTGGTTCCCCCCACCCTAAGATCGTGGCAGGAGGGACCCTCTCCGACTGCGGCATACCATACAGGGGCGTCACCGGTGGGACCGTCGGACCCGCTCCTGCACTGGCATCAACGATTTCTGGCATGATTGTGTTTAATTTTGTGATTATGAGTGGTTGATTTTAGTGGGTAACTCGTGAGCACAACCGTAAGTTCCACACAGACGGCGCCAAATTGTTCCGGTCACGGAAACAATTCACCCGGCCTAGGATCCGGGTTGTACAATCGGGTTAATGGTGAGAAACTGATCGTTTGATTTCCCTTGGTCTCCCCTTTCTCTCACTCCCTGGATCGGACCTTCCCGGCGGAAATGGCATGCTCCCTGCACAATGAACGCACAGGGCCTCGGAGGTTGTCCGAGGAAACCCTCTCCGATGCCTAAGTCAGTCCGTGAAATGCCTTTACGAACCTAGCTCGTGAGGAACTAGGCGGCGTTTTTAGGAGTAAGAGTCTAGAGAGAGAAAATCCAACCCCTCTCATGTGGGAAATGGGGAGGTATTTATACCTTCCCACAAGAGAGAGAAGTGGGAGTGGAATGGTTGGATAGAGAAGTGACAAGTGGCGGTTTCTCGTCCACCCATTCCTAATTACCTTAGGCAAAATGACGAGAGGGCCCCTGGGGGTTCTGGCCCTGTCGGCCAGGGATTTTCCCAGGGCAGACAGTCTTCAGGCAGGGAGCTGCCCAGTTTCGACAGGCTGGGTTGGCCTGTGCTCCCAGCAGCTGACGGCCAACCTTAGCGTTTTATGCTTCTTGTTTTAATTTCTTGCTAGGGGTTGGTCTTTCAACTCTTTGACAGGGACCGTCTCAGGGCTTGCCTAGCAGGCGGCTAATTGACAGGCGGCCCACCCCAATCAATAATCTATACTAATAGTAGTCTAATACGAGTAGTAATTAAGGTAAGTCTATTAATTACCAAACTCTAATAAAATAATATAATATAATATAATAATACTAATAAATAATAAGCTGTCACGGAACCTAAACAACTTAAGTTCCATCTTCAATTTCCGAGTAGCGCGAGACTGTCGGTTTCATTGCTTCATCTGGGCTTGTTCTTCTAGATCTTTGTCTTGGGTCCACCTTATCCTTATGTTTCATCATATTTTCGGTTCGAATCAAGGATTGAGTAATATCGTGCTTTAAAATCCTCAAAATAGCTCATATAACATTCATACGAATATTATACAAATGTGACCCAAAGATACCGATTAAGTCAATAAAACCACGCTGAAATCGTCGGTATGACACTACTTAATACGGCCTATCAAATATCCCCACGCTTGAACCTTTACTCGTCCTCGAGTAAAACTCAAAGAACACAATAATATCAACCATCACCGGTCCAAAATGCACAGGAAAAACATTATACTCAATGGCCCTCACTCGTCGTCCATCAAATTCCCTCGTATACAAAACGTCACCAACAAACTATGGTCAGTGGCTCGAATCATCCTCACAACAAAAGGACATCAACATGTGAAAATAAATGACAATAAAATTTTAACGCCCCTTATCGCTTTGATCCTAAAACGAATCACATGTGCTACAAATGTCACCGGTGGTAAAAGATGTATACCACAATATTATACAACCCACACATGTGAGCAATCCTAAACGCATCTAATCGCCAAATCAAAACAATTACACTCAATCGCATAAACAAGGTGCAATCACTTCACTCCGCAGCGCCATTCTTCTCACAGTAGACAACCAATCCTACCCGACCGTCCTTCTATGACACCCTTCTTATGACGCCACACCAAGAACGTATAAAGTAATTGTGCATATTTTTTCCTAATTCCCTCACTTTGCCTAGAGCATCCGCCCTTACGGATTCACTCTAGCTTTTCATTTTTTTAAACTCACTCTACTCTCGTGGAATGCAACTCGAGTTTTCTTTTTACCCGGAGCGCCCTTTCGGGTTTTCACTCCGTCCTCGACCACTTTCCCATTCTTGCCTGGACGCCCTTTCCGAGTTTTCACCTAGCCGGAATTATTTATTTCTTTTTTTTCTTTTTCTTTTTTCTTTCAAATTACAGCACGATAGACGGTTACAAAGACGAGACAAATATATAAATCCTTCCCCACGCTTATTCCGAACATTGTCCTCAATGAGAGACCAAGGACACAAATAAAAATAATAAACAGGGGAAAAGACCTTGAACATCGATAAAAGATTCGTCCCAACAATCGTATCGCACAACTTGACCATAGAAAATTTCACTAGTAGTATTCAACTATCTGTCTCACAAATCCGCACTAGCTCACTAATAAGTTGGATAGCACACCCGACTCCGTAAGAGCTAAATCAAACCCCACAATCGAGAACATCAAGACCGACTTCCACCAATCTAATAAAGAACTCAGCTTACTTAATCAGTGGACTGTATTACGGACACATTCTACAATCAAACAGAGAACACCACCAAAAATCCACCGAAATACACAATGGAACACAGCTGACAACAAGTGTACACGACCAAACCAACAGCATAGCCGAAATCGTAGGGAAATAGAGATACAAGGACAAGATGTTATACCCCAAAATCAACTATTCGTGCGTGGGTTCCGAAAGTGGCGGAACAATCAGCTGGACATGGAGTGGGTGACAGAACTCGCGTGACCACCAACCCGACATCAATACACTACCAAACTCGACCGAAAAATCAACGGTCCCTTTTTAGACTCAGACGGAACCGGCTCAAAACAACCCCCCAATTTTTAGAGTTTGGTAGGATTTTTATGGTGAGTGATATGAAACGGATATATGTGTAGTGGGTAAGAAAATAGGAGGATAAAATCAATTTATTTAGAGCAGAAAGGAAGAAAAGAGGGGATAGAGGTGAGATCTGACGTAGATTAATGGAGTTGAGAAGTCTGGACTGTGAATGGAAGATGAAGCTGAATGAGACTTGAAGTTGAATTGGAGAAAAACGGTGAATTGGAAAAGGAAGTAGATAAATGGATGGAGTAGATGTTGGGGTAAATTAATGGAGGAGGGAGCTTGAAAGGATGAAAGTGAATGGGGAAATGAGGAAGAAGATGAATGTTGTTAATCGTATATTGTTTTTTTTTCTTCTTTTTTTTGAAAATTAGGAAAACATACTTGTACAACTAAATGATACGGGCGCCTCGCATGGACTTCCCGTGACTCGCGGGGATTGCTGGACTTTCATCCAAAATAATTTTTATTCAAAAATAATTATCAATATGTCATGCTAGTCGCCCAGCTGCCCACAAGTCACCCTGATTACTGAAATCGGGTGCTCTTCGCTCCTACAAAGTACTAAAAATTAGGGAAATAGTTAAAATTTAAAATAAAAATGGTAGCGACTTACTCCACGAAAAATATGACAACCGATTATTTATAATATATTATAAAAAAACATGACCCGTAATAAATTACAAAAGAAATATACAAGACACGGGTTGCCTCCTGGTAGCGCTTTTGTTTATCGTCGTTCGCTCGACTTCATGTTTAAAAGTGACCTGACTTAAGATAGGACGAAATACTTACCTTAACCTTGTTGACACAATCAAACAATCGAGCGAAATGAATGCGCGGAACAACCCAATGCTCGTAGCAATCGATCAAAAATACTCGCAAATAGATTTGAATAGTGGCGATAAGAGAAATTAAAAATCAATTGACACCACCTATCAATAAGCATATCATAATAATCTTGCGATGAACGTCTTTCCGACCCTCTATGCTCAAAAAATGAATTAAGATCAATGTACTCCTGTTTATAAGATGGATTTTTCATAGGTAGGGTCAGATAGGCTCGAGGATGAACATAAAACTTTCCCGGAATTAACATCAATGAAGACTCGAAGGGTGTTATTGGTGGTTCTTCCTTGTGAATATAAAATTCAGTAGATATGCCTCCTATTTCTCCCACCATTTCATGACAGTTGAGCCTCACCAATTCACTTCTCTCACATAAATCGTCTTCCACCTCATCAAAAACACTTATCTCTTATTTTCCTACTCCGTCATCCATAGTCTCCTCAACGATTACACACATTTCCTCTTGCTCATTCTTAACAATCATAACCATAGAATCCTCCCAGATTAAACTATCACTCATATCATTTTGACTTGAGGAATCTTCCTTAACGTGTGTTTCGTTATCAAAAGAGGAATCAATATGTGTAAAAATAATAGAAGAGGGTGAGTATATTGAATCATCATAGTCATCCTCCTCGTCATCCCAAAAACCATCGTCATCATCACTATCGCACACTTTATAAGAGTGACATACCCCACCGGGTTTAAGGGAGAAAGTGTCATCAAACTCTATGTTCTTAATAACTCTAGACTCCTTAACATTAAGACAAAAATCATCATGTGTCTCAAGTCTATCATTAGATGCCACTATTTGCACTACATGACTCTCAAGGTTCTCGATACTAACATTGTTTTTTTGCCCGAATTGAGGCATACTAGCTTGAAGGGTCATCTGAGCAGTAATTAGGTCACTAATCATGTCTTCCGTGGATATAGGATAATCATGTTGGGTGTTCAAATTTTTATTGGGACTCATTGAAGGTTCCCTAGAACGTGAGTTTTCCAACTCTCATTCTTCAGTGTCATGAGCCAAGTATATGAAAAGTTCTCACTTCTCTTCATAGTTAAACCCATCAATGAACCTTCCCTCACTTAAAGAATCAACATGCATCAAGGTTTCATCATTTAACCCATTGTATACCACATGACAGAGTTCTCATATTTGATATCGGTGACGACATCTAGAGACATACTCACTCAATCTATCAAAATATTTGTAAAATAGTTCATGCTCATAATGAGGGAAATATTTTGTCGCCATCTATCAGATAAACTAAGACTCGCTAAAAACACTCAACAAAAATTAAAACTAACTAAGACTCTCTAAAATAAACTACACTAACTAAAACTATCTACACCAACACACAAAAACAATTAATGTCAATTCTTCGGCAATGACGCCAAAATTTGAAAGGATAAAGTCGTATCCCTCAAATTAAAATTTATAATCACTTATAACCAACTAACTAGAACAATAGTATAATGGAAATAAGGGTCGAACCCACAGAGAATCGGTTTAACTATAACTGCGTACTAATGTAGAACGATAAATATGGGAGGTTTTGAATGCTTGTCTGATAACTAAAACTAATAAAGATGAAAACTTCAAGTAAATCAAATAATTTAAAAGGTCTCAGGTCAAGTACAAATCCACTACTTAATCACAATTGATCATCAAAATCCGGTTCAAATTATTATTCTTGACTACTTTATCATGAATCGTAGATTCTAATCCACCTTATGAAATAACTAATTAAAACGTATCCCGTTCTTAATCAGCCCTAACTGTTAAACAACCTAAACAATCCAGTTTTAGATTTAATTCAACAGTAGCATTAATAGATAGAGAATTCAATAAAGAGATAAATAAACACATACAATCCATTTGTGATATAAATCTATGATAATTGCTCCTAAGTCTTAATATCAACGAATCTCGTTCAATACTTAAGTTTTAGACGTTACTAGATAGTGTCAAGTTAATCAACAAATCCTGTTCAATTAACAAAACTAACAATGGAACGATTGAAAAGATAACAAGTTGATCAATCCAGAGATCAATAACAACATTCATATAATCAAACTGAGCAATTAATCAATAATCAAGAATAAAGATAAGAACTTTCAAACTCACAACCGATAATTAAGCGTTTCAATGTCTTGAACCAAGAAGAGAAATTAGTTGCACATAGTCTTAAGAAAACTAGGATTCTTCTTCTCTCCCTTCTACTGTTACGTACAACTTATGATTATCTCGATAATGATGACTAATAATAATCTATATTAATAGAAATCTCATACGAGTAATAATTAAGGTAAGTATATTACTTACCAAACTCTAATAAAATAATATAATATAATATAATAATACTAATAAATAATAAGTTGTCATGGAACCTAAAACAACTTAAGTTTCGTCTTCAATTTCCGAGTAGCGCGAGACTGTCGGTTCTGTTGCTTCATTTGGGCTTGTTCTTCTAGATCTTTGTCTTGGGTCCACCTTATCCTTGTGTTTCATCACATTTTCGGCCCAAACCAAGGATTGGGTAATATCGTGCTTTAAAATCCTCAAAATAGCGCATATAACATTCATACGAATACTATACAAATGTGACCCAAAGATACCGATTAAGTCAATAAAACCACGTTGAAATCGTCGGTATGACCTAGGTTGCACGGACACTTCTCCAAACCGTCGTGTCGTGTCGGACACCCGTGTCGGACACCGACACACGTCGGACACATGACAATACATCTCGGACTCTTGAAAAACCGTGTTTGGTTTTATTTTATTTTATTTAGAGATGTGTTGGACACGTTTCATGTTATTTTGAGACGTGTCTGCTACGATTCATACTATTTGGAGACTCATCGGATACACTTAGCGTTGTTTATGAATTTGTGGACTTTAATAAAACAATAATATTATATGTTTATAGGAGTTACTTGATACTATAAACGTTCTACTTAATACTAAATAATTAATTAATTATTATATTACAGTAGTATAACTATTTGAGCTTTTTAAGATTTGATTTTAACTTTAAGTTCATAAGACTTTAATTTTTGTTTTGTTATTTTACGATAAATGCGATAGTTTAAGTAACCAACCCTACATTTTAGGTATAAAAATCTTCAAATTTTCTTTGTTTAAATAAGTATATTGATTTTTTTTTCTGTCGTGTTTGTGTCCTATAAATTTTCGAACGCCGTGTCCCGTGTCCGTGTCGGTGTCTGTGCAACCTAGGGTATGACACTACTAAATACGACCTATCAAAGGAATAAGGCCAGAATTGAGGGGATGATTGAACAACCTCTTTTGATGGCTAAACAGATAATTACAACTTCTTGGAGCAGAATAAGAATAAGACCAAAGGATACAATCACTGCGGAATAAGAATAAGAATAACTTCATTTCTTCAAGCAGATTGGGTATAGTTTCTAGACTGAGTTGGTACTGGGGGTTCATATTGTTATGACTCTTGAGATGTGTACCCATAATATTTGATTTAGTTTGTCTCTGTACAGTATATGCCCTGTAATTACTATTTTTTTATGAATGAATTTCTCACATTTCACCAAAAAAATATAATTAACAAGATGTTTTTCGAGCGACGTTGGTAATCTCCAATAGTTTTAGAATTCTTAAATATAGACTTAAATTATTTATCATATTTATGTGTTTAAAAAGTTTGAACACTACATAGTTGATTAAAAAATTTTAAAAATTCAAAAATTTAATGAAGTTAAAACACTTAAATACAATAATTAAATAATTAAAAAAATGAATATAATTGAAGTATTTTTCGAGTGACATGTAGTCGCAAACTTTTTTAAACTACATAATTTATTTAAATAATTTTATATATATATCGGGTTAGACTATAGGTCGGTTCAAATATGGGTCGGGTTATACGGGTCACGAGATGGATTATGCTTAGAATAAGGGTGAAAAATTGTTTCGAGCGCAGATTTTTTTTTTAACCTTTAAGTAGAACAGAGTAATATTTTTTATATTACCCTTTTATTTATTTTAAGAATATTATTTTTATACTCCTTGATTATAATTTTTATATTTCAATGAATTTTTCAAACTATTTTAATAATTATTTTATTATCAAAAGATTAAAAAAAGTTGCATTAAATTGAATATTAGTTTATATTTGTAATTAATTTGAATTATCGAGTCACGGATCAAGATTTAGACGTCTTGAATCTTAACCTACGAATAAACGGGTTGGGCGAGTCGGGTTTACAAGTCAGGTCAAGTTTTGTCAAGTCTAATAGTAACATTACTATTTAACATGATAACATAAATTTAATCTCTCAGCAAGTGTTCCTAATGACGAGCATATCCGTCACAGAATCACAAGCTTGCAACGGGGAAAATACTACCCATTGGGTAGATAAGACAAAACATATATTCATTTTCTAGCTATTTTGCTTTTGTTTTATCTACCCCACATAGGTAGTACTTGACCCGTCGCAAGTTTGCGACGGAAACATCCGTCACAAGTAAGAATTTGTGTTGAGCTCCCTATCCACAACTTAACAAGAGAGTAACGTACTAAAATTGTTAGACAATTTATGTTAAGATTAGAGAAAAAGTTATACTCAAGTAAAAGGATAATATATATATATATATATAATTAATTATATCGAATAACTAATAAATTAAAATTAGAGTTTTAATAAAATCTAGGTAGAGTAATAGATTGGCTCGAACTAGGCTTTTAGACTTAGGCTTTGTAGTCTCTTGTTTCCGATGGGTTGAACACATCGAATCAAGTTATGACCCTAAATTAACGGGTCATTTAGGATTCGGGTAAAAAAAAACTCCGGACTCATGACCCTAAAAACAATGGGTCGAATAGGACGGGTTTGCGGGTCAGGTCGAATTAGTTTAGAGCAAAATGGTTGCATACATACAAATATATTCGATGCGGAAAGTCAAATGATTACCGAGCAAAAGACATTGATAAACTCAATGTTCGCAGATGAGTTATCACGAACATTTTAATATTACTCACAGCCACGTAACTTTATATTTTGATTAGCATCGTTTGTTTCACCGAGATAACTAATGTAGGCACTGAATCTGTCAGGTGAGTCGGGTCAAATACAGATCACATATGGGGTTATGGTTAGAATACGGGACATAAATAGTTTCGAATTCCTAATGTTTTCCCGCCTTTTAATTAAAAAAAATATTTTTGGTATTGATTTTTTATTTATTTTTATTGTATTAGTATTATACTCTTTAATTATAATATTTATATTTAAAAAAATAATCATAATCTCCTTAGTCTGTCTCACTTCTTGATTTCATTCGGGTTCGTCCCCTTAAGATAAACATTGATAAACAGTGTCAAACTGTCAATTCTCCAAAACGACAATTATTTGAAATAATCATAATCACTTCGTTGTAGTCCAAATTAAAATTAGTAAAAATAATACGTAGTATTAAATTATTATCCATTTGTTTTTTAATGTTTACCTCGTTTAGTAAATATTTGTGAGAAATATTTTATTAAAACGAAACAAATATTAAAAATAGAAATATTTTACTAATTTTAATAATTTTTGATCAACCCAACGCGTTGAATAGGTTGAGTCATTTTCCGATCCTAATTTAACGAGTCATTTAGGTTCAGGTCAAATGGGTCGCGGGTCGGAATAAAAGGGCTCATGGTCCTAAAAACAATGGGTCGGGCGAGTAGGATCGAATATAGTGCGAAATGATGACATATGTTATAACGGAAGAGAAAGACAAACAAATAAGAACGTAAAATCGAGAGACAGACAGATTTACGTGGTTCACTAACACCCAGTTAGCTACGTCCACGGGCAGAAGGAGGGGATAGTTTTATTAATTTGAGGAGAGGTTACAGATTTCAGACTGATATCATGGATCCTAGATTCGGGAGCTTCTTACCATATATGTCCGCGCAGGGAGTGGTTTTCAACGTATGAACAGATAGACGGGGGCAATATTTCTATGGCCAGTAATGCTGTCTGTAAAGTAGTTGGAATTGGCTCAATCAAGATTAGGACAAATGATGGTAAATTCTGCACGTTGAATGGAGTTAGACATGTTCCGCTGATGACAAAGAATCTGATATCCTTGAGTCGGTTAGACAAGAAAGGTTTCAGCTTTCAAGGTAAAGGTGGAGTTCTGAAAGTCTACAAAGGTTCAAACGTGGTTCTGAAAGGTACCAAGCGCGGTACTTTATATCATCTTCAAGGATCTACACTGTCTGGTTCTGTTGCTGGTGCATCCTCTGATGGTGAAAGAGGGATGCAAACTCTGTCTGATCTGGCTCCGTATAGCAAGGTCCAACACGGTTTGGACTTGCTACAATTTGGAAGTATCTGATTGCCCTTTGTTGGGCAATATCTGAGGCAGGAGGGGGAGAGGAGTTTTATTTCTGGTACATCTGGCATTCGTTGGGTTGCATCTGGTACATCTGGCTAATTGAGGAGATTTCTGATACATCTGATCTGGCGTTCGTTGGAATGCATCTGTCTGATCTGATTAAGAGACAATTCGAGTCAAGGTGGAGATTGTTAGGAAATAAGTGCCTAGCAATTGTCTTTTCGGATCTCGAATTGGTTTCTTACCTGAATCTGTTTAATTAGGAAAGTTTCCTAATTAATATCTGATTGATTAGAGTTTCCTAATCAATATCTGAGTATCTGACCTAGGATTTCCTATTGTATAGGGTTTCCTAATCTGTTTAGGGTTTCTGTTTAGGTTGAGAGTAATATATAAACTCTCATACCTCTACCCTAGAAATTATGATATCAGTCTGAAATCTGTAACCTCTCCTCAAAGTTAATAAAACTATCCCCTCCTTCTGCCCGTGGACGTAGCTAACAGGTTGTTAGTGAACCACGTAAATCTGTCTGTCTCTCGATTTTACGTTCTTATTTGTTTGTCTTTCTCTTCCGTTATAACAACATACATCCAAAATATTTGATGCAGAAAGTCAAATGGTTATAGTCTTAAAAAGTAAAATATATAGATAAACTAAATGTGCGCAGATGAGTTGTGACGTATTAATATTGCTCACAAATACATGACCTACTACTTTGATAAGCATTGTTTTTTTATTCAAGTAAGTAAGTGACCAATATAGGCACTAGACCAGTCAAACAGGTCGAGCGGGTCGTGTAACACCCCGTGTTTTTGACCATTTTAGTTATTTATAATAACGATTAATTAATCGAGTCTTGACAAACTATTTTAAATATTATATTCAATTCTTGTGCCTTTGTAGCCTTTTTTTTTCACTACACTGTTTGCAAAACTGAAATTTCTATCGGTATCACAATTCTGCGATTTCGTAAAACGGTTCCTATTTTCTCATACGGACTCCTATTGAGACGTTTCAAAAGCCTAAATTTATTATTTTTCCAAGATCTACACAATGGTAATATCCAAAATTTCAGTTTCTAAGTGCATCAAAATAATATTGTACTAGACAGCTCCTTTGCAACGAAAATCGTCACCCGACGAATCGTTTCTCGACATTCGATTTCCGTACTTCTTTCCTAACCTTTGTGAAACCAAAATAACTCAAACATATCATCCTTACACACCCCATACCGTCACCTTGAGGTCCAAGGATCAAAAAATGTTTTTCTAATCAAAAACACCAAAAAGGGTAATGTACTTCCTAAAGGGTGACTAGACATTTGAAGCAATTGTCATTTCTTTGTTCATTGTCTGCTCTCTGATCAAAGGTACGACCAAATGCTCTTATAATGAGCCTCATATGATCCTCAAAATCATATATTCATCCACCTAACATCCTCCTTAAAATCCTTTCTAAAACCCAAAGGAAAACCATCAAAATAATACTAAATTCTTAAGCCTTTACACCACCATTTTGAAGAGCATTAATCCCTTCTTTCTCTTATCTTATACTACTTAGAGTAATTTCAAAGTTATTTAATAGTATAACTACTAACTTAGTTTGTTTTTGTGTCATTCTAACTAATTTATGAAGAGGAGCAAGGGAAAATGAGCATCGATCTTCGTTTTCTTATATGTTTTAGAATTGATTATTTTTGCTCAAGGTAACCTAACTTTTCTTCGCCCTCAAATCTCGTAGTATAGTTTTTAGACTCTAGTTAACATATAACATCATGTTTAGGATTAAATCATTAGATCACCAAGTTTAAAGTTAACTATTTGTTGATTTATCACTTAACAATACATGCTGTAAAATGGATTTTGTGATGTATGATGTATGTTTATGATTTTTATGTGTAAAATATGTTTCGAATTAGCCTTAGCTTCCTTCATTAAAGTTTTAGAACTAAATGTCTAGAATATGGGAAAAAAGGAAAAGTAAGTTTTTATGATTATAAATATTTAATAAGTATTTATTTCGTAAAATGGTACTGTATGATTTTATGTACTGTCTTGGCAAATAATATGTTTCCTAATGTTAACGTTTTTTTTAGACTTGAAAAAAATATATAATATGTTTCTGATGATGTAAATTATTTGTACGTCAAATATCATATAAATCCATCATATATATTTTAATTTATAAAGATTGTACTAAAATGGGTCAGATCTGGAAAAATGATTTTATTTATGAACATTTATAAATTATTTTAATCTAAATTTATGGGGTTAAGTTATGTACAAATATAGGTATCTAAAATAAATATTTGGTTAACTTTCATGATTTTTAAGTATTTTGAAAGATTTAAAAGAGAGTATTGAAAATCGTATCATTTTCGTTTTTAATTTCTTAAAAATAATAGAACTTCTTTATTTCTAAAACCTGAGTTTAGATATGGAAGCCTAGCTCATAAAAGTATATTTAGTATGAAAATCGTGATTTAAAAATGACATTTGAAAAATGACTTATTTTGTATCCTTAATACAGTTACGATTTCGTTATTACTTAAATTTATTTTTGTAAAACTCTTAGTTTTGAGAAATATAATACTTGATAAGGTTAAAAATGATTTTTATAATTATTATTAATTTATTTGATTTTCGAAATATTTTACTAAGTATAAATAGGTTTTAAAAGATAAGTATACTTGTACAAATACGAAACTGTATAAAAATACTAAATACGTACACTTGAAGTATCAATATACTAAATACTTATGCCTAAATATTATAAAGTACTAAAAGACGAATAACCTAAAAGTACTATGTTAAACATGCTTAAATAAGATAAACATCACTTCTTATTAATAACCACATAAGAACTAATTAGTGATTAAGTCAAACTAAAGCTTGACTAGTCCATCTTTTGTCAAACTTTGACTTTTTATGTCAACATAGACCAAGTCAAGATAAAGAAACCAATCTTAAATAATGTACTTAGAAATAATTGAATCTGTAATCAAATCTCAACTAATGAACGCTTCAAATAATATACATCAAATAAAACGTTCCAAATCTCTAACATCAAATATACTTAAGATATTCAGTCAAGTAAAATACACTTATTATAATTGTTATGATCGTTTAGTAAATCGTTCCTAAATTAGCTTAAGGGACTTTTGTACCTTCGGGTCAGTCAGTGTCTTATATGAATCAATAGACCTTCCCAGTGTTCCATTTCTTGGAGCTTATGTACCTACGGGACAGTATGCATCCTTCCGGTTATCTGAACTAAGTTCTTACGGGAGTCTGACCGTTCGATACCAAGTGAGCCATATGTAGCAACTGTACCTTCAGGATGGTATGCGATCATTCTAGTTGTCTGAACCAATGATACTACGGGAGTCTAAGTGTCCAGTATCCTTATGTATCTCGTACAGACAATCTATATCGTAGCATCATTACGTGTTGGGCAATATTATGTCGAGGTTTAGAGATCGACGTGATGGGAGATTGCTTAGAGAGCTTTTGTTATGAGAGTACGGACAGCACATCCTGAAGCTGCGAGTGGATGGATTGTCGTTAGAGTAGTAGACACCGGCTATCATTGAGGACCTGCGTGAGTCTGAGAGTTGTGTTAGGGGGTACGTGCGCATGTATTTTCAAAGGGCCTGATCAGCTTTACTCTCTTTCTGATATCTTGGCACTTTTATTCGCGGTTGTGTACGTGATTATTTTCCCTGACTTCTGCGTGTTGTCAGTGGGTCTCGCGGCGGTGTGGAAAGGCTACTGCGAGTTGTCTTCTAAATTATCAGTAGTTTGTTCTCCCCCGCAATTTGTGTTCTAAATCAAATCATAGCTGTTGTTCAATCCTATTGAGCACTAGGGGTGAGATGTAAACCTCCTGGTATCGATATGATTGGCGGGATTGATGTTCTCATCCGCACTTATGGTGAGATGCAAGCCTTAAGTGTGCATGAGACATTGGTAGTCACGTCTAGGGATGGCAACGGGTCGGGTCTGGGTCGGGTCCACCCGGACCCGAAGTTTCGACCCTGGACCCAAACCCGACCCGGACCCGAACGGTTCCAAAATTGTCAGACCCATACCCGAATCGGTCGGGTCTGGACCAGGTCCGGGTCTACCCGCGGGTCCGCCTTATATATAACGTTGTTGTATTATTCATTGTTTCGATGAAAATTTCGTAGAAAAACACGAACTTAATTTCCGAAAAAAAACTACGTAATGTCTTGAGTCATCCTTACGCATAAGATCTTAAAAAAGTGTTTACAAACCAAGCATAAAAATGATTTAAAAAAAAAAGTGTCTACAAGTCTCACAATACAACCGGAACGTCTCACAAAATATAACACAAAGGTCGTCTTAAAAAACATTCGTCACAAAGTAATTTATTAAAAACATATTAAGTGATACATGAGTCACTGCTCGGTATGTTAAATGAATTAAAATTTTAATTTTTTTTAATGGGTCCACGGGTCTACGGGTCGGGTCCGGGTCCCAAAATTCAGACCCGTACCCATACCCGAATTTTTTGGGGAGGACCCAGACCCGACCCATGCCCATCGGTTCTGGAAAATTTAGACCCAGACCCAACCCATTCGGTTCCGACCCGCCGGGTCTGGGTCGGGTCTTAGACCCACTGCCATCCCTAGTCACGTCCCGTGCGTTATGTGAAAGAAAACCATTGTTTTTAAAAGTAAATGACTACAGTTTTTTAAATCACATGTGTTAGTGTGCTTTGTTATTGTTCTATACTCTTATGACTAATGATGTGATTGAAATGCTTGATAATGGGAGGTGAGGTTTTGTTATATGTCTTGTCTGAATATTAATTATGATTGATATTATGTTTCATATGATTTGTATTATGTATGTCTTACTCTATTTTCACATGACTCTTTTATGAATCCATGATCCATGCTTTAGTGTATTCTATTCATATGATACTCCAATGAGGTATGTTTTACTTTATTCTATATAACCTACATGTCTTATATATTCAAATTGATTCGAATGTTAACTGAAATCACTTTATGTGTATCTCACATTGTATACGTGTCGATTTGTAATATGACATGACTGCTTATATATTAATAACCTAATAAACGTTATACTACATTGATTATTCGGGGCCGTGTTAGAAGAACGGTTGGGTTACTCCCACTAAGTGGGACATGTAAATATGCATTCAGGTTGACGAACCCTCATGTCTGGACATGGACGCATGCATGAGTGCAAGAGATACAGTATAGCAGATGAGAGTGTCAAACTATAAATCTTGTAACACAAATTTTATCAGACAGTCATATTTAGAAATTTGTAATTCGGTTTTCATTTGTTGTATTTTAACAGACGGTTCATTTTTCGGTAAAAGACTCACTTGAGTCGTTGGTTTTTAATTTTTACCCCTTTTTACGACTTAATTATTTTCCGCCTTGTTAGTTAATGTCATTGGAAGAACCGGGTTTTTACAGGTCGGCTCACGGGTCAGGTTATATGAGCGGAGTCAGGATACGGGTCGGGTTATACAAGTCACGGGTCGAGTTATTATCAATACTCCAAAATGACAATTATTTGAAATAATCATAAACAGTTCTCAAAGTCAATAATTATAAAATGAAGTATTATGGATGATTTAGTAGCATTATTGTTGCACCCGTGCATCGCACGAAAATTAAAACTATTATTTATCATATTTATTATCACTGATGTTATTAAATTCAATAATATCGTATTTACAATTAAAAAATTGTAGAAAAAACTTAGAAGTACTAGTATTATTTATAAAATAATATTATTAATTGCTACTATAAAAATCATATATATATATATATATATATAAAGTTATTATGTTTTTTTATTATTGTGTAATTTAAAATACTGAAGTTATTAATTTACTAACTATTAATTTAAATATAATATACTCATGTAAATACTACTCCGTAATATTGTAATAATTTAAATGAGATGTCGTCGATCTGTTCGGGTCGATTTTCGATCATAATTAACGAATTATTTCGGACTCGAGCCAAACGGGTTGCAGCTCAATTTTTTTTTGTCTTGACCCTCGCATGAATGGCCGGCGAGTCGATTAGAAATTTGAAAGATCTATTTGCTAATTTAACAGTCTCCTATGATCCTATCTAATAATCATAATTAAAAAACCGTGTGTAGTCAAGAGTTTTGCACTGTTATTTATGGAGTAGTAGAATATGATTTTTTTTATTCAACGCAGACCGCACTTAAGGGCATTATAGTATAAGGGGATTCAAAGTTCAAACCTGAGACTTACTATCGAGGAAACTTAATCCTAACCACTAGGCTCAAACATTTTGGGTGAAAGTTTTAGCACGATGAAGTAGAGAAGTCTTAGCCTAGCTCGTGGAGTAGTACGTGGGTGGAAACAAATTTTTTGTGAACAATAAGTTGCGAGTTGCAAATTTTACTCTGATCTTTATTTGTTCATGTGAGTATTATGACATTTCATCTTTTATGAAAATCCATCATCAACTATGAGTAATACGTTGATGAATCAAGGTTTATTAATTTTCATTAACAGCATTACATGTACTAAGTCCTTACAATAAATCAAGTAGTGTTGTTAATTAAGAAAATAATGTTAGATTTAATCTGACCCAAGACTGAAACTTCATACTAAATTAATTGGTAATAAACTGTAATTAGTTGTAGCGTACCTGACTCAATTGGAGAAGGGAGGTGGAATGAGAATCACCCGATTATAGTCTTCTAAGAGACACACTCGCCTTTTGAGGTTTCTCCATACCGATGGGATATATGTGAGATTAGGTCAAAAGTGTGCTGTCAGGGACCATAACCCTGACTATATATAGGGAGGGATATAAAACCCGGGTAACCTATATTAGTCGCCTTAGTAGATACGCCCATCATGTATCACTTAAATCCCTAATGGGTCTCTACACTATTATAATATCTGACCCATACTTTATAAGACGTAAATAAGCCCGTATCATTTGTATTATGACGGATCACGTATTTGGGCTCAACTTTAATGATAGCTAATAAATACAATAGGTCCAAATAATGTTGTCCACAAATATTGTATTAGACCCATAATTCTTACAATCTCCCACTTGGGTCATATACTAGTATATGTAGGACACCGAAGATTGTATTAATTATAACTCTATGAACTCAATAATGCTATCAAACATTCTAACCGTCTTATGCAATTCGGTTCATTAATCATATGTACATAGAACCAAAGCGGTCTTTGCCACAGTTTGTCGTAACAGGACCCATCAATGATCACATATGCAAATATGACTAACGACATGAATCTAGTTTAGGAGTGTAGCATGGAAACAGCAACCGAATGTGATCCAAATATGCATATTTCCAACTGGTCCACCCTAAGCCTTAGTGAGATCAACCAAATAAGACAGAGTGAAACTGAAAACTGTAAACCTTATTTCTTCAGAACTGAGTAACCGTATATCATAATGTGTCTAATGTGACAAACTCCCACTTAACATGAGTATCTTCAGAACCGAAACACCCATTTGAGCAATATGATCAAGAAAGACCGTAGGTGGTAATTCCTTAGTAAGCGGATCCGCAAAAATGGAGTTTGTACAAACATATCTTAGATGTCTTTCACTCTAAATCGTTTCTATAACAATAGATCAGTTGTATTGTTACTTGAAACTATAATAACCGTCAAGTTGTCACAAATAACTTAAATGGTCTTTCAATACCGAACTTAATTTGCAGCCTTGTGACAAATAAGCATGGCCAAATAGAAGTCGAAATGCCGAATGATCTCAACCTGAATCGATCTTCTTTATATGATAGCATTGTTTTGCTCCAAATATAAATGACAAACAATATTTGGCTACCCTTAGTGGATCTCAATATCCTATTGATTTCTCTTAATATCTGTCAATTAAACTATAGAATGTACACAATATCCAAACATGCACAAAATAAGTTTAATTATACCTTACTACTAAACCCATGAAAAATATTCTGAAGTACGTGGATTTAAGTAATACATTGTATTCTAAATGAATTTTTCCTTAAGGACATCAATGAGACTGCATTAGTCCAATTTATTGAAAGGGTATAAAACTTGATATATTTTCATACTCCCACTTAATCTTGAGTATCTACAATCATGTACCACATTCATACAAAACCAAATAAGATGATATCGTGATAGATTGATGTACTCTTTGATGGAAAACCTTATTTGAGTTTTCATTGGATGATTATTAACCTTATTTTTGCAGAAACTTTATCTTGAATCTATCGAGTCAAGATTTCTGGTATCGGCAACAATGAGTTTGTCAATGTCTCCATTGAAAAACTTGTCTTTACCATTCATCCAATGTAACTCCATATAAAACCGGATATGCCAACTGTCTTTATAGCCATTAATGATAAGACGAACCTCTCATTACCGAATGAGTCTGTTTTGGCAGCAAATAACCATTTGAAACCAATATGCTTTATACTTTTAGGTAATGAAACAATTCCAAAGTGTCTTTATTGTTGAATGACATAATACTTTATTGATGACATATGTAAATTCACATGTATTAGTTAGAACTTTCAATGATTCGGTAAAATGTTTAATGAATACTTTTCTACCATTTCATCATCTAATAACTCTTACTCTTGAATGTATGCAATATATAAATCTATTATTACATTGTAATATGTCAGTCCTGACATGAAAACAATGTAATCCTATGAAACTGCTTTCATTCTTCCCTTAGCGAATTTCTTTAATAACAATTGTTCTTGAGGTATTTGAATTGGTTTTACTAAAATGATCTCACGATCCTTTATAATGAGACACAAGATCATTTCCATAAGTCTCATTTCTTCCCCCCAAACTCAATAACCTCAATGAACCCATATTATTCGTCTTAAAGTAACTTGTGTGTGGGATCATTACTTTATACATTACCCTTAATCCTTATAAAGTTATACAACAGAAGAATTATTGATTATCCATAAGTTCAACTATTACCTTAAAACAAAAAAAATATTCTTAATTAGTTGGACATCCCTTAGGTGTAAATAATTTACACTATAATCAATCAATAGGATTGTTGTATCTTTATCCAAAACCAAGCTGCAATTCTAATTTACTTCTAGAGTTATCTAGGAAAGAGTGTGAATAATCAATCATACTCCTACCTAGCCCCAAGATCTTACTCTGCACATATAATACATCATACATATTTAAACCTTCATATGGTGCAATTTTTAATGTAAGAACAAAGATCTCTAGAAAGTATCCAAAATAACCTTGACGTTCTTATCCTAAATAGTCAAATTTGTCAAAGTGTTTCCACTTATGATCGATCGACATGACATCTTTAATCTTTTACCGAGAATATATCTCGGTCAAATATGTGATAAAAACGTCTAGGAACTTGAAACTTCTCAAGGTCGAGATATAAATATCATACATAATTTTGTCTACAAATTAATATAGTGATGTGAACTAATACAACTTAGACCATGAAATAGTTCACATATCTTTATATATCAATTATAAGACATCCAAAGTTCTTTTGATATCTATTTTCTCTTTTCTTTGTCTTTATTACCCTTCAATATGAGGATCCGAAGTAGAAGGATCAATAATTTCATTTTGACACAACTTCAATGATCATTTTAATGTGTCATACCGAAAAAGAAATTATTGTCCACTGGAGTTTTAATGCAAGTCTTTAAATAATATTACAATCTAAGTTATATAAAATTATCAAAAATGACAACTTTATCATTATTTGAATTAGGAAAATAGAAAATTAATTATTTCTCAATGGACAATGAACCAAATTTGACCAAACGAAAAAAAAAAAATTGAACTCCACCAAAGGCAGTACAGAAAATTTTCCAGATTCAAATAAAATAACAAGTCAATAGTGATAACTAAATTAGCCGATTGTCTCAAACTCAGATGATGACATGCCCCGAATAGATGAATCTTTCATCACCAATTGACATACAACATCTTAGATTCTTACTTCTACTTGCATTAATGTACTTATGTGAATGAAAAACCAAATTCACCCCCAAAACATAATTGGATATAATGAATAACCTTAGACGACAAATCTTAAATGAGAAGTGTACTCTTAATGATATGCGATGAGGCGTACAAACTGGTAATATATTCCTTATGTGTCCATACTCATAACAAGCAACTAATAAACTTATCTTGTTATTCTTTGAGTTAGACACTTGCAGTTTATTTAATAAAAACAATGTCCTTTAATATTTCCTTAATGTCGCATATTAAACAATCATTAAACGCATACATTAAATTTTCTACTCCACAAAAACACGTGAGTCCACACGATATTTTCATCCTTATGAGTAGCACAACCATACATTCTCAATGTTGTGTTAAGATTATGACGACCCAAAATAAGTATTTACATTCTCTTACCATTTATTTAAATAAACGGCGTCATCCGAATTGAGAATGTAACCTGAATATGACAGATATAATGAACAGTAATGTTAATTTGATGAACAAAACAATATTCTCATATTTTGAATAAATTCAAACAGTATATAGTGTTTTTGCAAATTTAACATTTATTCGTTAGGCATAAATTAATAACTAAGCATTGACACTATAATTAAATAATCGTGATCAAATATTGACGATAAACTCATGTCGAACACTAAAGCCTTCCTTTGGGCCGATTTAGTATACACATGAAAATACCGAATAATCTTCACATATTTATCACACTACTACAAAAATGACCTAAGACACCATGGCTAACACACCGGTTGGATTGTGTAACTGGTGTCTTAATAATAAGAAACCTTTCATTTATTTTAACCGGTTTCTCAAAATCTTTGATAACACACAGGTTGGACTATCTAACCGGTCTCTTAATTTAAGAGACCATTTATTACTTTTAACTGGTCTCTTAAAAATAAACATAACAAACTGGATAAATTATATAACCGGTTTCTTAGTATTTGAAATCATTTATTTATTCACCGGTCTCTTAAATGTACGTGTCAAATTAACTCGCGCGCAACTCTCTAATTGAGAAACTGCTAGGCCCAATTCATTTCATCAGTTCATCGCATCCAATTCCCTGTTTCGATTGTCGTTTCCTTCAATCTCTTCTTCACTTTCGCCATAGCTTCAGTCCACTACCAATCTAGTGCCCGTTACCGACCTCGCCTCTACTAGGTCATTTAAGGACGAGCCTTTCCCCGTCAACGCTTCTTCCCGTCAAAACTAGGAGGTACCTTTTTTAAACTGCATTCGTTGCAGTTATATATATTTAGTGTTCTTTTTTCATGACTTCGTACATGAAAACTTAGTATGGATTGATCTTTGTATTTCATCAAGTAATTTGAAATCACATGTTTCCACGAAGTCAACCTTGTATCAAATCACATCCTTGTTTTTCTCTTTACTCTAAATTACTGAGCACACACCAAATGTTTGAAGAAATTCCTCACTGAAATAAAACTATTTTATGGAATCCGATCATTGTTAGTTGTGTTGCTGCTTCTTATATTCTTGATGGCTAGTTGGTGGGAATGTTGCTGATGTATGTTTCATTCATGGTGTTTGTTTCTATTGTTAGGAATAGGTACTTGTGGGATAAAATTGGAGTTGGTGGGTATAGGTAGCCAAAGGAATGGAAGTCACCACCTCACTTTTGTGTAGTCGTGACCATGATGCTCGCCACATTCTTCGGCAATCAGAGAGATTACTTCTTTTTGGTGGTTTTAGTAAATTAATAACGTTGGTGGTTTAGGTTAATTCTGGTTTGAGCTTGGTTTCCCCATCTTGAGTCACAATCTCTATCATTTCCCAAGTACGAGGGTTGATGCTTCTATCTGTTTACTTTAAATAGCATAGTGTTCATCAGGTTTGTTTTATTTTTTATTTTTCTGCAATCAATTTCCTTATTTAACTGTAATACAAGTGTTTCATTGTGATATACTTTAAGATAAGACATTGCGGCGATGATACGTTTGACACTGTTTTCCTCCGTGCTCTCTCAGATTTAAGGTACTGAACTGAATCCATGTTTACTCAGTCCGGTGTATGCGAACATTGAACCCATGACCAGTGACAAGACGTCAGAGTATGTCGTTGATATGAGTTTATATTATCCGGCTGCCGCGAGCATGGCTACTACTATACAGGTAATGCAGCAGTCCTTTTTATGTGTGAACAAATTCTATATTATACTATGATCTTATGTTCCGGTCTTATGTTCCTTCATCTTAAATTCTCAGGGTTAGAGTCACCTGGTGTATGGGACGAACAACATATGCTGTTTTTGGTTCAGATGGAACGGAAGTGCAATATGTATTATACACCCAAACTATAGATATGAGGAATATCCATTTAATTTGTACAATCCGTACATACCTGGTGCTATGATAAGAGTTAATGGCTCTTCTGTTGGTGAAGCTTCAATTACGTGTAGTCAATATAAATTTGTTGTAACTTTCTTATTATCAACTCATTTTTAGCGATAGATGAATTTATTTTTTGGCACATTCATTCGGAGTAATAATTTTTGTAAGCAGTAATGACTTGGATATCATTATTTTTCTTATTATATATGAAGATAAAACATTTAAGTATGGTCAATGTTATTGTTGGTAGGTATATGTCTGGTAAAAAAAAAATTGTTGGGGATATTGAATATCATAGGAATTTATTAGCAGTGTGCAATTTGTGATTAAAAATCAAATCAAGGAAAGAGACCAGTTGCTTTGCCAACTAATCTCTTATGCACTCATCAAAGAGACCAGTTTCTTATTAAAACTAGTCTCCTAACAATCCTCAAAGACACCAGTTATAACCAAAATCTGATCTTTTATGTATAAAGTAAAGAGACCTGTTTTGGATAATAACCGTTCTCTTAATTTAACCAAACAAACCCCCTTTCTCAACCAGTTTCTTAGGATAAGACACTTGTGAGATGGAGACCTGTTGCTAACAGGTTTCAGAGGCCATTTATAATAGGTCTTTTAGCCCTTTTTTGCAGTAGTGTCACCCGAAATAGTATATGTATTCGACCAAATAATGACCTTCCTTTGGGCCGACCATTATCCGCATGATTGCACATACTAGCAAACTTAAAAACCGAATGTTTGAATTTACTCTCCATTAAAAAAAACTGTATGGACATAATCCTTGTGAGTGTCATAAACTTAACAACACTCCCTTAACTTGTATTTCAGATTCGAATATTAGCATTCTCATTATAACAAGATACCTAGCACAACATCTAATCTCATCTTTGGACGATAATTAGACTTGTATTGGGTACTCCTGGTGTAGTAATCAAATATTAACAGTAAGACCGTGTCAAACGTCAAACCTTCCTTTGGGCCGACTTAACATCTACACGAGAACCGAATAACCGTTACATATTTATCACCACAAATATGATTGAATTTAGGCCAAATAATGGACTTCCTTTGGGCCGACCATTACCCGCATGAAATTCAATCACACACAATCGTCTAATTATTTGAACTATCTAATCTACACTAGTAGAAAATTATCCTTTGGAACCGGTTGTAAACTACCCTTTGGAACCTTTTTTCAAAGGTTCTACTGCCACAGATTCCTTAGGTCCGAGCTTTGGAACCGGTTGTAAGAAGGTTCCATAGATGCCCTTTGGAACCGGTTGTTGTTGGAACCGGTTCCAAAGGGTATATCAATGGAACCTATTGTAATTACAACCGGTTCCAAAGGGTGTACCATTGAAACCTATTGTAATTACAACCGGTTCCAAAGGGTGTACCATTGAAACCTGTTATTATTCACAACCGATTCCAAAAGTATATCATTGGAACCTGTTGTGATTCACAACCGGTTCCAAAGGGTGTTTCATTGGAACCTGTTGCAATTCACAACCGGTTCCAAAGGGCGTTTCATTGGAACCTGTTGCAATTCACAACCGGTTCCAAAGGTTTACCATTGGAACCTATTGTAATGCCAACAGGTTCCAAAGGGTACCTCATTGAAACCTATGATAATTTAGATGCGGTTCCAAAGGCATGTCATTTTATCATTTATTTATATTTTGAAACTGGTGACAAATGTTACTGATTTTAATTACAAGATTGAATTTTTGTATCTCTGAGAATGGTATATAAAAAACAAATCAAAGCACGCCAATTATATTATTTGTCGAAAATTGGGCAGCACCTCCCTACAATTTGATTAAACCAAAATCAAAATCATATCACTGCAATGTTTAAATAGCACAACCAAATCCATAACCAATCCACACCTCCAACTACTTAAGCAACATCTCCAGTAGAACGCCCCACGTCTAGCTATCAACATGACTACAATATCTAACCACAAAAGTCAACAAAGTCACAAACGTACTACATCATCAACTCTATGCACTTCTGAGATCAATATTCACGAACTTGGTTCATATCTTCCGTCGTCATTCTTGATTTTGAAACACACTAACAAATAAAAAGAATAGTAACGATGGATTAGCGGTTACACTCATAATTACTTTATAACAGAAAAACTAAGATTAAGTTTAAAAAACCTGAATTAAGCTTTCTTGACTCTTAGAGTAAAATACGGTGATGTCGTGCATCCACTTCATGACATAGTATCCACATTCAAAGGCTCCAGATTGTTGAGGACACTGAAATTGTATGAAGAAAAAAAGTGCTATAAATCATTATTCACCAAGATTTTTAATTCATCAATTGCGCTATAAACATTGCTTTAATTTAGTCATCTCCGACACAAAATTTGTACAGAAAACAAAAGACAACAATCAGATAGCTATAATGGAGTAAATATTTATAAGAACTCAAAATCATTAACCTGATTTCATCAACTATTTCAATCAACACTTTAAGTTTAAATTAAATGGCAAGTACTAACCCATGTAAAAAAATGAAATAATTAAACAAGTTAAAGCTCCTAACTACTTCCAATTTAGCTCCTAACTTTGAGTGCAAAATACTCTCAAGAGCCTTCTTTTTACTTGTGAAATTTCAAATGTAAGAAATCAAAGTATTTTAGAGCCATTTGCTATTTTTAGCAAATCACCCATCCAAGCCAGAAGTAAACTGCTTCACACACCACACACATACTAAAACAAAAGAGTTCCAAATTTCCAATAACATTTATAAGCAACAAGTCTCACAAGTTAACAAACAGTAAATTAAAGGAGTACCATTACGGAAAATTTCTTTAAGAGTCCGCTCAACATCCGTTGGTGGAGGAATACCCACGGAGGGCTTCATACTTTCACCACTTGATTCTGATAACGTTAATTCAGGGGAGAAATTGTAAGAGCAATTAGCTAGATGAAAGAACCACCCTTAAAGCACCTCAAGCTTGCTTAAATATTTGAAGAACACACTGAATCCATCAAACCTGACACAAAATCTTCCAAAAACTGAGCCTGAAAAGATATCTCGAAGGCGTCAACTAAAAGAGATAATTGTGAAGCAAACCCAACCACCTTTACCTTCTGACCCTCACATCTGAACAAGAAAGAAAAGTATGTCACCATCATGTCAACTACGCTGTCCAAAACAGCAGGAAAGAACAAATGCCACATGCAGAGTATCTCAACAGAGTATATAGCAACGGTGCCAGTAGAAGACATGGTAACAGAAAAAACTTTCTTCTCCCTACCCACTCCGTTCCTAAGCAATAATTTTTCCCCCCGAAAACCTCAGAAATGTAGCTGCATTTCGGGATTACAGAAAAAAAAATAAAGGTGAATAAATGTACAAGTTTCTGTCAACCTACAAATCCCACTACTACACAAATTAGCTATTGCAACACCTTAAGAGTGTTGCCTAATGGGTTAAAAGTGTTGCTAAAGGCTTTTGCAACACTTTTAGGTGTGTTGCTTAAAGTTGAGTTGCAATAGCTTTCTGCAACACTTTCTGCAACACTTTCTTATCAAACGCAACACTTTTTTAAAAGTGTTGCTTCTAATTAGAATATGCAACACTTTTTTTGCAACACATATGATTGTCTAATGCAACACTTTGACAGAAAAATGCAACACTTTTGAGGGGAAAAGCAACACTCTGTCTTGTTTTTGGCAACACTTGTAATTAGATAAAGCAATATGTTATAAAAGCAGATGCAACACTTTTAATCATTCTTTGCAACACTTTTTTTTCTGAATGCAACAATCCTATAAATTTTGATTAAATTATTATTAAATCACAAGAAATCTGATTGTTATTGTTGATGTAACTAAAACTATACATAATAATTAAGATAAATATTGTCTAGCATAATTCAGTACATATTCGAAAATACTATTAAGTAAAATAAAAAACTACAATTCATATAAATAATGTCTCAATAAATTCTATTCATCAAGTAAATAACTTCTAGCATTGTCGAGTACGTGACTTTTCTAGAAGTACATAAGGATACAAATAGGATGACTCTGCAAAATTAATTGAGTATTAGCCAATCAGGTCACTATGGTATTAGCCAATCAGCTCACAAGAATAAGTGAACTTCGAATCTAATCGAAGCACGGACGAAAACGAAGCTGAAACTGCACCCATTTAAGGGGGAAACAGTTGATTTCATTTTGATTTTGTGAAAACAAGAGTCTAGGGTTTGTGATAACTTTTGTGACTGAAACAAGAGTCAAATAAAAGAGGGAATTTTGAGGGTTCAGCATTGTAGTAAACAAACAGATAAATGAATTACGAAGCATATTTTAAAAAGAAAAATGAAATTAAAAAAATATTATTATTTGTGTTTCATTTTGTTAGAAATCACTTGTTGAAAAATGGTGTTTTTGTGTTTTTTAGTTTTCTTCGCTAATACAGTAATTATTATTAATTAAGCTTCCTTGTATTTTCATAAAGCGACTATACATACAAGGATTCAAAGAATTGAAACAGAGTGAGCCTCAAAGACGACTTTTTACCTGCAAATCTCAAGCATTCTTTCTTTGATTTACCCTCCACAAGGGCGACTGCAAAAGCAGCCGTGAAAGTAAACCAGCTCCTGTCCTGCCAACCACTTTTGAAGCTGATATGATGGCCTGCTTCACCGGTGCTTCAGCTTTCACGAATAATGCTGACCCTTTATGTCCAAGCTTAACAAGGACTTGATTTACTCCCTGAAAACCAAAACGAACAAATATTTAGATGAAAGTGGAAGGATTTTGGAGAGTTTGGATAAAGCATACACAGACATCCCCATGGCAAAATATATTAGCTGTAGGGGTATGATTTACCATTTCATAGCACTTAGACACAGCAAGACTAATTTCTTTAAATGTATTGGTTGGCATTCCTGTAAAATGAGAGAGCTCGGTTTCATTGGGGCTTAGAATATTAACAAAACGTAGCAACTCTTGTGGAAGATGACCGTCCATGCCTCCAGCATCCACAATCACCGGAACACCTGCATCTCTTGTTGCCTGCCCTACTTAACAGAAATAACATTATATACCGAGTAATTGAAATGACAACATTCAGCTTAATCATCACAATCATATATAGACACGATAATGTTAGTAATGTATACTCGTACTATATCGATTAAAACAAAGCAAACAACTGTTGAGTTTTTCTAAACAATATTAATAAATATATTAACATTATTAAACGTGTGTGAGCGGTGATGAGTAATTTAAGAGAATAAGCCAGAATACAAAATTAGATGTTGTATCCCCAAAATCATACTTGTATAATCAAGGGCACGCTTTAATTTGCACAAGACCTTCCCTTGTTACCTCACTACTCGTACAGGTACAACAAAATACATTCAACCAGCAATGAGGATGTGAATGCTAGAATATCAACGTTGTTCCTAAGAAAAATCCACGTACCAGCTAGCTAGGGCATTTCTCAACTCGAATAACAACTTGTTTCACGGCCTGTCCATCATACAACTGCGAAATCAGAAAGACGATGTTGCTGGAAGACTCTTGGCTTCTAAGTACTAACAATGCTATAACCAAATTCCAAACTACTCAATATAATAAACAGGCGTAAACAACACTACACTTGGTTTATTATAACTTATAAGTAGTATATAAGTATTTGGCTTTGTACTTTAGGATTTCAATATAAGGTTCCCTAGATTGTGTAAATCCAAGAATATTATTTTGGTGATGATGTGTAACGAGTAAATTTATTCTACAACTTCCTTTCTTTGTTTGAATACTTTAGTACGTACTTGTACGATTTTTTTGATAAAGAAAAAAATGGATTACTTTCTTTTATTTATTATAAAATAAAAAAAAGTTAATATTTGTTCCTATGATATCTTCTGTACCTAAAGAGCATGGCCTTTATTTTGCATTATTGTCTTTCATTGTTTAAATAAGAAATGATTATTCATGCTCTTTAGACTATATATATGCTTCAATTGACCATTGTAGGTTGGTTTATATGTCAATGTCATATTTATATGGCAAAAGGTTTGTTGGGTCAGTCACTGAACTAGTCAAGACACTCAGAAGGGAGCTTCACACCCAACCTTACCATCAAATAGACTGGAACAAGGCCCGAAACACCTGTGCTAAGGTACAAATTAAATCACCACTCACTCTGCTCCAAAGAAAACTAGAGTAATCGCTAACGATTATTACTACTATACCGGAGGATCTTTACTACCCACATCCCCTAATGCAAGACGTGTTGTGGGGATTCCTTCACCACTTTGCGGAGTCACTCTGTGGACATGACATAGGTCCACCACGACGCGGCCACGCGCGGGTTTGGGTAGGCGAATGAATCTCCATATGAAACGGATCGAATTGAAATTTAGGTCGAAGTGGAGTCGCCACCGAATTTTGTGGTTATTCGGAACCATTCGAGCCCACTCTATGTCGTAGTGGTCCGTATACAAAATACGGCCCATTTTCGATGTCAGAGTTTATTGGGCTCGTCCCTTTGCATTTGATACCAATACCGACATTATCGGATATTGTGTATTGAATGACTCTCGTGCGCCAACGGTTTCGGGCATCCGGAAACCGAGGTTCTGAGTAAGGGGTGAGGGTACGTGTTGAGAAGCCCACAAAGGAAACCCAACCCCACCCGCGCACATTAGCGGCCTCTACTAAGAATTTGAATGACTTACAATACGCGCGCTAGTTAAACGGGAAAATGATATGCAAAAATTATTTTCCCTAAACATGTGAATTGAATTGAAAAGGGTTTCTAAGTCAATTTAATGCAATTAATTCTACGTCGAAGTGGAATTTAGCATGTGGGTTCATTTAGTACAATAAACGAAGAAAAATTAAATTGACAAAAGGAATAAGCAAACGGTTAGTAACGATATAACAAATAAAAACGGTTTGTGCAAATATTGAATTGAATTGAATTGAATGATAAACAAGGTGATGCATGGTTTGAAAGGATAGTAAATACACGTGATTAATTAAGCACGTGTTGACCTAAGTCGTAAAATACTATCGAGTTTGAAAAGAAGGATGTACGACTCGTGTCTTGGTCGTTACGAGGTTACTCGATCGAGTGGTCGATGAACTCGATCGAGTAGCCCTTTGAAAATAGTTCCTGTTTTGCGTTACAGACCGTACTCGGCCGAGTTATTGGCCAACTCGGTAGAGTACATGGCCACTCGACCGAGTCACTGTGAGACTCGATCGAGTGGAGGTCGTAATAGACATTCTGATCTGATTTTGGGGTGCCACTCGACCGAGTGGGCTAGGCACTCGGTCGAGTGCCCCCTGTACGAATCATAATTCGTTTGCAATTTTGTGTCAATTTAGAGATTGCTTTTGATTTTTGATAATTCGACGGTTTCACCGAATTGAGCATAAATATTGTATGACTTATGCTCGATGCGGGTTTTTCATAAATCATTAATTTGATTGAACCGAATATAAATATTGTTGAATTTATGCCCGATTCCAAATTTAAATGCTCGTTATATCCCGTATTCGATTATTGAATCAATACGGAATACTAGAGCGAAAAAAATAGAGAAAATCGATTTGTGTCGTTTTAAGTCAATCGAAACGATATGGAACTCTCTCCGCTTTTGTAGCGTCATAATTACAACATGACATCTACGTTAACATCAACGAGAAATCGAATTAATTGAACTAAATTGACTAGATTGTTAGATGCGACATCCAACTATGAAGTTGGTATCGGATCTAACGAATCGACACTTTGCTTAAATTAAAGGACTTGATTCCCTCGACTTCTCCGACATCGAAATAGATCCCTAAGGATTGTGATGTCGGATCCGTGTCAACGAGTTTCGACCCATATTGAAATACGATGTTTGCTTTTTGAAAATCGATGTGACATGCGAATAACAATAATGATACAAACGATATGAAAATTATTGTTGAAGTTAACTTATCTCAATAATCAAGTAATCGGGATATCGAAACAAGCGACCGTCAACGCTGTGTGCAGTACACTTGTATATTCATGTTTCCTTATTCCGATATCACTCATACTCAACACAAATCGATAAGTATTTTAATGTTTTGATATTAGTACTATCAATATTAATGATGCGATAATAACGATAAAATGAAATAAATAAAAAAACGCGACCCGTATAACGACGACATGATGCGAGAAGGAGGAAAAGAAGAGAAGAAGCGGGGTTTTGACACCCTCAACCTACATGTTCTTGTCTCGGAACGGACTCGTAACCGTGGCTATAACACAAGAGTCTTCGAGGTTTTATGGAGGTTAAGTTATGGTGGCTCGGGTTGTTGATTCCTAAACTATGTTTAGGATTTTCACTAGTGTATTGCTTATGGCTTGCTTAGGATTTGCTTAGGGTGCATTAGGGTGTATTAGGGTTGGAAAGAAGTTTTGATTAGGGTTGTAAAAATTGTAAAAAGGTGTCTTGAAGTGTGTGCAAAGGGTTGCTTATATAGGAAAAGTTAGGGCACCGGTTTAGGGTTACTCGACCGCGTAACCAGCTGACTCGGTCGAGTGGCCCAGTGCGTTAGCCGTCGGGCTCGAATAAAGGCCCACTCGATCGAGTGGGTGGGGCACTCGATCGAGTGGCCCAGCTGGGACGCGCGGGTCTCTTGTTTTGGACCGTGACCATGGATATTTGATGGGTTTGTGTTTGAATTGGACTTTTGATGTTTGAGGGGTTGTTTTGTATGTCTCGGAAATGACTTTGACCGGGATTGACCCAATCACAAAAAAGTCGGTTTTAATTCCGGTGTCGGTTTTTGCCCAAATTAGTCTTGTTTGACTCGGAATGGTCCGTTGGGCCTGGATTTGAGGTTGATTTTGTGAGGTTTGTACTCTGTAAGTGCATTAGCCAACGATTAATGGATTTGAGCCCATATCCGAGCGCACAGAAACACGTTAGCGTCCGATCATCATCGGGTGTTTTTTGGAAAGTGCCATAGACACCTGGCAGTCAAAATGCGGGTGTCTACACATAGACACCTGGCAGTCAAAATGCGGGTGTCTACAGAGCCCCCACTCTAACTGAGGCTTGGACAAGGCGAAAGTCAGAGTAGCCACCAGGCCAATCGAGGATTGAAACCTGGCGGACTTCCGGCCGGGTCGTTTATAGTCCATTAGACTTGCGTGAAGGGCTCGCCAGCCATAGGCTAGAAGTCATACCTGAGCTGATGACGATAACTCCGTGGGGCATTTGGACTTGTCGTGTAAGTCCTGGGTGCGCCTGTGTGTTGCCCATCCCGCGAAAATGCTGGGGAGGTGTATTGGTTCCAATTATGGGCCAAGTATGCCAATGGGCCAAGTATGCCGTGCTAGTATCGAGACTAGGCTTGCGGTTTGATTCCAATTAGGATTAGGAAATTTTCCTAAATGGTTTGCAAGGCTTATGCTATATATAGCCCCCCTCTTGCTCTTGATTTCTTCATAAATCCCATCACAAATCAATCTCTTCTTAAAAGAAAGTCCCTTTATTTCCCTTTAGGCAAAAAAAAGTCTCTTTATCTTCTTAAGAAGTTTGGCCATGGGAATCGATAGGTTGAGTGTGATGTTGCAGGAGTGGTCCGTCGCTTTAGGGACACGGATAGGGTGGCTATGAATCAGACGGGGATAACTCAGTTGTACCCGTTCCGTCAGATGGTGGTTGATCGTTATTTTCTGGATGCATGCTTGGCTTACTGGGATGACATATATCATGTCTTTGCTTTTCCCCGGGGCGAAGTTTGCCCTCTACCTGAGGAGATTGCCGCTATAGGAGGATGGAACCCGGTGCTTCGTCCAGCCGTCCCGTACTCGATCTATGACCCGAGGAGGAAGCTTCGAGAATTTCTAGGGCTTTCTCACAACGAGGTATCCCGCATGATGGAAGGTGATAAAATTTCTCTGATCGACTTGGCTGAGAAATTTATGAATTCTCTTGATGTTCGGGTCAGACCGGCTTATAGCCGTAGGGCTTTTTCTTTTTGCATGCTTCATGTATACGCTTTCGAGGGTCATATGGATTTGTTATCCTGTATGGGAGACACCCGTCTCCTGACCGTAGTGGATTTGATGGAGACTGAACATAGCCCAACTTGGCTGATCACTGGCGAGATTATCCAAGGACTGGACAACCGCAAGAGGGACTTATCAATTCGTCTTACCGGGAGCACCCGATTGTTGCAAGTATGCTACTTTGCAATTTATTTTTTCGATTTTTTTGATTTGATTTTTTTTTCGGATTTGCTCCTGCAGTGGGCACTCGATCGAGTCACCCTGGCACTCGATCGAGTGCCCTCATAAAAAGCCCCGTGTTTGTGTTCAGGGGTACCACTCGACCGAGTGTCCTAGGCACTCGACCGAGTGGCCTTAGGCGGATGCCAATTTCACCTTGGGAACTCATGTTCTTGTTTCCTTTTTGCAGATTTGGCTTTATGAGAGGCTATCAGTGATAGATCCTTCCCTTGATGCGGGCAACTATCGTCATAACCAGGTGATGACGAGGAGGCGGGCCATTGATTTCTCTCGTCAGATTACGCAAAAGTACTGGGACGAGGTTTTGTCTTTCCATGGTGGTCCGCTAATTCGATGGGTCGTTCCGTGGTGGCCCATATACCTTTGGAGTGGTTTGGACCCGAGGGACAGAGCCCGCTATCAGGTGATTCTATCTTTCAGGCAGACGGTTCATCTCTACCCAGATCGCATACTAAGGCAGTATGGATGGACCCAGCGCATCCCTGAAGTTGAAGCAGTTGTGAGTGACCCTACCCAACTGACTGATGTGATGTGTGATACCTGAATGCAAAGATGGTACACACGGCATACTTGGCCCATTGTCAAATCTCGCCACTCAATCTGGGTTTCAGATTCTTACACGAAGTGGATCAAAGCAGCTGATTTGAAAGCCCAAGCTGCGCTGAAGGTTGACGAAGCTTTTGACCTGCTGAGAAGGGAGCAAGCTAAAGACAACAGGGGATTCTTCAATGACAATGACACCCCGGCTACCATGGTTCATCTAATGTCAGGTCATAAGAAGAAGACTAAGACTCAAGCTGAAGGGTCTAGTGCTAAAGGTGCTTGGGGGAAAGTGAGCCCCCAGACTGACTTGGGAAGGAGACTGGGCCCGAGACTACCCGTGAAGGATCGACTTGGCCCACGGGATAGATTACCCGAGCACGTACGGGCTCGCATTGGACCGAAGACCGTGATAGAAGACCCGTCGCCGAAGAAACGGGCTCGTGCTAAAGAGGTTCCACTTGTGATTCGGGAACGCTCGCCACCACCTCGAAGACCACGGGCTCCACGCGACCCGAAGGACAAGGGAAAGGGGAAGATGCCCGGATATTAGTCTTCTTATTTTATTATTTGAATATTACTAGTACTTTTTTTGGTGTGGTTTTTTTTGTATGCCGTGTTTGGCGTTTTTTTTTTTTTTTGTAATCCCGAGTTTATCGAGATATTAATAAAAGACATATTATTGAACACCGTTCCCGTCTTTTCGTTTATTACAGCGCTTGTACCCTTTTGAGGGGTTGCCTACGTATCCACAAATAGCGGAATCAAACCAAACGTAGTTCAGAATTGATTTGATTGAATTTTGTAATTTTCGAAATACATCAAGATTATTGATTCAAGATGTGCGACAGTAGAATAATTAATTCTAGCTTATTGACTTGTCTATAATTTTTTGAAAATTTATAAAAAGACAAATTTTTATAAATTTTTGCAAATGACATTGAGATGGGTTTTAGGGGTAATAGCGCTTCAGCTGGTCCAAGTTGGTTGGGTTGACAAATTCGTTCCCGTCCAAGTCTGTCAGCATCACCGCTCCTCCTGATAGGACCTTCTTGACTAAGTATGCAAACTCTTCATTCGAACTGCTTCAACCACAAAATCTAGAAGAAGTGCAAGGCTGAATTTTTCCTCCGACACTGATACGCAACATACACAACTCAATGACATGGTTACACAGCCTTCACAGGAACCTTCTCCTGCCAATGTGAGCAGATTTAAAATGCCAAAAACAACTGTCAAGAAAAGGAATTTGTTCATCGCCAAAGAAAGAGGAAGAAGGGATGTCAATGAGGGTACTGTGACACGAACCAGCGGGGTCAGGATAGAGTATGTTGATGACGGAGGTACTGATTCTTACAGTGAAGAAGATTACATGCCAATTGAGGAGGAGGACGACATCGATGTTGGCCAAGTGAGTGATTTGGAGGACGAGGACACCCTGATGTTAGCAAACCTAAACTACATTGATGGGTATGTCCCTTTTGACGAGAATGAATGGTTTAATGAGGAAGATCGAATTTCTTCTAAGATGTTAAGGAATGGAGAAGTATATGACGGCAAGGAATTTGAAGCAATAAAATTAAGGCCCTGGATGTTGTTTATGGACAAAGAACACTTCAAGGATGTCCTGAGAGATTTCTGCATTCAGGAAGGGTTCTTTGTGGTCGTGGTGAAGGCCGACAATAACAGGTACATAGCTGAGTGTGCTACTGCAGGTTGTACATGGAGAATACATGCAAATGTGCTTCTTGACAGCACGACATGGGCTATAAAATCCATTGCGAACTCCGAACATGGGTGTGTGGGTGTCAGAACTCATAACCCAATGGCTAACTCTGTGTGGGTGGCCAGAAAAATTTTGGAGGACATAAGAGCCAACCCTGACATACCAGGCAAGGCAATTCAGGCACTGTTGCAGGAGAGGTATGGTATTCAGTTGAAGACCTCGACACTTTACGCAATGAAGGACGTAGCAATCACTACTACAAATCCCTTAGTTTCATGACGCTTTAAGCTGGATGCTTTTGTAAGTGTCCACCCTCTTTCTTATCTAATTACCCTTGTCGACCCTTTCATGTGTCGAGAATTATATTTTATTGGTTTAATAAAATAAACCCTCCAAAAAATCCAAATGAAAGCAAAATGAAATTTTAGTATTCCTCCTTTACCAAAAAAAAGAACAGTCCATTATAATTTGGAATCTCCAAAACTAAACCTAATTAATTTTTACTAATTTCTATCACCGTAATCCGCTGCTACTCATCCCTTCGTTTTTTCGCTGCTACTCCTTCATTACTCCATTTTTATTTCATTATGTAGTCTATTCCATGGCTGATTGTTCATTATCTAGTCTTCCCCATTATTCATCATTGCGAGATTTGCGACCTTCATCATCACTGCTCATCTCGACGAATCCACGCTTCAATCGCTGCTTTGATTATCATAATCCTCCGCCTTATCTTGCTGATTAACATCTGGTAAGTTCATTCATCGCCCTTCTGAAATTTTCATTTTTCATCTCCCGCTACTTAAAATAATGAAAACCTAGGAGTATTTTAATTAACTGCTTTAAAGTTTTTTATTCATGTTACTCGTCTTCTCTGCCGTCTAGCTATTGTATGCGTAAATTGGGTACTTTTTCCAATTCCCTATCTCAATTAATGCTTCCCGGTGTTGATTATCACCATCTTCTCGCATTACTCTTGAATTTTTGGTAGAAATCTAAGGTATGTGTGTCATCGTCATCATTGTATTTCTAATCTTGCTTGTTTTCAATATTTTGATGCTAAATTTACCGAGTTTTCGATTAGAATAACCTATATATGTTCGTCTCATTGCGTTGATTATTTCAGGTGTGCTGATTATCTTGCTTGGGTGCTTGCATAAATTTGTATGAAGGGGGTAAATGTTTATTCCTAAGACATTTATTTTATTAAATTATGAACTTCCTCATTATTTTCTAGAAAGTTCTTACCTGGGACAAAAAAATGTAAGATATAAAGAGCAGAAAGGGGCCTCAAAGAGCGTACTTTTACTGTGTGACTAGAGAACAAGGCTCTTTTGATTGGTTCAAAGGTATCATGGACGATATTGCAGAATATGATACAGATGTGGGTGCTGAAACATGAACCTGATTACTTTCAACTGTTTAATGCCAGTTAATCCCTGATTATCTTTGCTAATATTCCCGACATTTGGTGAAATTTTGATGAACAGAAAGTGATAGAAATGCACAACTACTTGACCAGTGTATATGAAGAAGGTGATGCTCGATCAGCACTTATCCATATCGTACAGTCGTTGCAGCATGCTAAGAGTGGAGTTGATGTCGTGTTTGAAAGCCGGGTATTCATCTTCTCCATCCCTAGACTATTGATAACTAAAATAAGTTCAGCATTGGCTTACTTAACTGACCTGCAAAATTGTGCAGATAAAGACACATCTTGCAAGACCTAACTGGAGGAAGGTGTTCACTCAATTAGTTGCTGACCACGCTTCACAAAGAATAGGTAAAAATGCAAACACTTGACTATGATTGTTTTATTGTTTGGACGAGGTTGATAGTTTACTGATTTAGTGACTAAAAGGTGCAAAATGTTTCTACTTCTCTAAGTATCTTTTTGAGTGTGCATATCAGGATTGGAGATGCGAATAACAATAACATTATTAGGATTGGAGATGTCATTAATTTGCTTAATACTATCTATACAACCCCAAACATACTAGCGAAAGAGGGTCACAAGAACCATTCTTTTTCATAATCATGTAATGTTTTAAGCTATTTTCTACTGTTATATCCTTTGGTTACATATCAAACATGCTTTGGAATAGTTGGAGCATCTACATTGATGTGGATTTTAGAGCTATGAATGCAGAAAATGGTCTACTGTTTTCAGAACAGTTGATAGATTCGATTGAAAAGAATAGATTCTTACTGCTCTATAGGCTTGCTTTTCTATCGAGTGACGTTATTTGACCTATTAGCAATTTATGACGGATATATCCGTCACAAGGGAGACAAAAAACCGCAAATTTTAACAAGAAAAAGAACACATGGCCTTAATTTTGGGGGCTTGGCCTACCCAAACACTTTCACCTAAAGCCAGCTATATTAGCTATATTTCCTAGGAGTTAACCCATTTTTTCTCTTTGAATTAACTTGTCCTACGATTCCCAGAAAACTTGCATTACCAGATCCCCCAATTCGATTGATTTTACATAAATTAAACCCTAAATTAAATGGGGTCCCTTTTCGGTGATTGGCCTTCTTATGATCCTCACAACTTCACGCAGCTTCTGTAACACCCTCTTTCACTCCTTTTAATTCTTGATTTTTCTGCAATTAGCTTAATCTCATGTTGGTTTCCCTTTCTTCTTGTTAGATTATGTGAATTTCATTTGTCTCTTGTTCAAAATTGATGCAAAATGTTTGATTTCTGATTTTAGCTCAGTTTATGTAAGGGTTTTTATTACGAGTAAATCTTCTGAGAAATCGTCTCACACTCCTACATTGTGTAAGACATAGCATTAGTAACCCGTCTTTCATTTAACTTTATTGAGAGACCATCTCCTCGAGTTTTTGTGTCTTATTATTAATACCCAGGTGCTGGAACTTGATGATTTACAGTTTGCACTACCAAAAGATTCAGTATATAAGTGTTCTTATTAAGAGTAAATCTTTGGAGAGATCGTCTCACACTACACTACATTGTGTAAGACATAGCATTAGTAACCCGTCTTTCGTTTAACTTTATTGATTGACCATCTCCTCAAGTTTTCGTGTCTTATTAATACCCATGTGCTGAAACTTGATGATTTGCGATTTGCACAAACAAAAATTTAGTATTTTTCTTAATAATTATAGTTGGAAGCCTTGTTGGTTTGTCTGGAATATGATATCATCATACTTTAGTACATCTGCTTACTTATTTGGGTGCTATCAAAATATCGGTCTTAAGCTTATGATGGGTCAAATATATGGGACTTCATGTTTGTCAAAGGTCTTGGAAGTTGGAAGTTCTGGTTAGCAGCCATGTTCCGCTTAATCTGCTTGTAATGTAAGGGAATGTTTAGTAGGTATGCTAGTCATCATACGTTTCTTACGACTTAGAACATAATGATTATGGTGATCCAAATGTGATATTCCAGTTGAGAATATTAACGGATCATCTGGTTGAGGAAATAGTCAGGGTAAATGAGAATGAGTTTGTGACATGGGAATATGGGATTGATATGTATATGATGCATGTATTATTAAATCTATGTCGATGTATTTTCATCGAGTCTTGTAGTAGGAGTATTAGACATGTGAGCGTTATCACCATGTGAGATCGTTTCTGTAAGCTTTTGTGTGGATTTTACGCTTTCACATCACAAGCTATGTTAAGGGATTGGTAGTTTTGGTGTGCTTTGTTCAACTCGTCACGTATGCTATGTAGCTAACTGGTTACCCGTCTTCGTTAATATGCAGAGATTGACACCTGCCACCTATAATCCCACTCATGATCGCACTCTTCCACCACCTGATCAAGGTTATAATGACGTTTTTGATAAATTGTTACGTATTCTTTTACTCTATATATGTTCTGAGATGGGTTTATTTTTCATTCTATGTCGTGTGTCTCTTTTCGTCTCATGGGTTATGCTTATGCATGCACTTATTGGGATTTTCACAGTTTTATTTTCTGGTTGGTCAGTAGCATCTTCAGGACATGTATTTTGACCGTAGGGATCGTGTTTTATTGTTTTATAGTTTTATACTCCTATATATCATTTCCTGATTCCTGATTTTTTTTTTCTGCGTACATTTATGTGAAGACAGTCTCTGAATTGTCCGAACTGATCTGGATTGATCTGTGGATACGGTTTCTCATGACTTGATCTTTTCGATTTTGCAGTTATCTCTATAGAAAGCAAGAACATCCTGATTTGACACTTTTATAAACACACGGAGTATAAGGTAATAATATATCTGCCCCAAATTTTTGTTCTTTCTATACCACACATGCTACTAAACAAAATCTTCGCTTTATTTGTGTAATCCCCTAAAAATTCTAGCGCGATACAGTGGCGGAAACACTGTAGAGTCGGGATTAAAACACACAGAACTATGTCTTAATAAATTAAATTGGTAAAGTCAAACATGCGCCATACATAAAAATGGCTAAAATTTAAAACAATCCATAAAGAGGTTAAACAATCCTTAAAACATGATTATTAAAAAAAATCAGCAGGATCCAAGACTGCTCGTTAGCCCACACCCACCGGAAAATAAACACGTATACCTGCCATGTTAAAACATAACAGCCACAATCAGTGGGGAGCAACGTCAACGTTCTCCCAACCGTATAACAGGATTTTAAAACAGTAATTACTAATATAGGAAAAATAGTAAAAATGGAAAACAGTAAAACATCATATTAAAATAAGGTTTAGCGTCGAACAAATTATTCAAAAGGGGTTTCCGAAAACACATAAAGACATTTGCCAACCTGCGCCAATTTATATCGATAATAAATAAAATAATCAAAATGGCGTTATGGATAGGATTAATGTAGAATCTAGACTTTCACTAGGATAATACTAAAAACTAGTTTCGAGAACTTAGTCAAAACAAATTAGACTTTGGTCTCTAACTAGGCAACTCAACCATAACAGGACTGCGTACAGCGAGGTCCTGGCTTAAGTAATGTACACCCCTCCTGGATACAAACCATACCCAGTTCAACCCGACGCGACTTATACGATGCGATATCTAAGTTTAAGGTAAATATACACTCTCCTGAACACAAACCATGCTCAGTTCAACAACCAATGCGCCCCATAAAGACACACCAGCCTTACAGTTGATGGCAAAACGTACATCCCAGACTATATTACTCTAAACCCACACTTGTCCTTATTCCATAACTCCAAAGCAAACCATTATCGATATTTAAAAGATGTATTCATCATAAACAATATGAGGATAAAAGAAGTAAACATTTATATTCTAAAAGAGGAAACTTTCTATTTTAGGAAACTTCAATTTTTAGAAACTTTACTAAAAATAGCATCATATCAAAGTAGTGAAAATATTAGTTCATACGAATGCCACATTTTAGTAAACGATATAGATTTATAAAACTAATACTTTCGGCCTTAACGATATTAATTATTAAAGTAAGAACATTTGATTTTATGAAATTATTAAAATATCGTACAAGTGTTATAAAATGATTAGAGACATCTAAAAAAAATATTTAATAATACTAATTAGGGTGTTTTCGAAAGTTATAAAGCTAAAATTCCCTAATTATTATTAGTTTCGACGATAAAATTATAAATAGGATTTTACGGCAAATACTAAATTAAATACTTGAACGTCTTTATTTAATTAAACCAACAAATATATTTAGAGTATGTTAAGGGATGATTTAACTCCTAAAGTTTCAGATTTAAATACTTTCAAAATTGCTGGAAAAATAATTCTTTTAGGTAAGACGAAGCAATTTAGCGATAAATCACAACTTGTCCGAAATCAATATTTATTAATTAAAGACTATAATAAATAGTACAAAAATTACGTAAAATAGTTAAATTATATTTATGGACATTCTGTCCAGAAAAGAAAATTTCCAGAATTCTAAAAACTCGGTTTTTTAAAGCGTTTTCTCGTTAATCGTCCAATCTCGACAATAACGATTAATAAAAATAGTAATTACAAAACGATTTAAGTATTAATATCCAAAAATTATTATTACACTTTAAAATCCTGATTTTACAGAATATAAATTTTTTCCAGATTTTTCCAAAATCCAGATCAACAAATTTCAACAAAACCGTCATTTAAACCCGTTTTCGCAATTAACGATTTTATTTATAAACCTATCGTTCCTAACATTTTATTAAGGCACTAAAATCATAATAATACATTTTAATATGAAATCATCAGAATCATAATTTTTTCCAGAATTAAACTAAAGACCAGAAATCGAGAATTTAAACAACAAACACGGTTTTAACGATAAACGATGATTTAAAGTGATTAATTAATTCATCCACTTAACAATTCCGAAAAATTATGAAAAAAATAAGAAAATTCTATTTCACCAGAAAGTTTCACCACGTCAAAAATCAGATTAAAATAAAATGTTTAAGTACTAGAACTCAAAATCGGTTTTTAATCGTTTTTGTTCGAAAACGATAATAATTCAATAATCGATATCAAAAATATCAGAAAAATACTAAATTACTAAAAATCATCAAAAACAACATTTTTCCAGAATATAAACATATATTACATGTTTAGGCCGATTATTACGATTTTACAAATTAATATAACAATTTAATCGTTAATCTCGTAAAAGCGATAAAAATATCGAAACATGCAAAATTTCAACTTTAAAAATTTTTCCAGAATTCGTGACATACATATATTGCCAAAATAAAATATAAAAATATATACATGCAAATACTCAATTAAAATCTTGAAATACCGAGTAACATCGACGTTACCTCTACTCCAAGTCTGAATCAACGATATATTCGTCGGCTTCGGGATCGTCCAAAAATCCTACCAAACACGTAAATCATGGCAGAAAAATACCATGAGAAAACTAATAAAAAACAAGGTAAAAATTGATCGAAAATGACGTCGATTAATACCTTAACGAAGGAATCGGAAAGAGGATTATTATGACGATAAAAATGATGCGATTGGGACTTGAAATGGAGCAAAAATCAGCCTAAGGAGGGTAAGAAGTACCCGGCCAAAAGAGAGAAGAAAGAAGTGATGAATATTTTTGTTAATGCAAAAATGAATGTAGAGTAAAGGAGGAGATGGATGTTACTACACTTAAAGGAGTAAGAATGAAATTAAGGCTTCAAAATGAGGAATCCAAAATGTATCTAGACCTATAGTTGGCCGGCCAAAAGGATAAGAGAGGGAGTAAGAAAAGTTTTGACATAAATGCTACAATGAATGAAAATGATTTATCTTATGATTACGTTTTAATGTGATAAAATGAAACGTTTAAATAAAATGTAATAAAACTTGTGACCAAGAGCTTAGTCGGTCCAAAATGTGAGAAAACAGTCTCAAATAATTTATAAGTTGATAAAAAGTATAATCGTAAAATAGTTAAAGGCATTTCAAAGTAATTCGAGTAAACCTCGCGTAAGAAAATAATTATTCGCGAAGCTTCGTAATAAAATCATAAATGGCTTGTTTTTAGTAACTAAAATATATCTTAGTAGAAAAATATTCCATAAACGTATTCAAACATTTTTAGGAAAAAGGAATAACTTAAATCCAAGCTTAAAAATGTCAATTCGGAGAGAAATAGAATTCCTCGCGGAAAAATTACTTAGTTTACGAAGAAACCAAATAAATGGATTTAAAAGAATTTTAAATCTTTAAAATTAAAAATAGAAATTATTAAACTCAAAAATTAAAATAAAGCTTAGTAAAATGATAAAATATGAGGCCAAAAGTGACAGAGTTAAGACGAAGTCCTAACAGAAAGAATAAAATGCTTAGGAAAAATAGCGGGTGTTACAATTTGGGTGATCAAGAAATGCAACATCAACTTAAACTATATCGATTTTGTCATTGTTAAAAGTTGATGTAGATCAAAGTTAACAATTGTAATGGGAGAGGCGGAGTAATAAGTTCGGTAATTGACTTGTTGCTATTGCAGGTGGCCGATTACGGACTTGTTAGGGGATCTTTTCGAGATTATACCAGAGTTACTGGAGAAACCTCCTGAAAAAACTAGACGATAATGTTGTGCATATGATTGTTGTAGCACTGTATGTATGTATGTAAGCTAGGATAATACGGTAATTATCTACACATGCGTGTGAAGTTTGTTACAACTCGATGTGTGTATTATTGATATAAATTTAGGAAATGTAGAGTCCCGCTTATTAGACAAACATATATCTGCAATCGCAAGCAGTTGGATGTTGGATTAAAATATGTTATTAATATAATCTTTATAATCAGATTTTCGACGCTTTTACCATGTCAAAGCGTTGGTAATTGAAATTTATATTATTCTCTCGACACTTTTATTAGCGGAAAGTCCCGCCATTAGAAAGTTTTGCCGGAAAAAGAAAAGTGACATAGAAAAGCGTCGAGGTTGCATATTGTAGTGTACCATGTGGTGTTGGAAAAAAGCGTCGTGAATATAATATTCAACGTTTTAATGCGTCGAGAATGCCAACACAAAAATGCGTCGAGAATTCCTGACGCCCAAAATCTCCACGCTTTTCGGAAGCGTCGAGAATTAAATTTATGACACTTTAAAGCATCTAGAACCTACTTTTAAAGCGTCAAGAAACCAAGAGTTTTGTAGTAGTGATGGCCCAGCCCAGTTGGGTTTGAATTTACCCCTTGGGTCAACCGGTAGTAAGGCACGAACCGATTTTAGGACCAAATCCCCTTCTTTGATGTTTCGGGGTCTATCCCTTTTGTTGAAAGCCCGTTGGATCCTCTTTTGATATATTTGGATATTGTTGAGGGCCCGTGATCGCCGTTCGTCTAAAAGGACCAGCGAATCGTATCGGGCTTGGACCCAATCTGCTTCAGGTACTTGGCTTTCAAGTAAAATCCTGAGGGATGACACTTCTAGCTCGACTGGTTGGACCGCTTCCATTCCGTATGTCAAGTAATACGGGGTTGCCCTGCTCGCGGTGCGGATTAAGGTTCGATATCCCCATAGGGCAAAAGGTATTTTGTCGGGCCAGTCCCGGTAATTCTCAGCCATCTTTTTAAGTATGGTGACAATTGTTTTATTGGCCGCTTCTACCGCTCCATTTGTTTGAGGTCGGTAAGGCAAAGATGTATGCCTTTGAATTTTATATTTTGCCAGCAATGCGGCAGTTTCAGCTTGAAAGTGGGTCCCGTGATCACTGATGAACTCGTGAGGGATCCCGTATCGGCATATTATTTTGTTCTGGATAAATTTGGCCACGTGCTTGGCGTTCAAGACTCGGTATGACTCGGCTTCGACCCATTTTGTGAAGTAGTCGATGGCCACCAAAATGAAGCAATGGCCTCCCGTCCCGGAAGGATGCACCTTTCCAATTATGTCAATACCCCATGTCGAAAACGGCCATGGGGATGTCATGGTATATAATAGGGAAGATGGCATATGCTGTACATTACCAAAGATCTGACAGTTATGACAGTGCTTGACATATAACTGGCAGTCTGTTTCCATGGTGTTCCAGTAATACCCGAGCCTCATGATTTTGCGAGATAGCATATGGGCATTCATATGCGGACCATTTTCACTATTATGGACCTCGGCCATGACCTTTTCGGCCTGTATTTTGTCGATGCATAGGAGGAGAGCCCCCTGTGCCGTCTTTTTGTACAATTGCCCGTCATCAGTTCGAACAAATTAGGTTGCCATTATGGACCATTATGGACCTCGGCCATGACCTTTTCGGCCTGTATTTTGTCGATGCATAGGAGGAGAGCCCCCTGTGCCGTCTTTTTGTACAATTGCCCGTCATCAGTTCGAACAAATTGGGTTGCTAATCTTCGTAGGGCCTTTTTGGCCCGATTTTCAACTTCCGGGGGGTACTCTCCCGTTGTCAGGTACGTTAGGACAGCTTGATACCAAGGTTCCGGGTCAGTTATCTCGATATCCTGAATGGCGTGGATGTAGGCTGGCTCGGACTGTCTTTCGACACAGATTGGCATGCTGGTCAGGTGATCCGGGATGTTCAGAAAAGATGCTAATTTGGAAAGTGCATCTGCGAACTAATTCTCCACCCGGGGCAGATAAATGTATTCTACCTTTTGGAATTGTTTCTCTAGAACCCTTACCCGTTCTTGGTAAGCCACGAGATTGGCGTTCCGAGTTTTCCATTTTTGGAGTGTTTGATTGATGACCAATGATGAATCACCGTGGACCCGGAGGTTTGTTACCCCTAAATCGGCGGCGGCTTGCAACCCGTGAATGCATGCTTCGTATTCGGCTGCGTTGTTGGTCACGTCGAAGTCCAACTTGATGGATAAGGGAGTGTGTTCCCCTCGGGGTGAAATTAACAGGATTCCGACCCCAAATCCTCGGAAGTTGGATGCCCCGTCGAAATATAGATCCCACACCTCCGTATCGGTATGGAATATGTCTTCATCAGGAAAGGCCCATGTATTGGTGTGGCCTTCTTCGGATATTGGGCTGTCAGCGAGGAACTCGGCAACTACCCGGCCTTTGATGGCTTTTAATGGTACAAATTTGAGGTCGAACTCGGATAACAATAAAGTCCATCTTGACATCCTGCCGTTGAGGATGGGCTTCTCGAATAAGTACTTGATAGGATCCATTTTGGATAACACATGTACCTCGTGACTGAGCATGTAATGTCGGAGCTTTTTAGTGGCCCAAACCAATGCTAGGCACGTTTTCTCGAGCATTGTGTATTTGCACTCGTATTCGAGGAACTTTTTACTGATGTAGTAAATAGCCCGTTCTTCTGAATCGACTGTCTGGGCCAGCATAGCCCCCATGGCCGTCTCTGTCGTCGTTAGGTATAACGACAAAGACAGACCGTGTTGAGGTGGCATTAGTACCGGCGGAGCAGACAGAATCTCCTTGATTTTGTTGAAAGCCGCTTGACATTTGTTGTCCCATAGCACCCGTTCTCTGATTTTTAGCTTTTTGAAGATGGGTTCGCATACCATGGTTAGTTTCGAAATGAACCGGTTGATGTATTGGACTTTCCCGAGAAACCCCCTTATTTCCTTTTCGGTCTTGCGTGGTTGCATCTCGGTGATGGCTTTGATTTTAGCTGGGTCGACATCGATGCCGCGTTGGCTAACGATATGGCCCAGTAACGACGTTACCCCAAAACTGCATTTTTGTGGGTTTAGTCTCATATTGTACTTACGTAGCCGGGTGAAAAAATTTCTTAGGGTCGAGATGTGCCCGCTTCGGTCCTTCGATTTGACAATCATGTCGTCGACATAGACCTCCACTTCCTTATGCATCATGTCGTGGAGCAAAGTAGTGGCGGTCCGTTGATAAGTGGCTCCAGCATTGATAAGCCCAAATGGCATGACGGTGTAACAGTAAGTACTTCAAGGTGTAATGAAGGTGGTCTTACTCATGTCCTCCTTTGCCATCTTGATTTGATTGTACCCGGCATACCCGTCCATGAATGATAGGAGGGCATGGTCGGCCGTGTTATCCACTAAAATGTCGATATGTGGTAACGGAAAATCGTCTTTTGGACTGGCCTTGTTAAGGTCTCGGAAGTCCACGCAAACCCGCACCTTGCCGTCCTTCTTGGGTACCGGCACGATGTTTGCAACCCAGTCTGGATATTCAGACACTTGTATGAAGCCTGCTTTGAATTGTTTATCGACCTCTTCCTTGACTTTAAGAGACCACTCGGGCTTCATTCTTCTGAGTTTTTGATTTACCGGCTTGCACCCATCTTTGATGGGTATTCGGTGCTTGGCTATTTCTCGATCTATTCCCGGCATGTCCTTGTAGGACCATGCAAAGACGTCTTTAAACTCTTGGAGGAGGTCTGTGAATTGTTTTCTCTCCTCTAGATATAAAGATAGGCCCAACTTAAGCATCTGGGGCTCTAAAGGGGTTCCCACATTGATGGACTCGGTTTCTTCGATTACCGGATCTCGGTACTCCCTTTGCTCGAGCTGCTCGACCAGATGTTGAGGTAAAGGTACCTGTTCGTCGGGTTTCTCAATGTCATTGCATATAAAATTTTTGAAATTGAGAAAATTTTGGAAATAAGACAAGTCGTAAGCAGAACGGTGTTCGTTATTATTATTGATGGTAAATTTTGAAAATAGCTCGAACAGAGCTGCCATCTGATCATTGGTCAGTGGCGGGATAGGGAGAGGTCTTGGGACAGGCCCCGAGACCTCAGTGGATAAGGGAAGAGGGATTACAGACTCGACTTTAGCACCAGACCCTCTAGACTCGGACTCAGACTCCGACTCTGACTCTGACTCAGACTCGGTATCCGGCATGTCTCCCTCGCCGGTGGTCATCTTGAAGATCCGCCCCTGGCTGTCGGTCCATTTGACGGTCTTTCTCCAGGCCCGCTTCCCTGTATCTGCACCGACTTCGGTGATCAGCTTCGTTGGGTCCAACCGATCGCTGCGAAGGATCAGGTTGACCAAGTCGTCTTTCGGAGCGGGGACGGCCTTGTCTTCTCCAAATAAGAGCCCTAGCACAGGCTCAGAATTGTTTTCATCCTCCTGGGATTCGGCCTGGACGATGGTGAATATATCGTCAGGGATGTAGTTGCATTCCCGAGCGTTTTTGGTCTCGGGATATGTGACGGTGGGTCGGTAGAGGCCCACTTGGATGGCTCCGAAGACTGGAGTGACGAAGTAATCCGTTAACTTCGGGCTATAAGGGCTTATATAAGTACCCTTGAGAATGTCGATGGCCTTGTGAATACCGGCCTGAACCACGTTTTCCGGGGTCATAGCATGCCCTAATCCGAAATGTGATTCGCCATCATTTAAGACCTCGATAATCTTCCCAGCTGGAAGATATGGCCTTGAGGTTATTCCGGGTAGGTAATCCAGATTTTGTAGCATCGTGTCGATGCTAGTTGTGAAGTAGGGCCTAAAGAGATATTCTTCTTCGATCATGCCCACGAAATCAAATCCTCGTGGGTCGGCCCGGCCCGTAGCGTTGCAGCTTGCTACGGTAATTGGGGTCGCCTCCAGCGTGATGATACCGTCTTTGAGGGGCATCTTGACTTTTCGATGGAGGGTAGATGACACGGCCTTGACTGCGTGGATCCAAGTCCTTCCTAGTAAGAGATTGAATGATGAGGTGACATCTATCACTTGAAATTCCAACTCCTTTTCGATTGGGCCCGTTATGATCTTCAATTTCACGGCCCCGGCGACAGGTTTTGGGCTTCCGTCGAAAGCCTGGATAGTTTGCGCCGTCGGAAGGTAATCGGCATCGGTGATGCCGAGTGCCTTTGCGGTACTCAGAGGAAGGACATTTACGGCTGATCCATCGTCGATAAGAGTCATCGGGAGATATTTATCTTTGCAGATGACCGTGATGTATAGGGCCAGATTGTGATTGGGCCCAAATGGTGGCAGATCAGCTTCAGAGAAGGTTATGAGTGGGCCTTCTTCCTTTGACTTGCCCTTCAGAAAAGGCATAATAGTGGCTACCATTTCAGAAGGGGTAGCTTGTGAATCGATCTTGATTTCATCGAGAGCCTTAGTCAGTGCTTCCCGATGAGCCTGCGAGCTAACCAATAGTTGCCATATGGTTAGATCAGCTCGGACCCTCTTCATTTGTTCGACCAGAGCCGTGTCAGCGCTCGGTTCTTCAAGGGTAGGTTCCGTCCTGGCAGGTTCAGTGATGGATATAGGAGTAGAGCACCCGGCTGCGGCGAGGTGGTTGGTGGCTAAGGCTTTGGACTTAGCCTTTCGGACCTCTTCAAGGGTGATGGGGACAGCCTCCCCTTTGGTTAAATACACGTCGTCCTCGTCATCGAACCATATCCCATTGATTTGTGGGATAAGAGGAGAAATGAGGTGAGAACAGTCGACTACTTCCCCTGTGAATATAGCATGGGCGCTGAACGGGTTTTCTTTGTTGCTCGGCTTGTCTCCGGGCAACGGGATTTTCCCGCTCTCGATAAGATCTTGGATCAGGTGCTTTAACCTCCAACACTTTTCAGTATCATGCCCGTTACACCGGTGATACTGACAGTAGGCTTGGGCGTTGTAAGTTTTGGGCCTCTTTTCTACTGGAGGTTCTGCAGTTGGGCCTAGGGATGGCAACGGATCCGGGATCCGATCCGGATCCGCAAGATCCGGTCCGCACGGATCGGATATGGATCCTAAATTTTGAGATCCGTTGGATATGGATCCGGATCCGGATCCGCTATCTTTAAACGGATCCGGATCTGGATCTTAATAAGTGAATCCGGATCCGCAAATCCGTTTTATTAAAAAATTAACAATAATAAAAAAACATAGTACTTTAATTTGTGTTTTTTTGGTTATTTCTAATTTTTTTTCTTTTAGTTTTTTAATATTTGATTATGAATATTTATATTCGATTTTATTTCTAAAATTATGAAAATTAATATGGTCGTAAATACGTATTAATTAAAAAATTTGTAGAATTTAAGTAAAAAATTGGATCCGCGGATCCGATCCGGATCCGGTCCAGATCCGGCGGATCTGGATCTGGATCTACATTTTTAGGATCCGGATCCGCTACTAGGGGTGCGGATCCGGATCTGGATCTATGCGGATCCGGTCCGGATCCGGTCCGTTGCCATCCCTAGTTGGGCCTATCGGCTGGATCAGGCCCTTTGATGATAGCCTTTGTAAGGCGTAAGTATAGGTGGTCCCTATATCTGTGAATACCCGATTTGGTGTATTCTTCTTAGATGAGGTGTCGAGCAGGTTTACCTCGTCAAAGATGCTGCGAGTTGCAACTGCAGGTGTGGGCTTGATCGTAGATGAACTTGCCCCTTGATAGCCTTTGGTAGAGGCCTTAGTCAGGCTCTCTAGTCTCAAGTCATCCTCGATTCTCGTGCCCATTTCAGTAAGGACAGCGAAGTTTGGGATGATAGCATACCGGAGATGGACCCGGTAGGATGGGAGTAGATTTTTGATGAAGGCTTCCACTAGGGCCTTCTCGCCGGGTTTGTCGACCAGCTTCACACTCTCGGCCCTCCATCTTTGCAAGTATTTTGTGAACCCTTCTTTGGGCTCTTGAGCCATGACCTCTAGAGTACGCATTGTAGTCTGGATTTCAGTGTTATCGGCGTAGTTTCGAGCAAATTCGGTCGCCACATCATCCCAAGTCTTGTATTTCTTGGGATCGAGTCTGTAGAACCAGGCCCTGGGATGCTTCTCCAAGGAGGAAGGGAATAGGTGCTTGAACATGGCGGACTTTACCCCTTTGACTGCCATGAAGTCTTTGAAGGCCTGGATATGATGGACCGGGTCTTCGGTACCCTCAAGCATAGGAGTTCCCGTCAAGTTGAGGTTGGCCGGTAGCTCGTTATTCAAAGGTGAATAAATGCGAGCATTTTCGGAGTGGATTGAGTTGCTTGTCGATAAGTGAACTTGTTCCTCGAGCCTGCGAACAACATTGACCAATTTGGCTATGGGCCCAGTGGACTCAGCTCCTTCAACTGGGACTGTCTTCTCTACAGTGCTCAGGCGAGTGTCCAAAGTTGCTTGGTTAGCAAGGATGGAGGTCAGTTGAGTCTCGATTTTGGTTAGGGCATCTTTCAACTCTTCCATTTTGCGTTGATGTCGGGTTGCGGGTGGCCTGTCTATAAGAACACCGCATAATCAGAAACTAGCCCAGAAATCCCGGGATAGAAAGTACATCCCGAACGAGACTAAAAGGGAAATGACTTGAGAAAAGGCACCTGGACGGGTGACTTGTGAAGTGTGGGCCTTCCTTAGGATTCGGCAAGTGGGCCTAGTCCTGTTTGAAGGAAGGTTCACGTGGGACATCCACAGACTTTTGACTCGATTGTGTTGACGGGTCCACCTTCGTAAGAGTATGTCCTACTTAGGTGGGCCTTGCCTTAGTCTAATAAGGCGGACTGGGATAGGGAAGAAACTCGTGATGTAAGATCGACAGAGTTTCGACGCTAGAGAAACTTGACAACTTAAGACATGACCCGACACTGCTAAATACGGGAAGTCCTAAGAATAGAAAGGTTTTGAAAATTGATTGATTTGAAAATTCCGAGATAACTCGGTGGAGAGGCCCAATTTTTCGAAAAAAAATCGGAAAGTGCATCGGGCTTCGGTTTTGAAAGTTCGAAAGTATTTTTGAGTTTTGAATTGGGCAGCGTACCGTCTAGAAAATAGGCTATTTTGAGTAAAATCATAAGTCCTAAATTGGGTATGTCCCGGGTTTTGAAAATTGAATATCTTGAAAATGAGGATGAAATTTTTGAAAAGTTGATATTTTTGAAAACGACTCGGAAACCAAGTAGCACGTAGTCACACAAGCATTATAACGACGCCATGTATGCTCTACACTAAGTCTCGGTCGGTCTGAGAGGGTCTATACCAGTGTACATAGTCTAGACGTTGATCGGGACAGACTCTCTAAGTCGAATTGAGCTTAGAACATGCCGCGAAACCCACTCGAATCGACTATGGACACCTTTTGACATATCTATATTGGAGTACATCAATGGTATAGTGGGACGTCGGTCACCAGTACCGCCCCGGGAAAATATGGGTTATGCATGAACCGTAAAACTAACACGCGTATTGTATGTGTCAAACGATTTCTATTCGAGTCTCACCCTGAGGATGCCGATGGTAAGTCACGCATCAGTCAATCCCCAGCGGAGTCGTCAAATTGTGGACATGACATAGGTCCACCCCGACGCGGCCACGCGCGGGTTTGGGTAGGTGAATGAATCTCCATATGAAACAGATCGAATTGAAATTTAGGTCGAAGTGGAGTCGCCACCGAATTTTGTGGTTATTCGGAACCATTCGAGCCCACTCTATGTCGTAGTGGTCCGTATACAAAATACGGCCCATTTCCGATGTCAGAGTTTATTGGGCTCGTCCCTTTGCATTTGATACCAATACCGACATTATCGGATATTGTGTATTGAATAACTCTCGTGCGCCAACGGTTTCGGGCATCCGGAAACCGAGGTTCTGAGTAAGGGGTGAGGGTACGTGTTGGGAAGCCCACAAAGGACACCCAACCCCGCCCGCACATTAGCGGCCTCTACTAAGAATTCGAATGACTTACAATACGCGCGCTAGTTAAACGGGAAAATGATATGCAAAGATTATTTTCCCTAAACATGTGAATTGAATTGAAAAGGGTTTCTAAGTCAATTTAATGTAGCATTAATTCTACGTCGAAGTGGAATTTAGCATGTGGGTTCATTTAGTACAATAAATGAACAAAAATTAAATTGACAAAAGGAATAAGCAAACGGTTAGTAACGATATAACAAATAAAAACGGTTTGTGCAAATATTGAATTGAATTGAATTGAATGATAAACAAGGTGATGAATGGTTTGAAAAGATAGTAAATACACGTGATTAATTAAGCACGTGTTGACCTAAGTCGTAAAATACTATCGAGTTTGAAAAGAAGGATGTACGACTCGTGTCTTGGTCGTTACGAGGTTACTCGATCGAGTAGCCCTCTGAAAATAGTTCCTGTTTTGCGTTATAGACCGTACTCGGCCGAGTTATTGGCCAACTCGGTCGAGTACATGGCCACTCGACCGAGTCACTGTGAGACTCGATCGAGTGGAGGTCGTAATAGACATTCTGATCTGATTTTGGGGTGCCACTCGACCGAGTGGGCTAGGCACTCGGTCAAGTGCCCCCTGTACGAATCATAATTCGTTTGCAATTTTATGTCAATTTAGAGATTGCTTTTGATTTTTGATAATTCGACGGTTTCACCGAATTGAGCATAAATATTGTATGACTTATGCTCGATGCGGGTTTTTCATAAATCATTAATTTGATTGAACCGAATATAAATATTGTTGAATTTATGCCCGATTCCAAATTTAAATGCTCGCTATATCCCGTATTCGATTATTGAATCGATACGGAATACTAGAGCGAAAAAAATAGAGAAAATCGATTTGTGTCATTTTAAGTCAATCGAAACGATATGGAACTCTCTCCGCGTTTGTAGCGTCATAATTACAACATGACATCTACGCTAACATCAACGAGAAATCGAATTAATTGAACTAAATTGACTAGATTGTTAGATGCGACATCCAACTATGAAGTTGGTATCGGATCTAACGAATCGACACTTTGCTTAAATTAAAGGACTTGATTCCCTCGACTTCTCCGACATCGAAATAGATCCCTAAGGATTGTGATGTCGGATCCGTGTCAACGGGTTTCGACCCTTATTGAAATACGATGTTTGCTTTTTGAAAATCGATGTGACATGCGAATAACAATAATGATACAAACGATATGAAAATTATTGTTGAAGTTAACTTATCTCAATAATCAAGTAATCGGGATATCGGAACAAGCGACCGTCAACGCTGTGTGCAGTACACTTGTATATTCGTGTTTCCTTATTCCGATATCACTCATACTCGACACAAATCGATAAGTATTTTAATGTTTTGATATTAGTACTATCAATATTAATGATGCGATAATAACGATAAAATGAAATAAATAAATAAAACGCGACCCGTATAACGACGACATGACGCGAGAAGGAGGAAAAGAAGAGAAGAAGCGGGGTTTTGAGACCCTCAACCTACATGTTCTTGTCTCGGAACGGACTCGTAACCGTGGCTATAACACAAGAGTCTTCGATGTTTTGTGAAGGTTAAGTTATGGTGGCTCGGGTTGTTGATTCCTAAACTAGATTTAGGATTTTTGCTAGTGTATTGCTTATGGCTTGCTTAGGATTTGCTTAGGGTGCATTAGGGTGTATTAGGGTTGGAAAGAAGTTTTGATTAGGGTTGTAAAAATTGTACAAAGGTGTCTTGAAGTGTGTGCAAAGGGTTGCTTATATAGGAAAAGCTAGGGCACCGGTTTAGAGTTACTCGACCGAGTAACCAGCTGACTCGGTCAAGTGGCCCAGTGCGTTAGCCGTCGGGCTTGAATAAAGGCCCACTCGATCGAGTGGGTGGGGCACTCGATCGAGTGGCCCAGCTGGGTCGCGCGGGTCTCTTGTTTTGGACCGTGACCATGGATATTTGATGGGTTTGTGTTTGAATTGCACTTTTGATGTTTGAGGGGTTGTTTTTTATGTCTCGGAAATGACTTTGACCGGGATTGACCCAATCGCAAAAAAGTCGGTTTTAATTCCGGTGTCGGTTTTGGCCCAAATTAGTTTTGTTTGACTCAGAATGGTCCGCTGGGCCTGGATTTGAGGTTGATTTTGTGAGGTTTGTACTCTGTAAGTGCATTAGCCAACGATTAATGGATTTGAGCCCATATCCGAGCGCACAGAAACACGTTAGCGTCCGATCATCATCGGGTGTTTTTTGGAAACTACCATAGACACCTGGCAGTCAAAATGCGGGTGTCTACACACTCCTAAACCGTTGGCCCTTCTGCAATATGAGAAACAAGGCACTGAAAATCGCGATGGAGCACATACTCTATGAGGAAATTAATAGCAGATACCTCTGCATTGGTTGCGTCAAGAAGGTAACCACTAACAACTAACAGCTAACAACTAACAAATCATCATTTCAAATATGCATTCTAAGATCAATTGGAGGTTTTAATTATTATTATTGTTATTATTATTTCCTGAATGCAGGTTCTTTGTTTGATAGCATGTTGGGTTGAGGACCCTAATTCTGTAGCATATAAGAAGCATTTTGCCAGAATTCCTTCATTTGTTCCTTCATTTGTTCTTACACCATTAAAAAAATTATACTTATATATTATTGGGGAGCATGAACGAACAAATGGTATTTGAAAATAGCTTGCATAGCGACATCACTAGGGTAAATGAGTACAATTAAAGATATCAATAATTCAAATGGCGACACAAATCCTAACTACTGAGTATTGAGCATCCTGGCAACTTCATTCAAAATATCCATAAATAAATCTTCTCTATATGATCTCAATAAAATTAGGTTACCCAATTAAAAAAAACACAAATCCTGAATCCTGAATGACGCTAAAATCATTCCAAGTCCCTACCATTCTAGAAAAGAACAAAAACCGTAAAAATAAACAGACCTGGAAAATGGGGAGAGATCTGCAGGAGCATCATGCCATTCAATAAGCTTTGGGAGTGATTTTCTCTGAGTCTCCAACTATTCCATGGTTGACATCTTCTTCGTCTTCTTCTTCTTCTCCTCATTTGTGCGTCTTTGTCTTCGCCTTCTTCTTTGTGTCGTCCAATTAGAATTTGTCGTTCCTCAATTTGTCTGGGTTCTTCGTGTTGTCTGGATTCTTCGCGGGTAGGGTTCGTCGAGTTCTCCTTCGTGTCTTCTTCTTCTGATAGTGCTTGTTCCTCTTCTTCTTCTACTTCGTGTATGTCGCCCGATTAGGGTTCTTCTGTGTCTGGGTTTTTCGTGTCTCTGGGTTCTTCGTGTCTGTTCTTAGTGGTAGGTTTTTTTTTTGTGGTGCTGGTAGCTTATTAGGGTTCTATATCCTTTTGTGTTTTCAATTGTGTTAACTGGGTTCAATTTAGAAGTCTGGATTTTGTGGTAGAACTTAATTTTGTGTTTTATGATTTATAATTTAGAAGTCTTTGGAACCATTTGTTAGGAAAATAGGTTCCATTGATGGAGAAGTTTTTAATAAGATTCAAATATTTTGACATATACCTTTGGCACCTCTTTTTAGTTAACAACCGGTTTCATTGGTAAGGTCTTTGGAATCGGTTGAACCTACAAAAATCAAAAGGTGCCAAAGTATTTTAATATGGCCTAAAAATTTTAGACACTACCTTTGGAACCTCTTTTAGTGAACAACCGGTTCCATTGACACTACAACAAATACATCATATAGCTACCAACCCGCGCGACTGATAAATTCAGTAGCTAATTTTGCGACTGAAAGTACAACACGCGACTGATATTAGTCACTGGACGAGGAGACTGATTTTAAAAAAATTAATTATCCTTAGCGACCGAAATCAGTCGCTAAAATAATGGGCGCGCGACCGATTTCGGTCGCTAAATTAGTGAAATGGCTACGGATTTAGCGACTGAAATCGGTCGCTAATAGAAGTGGCGCGCGACCAATTTTGGTCTCTAAAGATGTCAAATTTTTTTAAATTTATGAACACCCTCCCTCCCCCGGCTCATTCACCCATTTCGGTCTCTCTCTCTCTCTAAAAACCCTCCCCCCTCTCTCTAACACTCGGCTCCTCTCCGTTCCTCTTCATTCCTTCTTCAATTCTCTCATTTTCCTTAAGGTATGTTTATCTATCTATATTTAGTTTCAATTATTTGTTAATTTCTGTTTTTATAGATATAAATAAATTAGTTATTGGGTTGGATAGTTTTTTAGTTGTCGGAATATTTAGTGTAGTTAGAATGTTAATCTCCCAATAGGTTCCCCAATTTGAAATAGGTAGATTGTTAGTATAAAATTAGGGTTTGTGGTTAAGTAGTTGAATGAATTGGGTTGTTTTGATGTGTTAGGAAATTGGAAGTAAAATACAATTATGCCGATTTAGTGATGTAATTATGGACGAATTGGGTGGAAATAGTACTATGTTTAGGTGAATTGAGAATTTTATAGATTATTTGATTAGTGTATATATATTAGTAAATTACTTTAGAGGAAATAATTTGTATGTGGTTATTGTCTCAATTTTTTTAGATAAAAAAATGAAGAGACGGGAACGAAAATGGATGTATGGGGAAAGATTCGATAAGAAACGACGTCCCACAAAGGAATTTTTAGAGGGTGTTAATCGCTTTCTTGAGTTCGCTAAAACCCATCCTGAATACGCGTCAGAGGGTAGATTTAGGTGTCCTTGTGTGAAATGTAAGAACATCAAATTCTTGGATAGTATTTTGATTAAGGAACATATTATCTCAGATGGGCTTAGCCCAAATTACTATTATTGGATTTGTCATGGTGAGACGTCTGCTGTTGAGGAATCGGAGGTTGATCAAAATGAGGGCGGGATGAGAGGAATGATTGTTGATGTGGTTGAGTGCAATTTGTTTAATGATGAGAGCATGTACACTAACGACGATGACCAACCAACCCCACAAGAGCCAAACCCACGAGCGAAAGCTTTTTTTGATATGTTAGAGGCTGCAGAGAAGCCATTATATGGAGGGTGTGATGTGACATTGTTAGAAGTCGCGTCTATGGTAGTGACCCTTAAATGTGAGTATAACCTACCTTTTGGGTGCGTAGACGGTATCGCTGCGTTGATTGAGAAACTCATCCCAAAAGACAACATTATGACCAAAACATTCTACAACACCAAAAAAATAGTTAAAGGTCTTGAACTTCCGCATCAAAAGATTGATGCTTGTCCCGATGGATGTATGCTTTTTTGGAAGGACGATGTCATGCTTGAGGAATGTAAGATATGTGGGAAGGGTAGATACAAAACAGTAGATGGGAATATTGTTTTGAGGGATAAGAAGGGAAAGAGTGTTGCGAGACATAAAAAACCTATACCACTTAGTCGACTTACCTACTTTCCCATCGCCCCTAGACTTCAAAAATTATACGCAACCAAAACCATTGCCAAACAAATGAGATGGCATCAAGAAGAAACTCGTGTAGATGGGAAGATGTGTCACCCTAGTGACGGGGAGGAGTGGAAACGGTTTGATAGGATTTACCCTGAATTTGGTGAGGAACCCCGTAACGTGAGACTTGAGTTGTGTACCGATGGGTTCGCCCCTTTCGGTCAGTTCGGTAAGTCATACTCATGCTGACCTGTCATGATCACAGCGTACAACTTACCCTCATGGCTTTGTCTGAAACCACCGTTCATCTTTCTTTCTCTCATTGTTCCCGGCCCAAAAAATCCCAAAAACCACATGGATGTTTACTTACAACCAGTGATAGAGGAATTGAAACACTTGTGGGAAGTAGACATATGATGTGTCGTTGAAACAAAATTTCCAGCTTAGAGCATCGCTTTTGTGGACTATAAATGATTTCCCATCATATGGTATGTTGAGTGGTTGGTCTACGGCGGACCAAAAAGCGTGTCCTTGTTGCATGAGTGAAAGTAAAGCATTTTACCTAAGAAATTCAAGCAAAATTAGTTGGTTTAACTGTCATAGATAGTTCCCACCCGAGGGTCACATGTACAGAAAGAACATGAGAGCTTTCAAGAAGGGTGAGGTGGTGCTAGATGAGGCACCGATTCGTCTCCACGGAGATGAGATTTGGGAGGTGATTTCAGAGTTCCCATCTACTGTCGACGGGACCGATCAAGAGTTCAAAGATCTTAAGAAATTAAAAAATGGTTGGTTTAAAAGAAGCATCTTCTTCGACCTTCCATATTGGAGTACTTTATTACTCTGACATAACCTGGACGTGATGCATATTGAGAAGAATTTCTTTGAGCAACTGATTCACACCGTCATGGATGTAGAGGGTACGACATGTGACACCGTAGGATCCCGAAAAGATTTGAAAAAAAATTGGGACCGTCCAAAATTGCATATCAAGCGGGATGGGTCCAAGCCTAGGGCCTTGTTTAGCCTTGATAAGGCTCAGAGAAAGGCCGTGTTAGAGTGGGTAGGGAAACTAAAGTTCCCTTATGGGTATGCATCCGATTTTAGTCGGTGTATGGACATTAAGAACCTGAAGCTCCAAGGGTTGAAGAGTCACGACTGCCACGTGTTCATGGAGCGGTTACTACCTGTGGCGTTGAAGCACCTGCTGCCGGAAGGTGTTTGGAATCCTATCACTGAGATTTCTAAGTTTTTTCGAGATTTGTGTTCGTCCACAGTTACAATGGACGACATGACTCGCTTGGAGGATCAAGTTCCTCAGATACTATGCAAACTTGAGATGATCTTCCCACCCTCCTTCTTCAACTCGATGGAGCATCTACCGGTCCACTTGCCCTACGAAGCTAAAGTGGGAGGACCGGTACAATTTAGATGGATGTACCCGTTCGAGAGGTGAGAACTGTCAACTATTACTTACCCACTAACGTTAGACACTATAATTTGATAATAACATATATAATTGCTTGATGATTGTCATAAGATTTCTCAACCACTTGAAGAAAAAAATTGGTAACAAGGCGAGGGTTGAGGGCTCCATATATAATGCTTACTTAACAGAGGAGATAGCCAACTTCTGTTCTCTGTATTTTGAGAAAGAAGTGAACACCAAAGCCAAAAATCTAAACCTAGAAACACCCGAGACAACAATTGACCCCAACATACCAGACTTTTTTCAAAGTAAGGTAGGTGAGGGATCGTCATCATCTGGCGGGTGGAGGACATTAGATGGGAAGGAGTACAATCGTGCTCACCTGTACTTGCTATCAAACTGCGAAGTTTTGGAGCCGTACGAGAAGAAGTTTGTAACTGAATTTGTAGCTGCTAATCCACATTTCAATGCTGATGATGTTTGGAATAAGCATGAGGAACAGTTTCCCAAATGGCTTAAGCAGCATGTAATTTCAGAGAATATTCAGGATGATTTGGTTAGGAGTCTAGCATTAGGTCTTTTGTGGAAGGTCAGAACTTGGAACCGGTATTCGGTTAATGGTTTCAATTTCAATACATTTGCCCATGGTAGCAGTAGGAGTAGATGTAATTTTGGTGTGAGTGTGTCGTCACTTGAGGGTGATGATTACTACGGCCTATTGGAGGACATCTTCAAGTTGTGCTATGTTGGAAATGATCGTGGGTATAGAGCTGTGGTATTTAAATGCGAATGGAAGGACAACTCAGTGCAAGGTACTAGAGTACATGAAAGGTACAAACTAGTTGAAGTTAATCATACCAAAAAATACTCCAAGTACGATCCGTTTATACTTGCACATCAAGCACACCAAGTGTACTTTGCGCCTTATCCAACCACAAAGAACGACAGAACTGTAAACCAGTGGTGGGCGGTGTTTAAAACTAAGCCACGGGGGCACTATGACACTGACCTCTTCTAAGAGGAGGTCATTTCTAGTGGTACAACATTTTCTCCAGTTGATGAGAATCTTTTCGCAATTGATGATGATGACAATAATGAAGTGGATGTGGGGGAAGATTTAGAAGACGATGAAGGTGGTGAGGAGGAAGGTGCTTCTAGCGATATGGTCGAGGAGGAGGAGGACGAAACCAATGATTTAGAGGTCAATGACGAGGAGGAGGAAGAGGACTACGAGGAAGAGGATGTGGTTGGTTCGAGTAGACAAGTGGAAGATGACAACGACAGTGACGATGATTTCTAGTAGGCTATAGTTTTAGTAAGTTACATTATTTCAACATAGTAATCTGCATTATATATTTTGGGCAAATTATTTCAATATTTTGATAACAATTTCTAACTTTCTACTATGTCTGCAGATATGACGTTGGGCAGCAGACTTAGGTTTGGTAGTGGGAGTAGTAGCAAGGGCCGGCAGCAGCCGGAGGACCAAGAGGAGACCAGGCTGTAAGACCAGAACGAGGTCCAACATGATGATAATGAGGAGGAGGTGAACAACGAGCAACCACAACAGGATGAAGGGCTTCGATACACAGACGACGGGAGCCTAATAATTGGCTCCGAGTCCACATGGTGAGACATTGTATTTCTTTTTTTTTGTGAGACATCATCTTATTTCACTCTTTGGTATAGGTTTCGTGCCCGTGTGGTGGTGACTGGTGTCAAGGACAGTTTCATGAATGACTTGACTACTTACTGCACGAGTTGGAGAAAGGTGCCTCTGTGGCAACGGGAGAAGTGATTTGCCAACTTCAAGGTACACCAATTTTTGAATTTGATTAATTATCTGTTACTGTTTACAGATTACTAATACAATGACAACAAACGATCTTGCAGTTTAAACACTTTTACAACGAGGGTCTCGAGGTGGCTGTAAGAGACCGATACATGGATGTCGCGAAGGAAAGACACAAAGACATGATGTATAAGTTGGTGAACGATGAAAGGGCACATAAATTCCTTAAAGGTTCGATTACTCAATTAGTGTTAGTACTTGAATAGAAAGTTGTATATATCTTCAAAACACTTATTGATCTCAAAGTGTATAAATTGTAGGTGACGCCATCCAACCGTTCAGAACAGCCCGCTCCGACCCGAAGTTCCTGAAAAGATCCGTCCAGGCAAAGAAGAACAAGAGGCGGGGAGGGGACCCCGAGGTGGAGGCGGAGCGCACCCACTATGGTGGGTCGCAGTCGATGCACCAGCGGGCTGTGAATGTTAGTATTTCCTTACCTTTGATTTTTATTTTGAATTCTTATTTAATGTTTTCATTATTAATATAAATGAGAAATCTACCTGTACTGCCAACAGTTGAAGAAGAAAACTGGAGAATACCCTCCGCCTGCGCAGCTATTTCTGGCCACGAAGACCAAGAGGGACGACGAGAGTGGTCGATCGTTCGCTACGGAGAAGGACGCCGAAATTTGGGTAAGTTTCAAGAATAAGGCTTCTTTACTTTTTTTTTTCTTTCGAACTCACCTAATCATGTCTCCAATTTCTTGTAGGATTCGTATATGGAGGCCACCAAAGCGCCCGAGAATGTAGGTGTGGACCCGAGCACAATTTGGTTCAGAGTCGCGGATGGGTACCGCAAGGGAGCGGTGTACGGTACGGGGAACGCTCATTCCCTGTACTGGACACCACCCAATGTTCGGGGGGGCCATGCGACCTCGACAGAGTGTGTACCATCCGAGATGGCTGAGATGAGGTCGGAATTTCGAGAGGAGAGGGCACAACGGGCAGCTATGGCCGAGCAGCTGAAGGAGCAGAATGAGAGGCTGAAGACGCAGGAGTCTATTAACCTGCAAATTCTGGAAGAGCTACGGCGTCTTAGGAACATGCAGCAGTTTAACTGCAACTCCGGGCCCACACCTCGCTTCCCGGATCCTAGAGACCCCTTCGGCGACGGTGGTAGTAGTGCGTCAGCTAGTTTCCCTGTTAGCTGAGTAGATCGAATGAAAACAATTTGTAGTTTCTGAATGCTTGTTGAAAAACAGTTTGTAACAACACTTTTAATTTAGTGTATTCACCACGTTTGCGTACTTGGTTGCCAATTTTGGAGTCTGAAGCTTGCGAAATGTTTGGAATAACGTTTGGAATGATGTTTGGGATGGATTGTGGTTGTTGGTTTGTTTTATTGTGCAGATTTTGACTAGAAAAAAATAAATATAACGGGCCTATTTCTGGTTCGGTAGCGACCGATTTCAGTCGCTAATCTTGTCATTTAGCGACCGATTTCAGTCGCCGAAAGACGTTCAAAGATGCCACGTCACACCCCTTAGCGACTGAAATCAGTCGCTAATATGACGCTCTTAGCGACTGAAATCAGTCGCTAAAGGGACGTCTTAGCGACTGATTTCAGTCGCTAATTTTAGCGATTGAAATCAGTCGCGCGCCTGTTTTAGCGACTGAAATCAGTCGCTAAAAGCGACTAACTGTAGCCACAGATGCACAGCGACTATTAACAGTCGCACGTATCTTTTTAGCGACAGATGACAATAGCTAAGCTCAGTCGCCCAAGACTTTAACTCTTGTAGTGTGATAAGGTCTTTGGAACCGGTTCAATTTACAACATGTGCCAATCATTTTTTTGGTCATTTAAGGAACCTCTTGTTCTTACAACCGGTTCCTTTTGATAGGTTCCAATGGCATTAATTCTACTAGTGCTACGCAATAGAGGTTACTTTAGCAATATACTGTTTCGATCAAACAATCCAAAATATTAGACGTCTTAATTATAAAAAACCAAATGGCCAATATTATTGAAGTGAAACCAAGGTCTTTTAATCAAACCGTAATTAACAAGTGACTGAATCCTTAAGTGATAAAAGAAATTATAACCCAAATTAGTTCTTTCATCATATAGGTCAACTTGTCAATTATAAATATGCGACAATAATCGTAACCGAAATTCCAAATAGGTCCTAATTCATACATAAAAACTTAATATACGACAATAATCAAATATACGAGACCACGACTAATCAAAGCAAAAGAGAAAACTTGCGAGCACTTAATACGGCGAGATTCAATTAGTCCCAAATAATTTAATATGAAGACGGCTCTGATAACACTTGTTAGATTTAATCTGACCCAAGACTGAAACTTCATACTAAATTAATTGGTAATAAACTGTAATTAGCTGTAGCGTCCCTGACTCGATTGGAGAAGGGAGATGGAATGGGAATCACCCGATTATAATCTTCTAACAGATACACTCGCCTTTTGAGGTTTCTCCATACCGATGGGATATATGTGAGATTAGGTCAAAAATGTGCTGTCAGGGACCATAATCCTGACTATATATAGGGAGGGATATAAAATCCTGGTCACCTATATTAGTCACCTTAGTAGATACGCCCATCATGTATCACTTAAATCCTTAATGGGTCTCTACACTATTATAATATCCGACCCATACTTTATAAAACGTAAATAAGCCCGTATCATTTGTATTATGACGGATCACGTATTTGGGCTCAACTTTAATGATAGCTAATAAATACAATAGGTTCAAATAATGTTATTAAGAAGATTTGATATCGATTACGTTATTTGTAGTATATATGTTCTATTTAGGCGTATTGTGATTGCGTAAATATTTCTTTCCTTTTAGCTAGTAGTTGCTTATATTAGGAGATTATAGTTGTATACTATATGTTAACATGATTGTACGCTTAATTGATTGAATAAGATACACAAAACTTATTAATTTCTTTATGGTATCAGAGCAGGAATTCAATCCTGTAAAATCAAAAAATTCTTATCAATCAAAAATTTTCAATTAATCAATCCATCGTCATGACAAACGGTGACGGAAGCAAAAACAAAGACGTTAAATCCGACCACATCTCGCCGGCTTCACCCTTATATCTTCACCCAAATGAAAATCCGAGTTTGATGTTGACTCCAAAGAAATTTAATGGAGAGAATTATGATCTATGGGCTGATGCGGTGAAGACGGCGCTAGATGCAAAAAATAAATTGGCCTTCATTGAAGGAAAAATTAAGAATCCTGTTACCCCTAAAGGACAAGAAGAGTCCCTTGAAGCGGTAGCGTGGCGACAGTGCAACGCTATGCTCAAGTCATGGATACGGTGCTCGATTCAAGAGGAGTTGCACGCCAGTATCAATTTTTCAGGAACTGTGACAGAACTTTGGAAAGAATTACAAGAACGGTATGCCGCCGGAAACGCACCGAGGGTGCATCAATTAAAGGGAGAATTGAATGACTGTAAACAAAAGAAAGATCAATCAGTTGTTCAATACTACACCAATTTAAAAATGATTTGGGATGAATTGGCTAGTTATAGCAAAGTCCCTCAATGCACTTGCGGAGCGGCTACAGAAATCCTCAAAGAGCGTGAAGAAGAGAAGGTGCATCAGTTTCTTATGGGGCTCGACACGGGGCTCTATGGTCACATCCGTTCAAATATTCTTATGGATGATGAGATTCCGTCATTGAGCAAGGCATATGCTCTTGTTTTAAGGGAAGAAAGGCATAAGGCAGTGACCAAAAGTAAGGAAGAAGCACTAGAAATAGAGTCGGCTATGGCGTTAAAAATTGCAGAAACCCCTGTTCAAGGGCGCGGCAGAGGCAACAACGTTGCATCTGACCGAGGTGAGAAAGAAATCTTCTACTGTGGGCATTGTGGAAAGCCTTGGCATAATGAAGAAAATTGTTGGAACAAGCCGGGGAACGCAAGAAGAGGAAGAGGCAGAGGCCGTGGTCGTGGAGGTCGTGGCAGCCAATAGAGGGCGAATGCAGCGAGCGTGACTGATGGCGAAGGCAGTAGCAGCACGCACAACTTGACAATGGAGAAATTAACTCAACTCAGGACCCTATTGGCAAAAAGCGAAGGTAACGATAAAAAATCAGGTATGAATAAAATCCGTTGGCTCCTCGACAGTGGTGCTTCACACCACATGACAGGTCAGCGACATTTACTTGAGAATATTCACAGTCAAAAACCGTCCACTGTTGGCCTCCCAAATGGATCTCACATCACTGCTCGAGAACATGGAAGAGTTATATTGAGTGACAAATTCGTTCTTAAGGATGTTCTTTATGTTCCTAATTTGACATGTGATTTAATCTCCGTCCAACAACTTATAGAAGAAAACAATTGCATTGTGACTTTTTATTCTAATCATTGTGTGATACAGGACCTATCTACGAGGATGAAGATTGGACGGGGGGAGCATGAAAACGGGGTCTATTATTTTCAAGAATGTCGAGATGAGATGGTTGCTAAGATGAATAAGACAGGAGATGTACGACTTTGGCATGACAGGCTCGGCCATCCATCGAGTAGCATCTTACCTCTCTTTTCTAATTTGCTTGGTTTTAATCTAATTTGGAATTCAAAGGATATTTGTGACCCATGTTGTCGTGCTAAACAAACACGGTCAGTTTTTAAGTTGAATAAAAAGCGTAATGATGTTTTGTTTGGACTAATTCATTGTGATATTTGGGGTGCTTATCGGGTGAAAAGTTTTAATGGAGCCCAATATTTTCTCACCATCGTAGATGATAAAAGTAGAGCAGTTTGGGTTTATCTTATGAGAGAGAAGAGTGAGGTGGTCCAATTGCTGATAAATTTTTGCAATATGGTTAAAACTCAGTTTGACAAACAAGTGAAAATAGTTCAAAGTGATAACGGAACAGAATTTCTATCCGGGACATTAAAAGAATATTATGCCGAACATGGAATTGTTTTTCAAACGAGTAACATTGACACACCTCAGCAAAACGGGAGAGTGGAACGGAAACATAGGCACATATTAGAAAAGGCCCGAGCATTACGTTTTCAAGGTAATTTACCTATTGAATTTTGGGGGGAGTGTATTGTCACCGCTGCGTATTTAATTAATAGAACTCCTACCCATGTGTTGAAGGGACAAACACCATACGAAGTTTTATATGGTCAAAAACCAAACCTTGATAATGTGAGAGTTTTCGGGAGTCTATGTTACGTGCACAATAAAGACAAATCTCGAGATAAATTCAATGAACGGGGAATACGGTGTATCTTTGTTGGGTATCCATCAAGCAAAAAGGGTTGGAGAGTTTATGATCTCAAGAGGCGTCGCATTTTTGAGAGTCGAGATGTGATTTTTTATGAGCACGTTTTTCCCTTTGTTGACATAAAAACGGCGAATGACAGTGACAATTTAAAACTTCTTGAGCATTTTAGTTCTCCTACGTTAGACATAGAGCATGAAGTCTCTGAAGAGATTATTACTACTGATGGTGAAAGCACCTTAAGTGAAAGTCAGGAGAGTCACAATGAAAAAGTCAACACTGAAATGGAAGAAACAAGGACTGCAGAAATGAAAGAAACAGGGCCTGCATTGGACGAAAACGGAGAAGAAAATATTGGTGACAACGAGATGGGAAGAGGAGCTCGACAAAAATTCGAGCCCAAATGGAAGAAAGATTACTATTGCAAGTCGACTCGCATAATAGACCCCGCGCCATCAGCTGCTTCCACCGTCCAGTCCAAATCCAAAAAGAGAGGTACTCGTTATCCCTTGATTAATTATGTCACACATGATTGTTTTTCTAAATCTCATAAGTGTTTTTTGAGCAAAATTGACAAAGTCATCGAGCCACAGCATTATTACGAAGCAGCTCCCATTCCCGAGTGGCGAAAAACAATGTTGGAAGAATATGAGGCGCTCGAAAAAAATGGGACATGGACAGTAATGGAGCTGCCGAAAGGGAAGAGACCAATAGGATGTCGATGGGTGTACAAAGTGAAATACAATGCAGACGGTAGTATTGAAAGATATAAAGCACGACTCGTAGCGCAAGGATATACCCAAATTGAAGGAATTGATTTTCACGAGACTTTTGCTCCTGTTGCGAAAATGACGAGTGTTCGGTGCTTATTAGCTGTTGCCGTTTCAAAGAATTGGTCAATTGCTCAATTAGATGTGAATAACGCTTTTCTCCATGGGGATTTGAAAGAGGAAGTGTTTATGAAAATGCCTCCCGGATTTGACAAAGGAGGAACAAATAAGGTGTGCAAGCTCAATAAATCATTGTACGGTCTCAAGCAAGCGTCAAGAAATTGGTTCGAAAAGCTCACAAGTTCCTTGACGAGGTATGGTTTTATGCAATCAATGGCCGATTATTCACTTTTCACTTATAATAAAAATGGTGTTTTTCTTGGAATACTTGTTTATGTGGATGATATGATAGTCGTGAGTAATAATGAAGAAGCTAGCACACGACTTAAAAATTTTTTGGACCGAAGTTTTGGAATTAAAGACTTAGGTCGACTCAAGTATTTCTTGGGAATTGAAGTGGCCACTGGTTCGAAGGGATTATTCCTTAGTCAACGTAAATATGCAATAGATATAATTAAAGAAGCGGGATTGGAGGGAGCAAAACCGATTGACACTCCCATTCAACCAAATCATGATTTGTCCCTAGCCAAGGGACGTCTCCTTAATGATCCTTTGAAGTATAGGAGGCTAGTTGGGAAGCTTATTTACTTGACTATTACGAGACCGGACTTACTGTATGTGGTGCACATACTTTCGCAATTTGTACATGCACCGAGAGAAGACCATTGGAATGCAGTAATGAGAGCCTTACGTTACATAAAGGGAGCGCCTGACAAGGGTATTATTATCAGTCGTGAATGCAATCTACTTGTTTGTGGATTCTCAGATTCGGATTATGCTAAATGTCCCTTATCACGGAAGTCAATCACGGGGTATTATGTTGCATTGGGTAATTCGCCCATTTCTTGGAAGGCAAAGAAACAAACGACGGTTGCAAGGTCATCAGCAGAGGCCGAGTATCGAGCCTTAGCAGCCCTCACGAGTGAAGTTCTTTGGGTTAAGTCTTTCCTTAAGTCGTTGGGCATTGATCATACTCGGCCCATGAGCTTGTATTGTGACAACCAAGCGGCGATACACATAGCTAAAAATCCGGTTTATCATGACCGAACCAAGCACATCGAAATCGATTGCCATTTTATTCGACATCACATTGTGCAAGGAACTATAGTTACGTCACATGTGCGGAGCAAGGAGCAAATTGCCGATCTTTTCACTAAAGCCTTAGCCGGAGACGCTTTCCGATATCTACAGTCCAAGTTGGGAGTCGTCTTACCAAACCACTCCAACTTGAGGGGGAGTATTAAGAAGATTTGATATCGATTACGTTATTTGTAGTATATATGTTCTATTTAGGCGTATTGTGATTGCGTAAATATTTCTTTCCTTTTAGCTAGTAGTTGCTTATATTAGGAGATTATAGTTGTATACTATATGTTAACATGATTGTACGCTTAATTGATTGAATAAGATACACAAAACTTATTAATTTCTTTAAATGTTGTCCACATATATTGTATTAGACCCATAATTCTTACAAATAATATTCAATATACAATATAGCAATTGATAAAAAAAATTCAGCGAAATTTTAAGGGCACAAATGGATAATTAATTCATCTAAAACATGCAGGATCATAGTACACTGTACACAATTGCCATTGATACTTGCGTTGGTTCGTGGCAACCTTACAATTATACTAAAAGAAGGTGGATGAAACATATATGATCACTCAGCTCAAACGTATGTATAGTTCTTAAACGATGGAGTATATACGAGTACTGTACTAGAGTCTAGAGTAATGTATACCCAGCTTTTCTACCGACGGGATAAATGTATTCAATAAATTCAGGAAGTAAATAAAATGATAAATGCCTACCAAATATGCACAATTGTTAGCCGCTTACCATAATACTTGTATTTGTTTCTCTCTTTGAAATGATGCAACTACACAACTACACAAGCAAAGATAAATACTCAGTAGTATCTAAATTTGTACGATAATTTAACATATCCTCGTAGGATCTTCACCCAAATTGCTAAATTTTGGTATTTCGACAAATAATTCTCCACTACTTGAGCTGCCCGGTTGATCGTATAGATGTTGCACAAATTTCTTACTTAAAACAATACTGTATGAAATTACCATATCACAACAATAATGTCCATATCTATACGATTTTTTCTATCAATTTTACGATAATGCAACTAAATTCGTTTCTAAAACATAATGAATCTTTTTCCTTTGATGATTAGAGTATATCTTTTGAGAAATGCTGTAAATAGTCCCTCGTTATATCGTATATCCTGAGCACAAAATCTAGGAAGACACGATCCTTCAATAACTTATTGAGATACTCCGTATCATTTTTCAGTATCACTTTATGTCTTAGTGCTTATTAGTCAAATGACAATTTTGTTCTGTATCTGTTTTATAACAAACGTTTTATTATATTTGCATATTTTTTTTGTGTTAAGCGTATTAGGTTTGATATCACTTTTTCCGTAATTGGTCTCTCTTTGAATTTAATGAGTAGGTCTACTGAAAATCGGTCTTTTGTTAACTTTAATGAGAGATCAGTTACAAATGAAGGTAAAAGTGGTACCAAACCTAATAAAAATAGGTACACATTATCTAAAAGAGTATACGAATATAAATGAGGTATGCTTATAATAAGTGAGGTACAAACAAAGTTATTTAGAGGTACATATAATCATAAAATATGTACGAATGAGATTTAAAGTGATACGGACAAGTAATCTCTCAACAACTTGTGGAGTGACTGTCTCTCTCAAGATTTTGTGAAATTTAATAATAAATCGTATCTCAGTAGACCTACACTATTTCGATCCCACATTTTTTTAATTTAGAGACAGAATGGTTGTCATGAATTTAAACCAAACAATAACTAAGAACGCGGATATATATTGTAATAAAATCACAACAATACAATTACACGGTATATAGTATAGTGTGAGTAAGTTAGTAACATTAACTAACATCAATTTCTCTACAAACACCCCCGAAATCATCTTTACAATCCTTCCTCTTCATAAATCATGGCCCCCAACCCATGGGAAATGTGGGCCCAAAGCATTGACAATTGCTAATTTCTCTCCTTAACGAATCACAACCCTCAGATCTTTCTACGTAACTCCCGAATCAACGCTCCAGATTCGTTGACCCTTTGACCTTGACCCCCCCTCCCCCTCCCCTCCTTAAAACTTAAACCCCCGTACGTTATGACTGTTTCCATTTAAAACCGAAAACCCTAAGCATATTCACCTCACGCGCGTACAACTTCCCAACCGTCCGATCTAATACTTTAACGGCTCTCATGATGAACTGTCATACACGCGCTTGGAAATAGTACAAGGTGAAAATATTTTGACTTTTGTACAAGGGAGGAAGAAAAACGAGGGATGTGAAACGGTATTACTGTATCCAATTAAATGCGGCCACGTGGATTAAGAAACAGATGACTGAATAAGTGGCATTGATCGGTTTTTGTCAGAGCGAAATAAATTACTTCCCCCAAATAAAATCAATTATTATTAATTTTTATTTTAATTTTAAAAAAAATTTACTGATAAAAATAAAAAGAAATGAGGAAATGAGAGCTACCCACCAAAATTAAAAACACTCCCAGCTTCATGTCATGTATTCATTCACTACTTAAGGTGAGTGAGTGAAGGTTATAGAGAGAGAGAAATAGTGAGTGAGTGAGTGTGCATGTTGGTTGCTACTTAGCTAATAAGATCATCTGAAGTCGAGTCAAGTCTAGTCGGATTTAGAGACTGGAAAGTTGTAATCAAATCAAACACAAAAGAAGGTACAAATTTATATATTTTCTTCATAAATATATGTTGGGTGTTCTAATTTTTTGGTATTTTGGTTATTGGGAATTAAATGATATTGTTGGGAAGGAGAAGATGGAAAGAAACCCACTTGTCTTCTTATCTGTTGGAAAAAGTTTTTGACTGATTTTTGTTTTCATTTCTGTATGGACACAACACACACTCACAAAAAAAAAACACTGATTAGTAATTTCAAAAAGGTTGGTTGGTTGGTTTTGTGATTTTATTTTTCAAGCGTTATTATCTTGTTACATCATTTATACATATTTTTGTCTTTTTTTAGTGACATAAATTCAATAATAACTCAACTTCTCACACTAGTTGTCTATGTTTTAAAGTTAATTCCATTTGATTTGATTTAATTAACTAGTTCATGTCATGTGTGTGTGTGTGTTATTTTCCCCTAAATCTTGTTATTATCATATGGCATGATCAACATTTTGTTTTGGGTTTTCCATTAGTATGCATTTTTGGTAGGGTAGCTAAGTAGGAATGAAGGCATGGAATGGTAGACAAGGAAAAAAAAAAAAATTATATATATAGGAACCCTAATAATCCTGAAAAAGTAATCCTCCATTTTTATTATTGCATTTATTTGTTTAATTTTGTTGTAGATTTCATTGGTTGAAGAAAAAGCAGAATGTATGGTGATTGTCAAGTAGCGCTACCATCATCAATGGGCGGAGGAGGAGGGGGTGGTAGTAATGTTAGTGAAAACGGTGATATTTTCTCTTCACCTATGAGAAACCCTAACAACAACCACAACAACAACAACATGAACAACAATGTGAATGCCTTCACTTTCATGGCTTCCCTTCCGGCCACCTTCCACCCATTTTCTTCATCATCTTCTCTACATGTAATGAACCTTCAGTCTCTCTTCCTAATCATCATACGTTAATTTTTTTGCGTGTTCTCCCAATTAATCTATGATGATTTTATGTTATGTGTTTTTTTTGGTAATGTATGTTTTAGGTTAAGGAAGAGAGAGGGAAGGAGGACATGTTGGAGAGCATGTCTGGAAGTGAGCTCAACTTAGAAGGACAAGGCGGTCTTTCCGGTAATGAACTTGATAGTCTCAGTGGTGGCGATCCCAGCCTCCTTCAAACTCAACCCTCTTCGTCCCAACCCGCTAATAAGAAGAAGCGTTACCACCGTCACACTGCTCGCCAGATCCAAGAAATGGAAGCGTACGTTTCATTTTTTTATCTGTAATATATTATGTTGTTTATGATTATATTAATTCTAATTTTGGGATCATTATGCGCAGGTTGTTTAGGGAATGCCCGCACCCGGACGATAAGCAACGGATGAAACTGAGTCAAGAGCTTGGGTTAAAACCCCGTCAAGTCAAGTTTTGGTTTCAAAATCGTCGTACCCAAATGAAGGTATGATTATAACGGAGTATTAATTTTATGATAGATTTGTAATTGATTTGGGATGATGCTTAATTTTAGTACCGTAGGTTGTAGTATGAGTCGGCATCGGCTTCCACTGGCTAGCCCGGGGTGGGGGTTGTGACATTGTTATTATTATTGACGGAGTTTACTGTCGTTTCTGTTTTGATCATACCTACTGGGGGGGGGGGGGGGGGGCTAAAAGGGGTTTCCCAATCGAATTGATGGCAAAATGTTGTGTTAGGCCAGCTGTGAGAGAGACGGGTTGGGAAGTGGTACAATGACAGGCGAGCGCGATTCCCTAGATAGACCGAAAAAAATAATGAATAAGACAAACAAAAAAGGGTGCTGGTTTCGTATTTGATCATTTTTGCTCATTCAATGTTAACCTCCCTCTAAACAGAAGAAGCCTTCCCATTCCATTATATTGATATTACACTCAATCGGGCCGTGGAAGATGGTAGTACTCGTACTATTCTGTTTCATTGGATTCCAATGTTGAAGTGTTACGATTGTCAGTCGATACTGATGAGTGATGAGTGTGGGTGAGGTCTGAGGAGGAGGAGGAGGAGAGAATAACAATAAAAAGAAGAAATGAAGTTGAAAGAGTTGATGTATTTATGATGAGAATTAAATGAGTTAACCTGTATTATATCAGTCATTCCAGAATGAAAGTGAAGTAGCAAAATGAGAAGACATAAATGTTCTTCATGTTTAAGGTCCCAACAACTCTACCCGGTTACATATACAATACACTGAAGAGATGCAATCACCGTGTCACTTCCTTTTTTGATCTCTCTAGCTAGCTAGCTACTTCAATTATTATATGCTAGCTTAATTAGCGTAATCTTTCTTTTTTACTACTTGTTAATAATTATGTAGGCGCAACAAGATAGAACCGATAATGTGATATTGAGGGCGGAGAATGACAACTTGAAGAATGAAAACTATAGATTGCAAGCAGTGTTGAGGAGCCTTGTTTGTCCTGGCTGTGGTGGCGGCTCCATTCTTGGAGAGGTTGAGTATGACGAACAGCAACTTCGTATTGAGAATGTTAGGCTTAAAGAAGAGGTAGACTCTTTTCTTATTCAACCTACTAATCCGATCCAAGGATAATTAATTAATGCTATCTATCATCTCATCTCATTCATCTTTATGTGTGTATACAGCACTAAGATTTTTATCACCTCTATCATCGTCGTCTAAGGTTAGAGGTCGTTGTATGTAACTATACGTATGCATTCTTATCATCATTATCATTATCGTGTTAAAAGCATGAACTACTGGTTGTTCCTTGATGATCTATGATGGATACTGTATTGAGAATTGTACCTTCAGATTGGTGCTTGACAATATAAATCATCATCGTCATCAATAATGTTTTGTTTGAGCTTTCATGCACTTTAAATGGTAGTCATTGCTTTATGTATTTGTGCTTCACACATTTAATTGCCATCTAATTTAATTGATAATTTTGGAAAAACAGTTGGATCGGGTGTGTACCATTGCGTCAAGGTGCAGTGGACGGCCACTTCAAACCTTGGGACCACCACCACCGCCCCATCTCATGTCTCCCCCACCTTCGCTTGACCTGGACATGAACATCTACTCAAGGCACTTTCACGAGCCAATGCCTGCCTGCCCCCAACTCATTCCCATGCCCCCTTTGATGCCTGATAATACTGGCCGTCTTATCCTTGACGAGGAGAGACCCCTTGCTATGGAGCTGGCTGTGTCATCCATGGACGAGTTGCTTAGGATGTGCCATGTCGACGAACCCCTTTGGTTTCGTTCTAGTAGCAACTCCATGGATGTTCTTAATGTGGAAGAGTATTCAAGGATGTTTACTTGGAATAATGTGGATCCCCTCAAATCACACTTCAGTGAATTCAAGACTGAGGCTACTAGGGACAAAGCATTTGTCATTATGAACAGCATCAATTTGGTTGATGCTTTCCTTGATCCTGTAAGTCTGATTTGATTGAAATTTATTGTCTTACTAATATATTATTAAATTACTTCCCTATTTGATAGCTTGCTAGTACTGTATTAAATATTTATTTTTATTATTGCTGCTTGTTTGATTGTAGAACAAATGGGTTGATTTGTTCCCTTCAATTGTCTCTCGCGCCAAGACCATCCAGGTCCTGGCCACCGGTGTCTCCGGTCACCCAAGTGGCTCACTTCATCTGGTATGTTTGTTCATGCATGATTTGAGCTTATCTTATGGCAAGACCGTGTCGTACCAGACTAATTGTTGACCTAGTTGCTTTCGTGTGCAGATGTATGGGGAGTTGCATGTTCTCTCACCATTAGTCCCAACTCGGGAGACTCATTTCCTTCGATATGTCCACCAGAATATAGAGGAAGGGATGTGGGCCATCGTAGATTTCCCCATTGATAACTTCAATGGAAGCCTTCAACTCTCACAAAGTATGCCTCGGTACAGGAGACGCCCCTCAGGCTGCATCATTCTAGACAGGCCCAATGGATACTCTGAGGTATGGAATTAATTTTTCTCAGCGAGTCATGTTTGATACAGTAGTCTTAATTATGTTTTTGCTTTGGCCTACACTATATGACCATGCTGTTTGTTAATGCACAGATTACTTGGATTGAACATGGTGAGGTATTAGATGAGAAACCGACCCACCAAATATTCGATCAGTATGTTCGTAATGGCATGGCATTTGGAGCCAAGCGATGGTTGTCAGTTCTACAGAGACAATGTGAAAGAGTTGCTAGTCTTATGGCTCGAAACATCTCTGATCTTGGAGGTATATATACAACATGACTGTAAAACAAACTAATAAAATTAACTGTTAGATCTTGACATAAGCGGTAATTTTTATAGTCTAAAAAATGGGGTTTATGACTGCAGCAATACAATCGCCAGAAGCGAGGAAGAATTTTATGAAACTGTCACAAAGGATGATCAGGACATTCTGCGTAAATGCTAGTAATTCAGGGGGACAATCATGGACTGCTCTATCAGAATCGTCAGAGGATACTGTCAGGATTACTACCAGGAAAACAATGGAGCCAGGACAACCTTGCGGTTTGATTCTCAGCGCGGTTTCCACCACTTGGCTGCCTTTTTCTCATGACCAGGTTTTCGATCTTCTGAAGAACGAACAACGAAGATCTCAGGTAACACCAAAACCCTTCTCCGTCTGCCAGGCCCACGTCTTATTTCTGTGACATGTTCTAGTCTGGCAACGGTTTCTTACGAGAGACTGTATGCTGATATATATACAGATTGAAGCTCTATCAAATGGCAGCTCACTGCATGAAGTGGCTCATATCGCAAATGGATCTCATCCAGGGAACTGTATTTCACTGTTTCGCATTAATGTAAGAATTTTTTTTACCCGTTTTAATATACTCCGGCGTATTAGATTAGATTAGAATACAGTAATAAATATGTTAGGAAGCTAATAAATTTGTTAACGCGTCAAACAGAAAGATGTTAAGTCGATCTTCAGCAGTAGTCCGGCCAATTGAATTGTTCACAATGTCATTAAAATTGTTTCATAACTTTTTGTTCAACAGTTGGGACATTCTGGACCGTAGGACAATCAAATTATAATTGAAAGGGGTAGATCAATCTTAAATATATGCTCATAATAATGTTATTTTTTTTTTGGTAACAATGTAAGTATATTGATTAATTGAACCAAAATTACAACTTAGTGCTGTCGGACACTCAAAATATAATCTTTCACGCCATTAATCTACTTATGACGTCTATATGCTTACATGGTATTGTACTCATCCTTTGTCTAATTCTAGCTCTAAGCACTCTCTTGATCTGCATATAAACAATCTCAGGTCGAGTCACAGCCTCACTCAACCGACACTTATTTCTCTCAATCCACACATGATACCACATACTCACAATACCTGCTGCTAGGACTTGTTTGAATAGTTTTGATTTGTGTCGCAGGCACTTCCACCATTGAAATATATTTAGAATCCTCTAGTCAGCCTTTGGCAACTGCATGCTGATTTAATTTTCAGCCAATGAAATATATTTGTATTTGTCAATTAAACTGATTTACTTATTTAATGCACGTTATTTATATTTTATACCTTGTATGTACGTATTGAATAAATTGGATTGGATTTATTTGTAGGTGGCAAGTAATTCCTCCCAAAATGTGGAGCTAATGTTGCAGGAGAGCTGCACGGATCCATCAGGCAGCCTAGTAGTGTATGCAACCATGGAGGTGGACTACATCCAGCTAGTGATGAGCGGGGAGGATCCGTCTTGTATCCCCCTCCTCCCGATGGGATTCTCTATAATCCCCATTGGACCGTCTGACAACGCCCTGGAACCCAACAACGTGGATGGCCGCCAAGGTGCAAGCAACAGTTGCCATCCCAGGTCAGCAGGGTGCCTTTTGACAGTAGGGCTCCAAGTTCACGTCAGCACCATCCCTAATGCAAAGTTGAATCTTTCGAGTGTGACGGCCATCAATAACCACATATGCGGGGTGGTTCAGCAGATTGCTGTCTGCTTAGGCAACAACAACAACCACCCTGCTGGTTGTAGCAGCGCAAGCACTGACAACAACGTTGCTGTCAGTGCTTGCCCTGCTACAATTAATAATACATACTCGGATGCCCCTAAGTAAGTAAATACCACCTCATCGAAAAAGAGATTATTGTACGATTAAAATAGAGGATTAAAGCCAAAGATGGTGGTGGAAGTCAAGATCGCACCATACGTGATCCGTAGGCTGGTTGGTTCGGAGTAACCGGGGTCAGCAAGGGTGTTGGTTCGGGCATTGACTTCTGCTCTACTAGTTACTACATAGTTACTCTGGTTACTACTTTTTACTTTCTACCTATAGTCTTCAATTTATGACTTCATTTATGTGGGTTGTTACTCTTTGCTTACTCTACTTATTGTGAGTTGCACTTTCTTCATTTATTTCACTTCTGGTTACATTTTTTGTTTTTTTTGTTTTTGAGAACTCAAAGAGTGGTGTGTATTTATTTCGTTGCAGTGGAAGCGTTTAATTCAAGTAGTTGGTTGATTTGATTGGAAATTAACTTGTTTGTATTGTACTCATGGACATTGTTCTCTATGCATGCATCCGATTTCATCTGAGTTGTTCCAACTGGCATAATTCAATTGACACAAGTCTATTTGAGCTCTCCCCGTGACCCCTTGACCGGGAGTTTTGTCGTTATTCGTGTCATAATTATTCTTGTTTGCGACGATATATTTGTTACAAATGAATCTGTTCAGTAATTTATCTATAATCTTGTATGGGTAGATAACATAAAGACCAGTCGCTTGCTATCCGCTAGGACCTCGAGGTTGTGATTTTATCTTATTTATTTATCTAAATGAAATTGATCTGTTACAAGATTGTGACAGATAGAAGCGAGATTTACCATAAACGTTAAAAGGATAAAGTATCTCCAAAACGTTTTTCTTGGTTAAGTAAGAATCTGAATCTAACCATGTTTTTTTAAAGAGAAGAAACATTTATTGATAGAACTTCATTTGGTATTCAAAGTAGATAGAAACATTCATAAACTAATCTAATATGGATTAGTCCCTCTGATTTTTATTTATTTTTTCATTTAATTTTGGGGTGAAAAATAATGGTTTAGGAATGTGTGGCTTAAAAGAAAAGAAGAATGAGAGAGAAATGTAATGGTTCAGGAATGTGTGGCTCAAAAGAAAAGAAGAACGAGAGAGAAATGTTAGGGTAATTCTAGATCACATATCGATGGCCCAAAATAAAAATAGAGAAGAACGAATGTTTCAGTCCAATAAAGAAACAAGGAATATGAATAAAAATGAGAGAGTACAAAATAAAGAAGAATATTTCTCAAAATTTGATCTGGCGGTTCAGGATGTCCTCTTATTATTGTTGGTGTGTGTGATGGACATTATAATGGGAGAAGCTATGTGAAGAAAAAAAAGTAAGTTTATTTGATTTATTGAAATGTTTGTTTTATTATTTGTTGTGAATTTTTTTGGATACATGAAATGAGAGAGGATTAGAGTTGACAAAAGCTGACCCAATCCGTCAAACCGATCTGACCCACTTGAAACCTGACCCACCCAAAACCTGACCCAATAAAACCTGAAAATTTAACGACCCGAAACCTACCTACCTCGACTCGCTTTTGACCCATAACCTGATGTAACCTGATGCCCGGCGAACCGAACCCGGACCCAACCGGACCCGATTTGAACCCGATCCAATAAGATTGACGATCGAAAAATGATTAAGATTAAAAATTGATTCAAATGAAAGTGATCTAGTGTATAACTTGATACATTTGACATAATAACAAATTAATTAAACCAAATAATGATAAATAATTATTAAACTTATTCTGAAATTATTGAAGCAATATGATACATTAACTAGACCTCATCAATCATCATGACTCGACCTAAGCCCGATTTGACCCGACATATCTATGGACCCGATAATGACCCGACTGAACCAGACTTGACCCGAAAGAGTATGTTGACCCGATATAACCCGAATCCGATGTGACCCGACGCACTTTGACTCGACCCAAACCCGACCCGAGTTACCCGATTGCCACCTCTAGAGAGGGTGACCTCTGTTTATAGTGCTCGATCGTCTTCCTTTTCCTATCTCCTAAGAATACTATAGAGCAAAACACTCTAAAGTGTTCTAAGTCTATTTCTTTTAAACTCTTCTAGAATTTACTGGACCATATTAGTACATACATGAACCTTTTAGAACCTTCTACTCCCTTCATTCCCTCCCTTCAAAACCAAACAAACTAAACCCATTTTGACACTATCCACAAGTCAAGAGAATCTTCAATATTCTCGACAATCTACAAGAGAAAATGTAATCATGTGGGATATTTTTTTTATTCGTCTATATGAGTAGATTAAGAATATCAAATTTTTACAATTTTTTATGATGTAAAATGAAAGATACTGATGATGTAAAACGCGTCTCAACAAATGTGAAAAAGCAAATGATTTATTTGGTTATGAAGGAATGGAGTAGTATTACTAGAACAATTTAGTATAATCTAGACAATTCTACATTATTTAAGAATGTTCCAGACGTCTCCAGAATATTCTAATTTATCTAGAAAAGTCTCACACTTCAACACTCTTCCTTGAGATTTTTCATGTAACATCACGCTTGTCCGGGCCAGTAGGAACTTGAATCTTGCTTTTGCATTGGTAGGGTCTTTGACATTTTGTGTAGATCTATCTTTGTAGGTATATTTTCTAGATGCTGATTTTCGCTTCTGTAGAATTCTTGCTCGATCATTTGGTTCCATAACCTCTCAGAAAAAGGATGACTTATCTTGTTGAGCTTTAACGAGAAGTGGCACTTTTATATCATCACGCTGGTTCTCGCGATATATTTTTCTTGAGTTGCTTCCCACGTGCCTTGATCATTGTAGTTTTTGATTGAGTGATTTTTATTGCACATGGTCTACATAACTCTCTTTGGGTCAGTGACTTACTCTCTGAGCTTGTTTTTAAGTAGCCTTGCCTACCTTGATCTTTTTTTTCTTTTTAATTGCATCTTGAAAGTTTGGGACTTTTCTTGCTGTATTGATCGAGTACCGTGATTGCTTGGCCACATGTTCTTCTTCTTACGAAGAGGGAGATCTTTGGTTATTTGATCTTGAAACTGAAGGTTCTTATTGCTTGGAGTTTGAGATATGTGGTGTTTTTGGTATGAGCGGAGGTGATTGTTTTTGTGTAGTTGGTGTTTTGGTGCTTACAACTATTAAAGAGAAAACTTTGGCATCCTTTAGTTGATCCTACTTTATTTTATTTAAGGAAGTTTCAATGATTGAGATTTTTTTTGCTTTTCGGGACCATTCTCCACTACATCCCGTAGCGCATTTGCTCTCAAGAAAAGTTTCATTTTAATGCTCCAATAATCATGGTTTTCTCCTCAAAAAATTGGAGGTGCTGGAATTGATAGATTGTTTGTTACGGAAGCTATGTTTGTTGGTGGCCCTTAAAAACTTTTGAGCTGTGATACCACTTGTTGGTGTGTGTGTGATGGAGATTGTAAATAGGAGAAGTTACGTGAAGAGAAGATTTAGTTTATTTGATTTATTGAAATGTTTGTTTTATTATTTGTTGTGAATTTTTTGGATACATGCAATGGGAGAGGATGACCTCTATTTATAGTGGTTCTTCTTCTCTTCCTACTAGATCTGACAAAGTTGACCCGACCCGAATAAGCCAACCCCAACCCGACCCAACACCCGAATTGAAGACCCGAGGTTGATCCGTAACCCGAATTGACCCGGCCTAACCCGACTATTATTATAGAAAACGAGTCGATATCCCTAAAAAGGTTTATAATAGCCGTTCCGGTCACGGAAACAATAGACCCGACTCTGGATTCAGATCTTATGATTATAACGTTGCTCTGGTAGTGATCGTCTGACTTTCTTTGTTCCCTCCTTTCTCTCACTCCGGCGGTTAGACCTTCCCGGCAAAGACGGCCTGCTCTCTGCACAATGAACGCACAGGGCCTCGGAGGTGTCCGGGGGAACCCTCTCCGATGCCTAAGTCAGTCCATGAATAGCCTAGAGGAACCTTACTCGTGAGGAGTAAGGATGCGGTTTTTAGAGTGAGAGTCTAGAGAGAGAAAATCCAACCCCTTGTAAGTGGGAGGGAGGAAAGTATTTATACCCTCCTCCAAGAGAGAGAAAATAGAAAGGAAGAGAGAGAAATTGGTGGACGGGTGAGCGACACGTGGACTCACCTTGTCCACTCATTTTCCTTTACCTTAGGCAAAATGACGGATAGGTCCCCGGTTTGTCCTTGGTCCTGCCTGGGTGGGAGTACCATGGAAGTAGGCAGGGGGTTTGGTTGCCCTGTTTGGCAGGCGACAAGGCCGTGTCGGGCGTCTAAGCGACTAAGACTATTTACTTGGAGGTTTCAGTGATATTGCTGGGAGGTCTGCTGGGCAGGCCTTCCCTTATGCTCGGGTCGGTCCACCCTGGGGCCTAACTGGCAGGCGACCCGTGGCTGGCTACCGACCCCCATCAATTGGCCCTCGCCGGCTGAGGGGGAGCGGGGCTCCTGCTCAGCAGGCGACAACTTGTTTTGGGATGGCGGGAGGTTGACTCCTTGCAAACTCTTGCATTAAATGCGTCGCGTGTTCCCGAGGGAACAAGCTTTAACTTCTCTGGGTTTGCAAAGAGTTGAAACGCCCTCTTTCATGATTGTCCCTTCTTGCAAAGTGGATTTTCGAATAGTGTGCCAGTTTGATGATTGGCTCTCCTTTTGCAGAAGTGGTTGGAGCACCATTAATGCCTTGCTTTTGCTCTTATATAAATTCTGATCTCCTTCACCACTTTCACACCTTATCTTCAACTCTTCTTCTACTCTTTTTCAAAGGAACAAATGTCTTGGATTAAGAAAACAGTTTTTCGCTGTGGAGTTTACGTCGAGGTCCTCTGTTTCAGAGGGCGCCGACGGTTGAAGTATTCTAAGCGGGCTCATCAGATTCTTCGTTGCAGTAGACGGAAACGCTCCCGTCCTCAACGGGTTGCTAGGAGGAAGACCCTCTCCAGGGCTGGCAAACGCCCTAAGAGGTCTCCCTCTCCTGCTGGTCCTCCATCTAGACACTGCTCCCAGGCGGGGGGCTGCTATGACAGGGGATGTCATAGGTGTTTTCCTTGGCTGCACCCTGAACAGTTTGACCCTTACTGTGCTGAACTAACCTCCTCCCCTGAGTCGGGTCCTTCCTCGCCCTTGGTGAGGTGAGAAGGCCATGGTTACCCTGATGGCGTCAGGGCGGTTCCTTACGGCAGGGATTGGGAATTGAGCAGTCATGATTCGAAAGATAGCGAAGATCAGGGCTACTCCTCTGGCAGGGGTGAGGAAGAAGGCCCTGATGATCCATTTAAGGACTCTGATGACTGGGATTGGGGGTCCGCCTTAGATGATCATGACAGCCCTGGGGAGTACTCCCCGGGTTTCGATGACGATTAGGCCTGCTTTGCATACGCAGGCTGCTCGAGCCAGGATACCAGGCTCTTTTTGTAACCTTTTGTTTTTCCCACTTTGTAATTTTGGACCTTTCAGGTCTTTTGAACTTAATGAGAATCGGGTGGGCCTTTTGACTCTTTCATGTGCATGACTTGTTTCGTTTTTTTTTTAAATTTTTTTTAAATTTTGATGATGTCATGCTATGCAATGATTTCTTTCTCTGCTTTTGTTGCCTTCCCGAGGCTCTTTGGGAAGTGATGGGTGTTTGAATTTTGGATGTGTGACACGTGGGGGGGCTTTTCTTGGAAAACCCTTTGATTGGGCGACCCTTCGTCTTCTTGTGCCTATATAAGCACCGACTCCCCCTTCATTCTCCCCTTTACACATCCAAATTTTCGAAACTCCCCTCACAAACCCTTCTTCTGCCAAGCACTCTTCAGACTTTTGAGGAGTTTTCTTTTGCGTCTTCATCTGGCGACTGCAAATTAGGTTATAGTCCTAATCTTTGAATTCCTCGTCTTTCTATTTTTTTTCGCTTTTTCGTTTTTTTTCTTTGGTCATCATGCCCCAACGTTGTGCCCGGATTCTTCCTTTTACAAGTCGTTCGACTGCAGGGACGGGGGGCAGGGGTAGTGTTAACGCCGACCTTGCTTCCTCCTCTGGGGGACCGGGTGTCAGGGTGGCTGAAGAAAACCATTCAGAGGACAGTGGGGGTGCGAATTCCCCCGAGCCTGCTCCTCTCAATGTCATAGATTCTGACGATGAGGCGTTAGAGGTTGATGTCTCTACCATCGCCGGCCCACTTATCCCCAGAGAGGCAGGGAGGGTCTATTGCTTAGATAGGACCAAATATAAGATTCCTTTGAGAACATACCCAGCCTCAAAAAATCGTGACCTAATTCTGGAAAAGAATGCTGAGGAGGCTATAGCTAGGTTTTATAATTTTGGGGAGGGCTATACCGTCGTCGTTCCTGGGGAGAAGGACACAGTATGCAATCCCTTCCGGGTTGTATCGCTGTGTACCATAAATGTCTTGAATTCGGCCTGCGCTTTCCCCTTCACCCATTTCTGGAGGAGGCCTTCCGGCGCATGAATGTGGCTGTTGCCCAGATGACAGCCCTTGCCGTCAGGTCGCTGATTGCCTACACCTGGACCTGCTTGTTCTGGTGTGTGGAGCCATCTATAGACGCTCTGAGGTTTATGGTTGGCTTCAAATGGTGGCTTCCACTGAAGGGGGTGGCTCCCCTGGTTACTTTTCTATCTTTCGCCAAAAGAAGAGCTCCCTGGTGTGGCCGGTGATGAGTAGCCTGAAGGACTGGAAGGACAACTTTCTTTATGTTCACAGCGCTACGGGGTGGAGGATTCCTCATCATTTCAGGAATCATGTCCACACCCGTCTGGAGGCACGCCAAGAGTACCACCCTGAAGTTGGGGGGAGGGCTCTTGAGATCAAGTTGACCCGGCCAGAAGAAGATTTGGTTGCCCGGTTTGCCTCTTCCAGCGACAAGAGAGGTTCATATGGTCCTGACATCTGGCTCCCCCATGCCGAGCTTATAGCGACTGATGAATACTTGACTCGGGTGGGTCTGAACCCTGGTCTTAGTGCAGGTAGCTCAGGGGTTCTGTCAGTACTTAATTTTCTTCGTCTTGTTTATTTGTGTTTTACTCAGTTATCTTCCTTGTCTTTTTTTGCAGACCTTGCTACTTGCCTTTGGTCGAGGAACGAGCTGAAGGACCTTGTCCTGAACGTGAACCTTTCAGCCTTCGTCAAGCATCCCCCTCTTCCCTCTGATTTCAAGAAACAGACCCTGATGAAGTTCGTAAAGAGTTTGTCCATCAACAGGGTGAAGTTTCCTCTTCTTCCTCCAAAACCGACTCCAATAAAGCCTGCGGTTCCGGCCTTAGTCGTCAGGGATGCGGAAGGGGAGGCCGCCTCAGAGGCTACCCCTTCCCCTGCTAGCAGGCACGGAGGTTCCCCTGCTGGAACTCTGCCTCCAGCGGGGTCAAAGTCTTCAGACTCCGAGGATACTGGGGAGAGTCATCCCCTGGTTGGCAGGAAGAGAAAAGACAAAGAAGCACTAGATGATGTCCCGGTGGTGGACCTGGAGGCCTACGCCCGCACACCTGAGGCCAAGCGGCCTGCTCGCGATGTTCCCGACACCTTGTTCTCTGAAGAAAATACTGAGTTTCACTTTCCTACTGGCGAGAGCATTGATGCCTCTGCCTTGCTTTCTGACTCCACTGCTTCGCTAGCGGACCATCTCACCAAGTCTCTAACTTATTCTACTAACCAGGTGATTCAGTTTATTCAGCGCTGCTCTCGGGTGTTCCAGGCCTCTTCGGAGCTGGCGGCCTTGAGCCGTTTGAGCGACGAGGAGTTAAGTATTACTCCTGGGTGCCCCTTCCCTGAGCGTCTGGCGGTGGTTGAGAGGGACGTCACTCTGATTGCCAGCTTAAGGGATCAGCTAGTTAAATGTGAGGGCGAGCTGGGAGATGCTAAGGATGAGGCAGCCCGCTGGAAGTCCCGGGGTGAGAGAGCTGTGAGGGAAGCAGCCAATCTATCACTGGAGCTGGAGTAGGCTAAACAGGCGGCTGTTGAACTGGAGCGGGCAAGAAAAACGATTGCCGAGCTGGATCATTTCATGAGAAAAGCGTCTGAGCTGGAGGATCGTTTAACCAAAGCTGGCTCGGATCTTCAGAGGGCGCAAGATGATTTGAAGGTGGAGGGGGAGAAGTGGCGCAAAGAGAAGGACGATCTCATTAATGAGGCCAATTCTGCAGTGGCAGAGCATTTTAATGCTGGGGCTACCTCCTCCCTGAAGTTTGTTATGGAGGTTATCAGGGAGATGCTTCCTAATTTTGACGAGGATGCATTTCAGGCCCTTTACGCTGCCAAGAACGAGGCCAAAGGTGATGGGTCACCTGAGGGAGCTCCTGATGCTGATCAGGGCGCTCCTCCCGCCTAACATGCAGGGCAGTCGTCCTCCGAGGGTTCTTGTCTGTACCCTGTTGCGCCTTTGCTTCCCCGCGGATATTTTAATCTTTTTTGCGCGCTGGGCCTGATGTGGCCGGCTGCCTATTTGATATAATATTTTTAATTCTTCAGTTCCTGGATTCTTACTGCTCTTTTCTGTCAAACTCCTTTTATTTGTTATGAACATATTTTTCTTTGTTCTTGTTTGATGTTTTTTCTTCTAAGGTATGGCCTAACCCTGGCTTCTGGTCGAAGTCCAGGGGGGCTGCCCCCTGCCTGCCCAGAGGTAGGCAGGGGGTTTTTGCGTGTGTTTTTTATACAAGGTTGGGGGGATGCCCCCAGTCCTTGTTCATTCGGCTCGTGGGACCCGGCCTGACCCTGGCTTCTGGTCGAAGTCCAGGGGGCCTGCCCCCTGCCTGCCCAGAGGTAGGCAAGGGGACTTTGCGTATTTTATACAAGGATGAGGGGATGCCCCCAGTCCTTGTTCATTCGGCACCTGAGGCCCGTCCTAACCTTGGCTTCTGGTCGAAGTCCAGGGGGCCTGCCCCCTGCCTGCCCAGAGGTAGGCAGGGGGACTGCGTTTTTTATACAAGGTTGGGGGGATGCCCCCAGTCCTTGTTCATTCGGCACGTGGGGCCCGGCCTGACCTTGCCTTCTGGTCGAAGTCCAGGGAGCCTGCCCCCTGCCTGCCTAGAGGTAGGCAAGGGGACTGCGTTTTTTATACAAGGTTGGGGGGATGCCCCCAGTCCTTGTTCATTCGGCACGTGGGGCCCGGCCTGACCCTGGCTTATGGTCGAAGTCCAGGGGGCCTGCCCCCTGTCTGCCCAGAGGTAGGTAGAGGGACTTAATTTTTGTTGGGGGGGTCCATTTCCTCTGGTTTTGGCAACAGGGGGCCTCCCCCTATTGCCCCCTGCTCGTTTGTGTGTGAAATGTAAACTTTTAACAGACAACGAGTATAACTTCGCAATTTTTTCATTTCTTTGCAAAACTTTAGAAAGTATTTATGGTCGGAGCCGTCCACATTGTTTTCTGACCGTCCTCCGCTGATAAAAAGAAAATTCTGGTTTCTTAGCGCTAGACATAGTACTTTTTTAGAGTGTCAGCATTCCAATGGGCGGCCAGCTCTTGGCCCTCAGGGTTGGCAATCTGGTAGGTACCTGGTCCCATAATCCGGGTTACTTCGTATGGACCCTCCCAATTGTCGCTCAACTTTCCGTGTTCTCTTGATTTTCCTACTGCCTGCTTTTTTCTCAAAACCAAGTCTCCTATTTGGAAGCTTCTTTCGTTCACCTTCTTGTTATATGCCCTCCTTATCCGCTGCAGGTAGGTGGCAATATTATCGCCGGCTTCTTGCCTCACTTCGCTGACTAGGTCTAAAGCCTCGGTCATTGCTACTTCGTTATACGCCCTGTTATACTGCTGGGATCGCAGGGTGGGGATTCGTACTTCAATGGGCAGTAGGGCCTCGGCCCCGTAGACCAGGCCAAATGGGGTCTGTCCTGTAGACTCTTTCCGTGTGGTCCTGATTGACCACAGTACGCTCGGTAATTCATCTGCCCACCTGCCTTTGAGCTCATCCACCATCTTTTTTAGTCCGTTGAGGATTTATTTGTTAGCAGCTTCGGCCTGCCTATTAGTTTATGGGTGGCAGACAACAGAGTAGGCGACTGCTATGCCATGACCTTCCAGCCAAACCCTTAGGGGGTCATTGTCAAATTGCCTCCCATGATCAAATACCAGCATTTTTGGCAGGCCAAATCTAGTTATGATATTCCTCCAGATTACTTTCCTGACTGCAGGCTCGGTAATGTTTGGGACTGCTTCAGCTTCAATCCATTTTGTAAAGTAGTCGATCCCCACTATTAAAAACATCCGGCCTCCCGTAGCTGCAGTGAAGGGGCCCAATATGTCCATCCCCCCATTGGGCGAAGGGGATGGGAGACAAGATTGGCCTGAGTTCCTGGGTCGGAGCATGAATTGATGGGGCAAACACCTGACATTTTCTGCATTTTCGAGTCAAATCCCTTGCATCAGCTAGAAGAGTTGGCCAGTAGTAGCCTGCCCTTAGGACCTTGTGGGCTAGTGACCTTCCGCCTATGTGGTGGCCGCAGATTCCTGAGTGAATGTCGTCTAGAACTTCTGCAGCCTATTCTGCCCTCAGGCATCTGAGCATAGGAGAGGAGAAAGACTTTTTGTATAGTTCTCCATTGATTAATATGAACCACGCGGCTTTCGCCGGCATCCTTCTCTTTTGAGCAGGGTCAGATGGAAGGGTTCCATTTTCCTTGAACTGGATGATTGGAGTCATCCAGTCTTCGGGCCCTGCTTCTTCAATGACACTTACTGGCTGGCAGGGGGTAGTGGATTTCTCCTGGACCACGTTTACCCAGACTGACCTTCTTATGTCTTGGAGGCTAGAACTGGCTAGCTTTGATAGAGCATCCGCTCGATTGTTCTGGGATCGGGGGATTTGCCTGACTTCATAGGACTTCAGTCCTGATAGCTCTAGTTTCACTTTCTCCAGGTAGGCGGCCATTGCCTGGTCTCTGGCTTCGTACTCTCCATTAAATTAATTGGCGATGAGTTGGGAGTCTGTTGCCAGGACAAGTCTCTCGGCCCCTGCAGCTTTGGCTAAGGTAATGCCTGCCAGCACGGCCTCGTATTCAGCCTCATTATTTTATGCAGGGAAGGTAAACCTGAGTGCATGCTCGAAGTCTGTTCCTTCAGGGCTGGTTAGCACAACCCCTGCCCCCGCACCGTTGGCTGTAGACGATCCATCTGTGTACACCACCCATTCTCCAGCAGGCGGATCGTCTTCTTCTGAGTGGGAGCACTCAGCCAGGAAATCTGCCAAGGCCTGCGCCTTGATGGCAGTCCTGGACTGGTATGATATTCCCAGACCGCTCAGCTCTATGGCTCACTTTAATAGTCTTCCAGATTTTTCGAGTTTTTCCAGGACTTTTTGCAGGGGCTGGTCAGTTAGCACCACGACAGGGTGTGCATCGAAATAGGGCCTGAGTTTCCTAGCAGCAATGATGACTGCATAGGCTGCTTTCTTGACCAACGAATAATTCTTTTCTGTTGCCCCCAGGGCGTGGCTTACAAAATATAACGGCTGCTGGGAGCCCGCTTCTTCCCTCAGAATCACCGCGCTAACTGTTGTGTTCGTCACGACGATATAGAGGAAAAGCTTCTCCCCTGCCACTGGCCTTGCCAGGGTGGGCAGTTTCTTTAAATGCTCCTTCAGCTGTTTGAAGGCTTCTTTCTGTTCATCCTCCCATTTGAATTGCTTGTTTCCCTTCAATACTTTGAAGAAGGGTGTTGATTTATCGGCCGACCTGGCAATGAACCGTGCCAGGGCAGCCATCCTGCCTGTCAGGCGCTGGATGCCTCTTATTGTCTTTGGTTCTGGGAGGTCTAACACTGCCTGAACTTTTTCAGGATTTGCATCGATACCCCTGGCGCTTACTAAAAAACCCAGAAATTTTCCAGAGCGGACACTGAAAGTACATTTCTTGGGGTCCAGTTTCATTTTGTATGCGTAAGGAAGAGAAAGTCTCCTGCAGGTCCTTCAGGTGTTCCGCATCCCCTTTGCTTTTTACAATAGCGTCGTTGACATAGACTTCCAAGTTTCTGCCCTTCTGTTTCTCAAAAACCTTATCGACCATTCGCTGGTAAGTGGCGCCTGCGTTCTTGAGTCCGAACGACATCATTTTGTACATGAACGTGCCGGCACTGGTGATGAAGGCACATTTTACCCTGTCCGGTTGCCAGAGGTAGACTTGGTGTTAGCCTGAAAAGGCATCCAAGAAACTGAGTGTGGTGTATCCGCTGGTGGCATCCACCAGCTGGTCAATCCTGGGGAGAGGGTGCAGTCGTTCGGGCAGGCCTTGTTGAGGTTGGTAAAATCTACGCACATTCTCCAAGCCCCTGAGGATTTCTTTACCATTACCACATTTGCTAACCACTCAGGGTAATCGCAGCTTTCTATGAAGTTTGCCTTCAACAGTTTCTCGATTTCTTCTTTTATGGCCTGATCTTTTTCGGCGGACACGTTTCTCTTTTTCTGTTTTACAGGGCGTGCCCCCGGGCTAACGTTCAGCTTGTGAACGATATGCGCTGGGTCTACCCCCGACATCTCATTGGCCGAGTAGGCGAACACATCCCTGTTGTCTCTCAGGACTTTGATCAGTTCTTCTCGGTAGGGGTCTACCAGGTCGGCACATATGAGGACTTGCCTTCCTGGTTCCAGGTCTACCAGCATGCTCTCTCCCCCAGGTTCGAGATGGTCCGCCGCCTGCTGGCCAGCTGGAATCTCTCTTTCCCTGCTGGGAGAACTGTCCGCTTTTCTTTTACCGTTTCGTTCTGTTTCATGGGTGTGCAGGCCTACTGAGTAGCACTGTCTGGCTGACTCCTGGTCACCATGCACTTTTCCTTCCATGCCGAAGTCTGTGACGTAGGCTATGGTTAGGGCTCTGATTGATATGGAAGCCTCAATCTCGTCTAAGGTGGCCCGACCTATCAGGGCGTTGTATGCTGACTTGGCGTCCACAACGACAAATGACGCCCTGATGTTTCTAGCTGAGGTACCTTCTCCAAACGTTACTGGCAGGTCAATGATTCCCATTGGAAGCATGCCTGATCCGCTGAACCCGTACAGCGATCCAGGGGCAGGTTTGAGGTGCCTTTTTTCCAGGTTCATTTTCTCGGAGGCGTCTTTGTATAATAAGTTTGTGTAGGCGCCAGTGTCTACCATACACCTCCTTACAATATGATTACTGATGACGAGGGATAATACCAGGGGGTCGCTGTGAGGGTAGATCACCCACCCTGCATCCTGGGGGGGTGATGCTCATGGTCAGGCCCTTCGGACTCCCGGCCCTCTCAGCGTAGCATATCTGGTTTCGGAGTTCGCGGATTTATCTTTTTTGACCTCTTTTGCTTGTCTGGCCTTCTGCGTCCCCCGACACCACATGGATTATCAGGCGATTTTGCACTGATCCCTCAGGTTTGTCCACTACTTCCTTTTGACTCTTGCTCCTTGCAGCATAGTTACTCAGCCATCCATTCCTGATGAGCTTCTCAATCTCATCTTTCAGGTGTTGGCATTCCTCAATGGTGTGCCCTACACAGTCGTGGAATGTACAAAACTTTTTTGGGTCTCCCTTTGGATTGCGTGGCTTACTCGGGCGGTTCCACTTAGCCGTCTCCTTTTCCAGCTCGAAGATTTCTGCCCTGGATTTGTTCAGAGCTGTGTAGCTATTAAACCTGGGCTGATAAGCTACACGCTCCTTCCTCGAAGTGTCGCCCTCCTCATTTTTCTGTCTGCCAGCCTCGCCCCTGCTGCGTCCCTCCTGCGGTCCTCCCTGCGGCCTGGTAGGTCCTGCGGGGGTGTCCGGCAGGCTGTGGAATTCCTCCTGCAGCATGAAGCCCTCGGCAATCTTTCGAGCTTTTGCTAGGGTCTCTGGTTGGGCTCTAATCAATTGGTTCTTCATCTCCCCTGGGAGGAGGGAGATGGTTAACGCGTATGCCGCAGTTGAGTCGTCAATTTCTTTGACCTGCTGGTAGGACAGGTCGAACCTCTTCAGGTAGTCCCTGACAGTTTCACCCTTCTTCTGTCTGAGGGTCATCAGGTCAAATCGGGTTAGCCGACGTCTTTTGTTTCCTGTATACTGGTTTAGGAAAGCCTCGGCCAGTTATATGAAGTAACTGATTGAGCCCCGCGGTAGGTCCCTGAACCATCCCTAAGCCAGACCTACCAGGGTGGTAGGAAAGATTTTGCACCATACTGCGTCATCAACATCATACATCCCTAAATGGCTCTCAAAGGTCGCCAGGTGGTCTTTAGGTCGGTGGTTCCGTCGAACTTGACGGAGGGCATCTTGATCTTTGGGATGCGATACTCCTGCACGTTAGGATGAAGGAGCGTTTTGGTGGGTTGGCCTACCACTCTTGACCTGCTTCCCCCAGAGTGGTAACCGTTGTCATCCCATTTTTTAGGGGTTGGTTTTCCAGCGCTAGGGGAGTGGTTCCTGGGTGGTCGTCTACTCATAGCTTCATCATCCCTGTCAGGGGAGTGGTGCCTGGACCGTTTTTTCTTGGGTGGCTCCAGGTTATCACCCTGACGGTGTTTTGACTCTAGTGGTTGTCCATGCTTGAGCCTTGATTGCAGGCTTTGGGATAATCCTGGAGCTCGTTGCGACCCGGCTGGGGTCAGCCTGGTGAAGACATCTCCCTGCTTTTCCCCTAGGCGTGTCGTCGCCGGTTCCCTGTGCTTCAACCTATCCTGGAGATCCTGGGATAAACCCCTTTTTCTCATGGCTGAGGTAGACTCAGTGATATGTATGGAAAAGGCTTGCTGCTGGGCAGGCTGCGTCTGGTTTTCGGTGAGGCGCTTCTGGGCCTGCGCATACCCCTGAGCTATTTTCCTCGCCTTCCTCTGGATGTCTTTGGCGGCGGTTCGCTTCGTGCCCGCAGCTCCACCCACTCCTTCAAATTGAAGCTGCCTGGGGGTCGTTGCGATCCTGCCGATCAGGTCATCTGGGGTGAACTCCTGGTTGAGCATGGCCGAGAAGAAGACAGCGGTCTGCGCGATCTGGGCAGGGGTGAGGTTCCGACTAGGCCTCTAATAGCTGACCTGCCCGGCTGCGATTGTAGTTTCTCCATCAGGCGCTCCATGAAGGCTTGCTCGCCCTACCCCTGGGATTGTTGCAGCAGGTGTCATCCCAGGTGTAGGCATGCCATACAGGGGGATCACCGGTGGTACCGTCGGACCCGCCCCAGAATTGGCTTCTACTATTTCAGGCATTTTGTTTGATTGTGGTAGATTTTTTGTGGGTAACTTGTGGGCACAACCGAATTCTTCCCCACAGACGATGCCAAATTGTTCCGGTCACGGAAACGATAGACCCGACTCCGGATTCGGATCTTATGATTATAACGTTGCTCGGGTAGTGATCGTCTGACTTTCTTTGTTCCCTCCTTTCTCTCACTCCGGCGGTCGGACCTTCTCGGCGAAGACGGCCTGCTCCCTGCACAATGAACGCACAGGGCCCCAGAGGTGTCCGGGGGAACCCTCTCCGATGCCTAAGTCAGTCCGTGAATAGCCTTGAGGAACCTTACTCGTGAGGAGTAAGGTGGCGGTTTTTAGAGTGAGAGTCTAGAGAGAGAAAATCCAACCCCTTGTAAGTGGAAGGGAGGAAAGTATTTATACCCTCCTCCAAGAGAGAGAAAAGAGAAAGGAAGAGAGGGAAATAGGTGGACGGGTGAGCGACACATGGACTCACCTTGTCCACTCATTTCCCTTTACGTTAGGCAAAATGACGGATAGGTCCCCAGTTTTCCCTTGGTCCTGCCTGTGTGGGAGCACCCTGGAAGCAGGCAGGGGGCTTGGTTGCCCTGTTTGGCAGGCGGCAAGGCCGTGCCGGGCGGCTAAGCGACTAAGGCTATTTACTTGGAGGTTTCAGTGATATTGCTGGGAGGTCTGCTGGGCAGGCCTTCCCTTATGCTCGGGTCGGGCCACCATGGGGCCTAACTGGCGGGTGACCCGTGGCTGGCTACCGACCCCCATCAATAGCAAACCTAAAAAATGACCCGAACCCGAAATGACCCGGCCCGGCCTGAAGTCAACCCAAAGTTAACCTAAATTCTATAACCTGAAAGTGACCCGACTCGATCCTGACCGACCCAGTTGACCCGTTTGCCAAGTATACTTCCTACCTCCCAAAAATACTCTAGAGAAAAACACTCTAGAGTGTTGTAGTTCTATTTCTTTTAGACTCTTCTAGATTTTACTATACTACATTAGTACATACACGAACCTTGTAATATTTACTACTCGCTCCCTCTTCTTGAATTAGCCCAAGGACCCACTTTTCCCCTCAAAAAAAATGAGAAATGAGGCTAAGTCAAGAAGATGGAGGAAGTATTTACTAAAACAATCTAGTATAATCTAGACAACTCCACACTATTCTAGAATATTCTAGATTTATCTAGAAGTGTCTCACACTTCACAATTTATCTCTATCTTCCTGCAACTTTTGAGGGATCATTTGTTTGATTCTTTATGAGAGGAAAAAAAAAACTTTTGTCGCATCATCTTGCAGGTCGTACTTTCTCATGATTTTAGATGACCTATCTTCTTTATATGCACTGATGGGGCCGACTCATGATCGTTCCAAAGGGAGGCAGCTCTAACCCCTCGGTCCCGAGCCCCGGCTGATGAGGCAGCTCCGAAGAATAGGTGGATGGATTGTCATGGGTGATTTTAATACTGTTAGAACATTTGATGAGAAAATTGGAGGCCAGATACCAGATGAAGGTGATATGGATGATTTTAATCAAAGTATTATGGAGAATGGGTTGGGGGAACTAGCTGGCCAGGGGTGTGAATTCACCTGGACCAACAAGCAGAACCCTGTGGCTAGAGTATGGTCAAAATTGGATAGGGTTTTGGTTAACACTGATTGGGTTAGCTCTCTACCTGATTCATTTGCTAATTATTGTTGGGGTGATGACATTTGAAATAAGTCTTTCGGTGTTGTCCAGATTCGGTGTCCATGTACATGGCACAAGTTTTTTAGGTTGTTCAGATTCAGTGTCTAGGTGCATGGCAGAGTTGTGAGTGTTGTTTGTGTCCAGATTCTGAACTCATGAGTTGTCCAGTTTTAGAGGGAGATTATGGCCTTGATTACGCGAGATTATGGCCTTAATTACCGTGATTTTGGAGCTGTTTTGAGGCTCCTTCTCACTATAAATACAACACTCCCCTTCCCTTCAAATACACAACAATGAAAACAACCTCCTCTCTATCTCTCCACTCTTCACTCTTTCATATTCTGGGTACTGTAATTAATCGTTCCAAAGCACTTCAACTCAAGTGGTCGAATTTAAGTGCTGCAGTGTTAACCTTGGGAAACTACGGCATTGTAGGCGATAACCACCAGAGTCGCGCCGATACAGTTTTCAAGTCAATGGCCACCCTACCATGACACTGCTTTCGTTGCTGCTTTCACGGTTTGTTGCCTCCATCCCACTGTTGCCTTTGGTATTAATCTGCCTGCTTCCTTGTCGCCCTCGGTTCCTCGTCTGTTCTCGTTCGTTTAGCGTCTAACAATTTGAAAACTGTATTATTACTTGCGTCGCATAAACGAAAAAAAATGGCTGTAGCGTCAAACAAATTTGCTGCTGATTTATCTAAGTTGGAATCTCTAGACGGGCAAAATTATAAGAGGTGGTCTCAGAAACTTTTTATGTTTTTTGAACAATTGGAAATCGACTATGTTCTATTTAACGATGCACCTGAGCTAGCTATTGCATCTGACACGGTCGAGGCCACACCTCCTCCGGCTGCCACGATTAAGTGTCATGACGAAAAGGTTAAGAAACATGATAAAGATAATTAGGCAGTAAGGTATTATCTTCGTAATCACATGACTAACACCCTTTTCGATTTGTTTATATGGTCCATAAGTCTGCTAAGACCATTTGAGAGTCATTAGAGAAAAAATATGGGGCCGATGATGCGGGTAAAAAGAAATGTGTGGTGGGTCAGTGGCTTGGGTTTCATATGGAGTAAGTTCATACTTACGAAAACTTGTGTGCTGATGTTGTCAATGAGGGTATGAAACTTGATGAGGTCTTTTTAGCAAATGTGTTATTAGAGAAATTTCCTGCGTCATGGAGTGATTATAGGAACCACCTAAAACACAAGAAAAAGGATTTATCACTTCAAGAGCTCATAGGTCACATGAGGACCGAGGATGCTAACCGTCTTAAAGATAGGTCTGTCCTCCTGTCGTCTGTCTCTACCAAAGCTAACCTTGTCGAAAGTGGGGGTGCTTCTCGTGGCTATAATAAGGGTAAGAACAAAGTGGGTCAGAGTCAGGGTCAAGCCAAGGGTCAAAAAAGGGAAAGGTCAAGGTGCTAAGGGGAAGAATCAAGGAAACTCCACCAAGCCGGTTCCCAAGATCCATAACCCGAATCCAAATCTGGTGTGCTATGTGTGTGAACAAACGAGTCACAAAGCATACCCGTGCCCTCAAAAGAAAAGTGGACAAGCCGCCCAAGCTAACGTTGTTGAGCCAGACGATGACATCATTGCTGCGGTGGTGGTCGGGGCAAATCTTGTGGCTAATGCCAGTGACTGGATTCTGAACACAGGAGCATCAAGACATCTCTGTGCCAACAAGGAGCAGTTTGCTGAATTTGAAGATGTAGCTGACGGTGAAAAAGTCTACATGGGTAACTCCTCCTCTGCGCTGATCAAAGGAAAAGGCAAGGTTTTTCTTAAACTAACTTCTGGGAAAACTCTTGCCCTTCATAATGTTTTATATGTCCCAACCCTGCGTAGACCTAGTGTCTGGTGCCTTGTTAAACAAAGTTGGTGTGAAACTTGTTTTTGAGGCTGACAAGGTCGTAATGTCTCGCAACATGGACTTTGTGGACAAGGGTTATCTCAGTGGGGGCTTATTTATTTTGAACATTGACTCTTCTGCTATTAATAATAATTCTTCTACTTTTGCTTATATCGCTGAGTCTATTGATGTTTGGCATGCTAGATTAGGTCACGCGAATCATGAATCGGTTAAAAAATTGAAAGCAATGTCGCTTATTCCTTCTTTAACCACTGAAGTCTTCACCAAATGTCCTAGTTCTGTAGAAGCTAAGTTTACTAAGAAGCCTAGTAAACCGGTTAAAACTAGACACACGAGTCTTCTCGAGTTAATTGACACCGACCTAGCAGACTTCAAGAGTACTATGAGTAGAGGAGGTAAATTTTATTATGTCACTTTTATTGAGGATTACTCAAGGTACACTAAAGTGTATTTGCTTAAGAATAAAAGTAAAGCTGAAGAGATGTTTATCAAATACAAAGCTGAGGTAGAAAATCAACTTGACAAAAAGATTAAAAGAGTCAGGTCTGATAGAGGTGGTGAGTATAGCTCTAATTTTTTAGGAGATTTCTGTGAGAAAAATGGCTTAATTCACGAGACTAGTCCACCCTACCAACCTCAGCCCAATGGAGTAGCTGAACGTAAAAATAGAACTTTAAAGAAAATGATGAATACTATGCTTTTAAGTAATGGCCTTTCTGACGATATGTGGGGGGAAGCAGTGCTCTCAGCTTGTCATATTCTTAACAGGGTACCTCATAAGAAATTAGACAAGACACCCTATGAATTCTGGAAGGGTTATGCCCCTAACTTAAGCTTTCTTAAAGTGTGGGGGTGTTTGGCTAAAGTTGGTTTACCGAGTTTTAAGAGGCCCACCATAGGACCTAAGACGTATGATTGCATTTTCATTGGTTATGATCAAAACAATGCTACTTATAGATTCATGTCATTGAATGATCGTTCTATCTCCGAGGCAAGAGACGCTGAGTCTTTTGAGCATGTTTTTCCTTCAAAGAAAGTTGTTGATTCACCTTCTGAATTGTCTGATGTGCCTGTTAATCCTGTTGATAGTTCTATGCATGCTAGTAGTAGTACTATTAATGATCCTGCTAGCCAACCTAGAAGGAGTAAGAGGCCTAGAATTGAAAAGAACTTCGGAGATGATTTTATCACAACGTTCTTAACTGAAAATTGTAGACACCCGCATTTTGACTGCCAGGTGTCTATGGTAGTTTCCAAAAAACACCCGATGATGATCGGACGCAAACATGCTCTAACGCGCCCGATGTTTGAACACAATCCTCAAAAAATCAAAAGAGTCAACTCCTTCCCCTATTTAGGCTCGTCAACCCTATCCACTCGATCGAGTGGATTGACTCACTCGATCGAGTGGCGCCTCATAAATTGAACAAACCCATTTTCTTAGGGCACTCGATCGAGTGCACTAGGGCCACTCGATCGAGTGACCCTAGGTCGTGGGGTTTTTCCTATAAATACCCCATCAACCCACAACATTTGACATCTTGGAAAAACTTTGATGAACCCTTTTAACTATCAATTTCAGCCAAATTTGACATGCAAAACACCCCACATTTCAAATTTTCAACCCTAGCTTCAACCATTAAGCACCATCACGTTTATACATAAACCAAGAGCCAAAAATAGTGAAATCCGTTTCTACAAAGCGCACACACACACACACACACCATCAACTCTTCCTATATATCTCGACGTTCTCGCGCCATTGCCGCCATTTGACGAACCGTATTCCGAGAAGCAAGAGCATGTAGGTTGAGGGTGTAACATTCAACACCGACATTTCTTTCTCCATTTTCTTTTCGTTTTTTTTGTGTTATTGTTTATATATATGTATACGTATCATAATTAGTCGATAGTAACGACATACTAACATCTAACATTTTCTTTATCGCATCTAACCCCTAACATTTAATTATCGTCATTTACATTTAGTTATAATGCTAAATACCGCGTATATACATTAACAAATAAACCGTATTCGGATTCGACCCGTTTAACTACGACTATTGCACAATGTTCGTTTAATCCCTTTACGAGCCGCAATAGTGGTGGAGCCCTTTCGAGGAGCACCGCCCTAAGCACTCAAGGGCATAACGCGATCGTGATAGTACGTAGTTGAACGTGTCTAACTCCATTTCTAAAAATCGGTACGAAACCCGTTGACGCTAAATCGAGCATCGCATAATCCGAGAGGATTATTAAAGATGACGTAACGCGGAGGGAACTAATTTCGTATCGGTCCAAATCAAAATGATTTTCATATCACCTTTTTCAAAATCCCCGATAACGGTCTCGTAATGATAATATGTACATTACGAGTACCGAATACCGAGTCGAATATAAATCACGCTATATATATATGTGATTCGGTTGATTATCGATTTGAAAACAAAACAAGAATTTCGTATAATTCATTGCGAAAATGAGCAGTTGCTCGAACAGGGAGCACTCGACCGAGTGCCATAGCCACTCGATCGAGTAGCGTCCCAAAAACGAGGCAGAAGGATCTGTAAGAGGCCACTCGACCGAGTCCTGCCCATGACTCGATCGAGTGGTCCGACGGCAGCCCGTGCAACGTGGTTTCTTTCTACCTCGTGAAATATTTTACGACCTTGGTCGACGCGTGTAAAGACTATCACGTGTTTACATCCTTTTCTAAAATCTATACACTTTATTTTAATCTCACGACTTTGATCGATGTCTTCTACGATTAGTTATATGTCGGCGACTCCTTAGTCGTATCCGATGCATAACTAATTTAGACACCATTTTCGGCATGATAAGTCGGGACAAGGCATCGAGATTCGGGATCGGGCTAGCACCACGTCTAGGTTCCATATCTCCGTCCTCCGTTTAATACACAACATAATGTGTATTTAATCGGAGTTCGTCCATTTACTCAATTTACGGTCTTGTTTGTATTTACTATATACGGGTCCGTTCATATTATTATTATTCTTGTCATTCCACTTATTCGTTAGTTTCGTTTTGGCCGGGTTGTATTTTCGCCCGTGTAATTTGTAACCGATTTATTTTGCCTTGCTTTTATTTATTTGTGTTTTACCGTTTATAAATGAACCATCGCATGCTAAATCACCTCGACAATAATTTGGATGCATTAAAATGACGTGGCAACCCATTCAATTTTTATGTTTCGTAAAACGCGGTTTGCATATCATTTTACCGGATTACTAACGCGCATATTAGAACGTCAAACGATGTTTTAGTAGAGGCCGCTAAGTGCGGGCGGGGTTGGGTGTCCTTTGTGGGCTTCCCAACACGTACCCTCACCCCTTACTCAGAACCTCGGTTTCCGGATGCCCGAAACCGTTGGCGCACGAGAGTCATTCTATACACGATAACCGGTATTGACGGTATCGGTATCGCAATGCAAAGGGACGAGCCCAATAAGCTCTAAAACCAAAATGGGCTGTACTTTGTGTACGGTCGATAGCGATATGGAGTGGGCTCGAATGGGTCCGAACTCCCACAAAGTTCGGTGGCGACTCCATTTCGACTTAAATTTCAATTCGATCCATTCTCATATGGAGATGCATTCGCCTACCCAAACCCGCGCGTGGCCGCGTCGGAGTGGACCTATGTCATGTCCACAATTTGGCGACTCCGCTGGGGATTAACTGATGCGTGACTAACCATCGACATCCTCAGGGTGAGACTCGAATAGAAATCGTTTGACTAGTACAATACGCATTTTAGTTTTACGGTTCATGCATAACCCCATTTTTACCCGGGCCGGTACTGGTGACCGACGTCCCACTATACCACGACAGATTCCGACTTGGATATGTTAAAGGTGTTCATAGCCGATTCGTATAGGTTTCGCGGCACGTTCTAAGCTCAACTCGACTTAGGAAGTCCGTCCCGATTCTCGTCTAGGCTATGTGCACTGGTATAGACCTCATTTAGACCGACCGAGACTTAGTGTAAAGCATACATGGCGTCGTTATAATGCTTACGTGACTATGTGCTACTTGGTTTCCGTGTCATTTTCAAAAATCATCATTTCAAAAAATGCATCTTTTCAAAAATATTAAAATTTCAAAAACCTGAAAGCTACCGAATTTAGGACTCTTGATTTTTACTCAAAATAGCCTATTTCTAGCCGGCATGCTGCCCATTTTTCAACTCAAAATTATTTTCGAACTTTCAAAATTGTGGTCCGATACACTTTCTGATTTTCGTAAAAATCGGCCCTTTCCCCGATTTTTCTCGGATTTTCCAAAAATAACCCCTTTTCAAAACCTTCCTCTTCTTAGGACTTCCCGTATTTAGCAGTGTCGGGTCAAGTCATAAGTCGTCGAAGTCTTTAGCGTCGGAACTCTGTCGATTTTACATCACGGGTTGCCCTACCCCAGTCCGCCTTATTGGACTAAGGCAGGGCCCACCTACGTAAGACATACTCTTACAAAAGAGGGCCCGATTACACACTCGAGTCTAAAGCCTGGGGAAACCTCACGTGGACCTTCTTTCTAGCAGGACTCGGCCCACATAGCCGAATCCTAAGGAAGGCACACTATTCACGAGTTACCCGTGTAGGAGTCTTTGTCAAGTCGTTTCTTTAGTCTTTTCCCTGCTCGGGATGTACTTTCCTTTGATTCCGAGGTCCGGGTTCGGTTTCTGATTACGCGGTGTTCTTACAGACAGGCCACCGTCCACCAGACACAACCACAAAATGGAAGCAGCTCTGAACAATCTGAAGGCCTCCGTGGATGCCATGGCCGCCAAACAAACTGACATTGATGCCCAACTGACAGAAATGAGGGCTGGTCAAGTTGCTATCGTTGCTCTCATGGCTGCAGTGGAGCAAAGGGCTCCTAATGCCGAGGCTACTGGGCCTCTAGCCAAACTAGTTAGTGCGGTGCGCCGACTAGAGGAACAAGTTCATCTGGCTGGAAGTAACAATATCCATCGGGAGAATACCCGGAAGTACTCCCCGGTGAGTGACAAGCTGCCCGCAAACCTGAATCTCACGGGCTTACCAATGTTTGAAGGGACCGAAGACCCGTTACTACATGTACGGGCCTTCAAAGAGTTCATGGCTATCAAAGGGATAGATTCTTCAATGTTCAAGAATCTTTTTGCTGCATCCCTTGAGAAGCACCCACGGGCCTGGTACTATAGGCTAGACCCGAAGAAATACCCAACTTGGGATGATGTGGCTACGGAGTTTGCTCGGAACTATGCTGATAACACCGAGATCCAAACCACAATGCGGTCTCTAGAGGTTATGGCCCAAGAACCTAAGGAAGGTTTTACCAAGTACCTTCAACGCTGGAGGGTCGAAAGTGTAAAACTGGTCGATAAGCCCAGTGAGAAGACTTTAGTGGAGGCCTTTGTCAAGAACCTTCTTCCCTCCTACCGGGTCCACCTCCGGTACGCTGTCATACCCAATTTCACCACTCTTACTGAAATGGGTATGAGAATTGAAGATGATCTGAGACTAGAGAACCTTACTAAGGCCTCTAGCAAGGGATACCAAGGGGCTTCCTCATCCACTGTCAAGCCCCCGGCTGCAACCCGCAGTATCTTTGACGCGGTTAATCTACTAGATGTCCCGTCCAAAAAGAATACCCCTCCTAGGGTGTTCACTGATATAGGGACTACTTATACATATGCCTTGCAAAGGCTATCTTCCAAGGGCCTGGTCCAACCGATAGGCCTAACTCCTGAAGTCCCAGTTGAAAAACGCTCCAAGAGCTACAATGCCCAAGCCTATTGCCAATATCATCGGAGCAACGGGCATGATACCGATAAATGTTGGAAGTTGAAGCATCTGATTCAGGATTTGATTGAGAGTGGGAAAATACCGTTACCCGGGGATAAGCCAAGCAACAAGGACAACCCTTTTAGCTCTCATGCTATCTTCACCGGGGAGGTGATCTACTGTTCTCACCTTATCTCTCCTTTTATCCCACAAATCAATGGGATCTGGTTCGATGATGAGGAAGATGTGTACCTCACCAAAAGGGGAAGCTGTCCCTATCACCCCCGAAGAAATCCGAAAGGCTAAGTCTAAGGTCTTAGCCAGTAACCACCTCGCCAATGCCGGTCGTCCTTTCCAAGCTACTAGCTCTAAGGACATCCCTGTCCCGGTAACCGTCACTGAACCTGCCAGGACGGAAGAGGCCATTGAAGAGCCAAACACTGACACGACTCTTGTTAAGCAATTGAAAAGGGCCCGGGTTGACCTCACTATATGGCAACTCTTGGTCAGCTCGCAAGAACATCGAGAGGCAGTTACTAAGGCTCTTGATCAAATCAAAGTCGACTCCCAGGTTACCCCTACTGAAATGGTAGCCACCATCATGCCCTACCTCAAGGGCAAATCCAAGGAAGAAGGCCCATTAATCACCTTCTCGGAGTCCGACCTACCACCGTTCGGGGTCTCTCACAATATGGCCCTGTACATCACGGTAATCTGCCGGGGTAAGTATCTCCCGATGGCCCTAGTTGATGACGGGTATGCTGTGAATGTCCTCCCTCTAAGAACTGCCAAAGCCCTCGGCATCACCGAGGCCGACTACATACCGACTGCTCAAACTATCCAGGCTTTTGATGGAAGCCCAAAGTCGGTTTCTGGGGCCGTTAAGCTGACGATTATAACGGGCCCGATTGAAAAGGAGCTAGAATTCCAGGTGATCGATGTCACCTCCTCTTTCAACTTGCTCTTAGGAAGGCCATGGATCCACGCCGTTAAAGCGGTGTCCTCCACTCTTCACCAAAAAATCAAAATGCCCCAGCAAGACAACATTATTACTCTAGAGGCAACCCTATGACCGTGGCCAGCTGCAACGCCACAGACCGCTGACCTTTGGGGGTTCGATTTTGTGGGGATGATCAAGGAAGAATACCTTTTCAGGCCCTATTTCACCACGAGCATCGACACGATGCTACAAAATTTGGGGTATCTAGCAAGGGCTACTTCAAGGCCATATCTTCCAGCTTGGAAGATTATTGAAGTCCTGAATGATGGGGAATCCCACTTCGGCCTAGGGTACGCTTTAACCCCGGGAAATGTGGTCCGAGCAGGAATTGAGAAGGCCTGCAACATCATCAAGGGTACCTACTTGGGCCCTTATAGCCCAAGGTTGGCTGACTACTTCGTCACACTGGTGTTTGGGGCTGTTCAAGTTGGTTTGTACCAACCCACTATCACTTATTCCGAGACTAAACTAGTTCGGGAATGCAACTATATTCCGGATGACATATTCGCCCTCATCCAATCTGAATCCAAGGAGGGTGCTGACAATGCTGAGTCCGTGCTGGGGCTCCTGTTTGGGGAAGACAAGGCTTTCCCGACCCCTAAAGAAGACTTGGTGAATCTGATCCTTCGAAGCAACAGGTTCGATCCTTCAAAGCTGATCTCAGAGGTCGGTGCTGACACCGGGAAGAGAGCATGGAAAAAGACCGTCATGTGGACCGACGGCCAGGGTCGAGTCTACAAGCTGACCACCGGTGAAGGAGACATGTCGGACACCAATTCTAAGTCTGAGTCTGAGTCTGAGTCAGAGTTTGAGTCCGTATTCGAGTCTAAGGGGTCTGGTGCTAGAGTCCAAGCTGTAACCCCCCTCCCTGTAATCACTACCACCGGAGCCTCGGGGTCTGTCCCAAAAGCGCTCCCAATCCTGCCTTTGACCAATGATTAGATGGCCGCTCTCTTTGAACTGTTTTCCAAGTTTTCTATCAATAATAACGATAATCGTTCTGCTTATGACTTGCCTCATTTTCAAAATACTTTCAATTTCAAAAATATTTTCTGCAATGACATTGAAAAACCCGACGAACAGGTATCCTTACCTCCGCATCTGATCGATCAACTGGAACAGAGGGAATCCCGAGACCCGGTAATCGAAGAAACCGAGTTTATTAATGTGGGAACAACCTTAGAACCCCAGATGCTTAAGATAGGGTTATCCTTAGATCCCGAGGAGAGACAACAATTCACGAACCTCCTCGAAGAGTTTAAAGACGTCTTTGCATGGTTCTACAAGAACATGCCGGGGATAGACCGGGAAATAGCCGAACATCGTATACCCATCAAGGACGGGTGTAAGCCGGTAAAACAGAAGCTCCGCAGGATGAGACCCGAGTGGTCTCTCAAAGTCAAAGAAGAGGTCGACAAGCAGTTCAAAGTGGGCTTCATACAAGTGTCTGAATATCCAGACTGGGTCGCAAACATCGTGTCGGTACCCAAGAAGGACGGCAAGGTGCGGGTATGTGTAGATTTTCGGGACCTTAATAAGGCCACCCCAAAAGAAGACTTTCCATTGCCACACATCGACATACTGGTGGACAACACGGCCGATCATGCCCTTCCATCATTTATTGACGGGTATGCCGGGTACAATCAAATCAAGATGGCATAAGAAGATATGGGTAAGACCACCTTCACCATGCCTTGGGGTACTTACTGTTATACCGTCATGCCATTCGGTCTCATTAACGCCGGGGCCACGTACCAACGGACCGCTACGACCTTATTGCATGATATGATGCATAAAGAAGTAGAAGTTTATGTGGACGACATGATCGTCAAATCCAAAGAATGGGACGATCACGTTACCGCCCTAAGAAAATTCTTCACCCGACTGCGTAAATATAACATGAGGTTAAACCCTCAAAACTGCAGTTTCGGGGTGACATCAGGCAAATTACTAGGCCATACCGTTAGCCAACGCGGCATTGAGGTCGACCCAGCTAAAATCAAAGCCATTACCGAGATGCAACCTCCCAAAACTGAAAAAGAAATAAGGGGATTTCTCGGGAAAGTCCAATATATCAGTCGGTTCATTTCCAAACTGACCATGGTGTGTGAACCAATTTTCAAGAAACTGAAAGTAGGGGAACGGATACTGTGGGATGATAAGTGCCAAGCTGCTTTCGACAAAATTAAAGATATCCTGTCTGCCCCGCCAGTCCTAATGCCACCTCAACCCGGTTTGCCTCTGTCGTTATACCTAACAACGACCGAGGCAGCCATGGGGGCTATGCTGACCCAGACAGTCGATTATGAAGAACGAGCCATTTATTACATCAGCAAAAAATTCCTAGAGTATGAGTGCAAATATACCATGCTCGAAAAGACATGCTTAGCTCTTGTCTGGGCCACTAAGAAGCTCCGACATTATATGTTCAGCTACGAGGTTCAGGTACTATCCAAAATGGATCCAATCAAATACCTCTTCGAAAAGCCTATACTCAACGGAAGAATTTCTAGATGGACTTTAATGTTAGCAGAATTCGACCTTAAGTTCGTTCCACTAAAAGCTATCAAAGGCCGAGTGGTAGCCGAATTTCTTGCCGATAGTCCCCTAACCGAAGAAGGGCACACCGATACTTGGTCCTTCCCAGACGAAGATATATTCCATACTTACACCAAAACATGGGATTTATATTTCGACGGCGCATCCAATTTTTGAGGATTCGGGGTCGGTATTCTCCTAATATCACCCAAAGGGGAACATACGCCGTTATCCATCAAACTGGATTTCGACGTGACTAATAACGCGGTCGAGTATGAAGCATGCATCCACGGGTTGCAAGCGGCCGCTGATTTTGTAACACCCCTGATTTTTATAAATTAAATAAAATCAAATTTATGTTCGTATTGTTATTTTTACGATTTAACTCGTAATTCTTAAAATTATTATAAAATGAAGTTCTCGTTTAATCGTTTCAAACTCCTAAAATTATATTTGTCTCGGAAACTCTTCTTATATTTAAACATATCTTACTTTCATTTCGATTCAATCTAATTCTTATCGATAGTCTAATTCGGCGATTTAAATTCTAATTTCTTTTTATTTATTTATATTTAAGCTCGAATTCTCTGTTTTATCGGCTCGAAGCTTATTTATTTTAAGTTTCGTCAAAATTTTTATTTCTTTTCTTCGAGAAATCAATTTAATTCATTTTATCGAAGAGTTATTATTTTTCGGAAAGTACTATTTCATCGTCTAATTAATTATTTCTATATAACCTCGTTTTCGTCTCGAATAATTATTCATATCTCGAGAAACATTTATTCTACTCATTTTTTTAGTCGGTCCAATAATTTTTATTAATTCAATTTTATTTCGTTACGTGGGTCAGTCAACTTATCGTTACGGGATTTGTTTAATTCGTTTCTCTATTCGATTCCTTTAATTAATCCATTTTGTTTTCTTTTTGGTGATTTTTCTCACCTCCCCACTTGTTTAATGTTCAACCCCTTAATCTCTGATTTGTCCACCGCTTCACTATGCCTGCACGTTCATTTCACCTCTTTTATTATCCAACCGTTTCAACCTCCCTACTTTTCCCATTCTTTTCTTCATTCTATTCCATCAATCTCCTTCATCTCTGCCTTCGATCAACGTTCATCAACTTCATCAAGCGTCGTCACCCATGTTTTTCTTGGTGAGTGTCCTCTGTTCGAAATCCCCTGCCTTTCCCTTTGCGTTTTCCCTTGTGTGTCTTCGTTCTCTCTATTTCTGTTCTGTTTTGGGTTTCGTTTGTGGCGTCATTTCTGTGCTGCTGTTATGCCGCTGTTTCTCACGTTTTGTTCTCCTGCTCTTCTCCGTCTACCCTTTTTCTTCTTCTTCTTCAGCGTTTTACTGCAACTCGTGGTATTCCCTTCTTCTTTTTCGTTCTCATTTTCTTATCCTTCTTCTATCGGTTTTCGATTTGCTGCTTTTTGTCGATTTCGGTCCTTGTTCTTCCCTTCTTATTCAGTTTTATTTGTCGTGCTGCTGCGCTGTTGATGTCGTTCGTTCGGTTTCGGTGGCTGTTACTGTTTCGTTGTTTTCTTTTTCCCCGGTTTTCTCTCGTGTTCTGTTCTCGCTATCGGGTCTTGGTCGTTACTCATTTCTTGCTGCTATTATCGAGGTCCACCGTCTCTGCTGGTTCGTGGTTGTTATTGATGATATTCTTGCTGGTTTTCTAATCGGTTTCTGGTTGCTCTTTCTGTTCGTGTACTCTTGTTTCGTCATGTTCACTGCAGTTTGCTGGTGTATGATATTCATTCCGATGCCGCTGATGTTGTTTTGTCTTGCTGTTGTTCTTCCTCTTCTTTTCTTCCTCGTTTCTTCTGCGTTTGTTGTTGCTGTAGTCCGCAGTTGTGCATCCTTGTTGATGCTGTTCGTTGTACTGATGCTCGTCTGTTCTCGATTTCTGCGATGTCTTGTTGATGCTGCTGCTGTATATCATCCTGCTGCTGTCACACTTGTTGTTTTAGTTGATGTCCGTTGTACCTTCTTTTCCTTATTCTTTTCTTCTTTTCTTCTCCTTCTTACTACCGTCCTGTTGCTGCGTGTTACTGCTACTGATGTTTGTGTTCTCTTCCATCTTCTTCTTCTTCTTCTTCTTTTCTTAATCTCTTATCCTTAATCTTCTCACTCTGTTGTAGTCCGTTGTTGATGATGCTATGTCGCACCGCTTCTCGGTTTTGTTTCTATGTATTCTCGTTTCCGTTGGTGCATCGGACTTTTAGCGAGGAACACTCTTCGGAGATGAATTTAAGACTACTGAAGGTTTGAGCTTGGGTTGATCAAGGACAAGTTCGTGATCGGGTTGGCATCGTCTTAAGGTAACTTTAGGACGTTACTCGATTTTATATCGTATGTTTGAGTAGTAGTATGTAGTAAATACTTTAACTTCGGTTTTCTAATTTTAGCTATTTATTATTTGCTAAAAATATTATTTTCTTTTATAAATCTTGTGCCTTATAAATATTTTACGAGTTTTCAATATCGTTTTATAAAGCGTTAGTAATTTTATTATTTACGATCGTTATAGTATTTTGTTGGTTATCGTAACACTAGTAACTAAATAATGTCGATTTCTTATTTCGTCATATTTCGTTAATTTATAATTTTCACTTAAAAATCATATTTTTATATCTTAATCGAAATTTGTATATTTGTTTAATAAATTAATTTTCGTTTTACGATTTATACTAATAAATGAGAAAATAGTCGATTTCGTTTTAAATATATTTTTAGTCGAGATTATTTTCACTAATAATTTCTTATTTGTTTGCAATTGACTATTTTTATTAAAATTCGTATTATTTATTAATAAAAGTTGTGTGCTAAAAATAATTTGAAACCTTTCTAAAATTCATTTCATTTATAAAACTCGTTGATTCAATTAAATGTGATATCGTTTTCTTAAAATATCTCTTTTCTAAAATTTATTGTTTTAACTCGATTTCCTAATTATTTATTAAAATATTATATATTGACTTATTATATTTTAATTATATTTTGAGTAACGAATTTAGAAATATATTAAAGTTACGATAACGACGATAATAATAAAATGTTAATTTTGTTAGAAATGCTATTTTTATACATTTCACTTATTTTAATAACTTACGTATTTTCTGTAAGACTATTTCTATTTTAAGTAGGTAGAGTAATACAGTCTAGGGTATACGTTTTGCCATCAACTATAAAGCTGGTGTGTCTATGTTGAGACGCATTGGTCGTTGAACTGAGCATGGTTTGTGTTCAGGAGTGTGTATATTTTGACCTTAAACTTAGATATCGCATCGTGTAAGTCGTCGTCGGGTTGAACTGGATTACGGTTGGTGTCCAGGAGGGGTGTACATTACTTAAGCCAGGACCTCGCTGCACGCAGTCCTGTTATAGTTGAGTTGCCTAGTTAGAGACCGAAGTCTAATTTGTTTTGACTAAGTTTTCGAAGCTAGTTTGAGTATTATCCTAGTGAAAGTCTATTCCGTTGCACTGATTGATTTCCATAACGCCATCTTTGAATATTATTATCGATTGATATTGACTTGCAGGTTTGCAAATGCTTTAAGTTTCGCTGAAAACTTATTTTTATTATATCGTTTTAATGTTTTTCTCATTTTAATTATTTTGATATAGTAATACTATTATTTTTCCATATGATATAATATGGCTGGGAGAACGTCCGAGTTACTCCCCACTGACGTGGCTGTTATGTTTATAACATGCAGGTATTTGCTGCTGGGTTTTGGGTGTGAGCTAGCGAGTAGCGTGGATCCTACTCTTTCTTCATTTACAATAATTTATGGATTCGTACAACCCGTTTGGTGAATTTTCTCTTTAGCCCTTTTGTAAAAAGAGGCCTTTGTATTGACTTACCATTTCTTTTAATAAGATATAGTTTGTCAGTGTGTTTTAATCCCACTCTACAGTGTTTCCGCCACTGTATTGCGTTAGAATTTCTAGGGGATTACAGTTGGTATCAGAGCATTGTTGCTCCCGACGCTTACACCTGATTCTAGGAAAAATACCAGTAAATGATTTGAATATTAAAGAAATATTAGTGAGAGATGGGTAGAAACAAAGTAAGGACTTAATTGTTAGGCTTACGTGTTTTTGTAACTCAATGACTAGCATTGAATATTTGTTCCGTTTGTGTCGAGAAGAAGATGAAAGAACAGGATGCTGATATGCTGCTCCAGATCGGAACAAGACCTGCTTAGAACTCTTAACACCTACCGACTCGAGTGGACTACTTGGCGCTCCAAGAAAGATGCCGATGGTGGACTTTCAGCTCAGATTTAGTTCGCTCCAGCTACAGACCAGACGATCGAGAGTAGATTCCTGTTCCATGATGTTGCAGTAGATCCAGATTGAATTGAGTGACCCAAGACTTGCGTTCTCGTTTCTCTGCAAGAAGATGAAGTAATCCATTTACTTCCCTCGTGAACCTTAGAGGTCCATACTTTCCCTTCTCGGTTTAGGTCTTTATCTTCTAGAATCATTGATTCTTTTCTTCCTGCTTCTGCTTCTTATAATTCTTCTCTTATATATCCTCGTCTTCATTCTTGTGATCAATCTTTGATTTATTCTTCCATTTTACCATCCTCCTCTTGAGATTCTTTGGTTAGACCGGTTTCTGTCTTACTGAACCCCGTGTTATAGATGTTTGAGGTTTAGTAAACCCTTGTTACCTTGTTTGAGGATTGTGAGTCTACCCTACCTTCTAAGCAAGTAATAAATTCTTGAGGATTGTTTTGAATGGCAAATTGTTGATTATGGGAATTAGGATGATACCTTAGACACTGAACATTGGGTTGTAGGTTACTTTGATTAGTTTGGAGTACTTAAAGTTGAATAATCTTTTGGAGTAGTAAGAGTATATTATATTTGATGGATACCTAGCACCTAGCCTTGAACCGAATTGAGTGCAACTGATAATATCACTTTGGGATTCTTATCTAATGCTTATTTGATGGGTGCATCGTGAATATTTGGGATCATAGAGTATTGTCTAAAGTGTTAGCCTGAGTGTTGTGGTACCATTGAAGGTTTCATTAATGTTGTTAGAAATTTTCGTTGACATAGATTACCCGTATTTCTTAAGGATTAGATCGTTGATCGTTGTGTGAGGTTGTAACCTATGAACTTTGGAGTTGAGTGATCTGACTTGGATAAGTGTTGTTAACCTTGAAGAAGAGAAACACATTGTACAATTAAAGGTTGGATTTATCGCGTTGTTTTGAGGGATACTTAATGCGAATCATCTTGATGGATTTATAGTTCAGAACCCTTAGACCGACGAGATTGTGGTTTCGTCGGTACGATATGAACCTTGGTGGAATTCTCAGAAACCTTAGTCGAAGGACGTGTTTTGAAGATGTGAGTGTTCACGCCATTATCTATAGGTTTGAGCGTGTCTGAGGATTTATTGTACTTTCCCAACCTCTGTACTTGTGGTATTATAAACAGGTTGGTGACCATTTTTGAGGTTTTCGTACCCGAGCATTGTTAATTGGTGGATTTTGTTTATTGTTCCTTACTCGAGAAATTTGGAATATACCTCGAGTTCAAACCTTATGAGCTTTGGATTCATGAGCCTTAACGATTACGAGTTTGGGTATGTTTTGTTGACCGTGGAATCTTAACTAATGAAAATAGATTCTAAAGCATTTGTGGATTAGTATCGTGTCGTCGAACGATGGGATAATCACGTAAGACATTTTTGAAGAGTGTGACTGAGTAGTACCACCTAGCGCCTAATATTGGACTTGAGGTGTTTGAGGGAAATTAGGAACCCGTGTTGTGGGAGTCGTGCCGGGAATCTCGAGATGATTAATTTATTCTATAATCCTTGAGAGCTCTATTAACTCTCAACTTCGTTCCTCCCCTTAGCTTTTCTTAAATCTTGCTACTTCTTCTTCGGCCAATCCCTTTCGACTTCTTTATCGGGTTTGAAAACTTTTGTTTCGATTTGTCGTTGACTTCGACTCTACTTATCCGTTTATCATTTTCCCCGAATTTATGTTATGAAAAGTTTGACTAACTTAAAAAAAAAAAAAAAAAATTGATTTTCATGAAATTTTAATATTTTGAGTTATAAATTTCAAAACTTTGTATTTCGTTTTTGTTTTATTTTTAGTCTTGTCTCAAAAGGGTCTAAAACATTTACTTTAAGATATTTCGAAATTGTTTAAAATTTTGATTTTGATTTTCAGGTGATCAAAATTTTATGAAAACTTTCATAATCGCTAATATTTTGATTTCTATAAGATTATAAAACAATTTAACATTTTCGAAAAATTTCGCATGTCTAAGTTTTTGTTTTATTATCGATAGACTTTAAATCTGTTATTGGAAATATTTAACGACTACTTCGATTTTTATTTACTAACTACATATTCGATTTCTCAAATTTTTATTTGGTCGTAAAACAAACTATTGTCGAATTTCTTAATTAAAACGTTTTACTGTTGTTTTGAAAATATTTGGGTACTCTTCCCCCTCGAGTTCGTTTACAAATATTATTTGTCGCCATTATTTTATCAAATAATTTTTTTAACTTACGATTTTGTTAAATTGAATGATTTTAAACTTCGGGTTATGAGCCCAACTTATCTTGAAAAATAAATTTGTCTTCGATTTCGATTATGTTTTTATAAGTTTCGAGGACGAAACTTCTTTTTAGAGGGGAAGATTGTAACACCCCTGATTTTTATAAATTAAATAAAATCAAATTTATGTTCGTATTGTTATTTTTACGATTTAACTCGTAATTCTTAAAATTATTATAAAATGAAGTTCTCGTTTAATCGTTTCAAACTCCTAAAATTATATTTGTCTCGGAAACTCTTCTTATATTTAAACATATCTTACTTTCATTTCGATTCAATCTAATTCTTATCGATAGTCTAATTCGGCGATTTAAATTCTAATTTCTTTTTATTTATTTATATTTAAGCTCGAATTCTCTGTTTTATCGGCTCGAAGCTTATTTATTTTAAGTTTCGTCAAAATATTTATTTCTTTTCTTCGAGAAATCAATTTAATTCATTTTATCGAAGAGTTATTATTTTTCGGAAAGTACTATTTCATCGTCTAATTAATTATTTCTATATAACCTCGTTTTCGTCTCGAATAATTATTCATATCTCGAGAAACATTTATTCTACTCATTTTTTTTTAGTCGGTCCAATAATTTTTATTAATTCAATTTTATTTCGTTACGTGGGTCAGTCAACTTATCGTTACGGGATTTGTTTAATTCGTTTCTCTATTCGATTCCTTTAATTAATCCATTTTGGTTTCTTTTTGGTGATTTTTCTCACCTCCCCACTTGTTTAATGTTCAACCCCTTAATCTCTGATTTGTCCACCGCTTCACTATGCCTGCACGTTCATTTCACCTCTTTTATTATCCAACCGTTTCAACCTCCCTACTTTTCCCATCCTTTTCTTCATTCTATTCCATCAATCTCCTTCATCTCTGCCTTCGATCAACGTTCATCAACTTCATCAAGCGTCGTCACCCATGTTTTTCTTGGTGAGTGTCCTCTGTTCGAAATCCCCTGCCTTTCCCTTTGCGTTTTCCCTTGTGTGTCTTCGTTCTCTCTATTTCTGTTCTGTTTTGGGTTTCGTTTGTGGCGTCATTTCTGTGCTGCTGTTATGCCGCTGTTTCTCACGTTTTGTTCTCCTGCTCTTCTCCGTCTACCCTTTTTCTTCTTCTTCTTCAGCGTTTTACTGCAACTCGTGGTATTCCCTTCTTCTTTTTCGTTCTCATTTTCTTATCCTTCTTCTATCGGTTTTCGATTTGCTGCTTTTTGTCGATTTCGGTCCTTGTTCTTCCCTTCTTATTCAGTTTTATTTGTCGTGCTGCTGCGCTGTTGATGTCGTTCGTTCGGTTTCGGTGGCTGTTACTGTTTCGTTGTTTTCTTTTTCCCCGGTTTTCTCTCGTGTTCTGTTCTCGCTATCGGGTCTTGGTCGTTACTCATTTCTTGCTGCTATTATCGAGGTCCACCGTCTCTGCTGGTTCGTGGTTGTTATTGATGATATTCTTGCTGGTTTTCTAATCGGTTTCTGGTTGCTCTTTCTGTTCGTGTACTCTTGTTTCGTCATGTTCACTGCAGTTTGCTGGTGTATGATATTCATTCCGATGCCGCTGATGTTGTTTTGTCTTGCTGCTGTTCTTCCTCTTCTTTTCTTCCTCGTTTCTTCTGCGTTTGTTGTTGCTGTAGTCCGCAGTTGTGCATCCTTGTTGATGCTGTTCGTTGTACTGATGCTCGTCTGTTCTCGATTTCTGCGATGTCTTGTTGATGCTGCTGCTGTATATCATCCTGCTGCTGTCACACTTGTTGTTTTAGTTGATGTCCGTTGTACCTTCTTTTCCTTATTCTTTTCTTCTTTTCTTCTTCTTCTTACTACCGTCCTGTTGCTGCGTGTTACTGCTACTGATGTTTGTGTTCTCTTCCATCTTCTTCTTCTTCTTCTTCTTTTCTTAATCTCTTATCCTTAATCTTCTCACTCTGTTGTAGTCCGTTGTTGATGATGCTATGTCGCACCGCTTCTCGGTTTTGTTTCTATGTATTCTCGTTTCCGTTGGTGCATCGGACTTTTAGCGAGGAACACTCTTCGGAGATGAATTTAAGACTACTGAAGGTTTGAGCTTGGGTTGATCAAGGACAAGTTCGTGATCGGGTTGGCATCGTCTTAAGGTAACTTTAGGACGTTACTCGATTTTATATCGTATGTTTGAGTAGTAGTATGTAGTAAATACTTTAACTTCGGTTTTCTAATTTTAGCTATTTATTATTTGCTAAAAATATTATTTTCTTTTATAAATCTTGTGCCTTATAAATATTTTACGAGTTTTCAATATCGTTTTATAAAGCGTTAGTAATTTTATTATTTACGATCGTTATAGTATTTTGTTGGTTATCGTAACACTAGTAACTAAATAATGTCGATTTCTTATTTCGTCATATTTCGTTAATTTATAATTTTCACTTAAAAATCATATTTTTATATCTTAATCGAAATTTGTATATTTGTTTAATAAATTAATTTTCGTTTTACGATTTATACTAATAAATGAGAAAATAGTCGATTTCGTTTTAAATATATTTTTAGTCGAGATTATTTTCACTAATAATTTCTTATTTGTTTGCAATTGACTATTTTTATTAAAATTCGTATTATTTATTAATAAAAGTTGTGTGCTAAAAATAATTTGAAACCTTTCTAAAATTCATTTCATTTATAAAACTCGTTGATTCAATTAAATGTGATATCGTTTTCTTAAAATATCTCTTTTCTAAAATTTATTGTTTTAACTCGATTTCCTAATTATTTATTAAAATATTATATATTGACTTATTATATTTTAATTATATTTTGAGTAACGAATTTAGAAATATATTAAAGTTACGATAACGACGATAATAATAAAATGTTAATTTTGTTAGAAATGTTATTTTTATACATTTCACTTATTTTAATAACTTACGTATTTTCTGTAAGACTATTTCTATTTTAAGTAGGTAGAGTAATACAGTCTAGGGTATACGTTTTGCCATCAACTATAAAGCTGGTGTGTCTATGTTGAGACGCATTGGTCGTTGAACTGAGCATGGTTTGTGTTCAGGAGTGTGTATATTTTGACCTTAAACTTAGATATCGCATCGTGTAAGTCGTCGTCGGGTTGAACTGGATTACGGTTGGTGTCCAGGAGGGGTGTACATTACTTAAGCCAGGACCTCGCTGCACGCAGTCCTGTTATAGTTGAGTTGCCTAGTTAGAGACCGAAGTCTAATTTGTTTTGACTAAGTTTTCGAAGCTAGTTTGAGTATTATCCTAGTGAAAGTCTATTCCGTTGCACTGATTGATTTCCATAACGCCATCTTTGAATATTATTATCGATTGATATTGACTTGCAGGTTTGCAAATGCTTTAAGTTTCGCTGAAAACTTATTTTTATTATATCGTTTTAATGTTTTTCTCATTTTAATTATTTTGATATAGTAATACTATTATTTTTCCATATGATATAATATGGCTGGGAGAACGTCCGAGTTACTCCCCACTGACGTGGCTGTTATGTTTATAACATGACAGGTATTTGCTGCTGGGTTTTGGGTGTGAGCTAGCGAGTAGCGTGGATCCTACTCTTTCTTCATTTACAATAATTTATGGATTCGTACAACCCGTTTGGTGAATTTTCTCTTTAGCCCTTTTGTAAAAAGAGGCCTTTGTATTGACTTACCATTTCTTTTAATAAGATATAGTTTGTCAGTGTGTTTTAATCCCACTCTACAGTGTTTCCGCCACTGTATTGCGTTAGAATTTCTAGGGGATTACAGTTGGTATCAGAGCATTGTTGCTCCCGACGCTTACACCTGATTCTAGGAAAAATACCAGTAAGTGATTTGAATATTAAAGAAATATTAGTGAGAGATGGGTAGAAACAAAGTAAGGACTTAATTGTTAGGCTTACGTGTTTTTGTAACTCAATGACTAGCATTGAATATTTGTTCCGTTTGTGTCGAGAAGAAGATGAAAGAACAGGATGCTGATATGCTGCTCCAGATCGGAACAAGACCTGCTTAGAACTCTTAACACCTACCGACTCGAGTGGACTACTTGGCGCTCCAAGAAAGATGCCGATGGTGGACTTTCAGCTCAGATTTAGTTCGCTCCAGCTACAGACCAGACGATCGAGAGTAGATTCCTGTTCCATGATGTTGCAGTAGATCCAGATTGAATTGAGTGACCCAAGACTTGCGTTCTCGTTTCTCTGCAAGAAGATGAAGTAATCCATTTACTTCCCTCGTGAACCTTAGAGGTCCATACTTTCCCTTCTCGGTTTAGGTCTTTATCTTCTAGAATCATTGATTCTTTTCTTCCTGCTTCTGCTTCTTATAATTCTTCTCTTATATATCCTCGTCTTCATTCTTGTGATCAATCTTTGATTTATTCTTCCATTTTACCATCCTCCTCTTGAGATTCTTTGGTTAGACCGGTTTCTGTCTTACTGAACCCCGTGTTATAGATGTTTGAGGTTTAGTAAACCCTTGTTACCTTGTTTGAGGATTGTGAGTCTACCCTACCTTCTAAGCAAGTAATAAATTCTTGAGGATTGTTTTGAATGGCAAATTGTTGATTATGGGAATTAGGATGATACCTTAGACACTGAACATTGGGTTGTAGGTTACTTTGATTAGTTTGGAGTACTTAAAGTTGAATAATCTTTTGGAGTAGTAAGAGTATATTATATTTGATGGATACCTAGCACCTAGCCTTGAACCGAATTGAGTGCAACTGATAATATCACTTTGGGATTCTTATCTAATGCTTATTTGATGGGTGCATCGTGAATATTTGGGATCATAGAGTATTGTCTAAAGTGTTAGCCTGAGTGTTGTGGTACCATTGAAGGTTTCATTAATGTTGTTAGAAATTTTCGTTGACATAGATTACCCGTATTTCTTAAGGATTAGATCGTTGATCGTTGTGTGAGGTTGTAACCTATGAACTTTGGAGTTGAGTGATCTGACTTGGATAAGTGTTGTTAACCTTGAAGAAGAGAAACACATTGTACAATTAAAGGTTGGATTTATCGCGTTGTTTTGAGGGATACTTAATGCGAATCATCTTGATGGATTTATAGTTCAGAACCCTTAGACCGACGAGATTGTGGTTTCGTCGGTACGATATGAACCTTGGTGGAATTCTCAGAAACCTTAGTCGAAGGACGTGTTTTGAAGATGTGAGTGTTCACGCCATTATCTATAGGTTTGAGCGTGTCTGAGGATTTATTGTACTTTCCCAACCTCTGTACTTGTGGTATTATAAACAGGTTGGTGACCATTTTTGAGGTTTTCGTACCCGAGCATTGTTAATTGGTGGATTTTGTTTATTGTTCCTTACTCGAGAAATTTGGAATATACCTCGAGTTCAAACCTTATGAGCTTTGGATTCATGAGCCTTAACGATTACGAGTTTGGGTATGTTTTGTTGACCGTGGAATCTTAACTAATGAAAATAGATTCTAAAGCATTTGTGGATTAGTATCGTGTCGTCGAACGATGGGATAATCACGTAAGACATTTTTGAAGAGTGTGACTGAGTAGTACCACCTAGCGCCTAATATTGGACTTGAGGTGTTTGAGGGAAATTAGGAACCCGTGTTGTGGGAGTCGTGCCGGGAATCTCGAGATGATTAATTTATTCTATAATCCTTGAGAGCTCTATTAACTCTCAACTTCGTTCCTCCCCTTAGCTTTTCTTAAATCTTGCTACTTCTTCTTCGGCCAATCCCTTTCGACTTCTTTATCGGGTTTGAAAACTTTTGTTTCGATTTGTCGTTGACTTCGACTCTACTTATCCGTTTATCATTTTCCCCGAATTTATGTTATGAAAAGTTTGACTAACTTAAAAAAAAAAAAAAAAAATTGATTTTCATGAAATTTTAATATTTTGAGTTATAAATTTCAAAACTTTGTATTTCGTTTTTGTTTTATTTTTAGTCTTGTCTCAAAAGGGTCTAAAACATTTACTTTAAGATATTTCGAAATTGTTTAAAATTTTGATTTTGATTTTCAGGTGATCAAAATTTTATGAAAACTTTCATAATCGCTAATATTTTGATTTCTATAAGATTATAAAACAATTTAACATTTTCGAAAAATTTCGCATGTCTAAGTTTTTGTTTTATTATCGATAGACTTTAAATCTGTTATTGGAAATATTTAACGACTACTTCGATTTTTATTTACTAACTACATATTCGATTTCTCAAATTTTTATTTGGTCGTAAAACAAACTATTGTCGAATTTCTTAATTAAAACGTTTTACTGTTGTTTTGAAAATATTTGGGTACTCTTCCCCCTCGAGTTCGTTTACAAATATTATTTGTCGCCATTATTTTATCAAATAATTTTTTTAACTTACGATTTTGTTAAATTGAATGATTTTAAACTTCGGGTTATGAGCCCAACTTATCTTGAAAAATAAATTTGTCTTCGATTTCGATTATGTTTTTATAAGTTTCGAGGACGAAACTTCTTTTTAGAGGGGAAGATTGTAACACCCCTGATTTTTATAAATTAAATAAAATCAAATTTATGTTCGTATTGTTATTTTTACGATTTAACTCGTAATTCTTAAAATTATTATAAAATGAAGTTCTCGTTTAATCGTTTCAAACTCCTAAAATTATATTTGTCTCGGAAACTCTTCTTATATTTAAACATATCTTACTTTCATTTCGATTCAATCTAATTCTTATCGATAGTCTAATTCGGCGATTTAAATTCTAATTTCTTTTTATTTATTTATATTTAAGCTCGAATTCTCTGTTTTATCGGCTCGAAGCTTATTTATTTTAAGTTTCGTCAAAATATTTATTTCTTTTCTTCGAGAAATCAATTTAATTCATTTTATCGAAGAGTTATTATTTTTCGGAAAGTACTATTTCATCGTCTAATTAATTATTTCTATATAACCTCGTTTTCGTCTCGAATAATTATTCATATCTCGAGAAACATTTATTCTACTCATTTTTTTTTAGTCGGTCCAATAATTTTTATTAATTCAATTTTATTTCGTTACGTGGGTCAGTCAACTTATCGTTACGGGATTTGTTTAATTCGTTTCTCTATTCGATTCCTTTAATTAATCCATTTTGGTTTCTTTTTGGTGATTTTTCTCACCTCCCCACTTGTTTAATGTTCAACCCCTTAATCTCTGATTTGTCCACCGCTTCACTATGCCTGCACGTTCATTTCACCTCTTTTATTATCCAACCGTTTCAACCTCCCTACTTTTCCCATCCTTTTCTTCATTCTATTCCATCAATCTCCTTCATCTCTGCCTTCGATCAACGTTCATCAACTTCATCAAGCGTCGTCACCCATGTTTTTCTTGGTGAGTGTCCTCTGTTCGAAATCCCCTGCCTTTCCCTTTGCGTTTTCCCTTGTGTGTCTTCGTTCTCTCTATTTCTGTTCTGTTTTGGGTTTCGTTTGTGGCGTCATTTCTGTGCTGCTGTTATGCCGCTGTTTCTCACGTTTTGTTCTCCTGCTCTTCTCCGTCTACCCTTTTTCTTCTTCTTCTTCAGCGTTTTACTGCAACTCGTGGTATTCCCTTCTTCTTTTTCGTTCTCATTTTCTTATCCTTCTTCTATCGGTTTTCGATTTGCTGCTTTTTGTCGATTTCGGTCCTTGTTCTTCCCTTCTTATTCAGTTTTATTTGTCGTGCTGCTGCGCTGTTGATGTCGTTCGTTCGGTTTCGGTGGCTGTTACTGTTTCGTTGTTTTCTTTTTCCCCGGTTTTCTCTCGTGTTCTGTTCTCGCTATCGGGTCTTGGTCGTTACTCATTTCTTGCTGCTATTATCGAGGTCCACCGTCTCTGCTGGTTCGTGGTTGTTATTGATGATATTCTTGCTGGTTTTCTAATCGGTTTCTGGTTGCTCTTTCTGTTCGTGTACTCTTGTTTCGTCATGTTCACTGCAGTTTGCTGGTGTATGATATTCATTCCGATGCCGCTGATGTTGTTTTGTCTTGCTGCTGTTCTTCCTCTTCTTTTCTTCCTCGTTTCTTCTGCGTTTGTTGTTGCTGTAGTCCGCAGTTGTGCATCCTTGTTGATGCTGTTCGTTGTACTGATGCTCGTCTGTTCTCGATTTCTGCGATGTCTTGTTGATGCTGCTGCTGTATATCATCCTGCTGCTGTCACACTTGTTGTTTTAGTTGATGTCCGTTGTACCTTCTTTTCCTTATTCTTTTCTTCTTTTCTTCTTCTTCTTACTACCGTCCTGTTGCTGCGTGTTACTGCTACTGATGTTTGTGTTCTCTTCCATCTTCTTCTTCTTCTTCTTCTTTTCTTAATCTCTTATCCTTAATCTTCTCACTCTGTTGTAGTCCGTTGTTGATGATGCTATGTCGCACCGCTTCTCGGTTTTGTTTCTATGTATTCTCGTTTCCGTTGGTGCATCGGACTTTTAGCGAGGAACACTCTTCGGAGATGAATTTAAGACTACTGAAGGTTTGAGCTTGGGTTGATCAAGGACAAGTTCGTGATCGGGTTGGCATCGTCTTAAGGTAACTTTAGGACGTTACTCGATTTTATATCGTATGTTTGAGTAGTAGTATGTAGTAAATACTTTAACTTCGGTTTTCTAATTTTAGCTATTTATTATTTGCTAAAAATATTATTTTCTTTTATAAATCTTGTGCCTTATAAATATTTTACGAGTTTTCAATATCGTTTTATAAAGCGTTAGTAATTTTATTATTTACGATCGTTATAGTATTTTGTTGGTTATCGTAACACTAGTAACTAAATAATGTCGATTTCTTATTTCGTCATATTTCGTTAATTTATAATTTTCACTTAAAAATCATATTTTTATATCTTAATCGAAATTTGTATATTTGTTTAATAAATTAATTTTCGTTTTACGATTTATACTAATAAATGAGAAAATAGTCGATTTCGTTTTAAATATATTTTTAGTCGAGATTATTTTCACTAATAATTTCTTATTTGTTTGCAATTGACTATTTTTATTAAAATTCGTATTATTTATTAATAAAAGTTGTGTGCTAAAAATAATTTGAAACCTTTCTAAAATTCATTTCATTTATAAAACTCGTTGATTCAATTAAATGTGATATCGTTTTCTTAAAATATCTCTTTTCTAAAATTTATTGTTTTAACTCGATTTCCTAATTATTTATTAAAATATTATATATTGACTTATTATATTTTAATTATATTTTGAGTAACGAATTTAGAAATATATTAAAGTTACGATAACGACGATAATAATAAAATGTTAATTTTGTTAGAAATGTTATTTTTATACATTTCACTTATTTTAATAACTTACGTATTTTCTGTAAGACTATTTCTATTTTAAGTAAGTTTCTAAAATTAGTAGGTTTCTATTTATAGAAAGTTTTCCTTTTTATATAAAATGGTTATTTCTTTTATCCATATCATTTATATTGATTATATTTACTTTTGAATATCGATAATGGTTGTTTTGGAGTTATGGAATGAGGACAAGTGTGTGGGTAGAGTAATACAGTCTAGGGTATACGTTTTGCCATCAACTATAAAGCTGGTGTGTCTATGTTGAGACGCATTGGTCGTTGAACTGAGCATGGTTTGTGTTCAGGAGTGTGTATATTTTGACCTTAAACTTAGATATCGCATCGTGTAAGTCGTCGTCGGGTTGAACTGGATTACAGTTGGTGTCCAGGAGGGGTGTACATTACTTAAGCCAGGACCTCGCTGCACGCAGTCCTGTTATAGTTGAGTTGCCTAGTTAGAGACCGAAGTCTAATTTGTTTTGACTAAGTTTTCGAAGCTAGTTTGAGTATTATCCTAGTGAAAGTCTATTCCGTTGCACTGATTGATTTCCATAACGCCATCTTTGAATATTATTATCGATTGATATTGACTTGCAGGTTTGCAAATGCTTTAAGTTTCGCTGAAAACTTATTTTTATTATATCGTTTTAATGTTTTTCTCATTTTAATTATTTTGATATAGTAATACTATTATTTTTCCATATGATATAATATGGCTGGGAGAACGTCCGAGTTACTCCCCACTGACGTGGCTGTTATGTTTATAACATGACAGGTATTTGCTGCTGGGTTTTGGGTGTGAGCTAGCGAGTAGCGTGGATCCTACTCTTTCTTCATTTACAATAATTTATGGATTCGTACAACCCGTTTGGTGAATTTTCTCTTTAGCCCTTTTGTAAAAAGAGGCCTTTGTATTGACTTACCATTTCTTTTAATAAGATATAGTTTGTCAGTGTGTTTTAATCCCACTCTACAGTGTTTCCGCCACTGTATTGCGTTAGAATTTCTAGGGGATTACAGTTGGTATCAGAGCATTGTTGCTCCCGACGCTTACACCTGATTCTAGGAAAAATACCAGTAAATGATTTGAATATTAAAGAAATATTAGTGAGAGATGGGTAGAAACAAAGTAAGGACTTAATTGTTAGGCTTACGTGTTTTTGTAACTCAATGACTAGCATTGAATATTTGTTCCGTTTGTGTCGAGAAGAAGATGAAAGAACAGGATGCTGATATGCTGCTCCAGATCGGAACAAGACCTGCTTAGAACTCTTAACACCTACCGACTCGAGTGGACTACTTGGCGCTCCAAGAAAGATGCCGATGGTGGACTTTCAGCTCAGATTTAGTTCGCTCCAGCTACAGACCAGACGATCGAGAGTAGATTCCTGTTCCATGATGTTGCAGTAGATCCAGATTGAATTGAGTGACCCAAGACTTGCGTTCTCGTTTCTCTGCAAGAAGATGAAGTAATCCATTTACTTCCCTCGTGAACCTTAGAGGTCCATACTTTCCCTTCTCGGTTTAGGTCTTTATCTTCTAGAATCATTGATTCTTTTCTTCCTGCTTCTGCTTCTTATAATTCTTCTCTTATATATCCTCGTCTTCATTCTTGTGATCAATCTTTGATTTATTCTTCCATTTTACCATCCTCCTCTTGAGATTCTTTGGTTAGACCGGTTTCTGTCTTACTGAACCCCGTGTTATAGATGTTTGAGGTTTAGTAAACCCTTGTTACCTTGTTTGAGGATTGTGAGTCTACCCTACCTTCTAAGCAAGTAATAAATTCTTGAGGATTGTTTTGAATGGCAAATTGTTGATTATGGGAATTAGGATGATACCTTAGACACTGAACATTGGGTTGTAGGTTACTTTGATTAGTTTGGAGTACTTAAAGTTGAATAATCTTTTGGAGTAGTAAGAGTATATTATATTTGATGGATACCTAGCACCTAGCCTTGAACCGAATTGAGTGCAACTGATAATATCACTTTGGGATTCTTATCTAATGCTTATTTGATGGGTGCATCGTGAATATTTGGGATCATAGAGTATTGTCTAAAGTGTTAGCCTGAGTGTTGTGGTACCATTGAAGGTTTCATTAATGTTGTTAGAAATTTTCGTTGACATAGATTACCCGTATTTCTTAAGGATTAGATCGTTGATCGTTGTGTGAGGTTGTAACCTATGAACTTTGGAGTTGAGTGATCTGACTTGGATAAGTGTTGTTAACCTTGAAGAAGAGAAACACATTGTACAATTAAAGGTTGGATTTATCGCGTTGTTTTGAGGGATACTTAATGCGAATCATCTTGATGGATTTATAGTTCAGAACCCTTAGACCGACGAGATTGTGGTTTCGTCGGTACGATATGAACCTTGGTGGAATTCTCAGAAACCTTAGTCGAAGGACGTGTTTTGAAGATGTGAGTGTTCACGCCATTATCTATAGGTTTGAGCGTGTCTGAGGATTTATTGTACTTTCCCAACCTCTGTACTTGTGGTATTATAAACAGGTTGGTGACCATTTTTGAGGTTTTCGTACCCGAGCATTGTTAATTGGTGGATTTTGTTTATTGTTCCTTACTCGAGAAATTTGGAATATACCTCGAGTTCAAACCTTATGAGCTTTGGATTCATGAGCCTTAACGATTACGAGTTTGGGTATGTTTTGTTGACCGTGGAATCTTAACTAATGAAAATAGATTCTAAAGCATTTGTGGATTAGTATCGTGTCGTCGAACGATGGGATAATCACGTAAGACATTTTTGAAGAGTGTGACTGAGTAGTACCACCTAGCGCCTAATATTGGACTTGAGGTGTTTGAGGGAAATTAGGAACCCGTGTTGTGGGAGTCGTGCCGGGAATCTCGAGATGATTAATTTATTCTATAATCCTTGAGAGCTCTATTAACTCTCAACTTCGTTCCTCCCCTTAGCTTTTCTTAAATCTTGCTACTTCTTCTTCGGCCAATCCCTTTCGACTTCTTTATCGGGTTTGAAAACTTTTGTTTCGATTTGTCGTTGACTTCGACTCTACTTATCCGTTTATCATTTTCCCCGAATTTATGTTATGAAAAGTTTGACTAACTTAAAAAAAAAAAAAAAAAATTGATTTTCATGAAATTTTAATATTTTGAGTTATAAATTTCAAAACTTTGTATTTCGTTTTTGTTTTATTTTTAGTCTTGTCTCAAAAGGGTCTAAAACATTTACTTTAAGATATTTCGAAATTGTTTAAAATTTTGATTTTGATTTTCAGGTGATCAAAATTTTATGAAAACTTTCATAATCGCTAATATTTTGATTTCTATAAGATTATAAAACAATTTAACATTTTCGAAAAATTTCGCATGTCTAAGTTTTTGTTTTATTATCGATAGACTTTAAATCTGTTATTGGAAATATTTAACGACTACTTCGATTTTTATTTACTAACTACATATTCGATTTCTCAAATTTTTATTTGGTCGTAAAACAAACTATTGTCGAATTTCTTAATTAAAACGTTTTACTGTTGTTTTGAAAATATTTGGGTACTCTTCCCCCTCGAGTTCGTTTACAAATATTATTTGTCGCCATTATTTTATCAAATAATTTTTTTAACTTACGATTTTGTTAAATTGAATGATTTTAAACTTCGGGTTATGAGCCCAACTTATCTTGAAAAATAAATTTGTCTTCGATTTCGATTATGTTTTTATAAGTTTCGAGGACGAAACTTCTTTTTAGAGGGGAAGATTGTAACACCCCTGATTTTTATAAATTAAATAAAATCAAATTTATGTTCGTATTGTTATTTTTACGATTTAACTCGTAATTCTTAAAATTATTATAAAATGAAGTTCTCGTTTAATCGTTTCAAACTCCTAAAATTATATTTGTCTCGGAAACTCTTCTTATATTTAAACATATCTTACTTTCATTTCGATTCAATCTAATTCTTATCGATAGTCTAATTCGGCGATTTAAATTCTAATTTCTTTTTATTTATTTATATTTAAGCTCGAATTCTCTGTTTTATCGGCTCGAAGCTTATTTATTTTAAGTTTCGTCAAAATATTTATTTCTTTTCTTCGAGAAATCAATTTAATTCATTTTATCGAAGAGTTATTATTTTTCGGAAAGTACTATTTCATCGTCTAATTAATTATTTCTATATAACCTCGTTTTCGTCTCGAATAATTATTCATATCTCGAGAAACATTTATTCTACTCATTTTTTTTTAGTCGGTCCAATAATTTTTATTAATTCAATTTTATTTCGTTACGTGGGTCAGTCAACTTATCGTTACGGGATTTGTTTAATTCGTTTCTCTATTCGATTCCTTTAATTAATCCATTTTGGTTTCTTTTTGGTGATTTTTCTCACCTCCCCACTTGTTTAATGTTCAACCCCTTAATCTCTGATTTGTCCACCGCTTCACTATGCCTGCACGTTCATTTCACCTCTTTTATTATCCAACCGTTTCAACCTCCCTACTTTTCCCATCCTTTTCTTCATTCTATTCCATCAATCTCCTTCATCTCTGCCTTCGATCAACGTTCATCAACTTCATCAAGCGTCGTCACCCATGTTTTTCTTGGTGAGTGTCCTCTGTTCGAAATCCCCTGCCTTTCCCTTTGCGTTTTCCCTTGTGTGTCTTCGTTCTCTCTATTTCTGTTCTGTTTTGGGTTTCGTTTGTGGCGTCATTTCTGTGCTGCTGTTATGCCGCTGTTTCTCACGTTTTGTTCTCCTGCTCTTCTCCGTCTACCCTTTTTCTTCTTCTTCTTCAGCGTTTTACTGCAACTCGTGGTATTCCCTTCTTCTTTTTCGTTCTCATTTTCTTATCCTTCTTCTATCGGTTTTCGATTTGCTGCTTTTTGTCGATTTTGGTCCTTGTTCTTCCCTTCTTATTCAGTTTTATTTGTCGTGCTGCTGCGCTGTTGATGTCGTTCGTTCGGTTTCGGTGGCTGTTACTGTTTCGTTGTTTTCTTTTTCCCCGGTTTTCTCTCGTGTTCTGTTCTCGCTATCGGGTCTTGGTCGTTACTCATTTCTTGCTGCTATTATCGAGGTCCACCGTCTCTGCTGGTTCGTGGTTGTTATTGATGATATTCTTGCTGGTTTTCTAATCGGTTTCTGGTTGCTCTTTCTGTTCGTGTACTCTTGTTTCGTCATGTTCACTGCAGTTTGCTGGTGTATGATATTCATTCCGATGCCGCTGATGTTGTTTTGTCTTGCTGCTGTTCTTCCTCTTCTTTTCTTCCTCGTTTCTTCTGCGTTTGTTGTTGCTGTAGTCCGCAGTTGTGCATCCTTGTTGATGCTGTTCGTTGTACTGATGCTCGTCTGTTCTCGATTTCTGCGATGTCTTGTTGATGCTGCTGCTGTATATCATCCTGCTGCTGTCACACTTGTTGTTTTAGTTGATGTCCGTTGTACCTTCTTTTCCTTATTCTTTTCTTCTTTTCTTCTTCTTCTTACTACCGTCCTGTTGCTGCGTGTTACTGCTACTGATGTTTGTGTTCTCTTCCATCTTCTTCTTCTTCTTCTTCTTTTCTTAATCTCTTATCCTTAATCTTCTCACTCTGTTGTAGTCCGTTGTTGATGATGCTATGTCGCACCGCTTCTCGGTTTTGTTTCTATGTATTCTCGTTTCCGTTGGTGCATCGGACTTTTAGCGAGGAACACTCTTCGGAGATGAATTTAAGACTACTGAAGGTTTGAGCTTGGGTTGATCAAGGACAAGTTCGTGATCGGGTTGGCATCGTCTTAAGGTAACTTTAGGACGTTACTCGATTTTATATCGTATGTTTGAGTAGTAGTATGTAGTAAATACTTTAACTTCGGTTTTCTAATTTTAGCTATTTATTATTTGCTAAAAATATTATTTTCTTTTATAAATCTTGTGCCTTATAAATATTTTACGAGTTTTCAATATCGTTTTATAAAGCGTTAGTAATTTTATTATTTACGATCGTTATAGTATTTTGTTGGTTATCGTAACACTAGTAACTAAATAATGTCGATTTCTTATTTCGTCATATTTCGTTAATTTATAATTTTCACTTAAAAATCATATTTTTATATCTTAATCGAAATTTGTATATTTGTTTAATAAATTAATTTTCGTTTTACGATTTATACTAATAAATGAGAAAATAGTCGATTTCGTTTTAAATATATTTTTAGTCGAGATTATTTTCACTAATAATTTCTTATTTGTTTGCAATTGACTATTTTTATTAAAATTCGTATTATTTATTAATAAAAGTTGTGTGCTAAAAATAATTTGAAACCTTTCTAAAATTCATTTCATTTATAAAACTCGTTGATTCAATTAAATGTGATATCGTTTTCTTAAAATATCTCTTTTCTAAAATTTATTGTTTTAACTCGATTTCCTAATTATTTATTAAAATATTATATATTGACTTATTATATTTTAATTATATTTTGAGTAACGAATTTAGAAATATATTAAAGTTACGATAACGACGATAATAATAAAATGTTAATTTTGTTAGAAATGTTATTTTTATACATTTCACTTATTTTAATAACTTACGTATTTTCTGTAAGACTATTTCTATTTTAAGTAAGTTTCTAAAATTAGTAGGTTTCTATTTATAGAAAGTTTTCCTTTTTATATAAAATGGTTATTTCTTTTATCCATATCATTTATATTGATTATATTTACTTTTGAATATCGATAATGGTTGTTTTGGAGTTATGGAATGAGGACAAGTGTGTGGGTAGAGTAATACAGTCTAGGGTATACGTTTTGCCATCAACTATAAAGCTGGTGTGTCTATGTTGAGACGCATTGGTCGTTGAACTGAGCATGGTTTGTGTTCAGGAGTGTGTATATTTTGACCTTAAACTTAGATATCGCATCGTGTAAGTCGTCGTCGGGTTGAACTGGATTACGGTTGGTGTCCAGGAGGGGTGTACATTACTTAAGCCAGGACCTCGCTGCACGCAGTCCTGTTATAGTTGAGTTGCCTAGTTAGAGACCGAAGTCTAATTTGTTTTGACTAAGTTTTCGAAGCTAGTTTGAGTATTATCCTAGTGAAAGTCTATTCCGTTGCACTGATTGATTTCCATAACGCCATCTTTGAATATTATTATCGATTGATATTGACTTGCAGGTTTGCAAATGCTTTAAGTTTCGCTGAAAACTTATTTTTATTATATCGTTTTAATGTTTTTCTCATTTTAATTATTTTGATATAGTAATACTATTATTTTTCCATATGATATAATATGGCTGGGAGAACGTCCGAGTTACTCCCCACTGACGTGGCTGTTATGTTTATAACATGACAGGTATTTGCTGCTGGGTTTTGGGTGTGAGCTAGCGAGTAGCGTGGATCCTACTCTTTCTTCATTTACAATAATTTATGGATTCGTACAACCCGTTTGGTGAATTTTCTCTTTAGCCCTTTTGTAAAAAGAGGCCTTTGTATTGACTTACCATTTCTTTTAATAAGATATAGTTTGTCAGTGTGTTTTAATCCCACTCTACAGTGTTTCCGCCACTGTATTGCGTTAGAATTTCTAGGGGATTACAGTTGGTATCAGAGCATTGTTGCTCCCGACGCTTACACCTGATTCTAGGAAAAATACCAGTAAATGATTTGAATATTAAAGAAATATTAGTGAGAGATGGGTAGAAACAAAGTAAGGACTTAATTGTTAGGCTTACGTGTTTTTGTAACTCAATGACTAGCATTGAATATTTGTTCCGTTTGTGTCGAGAAGAAGATGAAAGAACAGGATGCTGATATGCTGCTCCAGATCGGAACAAGACCTGCTTAGAACTCTTAACACCTACCGACTCGAGTGGACTACTTGGCGCTCCAAGAAAGATGCCGATGGTGGACTTTCAGCTCAGATTTAGTTCGCTCCAGCTACAGACCAGACGATCGAGAGTAGATTCCTGTTCCATGATGTTGCAGTAGATCCAGATTGAATTGAGTGACCCAAGACTTGCGTTCTCGTTTCTCTGCAAGAAGATGAAGTAATCCATTTACTTCCCTCGTGAACCTTAGAGGTCCATACTTTCCCTTCTCGGTTTAGGTCTTTATCTTCTAGAATCATTGATTCTTTTCTTCCTGCTTCTGCTTCTTATAATTCTTCTCTTATATATCCTCGTCTTCATTCTTGTGATCAATCTTTGATTTATTCTTCCATTTTACCATCCTCCTCTTGAGATTCTTTGGTTAGACCGGTTTCTGTCTTACTGAACCCCGTGTTATAGATGTTTGAGGTTTAGTAAACCCTTGTTACCTTGTTTGAGGATTGTGAGTCTACCCTACCTTCTAAGCAAGTAATAAATTCTTGAGGATTGTTTTGAATGGCAAATTGTTGATTATGGGAATTAGGATGATACCTTAGACACTGAACATTGGGTTGTAGGTTACTTTGATTAGTTTGGAGTACTTAAAGTTGAATAATCTTTTGGAGTAGTAAGAGTATATTATATTTGATGGATACCTAGCACCTAGCCTTGAACCGAATTGAGTGCAACTGATAATATCACTTTGGGATTCTTATCTAATGCTTATTTGATGGGTGCATCGTGAATATTTGGGATCATAGAGTATTGTCTAAAGTGTTAGCCTGAGTGTTGTGGTACCATTGAAGGTTTCATTAATGTTGTTAGAAATTTTCGTTGACATAGATTACCCGTATTTCTTAAGGATTAGATCGTTGATCGTTGTGTGAGGTTGTAACCTATGAACTTTGGAGTTGAGTGATCTGACTTGGATAAGTGTTGTTAACCTTGAAGAAGAGAAACACATTGTACAATTAAAGGTTGGATTTATCGCGTTGTTTTGAGGGATACTTAATGCGAATCATCTTGATGGATTTATAGTTCAGAACCCTTAGACCGACGAGATTGTGGTTTCGTCGGTACGATATGAACCTTGGTGGAATTCTCAGAAACCTTAGTCGAAGGACGTGTTTTGAAGATGTGAGTGTTCACGCCATTATCTATAGGTTTGAGCGTGTCTGAGGATTTATTGTACTTTCCCAACCTCTGTACTTGTGGTATTATAAACAGGTTGGTGACCATTTTTGAGGTTTTCGTACCCGAGCATTGTTAATTGGTGGATTTTGTTTATTGTTCCTTACTCGAGAAATTTGGAATATACCTCGAGTTCAAACCTTATGAGCTTTGGATTCATGAGCCTTAACGATTACGAGTTTGGGTATGTTTTGTTGACCGTGGAATCTTAACTAATGAAAATAGATTCTAAAGCATTTGTGGATTAGTATCGTGTCGTCGAACGATGGGATAATCACGTAAGACATTTTTGAAGAGTGTGACTGAGTAGTACCACCTAGCGCCTAATATTGGACTTGAGGTGTTTGAGGGAAATTAGGAACCCGTGTTGTGGGAGTCGTGCCGGGAATCTCGAGATGATTAATTTATTCTATAATCCTTGAGAGCTCTATTAACTCTCAACTTCGTTCCTCCCCTTAGCTTTTCTTAAATCTTGCTACTTCTTCTTCGGCCAATCCCTTTCGACTTCTTTATCGGGTTTGAAAACTTTTGTTTCGATTTGTCGTTGACTTCGACTCTACTTATCCGTTTATCATTTTCCCCGAATTTATGTTATGAAAAGTTTGACTAACTTAAAAAAAAAAAAAAAATTGATTTTCATGAAATTTTAATATTTTGAGTTATAAATTTCAAAACTTTGTATTTCGTTTTTGTTTTATTTTTAGTCTTGTCTCAAAAGGGTCTAAAACATTTACTTTAAGATATTTCGAAATTGTTTAAAATTTTGATTTTGATTTTCAGGTGATCAAAATTTTATGAAAACTTTCATAATCGCTAATATTTTGATTTCTATAAGATTATAAAACAATTTAACATTTTCGAAAAATTTCGCATGTCTAAGTTTTTGTTTTATTATCGATAGACTTTAAATCTGTTATTGGAAATATTTAACGACTACTTCGATTTTTATTTACTAACTACATATTCGATTTCTCAAATTTTTATTTGGTCGTAAAACAAACTATTGTCGAATTTCTTAATTAAAACGTTTTACTGTTGTTTTGAAAATATTTGGGTACTCTTCCCCCTCGAGTTCGTTTACAAATATTATTTGTCGCCATTATTTTATCAAATAATTTTTTTAACTTACGATTTTGTTAAATTGAATGATTTTAAACTTCGGGTTATGAGCCCAACTTATCTTGAAAAATAAATTTGTCTTCGATTTCGATTATGTTTTTATAAGTTTCGAGGACGAAACTTCTTTTTAGAGGGGAAGATTGTAACACCCCTGATTTTTATAAATTAAATAAAATCAAATTTATGTTCGTATTGTTATTTTTACGATTTAACTCGTAATTCTTAAAATTATTATAAAATGAAGTTCTCGTTTAATCGTTTCAAACTCCTAAAATTATATTTGTCTCGGAAACTCTTCTTATATTTAAACATATCTTACTTTCATTTCGATTCAATCTAATTCTTATCGATAGTCTAATTCGGCGATTTAAATTCTAATTTCTTTTTATTTATTTATATTTAAGCTCGAATTCTCTGTTTTATCGGCTCGAAGCTTATTTATTTTAAGTTTCGTCAAAATATTTATTTCTTTTCTTCGAGAAATCAATTTAATTCATTTTATCGAAGAGTTATTATTTTTCGGAAAGTACTATTTCATCGTCTAATTAATTATTTCTATATAACCTCGTTTTCGTCTCGAATAATTATTCATATCTCGAGAAACATTTATTCTACTCATTTTTTTTTTAGTCGGTCCAATAATTTTTATTAATTCAATTTTATTTCGTTACGTGGGTCAGTCAACTTATCGTTACGGGATTTGTTTAATTCGTTTCTCTATTCGATTCCTTTAATTAATCCATTTTGTTTTCTTTTTGGTGATTTTTCTCACCTCCCCACTTGTTTAATGTTCAACCCCTTAATCTCTGATTTGTCCACCGCTTCACTATGCCTGCACGTTCATTTCACCTCTTTTATTATCCAACCGTTTCAACCTCCCTACTTTTCCCATCCTTTTCTTCATTCTATTCCATCAATCTCCTTCATCTCTGCCTTCGATCAACGTTCATCAACTTCATCAAGCGTCGTCACCCATGTTTTTCTTGGTGAGTGTCCTCTGTTCGAAATCCCCTGCCTTTCCCTTTGCGTTTTCCCTTGTGTGTCTTCGTTCTCTCTATTTCTGTTCTGTTTTGGGTTTCGTTTGTGGCGTCATTTCTGTGCTGCTGTTATGCCGCTGTTTCTCACGTTTTGTTCTCCTGCTCTTCTCCGTCTACCCTTTTTCTTCTTCTTCTTCAGCGTTTTACTGCAACTCGTGGTATTCCCTTCTTCTTTTTCGTTCTCATTTTCTTATCCTTCTTCTATCGGTTTTCGATTTGCTGCTTTTTGTCGATTTTGGTCCTTGTTCTTCCCTTCTTATTCAGTTTTATTTGTCGTGCTGCTGCGCTGTTGATGTCGTTCGTTCGGTTTCGGTGGCTGTTACTGTTTCGTTGTTTTCTTTTTCCCCGGTTTTCTCTCGTGTTCTGTTCTCGCTATCGGGTCTTGGTCGTTACTCATTTCTTGCTGCTATTATCGAGGTCCACCGTCTCTGCTGGTTCGTGGTTGTTATTGATGATATTCTTGCTGGTTTTCTAATCGGTTTCTGGTTGCTCTTTCTGTTCGTGTACTCTTGTTTCGTCATGTTCACTGCAGTTTGCTGGTGTATGATATTCATTCCGATGCCGCTGATGTTGTTTTGTCTTGCTGCTGTTCTTCCTCTTCTTTTCTTCCTCGTTTCTTCTGCGTTTGTTGTTGCTGTAGTCCGCAGTTGTGCATCCTTGTTGATGCTGTTCGTTGTACTGATGCTCGTCTGTTCTCGATTTCTGCGATGTCTTGTTGATGCTGCTGCTGTATATCATCCTGCTGCTGTCACACTTGTTGTTTTAGTTGATGTCCGTTGTACCTTCTTTTCCTTATTCTTTTCTTCTTTTCTTCTCCTTCTTACTACCGTCCTGTTGCTGCGTGTTACTGCTACTGATGTTTGTGTTCTCTTCCATCTTCTTCTTCTTCTTCTTTTCTTAATCTCTTATCCTTAATCTTCTCACTCTGTTGTAGTCCGTTGTTGATGATGCTATGTCGCACCGCTTCTCGGTTTTGTTTCTATGTATTCTCGTTTCCGTTGGTGCATCGGACTTTTAGCGAGGAACACTCTTCGGAGATGAATTTAAGACTACTGAAGGTTTGAGCTTGGGTTGATCAAGGACAAGTTCGTGATCGGGTTGGCATCGTCTTAAGGTAACTTTAGGACGTTACTCGATTTTATATCGTATGTTTGAGTAGTAGTATGTAGTAAATACTTTAACTTCGGTTTTCTAATTTTAGCTATTTATTATTTGCTAAAAATATTATTTTCTTTTATAAATCTTGTGCCTTATAAATATTTTACGAGTTTTCAATATCGTTTTATAAAGCGTTAGTAATTTTATTATTTACGATCGTTATAGTATTTTGTTGGTTATCGTAACACTAGTAACTAAATAATGTCGATTTCTTATTTCGTCATATTTCGTTAATTTATAATTTTCACTTAAAAATCATATTTTTATATCTTAATCAAAATTTGTATATTTGTTTAATAAATTAATTTTCATTTTACGATTTATACTAATAAATGAGAAAATAGTCGATTTCGTTTTAAATATATTTTTAGTCGAGATTATTTTCACTAATAATTTCTTATTTGTTTGCAATTGACTATTTTTATTAAAATTCGTATTATTTATTAATAAAAGTTGTGTGCTAATAATAATTTGAAACCTTTCTAAAATTCATTTCATTTATAAAACTCGTTGATTCAATTAAATGTGATATCGTTTTCTTAAAATATCTCTTTTCTAAAATTTATTGTTTTAACTCGATTTCCTAATTATTTATTAAAATATTATATATTGACTTATTATATTTTAATTATATTTTGAGTAACGAATTTAGAAATATATTAAAGTTACGATAACGACGATAATAATAAAATGTTAATTTTGTTAGAAATGCTATTTTTATACATTTCACTTATTTTAATAACTTACGTATTTTCTGTAAGACTATTTCTATTTTAAGTAAGTTTCTATTTATAGAAAGTTTTCCTTTTTATATAAAATGGTTATTTCTTTTATCCATATCATTTATATTGATTATATTTACTTTTGAATATCGATAATGGTTGTTTTGGAGTTATGGAATGAGGACAAGTGTGTGGGTAGAGTAATACAGTCTAGGGTATACGTTTTGCCATCAACTATAAAGCTGGTGTGTCTATGTTGAGACGCATTGGTCGTTGAACTGAGCATGGTTTGTGTTCAGGAGTGTGTATATTTTGACCTTAAACTTAGATATCGCATCGTGTAAGTCGCCGTCGGGTTGAACTGGATTACGGTTGGTGTCCAGGAGGGGTGTACATTACTTAAGCCAGGACCTCGCTGCACGCAGTCCTGTTATAGTTGAGTTGCCTAGTTAGAGACCGAAGTCTAATTTGTTTTGACTAAGTTCTCGAAGCTAGTTTGAGTATTATCCTAGTGAAAGTCTATTCCGTTGCACTGATTGATTTCCATAACGCCATCTTTGAATATTATTATCGATTGATATTGACTTGCAGGTTTGCAAATGCTTTAAGTTTCGCTGAAAACTTATTTTTATTATATCGTTTTAATGTTTTTCTCATTTTAATTATTTTGATATAGTAATACTATTATTTTTCCATATGATATAATATGGCTGGGAGAACGTCCGAGTTACTCCCCACTGACGTGGCTGTTATGTTTATAACATGACAGGTATTTGCTGCTGGGTTTTGGGTGTGAGCTAGCGAGTAGCGTGGATCCTACTCTTTCTTCATTTACAATAATTTATGGATTCGTACAACCCGTTTGGTGAATTTTCTCTTTAGCCCTTTTGTAAAAAGAGGCCTTTGTATTGACTTACCATTTCTTTTAATAAGATATAGTTTGTCAGTGTGTTTTAATCCCACTCTACAGTGTTTCCGCCACTGTATTGCGTTAGAATTTCTAGGGGATTACAGATTTAGGAGTTACAAATCTTCGGGTTCACGGGGACTCATCTCTGGTTACCAATCAAGTTCTTCAAAAGTGGAAAACTCGAAATGCCAATCTCGTGGCTTACCAAGCGCGAGTAAGGGTTCTAGAGAAGCAATTCCAGAAGGTAGAATATATCTACCTACCACGGGAATAAAATCTGTTCGCGGATGCACTCTCCAAATTGGCATCCTTACTAAATATTCCGGATCACATGACCAGCATGCCGATTTGTGTCGAAAGATGGTTTGAGCTGTCATATGTCAACGCCATTCAAGATATCAAAATCACTGATCCAGAACCCTGGTACCAGGCGGTTCTAACCTATTTGACTACGGGAGAATATCCCCCGGGAACTGAAAACCGGGCCAAGAAAGCCCTGCGAAGATTGGCCATCCAATTCATTCGTACGGACGATGGTCAGCTATACAAAAAGACGACATAAGGGGCTTTACTCCTATGTATCGACAAAACGCAGGCCAAAAAGGTAATGGCCGAGGTGCACGATGGTGAAAATGGCCCGCATATGAACGCCCATATGCTAGCCCGAAAAATCATGAGGCTCGGATACTACTGGAACAGTATGGAAACCGATTGTCAGTCATATGTCAAACACTGCCATAACTGCCAAATTTTCGCCAACATTCAACATATGCCATCATCCCTACTATATACCATGACATCGCCATGGCCATTTTCGACGTGGAGTATTGATATAATTGGAAAGGTAAACCCTTCCGGAACGGGAGGCCACTGTTTCATTTTAGTGGCAATCGACTATTTCACCAAATGGGTCGAAGCCGAGTCATACCGGATCCTGAATGCCAAGCATGTTGCCAAATTTATCCAAAATAAAATTATATGCCGGTACGGGATCCCGCACGAGTTCATTAGTGACCACGGGACCCATTTCCAAGCCGAAACCGCTACTTTGCTAGCAAAATACAAAATCCAAAGGCATACATCTTCGCCTTACCGTCCCCAAATAAATGGAGCGGTAGAGGCTGCTAATAAAACAATTGTCACCATACTTAAAAAGATGGCTGATAATTATCGGGACTGGCCCAACAAAATACTCTTTGCCCTATGGGGGTACCGGACATCGATTCGTACTGCAACTGGGGAAACTCCATATTATTTGACATACGGAATGGAGGCAGTCAGCCAGTCGAATTGGAGGTACCGTCCCTCAGAATTATGCTAGAAAGTCAAGTGCCCGAAGCGGATTGGGTTCAAGCTCGATATGACTCATTAGTTCTTTTGGACGAACGGCGGTCTCGTGCCCTCAATAACATCCAAATATATCAAAAAAGGATACAACGGGCTTTTAACAAAAGGGTTAGGCCCAGAAATATCAAAGAAGGGGATCTGGTTCTCAAATCAGTCCGCCCGTTGCTACCAGTCGACCCAAGAGGAAAATTCAAACCCAATTGGACTGGGCCATATCTAGTAAAGAAGGTTCTATCAGGAGGAGCAGTGATGCTGACAGACCTGGATGGAAATGAATTTGTCAACCCAACCAACTTGGACCAGCTGAAGCGCTACTACCCCTAAGCCTTATCTCAATGTCATTTGCAAAATTTATTAAAATCATTCTTTTCAAAATTTATAAGCAAGTCAATAAGTTAGGATTATTTATCCTACTGTCGCACATCTTGAACTAATGGTCTTGATGTATTTCGAAATTGCAAAAAATTCTGCGCCCGAACTACGTTTGGTTTGATTCCACTAACTGTGGATACGTAGGCAGCCCCTCAAAAGGGCACAACCACCGCAATAACAAAAAAGACAGGAACGGTTTCACTAATAAAATACTTTTATTATTAAAAAAAACCCAATGAACTCGGTAATTCCAAATTACAAAAAAAAAAAACACGAATAACCACAAAAAAAAACACAAACAAAAATTGTAATAATATCCAAATAATAATAATAAAAGGGGACAATTATTTAGGGCATCTTGCCCTTGCCTTTGTCTTTCGGGTCACGAGGAGCCCGAGGACGTCGAGGTGGGGAGGAACGTTTCCGGATGACAAGGGGAACCTCTTTTGCTCGGGTCCGCTTCTTTGACAGCGGGTCTTCAGCAATTGTCACAGGCTCAAGTCGAGCCCGTACATGCCCCGACAACCTATCCCTAGGACCCAGTCGGTCTTGGACCGATAGCCTAGGCCCTAATCTCCTCTCCAAGTCTGTCTGGGGGCTCACTTTCCCCCGAGCACCTCTAGCACTAGACCCCCCCCAGTTCGAGTCCTAGCTTTTCCTCTTTGACCCGACGTCAAACGGACCAGGGTGGCCGGAGTCTCACCTTCATCGAAGAAACTCCTGTTGTCTTTAACCTGCTCTCGCCGAACCGGGTCGAAGGCTTCATCGACCTTCAAGGCAGCACGAGCTTCGGCAGTCTCCGCTTTGGTCCACCTCTCATAAGAATGGGACACCCAGGTTCGAAGAAACTCCTGTTGTCTTTAACCTGCTCTCGCCGAACCAGGTCGAAGGCTTCATCGACCTTCAAGGCAGCGCGAGCTTCGGCAGTCTCCGCTTTGGTCCATCTCTCATAAGAATGGGACACCCAGGTTGAGTGAAGTGACTCGGGAACAGACCAAGTAACTCGAGTATACCACCTTTGTATCCAGGTGTCGCACATGATGTCGGTCAGCTGGGTGGGTTCACTCACAACTGCCTCGTTCTCCGGGATACGCTGGGACCACCCATACTGCCTGAGTATGCGGTCGGGATAGAGGTGAACTGTCTGGCTGAAAGACAAGATCACCTGGTAGCGTGCCTTATCTCTGGGCGCCAAACCCGTTCAGGAGTAAATAGGCCACCACGGGACCACCCATCGAATCAATCGACCACGATGGAATGATAATTCTTCTTCCCAGTATTTCTGATCGACAAGACAGGAGGAAGCAATAGCCCGTCTCCTCGACATCACCTGGTTGAACCAATATTGACTCGGGTTGAGGGGAGGTTCGATGATCGATAACCTCTCAAATACCCAAAGCTGAAAAGAACACAAAGCTCATGAGATCTCGGGGCAATTTAGACGTCCGCCAGAGGGCACTCGACCGAGTGCCGGGGTCACTCGATCGAGTGACACCCCTGAAACAGAACAGTAGCCTCATCACGAAGGCACTCAATCGAGTGCCGGGGTGACTCGATCGAGTGCCCCCCCTGCAGCGGGATATCGCGAAAAAAAATCGAAAAAAAAAGAAAAAAACCGAAAAAAAATCGAAAAAAAACCGAAAACAAAATCGAAAAAAAAGAAATCAAGAAAAGGGAAAAGCGATATACCTGCTGCAGACGGGTGCTCCCAGTCAAACGAGCTGACTCGTCCCTTTTGCGGTTGTCCAAGCTCTGAATGATTTCCCCCGTGATCAGCCACGCAGGACTATATTCCGTCTCCATCAGGTCAGCAATGACAATAAGACGAACGCTGCCCATACAGGACAGCAAATCCAGATAGCCTTCGAAAGCATATACATGAAGCATACAGAACGCGAACGCCCTGCGGCTATGAATGGGCAAAATCCGGATATCATACGGATTCATGAACTTCTCAGCTAAGGCAAGCAGAGTAACAGTATCCCTTCGATCATGCGGGACACTTCAGCATGGGAGAGCCCCAAAAACTCCTCTAACTTCCTCCTTGGGTCTGGAACCGAGAAGGGGACAGCAGGACGGAGTAGTGGATTCCACCCTCCTATGGCAGCAATCTTCTCGGGGAGAGGACAAATTTCGCCTCGAGGAAAGGCGAAAACGTGGTAGGTGTCGTCCCAGAAGGACAGACAAGCGTCAAGAAAGTATCGATCCACGTGCATTTGGCGGAACGAGACCAGTTGAAATATGTCCGACTACTTTAGGGCTACCTTGTTCGCGCCCCTAAAGCGGTGGGACCAATCTTGCAACATGCCAGTTAGGCGCTCAATACCCATAACTAAGGTTTTTGAGAAAGACCAAGTTTTCTTGAGGAGGAGAAGATTTGAGAATTATTAGAAGGAAGGAGCCAGGATGATGTATTTATAACATCAAAGCCCTGGTAGGTCCCCTTCTGCTGTGCCTCCTTGGCCCAAGCGGGCTTAGAGCGTACAGGCCCGACCCTTGTCTTCTCCTACGGACGTGGGAATTAAGTCATCCCGAGCAGTCTTGTCAAAATTCAAAAAAAATTATATTTTCTAAAATTTTCCAAAATTTTTCAGCCATCCAAATATTTTATTCCCCAACGCGAGTCAAATTTTTACCTACATGTTGCATGCAAAACTTTATGTAACTTATACAGGTACAACTCAAGGCTTCAGACGCAAGCCCGTACAGCTCACATATCTCCCCAGCGGAAAGTCCGAGGCGGCATCTCCCCCGGAGCGGCACGGGATGAGCCCACATATAAGCGCACCCAGGACTTATGCTACAAGTCCGATTCCCGACGGAGTTATCATCATCGGCTCAGGTATGACCTCTATCTTATAGCTGGCGGGCCCTTCACGCGAGTCTAATCGAATATAAATGACCCGATCGAAAGTCTGCCAGGTTTTAATCTTTGATTGGCCTGGCAGCTACTCTGACTTTCGCCCTGTCCAAGCCTCAGTTAGAATGGGGGCTCTGTAGACACCCGCATTTTGACTGCCAGGTGTCTATGGTAGTTTCCAAAAAACACCCGATGATGATCGGACGCAAACATGCTCCAACGCGCCCGGATATGGGCTCGGAATCAGTAATGTCCGGCATGGGCTTTTAACGGGATACAAATCTCACAAAACCAACCTCAAATTCAGGACCAGTGAGTCATTCCGAGTCAAACAAGACTAATTTGGGCCAAAACCGACACCGAAAATAAAAACCGTCTTTTAGCGATCGGGTCGAAACCCGGTCAAAGACGAATTTGACACAAAAATCGACCAAGTTCGCTTCTAGAAGCTTGCGTTTGAACACAATCCTCAAAAAATCAAAAGAGTCAACTCTTTCCCTATTTAGGCTCGTCAACCCTATCCACTCGATCGAGTGGATTGGCTCACTCGATCGAGTGGAGCCTCATAAACCGAACATACCCGTTTTCTTAGGGCACTCGATCGAGTGCACTAGGGCCACTCGATCGAGTGACCCTAGGTCGTGGGGTTTCTCCTATAAATATCCCATCAACCCACAACATTTGACATCTTGGAAAAACTTTGATGAACCCTTTTAACTATCAATTTCAGCCAACTTTCACATGCAAAACACCCCACATTTCAACCCTAGCTTCAACCCTTAAGCACCATCACGTTTATACACAAACCGAGAGCAAAAACTAGTGAAATCCGTCTCTACAAGGCACATACACACACACACACACACCATCAACTCTTCTTATATATCTCGACGTTCCCGCGCCATTGCCGCCATTTGACGAACCGTATTCCGAGAAGCAAGAGCATGTAGGTTGAGGGTGTAACATTCAACACCGTAATTTCTATCTCCATTTTCTTTTCGTTTTTTTGTGTTATTGTTTATATATATGTATATGTATCATAATTAGTCGATAGTAACGACATACTAACATCTAAAATTTTCTCTATCGCATCTAACCCCTAACATTTAATTATCGTCATTTACATTTAGTAATAATGCTAAATACCGCGTATATACATTAACAAATAAACCGTATTCGGATTCGACCCGTTTAACTACGACTATTGCACAAAGTCCGTTTAATCCCTTTACGAGCCGCAGTAGTGGTGGAGCCCTTTCGAGGAGCACCGCCCTAAGCACTCACGGGCATAACGCAATCGTGATAGTACGTAGTTGAACGTGTCTAATTCCATTTCTAAAGATCGGTACGAAACCCGTTGACGCTAAATCGAGCATCGCTTAATCCGAGAGGACTATTAAAGATGACGTAACGCGGAGGGAACTAATTTCGTATCGGTCCAAATCAAAATGATTTTCATATCACCTTTTTCAAAATCCCCGATAACGGTCTTGTAATGATAATATGTACATTACGAGTACCGAATACCGAGTCGAATATAAATCACGCTATATTTATATGTGATTCGGTTGATTATCGATTTTAAAACAAAACAAAAATTTCGTATAATTCATTACGAAAATGAGCAGTTGCTCGAACAGGGAGCACTCGACCGAGTGCCATAGCCACTCGATCGAGTAGCGTCCCAAAAACTAGGCAGAAGGGTCTGTAAGAGGCCACTCGACCGAGTCCTGCCCATGACTCGATCGAGTGGTCCGACGACAGCCCATGCAACATGGTTTCTTTCTACCTCGTGAAATATTTTACGACCTCGGTCGACGCGTGTAAAGACTATCACGTGTTTACATTCTTTTCTAAAATCTATACACTTTATTTTAATCTCACGACTTTGATCGATGTCTTCTACGATTAGTTATATGTCGGCGACTCCTTAGTCGTATCCGATGCAAAACTAATTTAAACACCATTTTCGGCATTATAAGTCGGGACAAGGCATCGAGATTCGGGATCGGGCTAGCACCATGTCTAGGTCCCATATCTCCGTCCTCCGTTTAATACACAACATAATGTGTATTTAATCGGAGTTCGTCCATTTACTCAATTTACGGTCTTGTTTGTATTTACTATATACGGGTCCGTTCATATTATTATTATTCTTGTTATTCCAATTATTCGTTAGTTTCGTTTTGGCCGGGTTGTATTTCCGCCCGTGTAATTTGTAACCGATTTATTTTGCCTTGCTTTTATTTATTTGCGTTTTACCGTTTATAAATGAACCATCGCATGCTAAATCACCTCGACAATAATTTGGATGCATTAAAATGACGTAGTAACCCATTCAATTTTTATGTTTCGTAAAACGCTGTTTGCATATCATTTTACCGGATTACTAACGCGCATATGTAACAACCCGCTAGAACTCCTTATGATGCTAGTATACCTCTGTGTAAAAACCTAGGTGAGAGTGTATCCCAAAAAGAGTATGCTAAAATTATAGGAAGTGTGATGTTTCTCATGAACTGTACTCGACCTGACATTTCTTATGATGTTAGTACGCTAAGTCGGTATACACATAACCCTGATAGTGAACATTGGAATGCTCTTCGACGTTTACTAAGATACTTGAAAGGGACAGTTAATTCATGTCTGCATTTCGGTAAATATGTAACACCCCGTATTTTATAATGATATTTATTCGGAAAGTTATTTATTTAAGATAATTATTTTCGAGTTTTATAATAATATGCATTCTGTATTTTATTACCTCCATTGTCCGTTTTAAATAAATGTCTCGTTTTGACTCACTTTTAATGGGTTAAAATGTCCGTACACAATTTGACTATTTTACTATAATATGTACTTCACCTATATTGCTTCTTCAAGCGTTTTATTTTGGTCCAACCCAATTTTTAGTTGGATGATCCATTGTATGAGATAATAGACCCAAAGCCCATTTGTTAATCCCCTTATAAAAAGAAATTAACCTAGCAATCGACTAGGTCATTTCATTATTTTGTGCATGATTATGCCGCACGCCCTTTTGCACTCTTCTTCTCTTTGTTTCTCATTTTCTCCATTTAACTCCATTGTTATACATCTATCCTTTCTCCAATCTCATACATAAGTTATATTTTCATAATCTTGGCTCTTTCCTCTACAATATGTTCATCTCCAATTATTTTTATGGGACTCATTTTTATGAACGCTTAGACCTACCTTTAGGGTCCCTAATTAAAGAAAAACATATCATTCTTTTGGTCGTTTTGAAAGAGGATTTGTGTCGTACGATTTTTATCACATGGGTTTCGGTTTGTTTCATCAAAGTTGATTTATGGGGATGATGACACATGTTGGAGACAAGGTTTTGTTGGTCGCGTTGTTCATGGTGTTTCTTATTAACGTTTATCATTAATTGCCAAAAGGTAACTAGATGTGATTCTTTTCGTGTTTATGCATTTTGAATGTGTTGTGTGATTTTAATGATTTGTAACATGATTTAATTGATTTGTGTTGCGTCTTTATTCATGATTCAAAGAGTCTAATTAATTAGTATGTTAATTGAATGATTTATTATTATCGTTAGATCTATAAATATCGTTTTCGTTATATTAGAATTGTTAGATCTAATCCGTTGTAACATCTAAAATTTGTACGTGAGCCGCTTGGCCTCTCCGTTTCATCGATGACTTTAGGGTTCCAACCCTAAGTATTAGATGACTCGTCCTATCATCGCCCGATGTGGAGGTTAGGGTTGAGGTTAATATAACCTTGATTGAAGATCATGTGACTTTATTGGAAAGTTACTATACAATTTCACTTAAGATTAAGGTAACTTCAATGCGGGGTTATAGTCTCGTTGGGGCTCAATTTAAGTGACTCCACGAGGTTATGATCAAGGTTAATATAACTCGAGTTGATGTTTACGTAACTTTATTGGAAAGTTACTATACAACTTCACAAGGGGTTAATGTAACCTTATTGCGTGTTATGATCTCACGGAGGTTAACGTAACCTCACGAGGTTATGACAAGGTTATTGGAACCTTACTTGAAGTCAAGTAACTTCAATGGAAAGTTACGATACCCTTCACTTGAGGATTACGTGACACCGTTACGAAGCTATAATCTCACTGAGATTAAGGTAACCTCACAAGGTTATTGTCGAGGTTAATGTAATCTTAACTTGAAGTTGACGTTATAGTGGTTATACTATGACACCACCTTTGGGTTGACGTTATATACATAACTTCACTTTAGTAGACAATGTTAATGTAGCCTTACCTTAACCTTGAATACTAATACACATTAGATGTTCAGGATTATACTTTGTTAAACATTAACTCTATCACTATTTGAAGGTTATAGTCAGTTGTGCTATAACTTTACCATGTTATCGTTGTTTGCTTACTTCTATACACGTTCCTTTAGAACAATCAGTTACATTGTTCTGCGTTTGAGTCGTGATGTTTATCACGAATGATTAGTACTTGGTATAGTCTGTTACACTATCTAGGGCCTGATTTTCCCTGGTATAGTCAGTGACACTATACTAGGTCGGATTACTACATAGTGCAGTCATTTACACTGTACTACGTAGAAGTCGTGAGGTTGCTGACGCAGTTGGCAGTCAGTTACACTGTGCAACGTACATGATGGTTAGTGATATAGATGACGGTAGTATCAGTTACATACTATCGGAATGAACCAATACTGCTCGCAAGAGGTTTAATTGGTCTATGTTCGGTGGGTCCAGATTCGTCAGTTACACGTTCTGGGTTTCCGTGTGTCGTTCGACGTACAGTTACTGCGTCGAGAGCTCTGGCCAGGTCTTAAACGTATAGTCGTCAGTTACACGCTATACATAGTACCGTGGAGTATCAGTTACATACTTCACAAAACGGAGGGTCAGTTACAAGCTCCGTGTTAGAGGGTCAGTTACACGCTCTGACTAGTTAGAGTATCAATTACATACTCTAGACGATGTTCATTCTATATCCTATACGTCTTTGTATGAAGTCTGTTGTTACTTGCTCCGACGTGTATGGATGGATATGTAGTATCTATGTAATCCCCTAAAAGTTCTAGCGCAATACAGTGGCGGAAACACTGTAGAGTTGGGATTAAAACACACTGACAAACTATATCTTATTAAAAGAAATGGTAAGTCAATACAAAGGCCACTTTTTACAAAAGGGCTAAAAGTAAAAATCTTCAAATGGGTTTACAAATCCATAAATTACATAAATGTAGAAAGAGTAGGATCCACGCTACTCGCTAGCTCACACCCAAAACCCAGCAGCAAATACCTGTCATGTTATAAACATAACAGCCACGTCAGTGGGGAGTAACTCGGACGTTCTCCCAGCCATATTATATCATATGGAAAAATAATAGTATTATTATATCAAAATACTTAAAATGAGAAAACATTAAAAACGATATAATAAAATAAGTTCTCGGAGGAAACTTAAAGCACTTGCCAACCTGCAAGTCAAAATCAATCGATAATAATAATATTCAAAAATGGCATTATGGAAATTCGTTCAGTGTGCACAAGGCTAGACTTTCACTAGGATAATACTGGAAACTAGCTTCGAGAACTGTAGACTTAACTCATAACAGAATCCAGTCTCTGACTAGGCAACTCAACTATAACAGGACTGCGTGCAGCGAGGTTCTGGCTTAAGTAATGTACACCCCTCCTGGACACCAACCGTAATCCAGTTCAACCCGACGGCGACTTACACGATGCGATATCTAAGTTTAAGGTCAAAATATACACACTCCTGAGCACAAACCATGCTCAGTTCAACGACCAATGTGTCTCAACATAGACACACCAGCTTTATAGTTGATGGCAAAAATGTACATCCCAGACTATATTACTCTAAACCCCACACTTCTCTTTATTCCATAACCCAAAACAGCCATTATCGATAGTCAAAAGTAATTATAATCAATATAAATGATATGGATAAAAGGAATAACCATTTTATATAAAAAGGGAAACTTTCTATAAATAGAAACTTACTGATTTTAGAAACTTACTTAAAATAGAAATAGTCTTATAGAAAATACGTAAGTTATTAAAATTAGTGAAATGTATAAAAATAGCATTTCTAACGAGATTAACATTTAATTATTATCGTCGTTATCGTAACTTTAATATATTCCTAAATTCGTTACTCCAAAATATAAATAAAATGTGATAAGTCATTATATAGTATTTTTATAAATAATTTAGGAAATCGAGGTAAAACAATAAATCTTAGAAAAGAGATATTTTAAGAAAAACGATATCAAAATTAATTGAGTCAACGAGTTATATAAATGAAATGAATTTTATAAAGGGTTCAAATTATTTTTAAGAAATAGCTTTGATTTATGAATAATACAATTTTCAATAAAAATAGTCAATCGGAAACAAATAGGAAATTATTAGTGAAAATAGTCTCGACTAAAATGTATTTAAAACTAAATCGACTATTTTCTCATTTATTAGTATAAATCGTAAAACGGAAATTAATTTATTAAACAAGTATACAAATCTCGATTATAATATAAAAATATAATTTTGAGTTAAAATTATAAATAGACGAAATATGACAAAAATATGAAATCGATATTATTTAGTTACTAGTGTCACGATAACCAACAAAATATTATAACGATCATAATTTATAAAATTATTAACGATTTATAAAACGATATCGAAAGTTATAAATATATAGAAAGGCACACGATTTAAAATAAATATAATTAGCAATAATATATAGCTAAAATAGAAAATCGAAGTTAAAATATTTACTACATACTACTACTCAAACATACGATATAAAATCGAGTAACGTCCTAAAGTTACCTTGAGTCGATGACTAAAACGAACACGTAATCGTCCTTGACCAGTCCAAGCTCTAAAAATGTTAGTAATGTCTTTAAGCTCCAAGTTGTAGAATCGTTAGTCTTCCAAGCATGTCCACCACGAAAATCGAGAAGACAAACCAAAAGAATGAGACAAGCGTAATCGACACAAAACACAAAGGAAATTGATGTGTCAAAAAGAATCTCGAAGGCCGCACTTAATAGGGTTGAATACGACAAGGTAAGGGTGGAAATTGTCACGAATGTGACCAACAAAGAAGAATTAAGTAGCAGCAGGAGTTACGCACAGAATATCAGCAACATCACACAAGAAAATCGAACTTGGTGGCATCTCTACATCGATTCATCGATCCGCAACAAGGAAGAGACGGAATGACAGTAGCAGCTCGACAGAATGCCAAGTAGAAAAATGAGAAACGAACAAAAGAGAATAGAAGAACATAGGGACGGAAATCGGCAGCAGTAACACGCACATAAAAGAGGGAGAAGGAGAATAAGACTACGTAGAATAGAACTTGAAAATCGACCAACATAGTAGCAACAACGACAGCAAAATGACAGCAGCAGCTGAACGAAAACACAGCAGCAGCGGCAGAACAAAAGAAAGAAGAAGAAGAAAACAAACACCACCAGCGGAAATAATAACAGCCACAACAAACGTGACAGCAATCAAGGACAGCCGCAGCGACAAAATATGAAAACAGCAGCACAGAACGGAGGTAGCAGCAGCAAAAACGGATGTGGAAGGAGAAGAAAAAAAATGGATAACGAGGAGGAAGAAGAACAAAGGAATAGCATCAAGGAGAAGATCATCAGAAGAAGAATAAACAGCAGCAGTAGCACAAAACGGAGCAAAAACATCGACTAACAACCGATACAAAGTCAAAAGAAAAGTAGAAGAATGCAACAGCAGCACGAACAGTCACAGCAATAACAAACGACATAAGAAGAAGACAGCAGCAGTAGCAGTAGCAGTAACGACATCAGCAGCAATAAATCGAATCGAAACGAGCGGCAACCGACGAACAGAAGAGAAAAAGAAACGACTAATAGCAGAAACCAGCACATCAGCCGAAAATAGGAAGAAGAAACGGACACCAGCACGCAACCGTGACAGAACAGCAGGAAAACGAGAGAAAAAAAGAAGAGAAGAAGATAACTGAGAAGAGAAAGAAGAAAATAGAGCAGCAGTAGCACAGACGCAAAAAGGAGACGAAGAGAACGAAGAAGAAATGGATTACCTCGACGAATTGCAGCAACAAAGAGGAGAAGAACGAGAAGATGGCAAATATGAGCACGAAAAAAAAATCAGCAGCGCGGCAAAGAAAATACAGCAGTAGTAGCGGAGCAACAGCAGCATCGGAGCAGCAACAACCGACACAGCTGCAGCAGAAGCAGACCGGAGAAGAAGTAGAAGAGGTCAGCGGTGAAAAATATAAAGAGAAGGGGAAGAATGATCAGTAAAAGGTAAAGGGGGATGAATGTAGAAGTGAAGCGGAGGAGGATGAATAGAGACGGGATTTAAGACACAAAGGATAAGAGGGAGTGAGTGTAATAAGGTGGATTGAAGCGGTGGATAGGGTAAAGCAAAGGAAGGAGTATGAATGACAGTAATAAGGGGGCCGAATTCAGAAATATGAAGGGTTGGATTCAACTCAACAAATAAGAAAAAGTGTCCGGATTCAGAAATGAATCAGGTAGGAAAATACGAATTAAACGAATCCCGTAACGATAAGTTGACTGACCCACGAATCGAATTAAAACGAGTTAAAAAGATTAATAAATAATCGGGCCGTCGAATAAAATGAGTAAATAAATCACTCGAGACAAAAACGAAGCTCACAGAAATAAATAATTAGACGATCAAATAGTATATCCTGATAAATAATAAATTTTCGATAAAGTGAATTAAATTGATTTCTCGAGGAAAGAAAATAAATATTTTGACGAAACTTAAAATAAATGAGTTTCGAGCTAAATAAAAGAATTTTAGGAGTTTGAAAATAAATATAGAAAATCGAGCTTAAAAATAAAAGAATTTAGAATTTAGATCGTCGAAATAGATTTTCGATAAGAATTAAATTAAATGTGTAAAATAAATCGAAAAAGAATTAAAATATGTTTCCGAGATAAATAGAATTTTAGGAGTTTGAAACGATTGAACGATAAACGCGTTTTATAATAATTTTAAGAATTACGAGTTAAATCGCAAAAATAAAAATACGAACATAATTTTAATTTAATTTATAAAAATCAGGGGTGTTACAATCTATCTCGATCGTAATGATTAATTATGGATTGCAATAATTATGTGAGTGTGGCTAACAACATGTTGGTCATGTGTATTGATATCTTCACATGTCGTTTAATCATGTTATCTTTCATTATTATTGCTATTCATGTTCAACACGTTATAACCATGACTGGGAGAATATCTAGTTGCTCCCCACTGACTGTGGACCCCCCTTTCAGGTCTTTCGAGATGCTGTTGAATGTGATGATGTTGGGGAAGACCTGTGGAGGGAGACCTTTATTTAAGTTTCTTTTGATTTTCATTTTGAACACTTTTGAATAATGTATTAGTTGAATGTCGAGATAGTGGTGATCCGGATTCGGTCAGGTGTTTCCGCCACCTTTGACCCTATATTTCATACTATTTATATTGTTATAAGTTTTTAAAAATCCGGGTTGTTACAGTTGGTATCAGAGCGAATACGCTCCCAACTCTCGCTTAGTAATAAAGAATAACTTGACTTAGTAATTTAGTGAGAGTAAATGGGGGTAGAAACAATTAAGGATTTATCTGTTTATGCCTTAGTGTTTTATATCGTTATTAATTGTATTACAAGTGTTGATCATGTACTTGCTTCTGTATGTTTTAACGTTTCGTCTCGTTATTAATTGTGTTACATGTGTTGTTCATGTTTTAATTGTTTATGCCTGAATGGTTATCTTTAATAATTGTATTAAGTGCATGGTTCGCGTAAAGACTTTTTCAAGCATGCTTTGTTGATTTAAATCACGGTTATTTTTGGAAAAATCTCTCTTTATGTTACATACACATCGTACTTTTGGTTATATGTTTGTCAAAACTCTTAATCCTTGATAACCCGAGCTTTACTCTTCTCGTACTGTTATCCTTTTGGATCACTTGGTGGTACCGTCTTTTCTGATCTTAAGGTAACTTTGAGAGTTTTCCTGTTGTGATTTGGTCTTGAGTTAATAAGTTAGAATTGATTGTATTTGGAAATTTTCAAGTATGAAAGAAAAGAGCAATTATTATCAAGAGTTTGGTCGCAAAGAAGTCTAATTTGGGATGAAAGGTTGTGAGATTATATATGTTTCCTTTGGTATTAGAGATCGTTGAGATGAAGTTTACTTTGGGAATAGAGGTTGTTATGACGATGTATATTTTGGGATTATGAGTGTTAAGTCCTTTTATTTTCGAGGAAATCTGTATTGATGATATTGAGTGTTTGTGTATGGTGTAAGATGTACGATTGTGGTTTTAGGATTTTGCAAGGAGTGAGACACATGATGAATAGATATATATCTTATTGTATATTATTTGGGAGTATTGTGACTTATGCCTTTAACCAAGAGAATTATTGAAGTTTTCTCAAGGAAATAAGTTATATGGATTATTTATGGATTAAGAATACAATGTTGGAATTGAATCAAATGTTCTTGTGGATTTTAGATTAAAATAGATGCGAATTTTTGGGAACTATGCTTGTCTTTATTGGGAATATTATATTCGAGGAGTAAGAGACGTTAATGGCAATCAGTGTGTGATGAAAAGAATTTATGAATTATCTATTGAGGAGTTATGTAATGATCATACTTTTTAAGGACCGAGTGAAAGGGATTAATTTGAGTGATGAACTTATGACGTATTAATGGTTAGATCGTTGATTTCGTAAACTACCATATTGAAGATGGGGATAATGAATCGTGATATTTGTCATTTTAGGATACAGAAGATTCTATGGTTTTATCCATTATATATGATTAGATGAAAGGTCTTGAGATTTAATAGTCTAGAGAGTTGATTATATGAGGGACATAATCATTATAAAGGGACAATTACATAGAGATTTGTCTGTCTTGAGGTCGTATGGTAATATGATCAAAGGTTGTTACGAGACGAAGATACCTTGAGCGATGATTGTACGAGAATTGTAAGACCCTAATTTTTTTTCGTGCTTTACTTATATTATTAAGGTGTCGTCATTGGGTATATAAAACTGTTTTGAGTCATCTATCCTTGTCTCCTTGATCGTATCAACCGTGCCTCTCATATTTTCATACCAACCAAAAGTTTCCTTTTATATTTATCCTTTTTATGTTTGATCTTTCGATTCCCTCTATTTGATCATTATTTTAACTCCAACTTTCTCTTCCTTCAACTTTTTGTAATTTCTCTTTCGCCTTGATGTCACCTTGTGCTGCAACTTCTCAAACTTTTTACCTTGCGGTATATCACCAAATATTCCTTTTTTTTGTTTGCGTGTTAATTGTTCTTTCATGGTAATATGAAAACTTTTGATTCCTTCTTCATAACTACTTGTGATCATCTCATAGTGGAAGTTTGGATCCTTTGACGAAATGTTTATACATCGAGTTTGAGGTTGGGTTAATTGATGTTGAGAGCATAGAACATAGTATATGAGTATGAATTAGGGTAATATATGGTGTTTTGGAAGTGTTGTATTTAAGGTCTTATATTGAGCTTAGAAAGTTTGAGGATTTTATTACATGAAGGGCACGTGGATGTTAATTCGTTCCATCAAAAGCTATGTAGAAAATTTTGGAGATAAGGTGTTTCATTTAAGTGCATGAGTCATTTATTGAAGGACATAGATTTAGGCATTCCTTTGATGGACTTTTAAGGTTAAAATATTTATTGATGAATAGCAAATTGTAATTAAAAATTGAGGTTATAAGCTTGGTCGTTATATTGATGATGAGATTTGTATGGTGATATTATTATTCAATGCTTTTGTGGAATTGCATTATCAATGGACAAGTACATTGTGGTACATTGGGTACTAGCTTAACTAAAGGTGTATGATTCTTTGGGTGCCTAGGAATAGCGTGATCAGATGTGTTCAAAGGAAGTGATTGGATTTTTTTAGCGTGTGACTAATAATTATGACATGAGATTGATGTTGCATTGAGTTTGTGATAGTTATAATCAGACTTAGGGTCTTAAATTTGTGGATTTGGACAGTAATACATATATCGATAAGATTTGCGATATTATATTAAAGGATTTTGAGCATTAGAGTTGTGGATGATAGTAAGCACTACTTGCTTTGAGGATATTGAAGTAGTGATAGTTCTAATGGATCTAGTGAATATTAGACTTTTCTAATTCGGAAGATACAATTTGTTTAAAGACTATCTATATAGAGTTTTGTCGATTTCGTATCTTGTGGTGAATAGTGAACTAGAATGATTGAATCATTAGTAATGAGTTTGCACAAATGATGAGAGAGCATATATTTTGGAATGATGACTGATATTTGTGGATAATGTTTGAAATAAATGGAGTACAAGTAGGTAATTCATGAGATAAGATGTTGTACATCGATGAGTATTACTTAAGGGTATTGAGAATACTTGGTGAACGTAAGGCAATCATCGATATTATGGGATCTGAGATGTAATGGTATTGATGAGAGTTAATCACACGCTTAAGGTGATGCTGGTGTGGAAATGTTGACTAGTTTTACTCGATAAGGTCATATCGCGATAAAGTAGACGACTATTTGGAATGTGGTATTGATTTAACGATTATTTTGGGTTGTGATTATTTGGGATTAATCTGATTGAGATTTTAGAATGGATAATGATTATTTAACATTGAGGACTTAAGATACACTTTGGTGGTTTGAGTGTTTATAAGGATCAGAGTGCGCAGTGGTTTGGATTCCGAGACGACTTGTGGTGATGATCACTTGTAATTCTTATCTTCTTTTGATCTTATCTTTGAACTTCAAGTTTCGAGGACGAAACTTCTTTTTTGGGGGTTGGATTGTAACACCCCGTATTTTATAATGATATTTATTCGGAAAGTTATTTATTTAAAATAATTATTTTCGAGTTTTATAATAATATGTATTCTGTATTTTATTACCTCCATTGTCCGTTTTAAATAAATGTCTCGTTTTGACTCACTTTTAATGGGTTAAAATGTCCGTACACAATTTGACTATTTTACTATAATATGTACTTCACCTATATTGCTTCTTCAAGCGTTTTATTTTGGTCCAACCCAATTTTTAGTTGGATGATCCATTGTATGAGATAATGGACCCAAAGCCCATTTATTAATCCCCTTATAAAAAGAAATTAACCTAGCAATCAACTAGGTCATTTCATTATTTTGTGCATGATTATGCCGCACGCCCTTTTGCTCTCTTCTTCTCTTTGTTTCTCATTTTCTCCATTTAACTCCATTGTTATACATCTATCCTTTCTCCAATCATACATAAATTATATTTTCATAATCTTGGCTCTTTCCTCTACAATATGTTCATCTCCAATTATTTTTATGGGACTCATTTTTATGAACGTTTAGACCTACCTTTAGGGTCCCTAATTAAAGAAAAACATATCATTCTTTTGGTCGTTTTGAAAGAGGATTTGTGTCGTACAATTTTTATCACATGGGTTTCGGTTTGTTTCATCAAAGTTGATTTATGGGGATGATGACACATGTTGGAGACAAGGTTTTGTTGGTCGCGTTGTTCATGGTGTTTCTTATTAACGTTTATCATTAATTGCCAAAAGGTAACTAGATGTGATTCTTTTCGTGCTTATGCATTTTGAATGTGTTGTGTGATTTTAATGATTTGTAACATGATTTAATTGATTTGTGTTGCGTCTTTATTCATGATTCAAAGAGTCTAATTAATTAGTATGTTAATTGAATGATTTATTATTATCGTTAGATCTATAATTATCGTTTTCGTTATATTAGAATTGTTAGATCTAATCCGTTGTAACATCTAAAATTTGTACGTGAGCCGCTTGGCCTCTCCGTATGGATATGCTAGGGTTGTTTCATCGATGGCTTTAGGGTTCCAACCCTAAGTATTAGATGGCTCGTCCTATCATCGCCCGATGTGGAGGTTAGGGTTGAGGTTAATATAACCTTGATTGAAGATCATGTGACTTTATTGGAAATTTACTATACAACTTCACTTAAGGTTAAGGTAACTTCAATGCAGGGTTATAGTCTCGTTGGGGCTCAATTTAAGTGACTCCACGAGGTTATGATCAAGGATAATATAACTCGAGTTGAGGTTTACGTAACTTTATTGGAAAGTTACTATACAACTTCACAAGGGGTTAATGTAACCTTATTGCGTGTTATGATCTCACGGAGGTTAACGTAACCTCACGAGGTTATGACAAGGTTATTGTAACCTTACTTGAAGTCAAGTATTTTCAATGGAAAGTTACGATACCCTTCACTTGAGAATTATGTGACACCGTTACGAAGCTATAATCTAACTGAGGTTAAGGTAACCTCACAAGGTTATTGTCGAGGTTAATGTAATCTTAACTTGAAGTTGACGTTATAGTGGTTATACTATGACACCACCTTTGTGTTGACGTTATATACATAACTTCGCTTTAGTAGACAAGGTTAATGTCGCCTTACCTTAACCTTGAATACTAATACACGTTAGATGTTCAGGATTATACTTTGTTAAACATTAACTCTATCACTATTTGAAGGTTATAGTCAGTTATTGTGCTATAACTTTACCATGTTATCGTTGTTTGATTACTTCTATACTTTTTCCTTTAGAACAATCAGTTACATTGTTCTACGTTTGAGTCATGATGTTTATCATGAATGATTAGTACTTGGTATAGTCTGTTACACTATCTAGGGCCTGATTTTCCCTGGTATAGTCAGTGACACTATACTAGGTCGGATTACTACATAGTGCAATCAGTTACACTATACTACGTAGAAGTCGTGAGGTTGCTCACGCAGTTGGCAGTCAGTTATACTGTGCAACGTACATGATGGTTAGTGATATAGATGACGGTAGTATCATTTACATACTATCGGAATGAACCGATACTGCTCGCAAGAGGTTTAATTGGACTATGTTCGGTGGGTCCAGATTCGTCAGTTACACGTTCTGGGTTCCCGTGTGTCGTTCGACGTACACTTACTGCGTCCAGAGCTCTGGCCAGGTCTTAGACATATAGTCGTCAATTACACGCTATACATAGTACCGTGGAGTATCAGTTACATACTTCACAAAACGGAGGGTCAGTTACACGCTCCGTGTTAGAGGGTTAGTTACACGCTCTGACTAGTTAGAGTATCCGTTACATACTCTAGCCGATGTTCATTCTATATCCTATACGTCTTTGTATGAAGTCTTTTGTTACTTGCTCCAACGTGTATGGATGGATACGTAGTATCTATCTCGATCGTAATGATTAATTATGGATTGCAATAATTATGTGATCGTGTCTAACAACATGTTGGTCATGTGTATTGATATCTTCACATGTTGTTTAATCATGTTATCTTTCATTATTATTGCTATTCATGTTCAACATGTTATAACCATGACTGGGAGAACATCTAGTTGCTCCCCACTGACTGTGGACCCCCCTTTCAGGTCTTTCGAGATGCTGTTGAATGTGATGATGTTGGGGAAGACCTGTGGAGAGAGACCTTTATTTAAGTTTCTTTTGATTTTCATTTTGAACACTTTTGAATAATGTATTACTTGAATGTCGAGATAGTGGCGATCCGGATTCGGTCAGGTGTTTCCGCCACCTTTGACCCTATATTTCATACTATTTATATTATTATAAGTTTTTAAAAAACCCGGTTGTTACAAAATATTCTGCTGTGTTAGAGGGATTTACTGATGCGAACTGGATTAAAGGTAATGATGAAACTAGTTCTATAAGTGGTTATGTGTTCACCTTGAGAGGAGGAGCTATATCATGGAAGTCTACGAAACAGACTTGTATACCAACGTCCAGTCCTCCACCATGGAGTCCTAGTTCATTGCTCTTGAGCTGGCAAGTCAAGAAGCAGATTGGTTGAGAAACTTACTAGCTGACATACCAGTGTGTGTGTGTGGGGGGGGGGGGGGGGGACAGGTTGCACCAGTCTTCTTACACTGTGATTGTCAAGCGGCCATCGGCGTTGCTAAGAATTATGTCTACAATGGTAAGAAAACACATATCCGGATCAGGCACGCTGTGGTGAAACAATTCCTGAATATTGGAGTGATTGCTATAGACTATGTGAGGTCTGAACGCAATCTTGCAGATCCTTTCACAAAAGGATTAACGAGAAGAGTAGTTCTCGACTCGTCGAGAGGAACGAGGCTGAGGTCCTTAAGTCTAGATTAGAGTATGAATTTTGATGGACCTAAAGCTTACATTTCTATGGCGATACATGATCCATAGCTAGTTTTGGTGGTGCTTTGAGACGCACTTGATGGATTGTGTAGGAAAATTAAGGTTGGACTTATGTCCTTAACGGCTTGTGAGACGTGCTATTGAGAAGCACTAAGCCACCTACGTATGCGTGATGGTTTAGCCGCCATCTAGTTGAGAGTGTTACTCACTCTCACTAGAACACTCACTAGGACCGAGGTAAATGCATGGCTCTAAAAAGCGTTGCACTTTGAAATTGCGGAACGATTATTTTTTGAAGGCATGATATGTGTTGTGGGGGTCTCAACAGAAGCTCAATTAGGAATTCAAATCGTAAGATATTCGCTAGTTGTAAGTAAGTTGTTGCCCCATTTCACTAATACGAAATTCAAGTTGAAAGACATTGAACGTCTAAGTATCCGTCCTTCCTTACCAAGAATTTCTCTTTTCCTTCTTTCTCTCTCTTTTCTGCCATCAATGGGGGATTGTTGGGGTGATGGCATTTGAAACAAGTCTTTCGGTGTTGTCCAGATTCGGTGTCCAGGTACATGACACAAGTTTTTTGGGTTGTCCAGATTCGGTGTTTAGGTGCATGGCACAGTTGTGAGTGTTGTTTATGTCCAGATTCTGAACTCATGAGTTGTCCAGTTTCAGAGGGAGATTATGGTCTTGATTACGCGAGATTATGGCCTTAATTACCGTGATTTTGGAGCTGTTTTGAGGCTCCTCCTCACTATAAATACAACACTCCCCTTCCCTTCAAATACACAACAATGAAAACAACCTCCTCTCTATCTCTCAACTCTTCACTCTTTCATATTCTGGGTACTGTAATTAATTGTTCCAAGGCACTTGAACTCGAGTGGTCAAATTTAAGTGTCGCAGTGTTAACCTTGGGAAACTACGACATTGTAGGCGATAACCACCGGAGTCGCGCCGATACAGTTTTCAAGTCAGTGGCCACCATACCACGACACTGCTTCCGTTGCTGCCTTCACGGTTTGTTGCCTCCGTCCCACTGTTGCCTTCGGTATTAATCTGCCCGCTTCCTTGTCGCCCTCGGTTCTTCGTCTGTTCTCGTTCGTTTAGCATTTTAACAATTATTTACCTGATGGGATTTCAGATCACTCCCCTATACTAGTTACTATATAGGCTGGTGATAGGGTAAAGAGTAGGTTTAGTTTTCTTAATTGTTGGGTTAAACACCCAACTTATCATCAGGTACTTCAGGAGGCTTGGGCAAAACCAATCAAAGGAACAACATGTTTTCAGCTTTTTGGGAAGCTTAAAAATGTAAAGCAGGCACTGAAGCATATGCATAGGAGGATCTTTACAAACGTAGGATTTAGAATTAAAGAGGTAAAACATCAGATTACTGTCTGCCGGGAAGAATTACAGAAGAGGCCTTTTTCTACTGAAATTAGTGCAGAGGAACAAATGTTATTGAACTCTTATAAACAACTGACCACAGCTGAGTTAAGCATTCTTAGGCAACGGTCGAAGATGGATAATGTCCACTTTGGAGATGAATCTACTGCTTACTTTCATGCAAAAATTAAGGAGAGAAGACAACAACAAGTTATTGGGACCATTAAGGACAACAAGGGTTGCAACAGGAGTGGATTGAAAAATGTAGCTCAAGCTTTTGTGGACTATTACGAGGAGCTTCTAGGTACTGAACATTCAGTTTCTGCTTTGGATGTTGAGTCTGTCAAGAGAGGAAAGATAGTTAATCAGGAGGACAGAGGATGTAACACCCCTGATTTTATAAATTAAAATTATATTCGTATTTTTATTTTGTTTACGAATTTAACTCGTAATTCTTAAATTTATTATAAAATGGATTTATTGTTTAATCATTTCAAACACCTAAAATTTTATTTGTCTCGAAAACTCTCCTTATATTTAAAACATATTTTTGTGTTTGTTTCGATTCATTTTATACATTTGATTTAATTCCTATCGAAAGTCTATTTCGACGATTTAATTTCTAAATTCTTTTTATTTATATATATTAAGCTCGAAGCTCATTTATTTTAAGTTTCGTCAAAATAATTATTTTCTTTCCTCGAGAAACCAATTTAATTTACTTCATCGAAAATTTATTATTTATCGGGAAATACTATTTGATCGTCTAATTATTTATTTCTATAAGCTTCGTTTTCGTCTCGAGTAATTTATTTACTCATTTAATTCGACGGCCCGATTATTTATTAATCTTTTAAACTCGTTTTAATTCGATTCGTGGGCCAGTCAACTTATCGTTACGAAATTCGGCTCCTACCTGATTCATTTCTGAATCCGTACACTTTTAGTGAGTTACATTCTTTCCACCTTGTGATTACGTTCTATCCCATTTAGTGACTTCATCACCCATGTGATTCATTCCTCTCAATTACTGACTATTTATCCCACCGTTTCACCTTCTCCATCATTCATCCCCCTTTCCACCGCATTCTTTCGGTTCTTTTTCCCATTTTTTTTTTGTCCTCATTCATTACTTCCCCTTCATCTGACCTTCTTCATCTCCTCCTCTCCTTCGTATGTCATCCACCATCAATCTGCCTTGCATCGTCAATCATCAACGCTCGACAACTTATCTTTGTTGCATTCTTCTTCTCCTCGGTTCGCTTTCTTCGTCGTTGCTGTCGCCTTCTCGTCGAGGTAGTCTTCTTCTTCTTCCTCTTCTTATTTCTTCCTTGCTAATCGATTTCGTGCCGTTTTCGTTCCTGGAGCGTCTGCTACTGCGATTTGTTGCTGCGTTTTGCTACTATTCCGTGAGTTGCTGTCCACTGTTGTTCGTTGTTTTGTGTTGGGTCTGATGCTCTTCTTTCCTTTCTTCTTTTCCTCCGCTTTTTCCTCTTGGCTGCTGATCGCTGCTGTTGCTTTTCTGCTGCTGTTCCGGGCTCTCTTCTGCTGTTACACATTTGATTTCCGTTATTTACATCCCTGTGTTGTCCTGTTTCACGTTGCTGCTGCTGGTTTGCTTTGTTGTTGTCGTTACTGCTTCTTCTTCTTCTTCTTTTCCTCTTCCCCTGACTTTTGTTACTGTTCGGCTGCTACTGTCATGTTTGGTTGTTTTACTATTTTGTGCGTTGCGGATGCTGGCGAGATGTCGGGTTGGAGTTCGTTCTCTTCTTTCTTTGTTTACCCTGATGTCCCCGCTTTTGTTTGAAGCGGTTGGCGCGGTTTCGTGGTTTGTTGCTGTTGTTGTCGTCTATTGCTGCTGCTACTACGTTTCGGTACTGCTGTTATTCCTGTTTTTATCTTGTTTCGAGACTTGTCTTACGTTCCTCTTCTCTTAGAGTCTCGTTTCCCTCTTGCTGATGTATGATTGATGTTTCGTCGTATTCTCTTTGCCGTTGGCTGTTCGGTCTGCTTGCACCTGCTGCTTTGTCTCCTACTGTTCGTTGTACGTGTGTGCATCGTAGTTCCACTCGTGCCTAATGCATTTTACTGCTGTTCTTCTCCGTCATTTGCTATTCTCGTTTGTTGCTGCTTTCCATTCTATGAACGTCGACCGCTGTTCGCATCGTTCTTGCTTGTTATTGCTATCCGCCTGATTTTGCTGCTGCTTTTACTGTTTTTGTCGACTACGTTTGTGCTGGTGATGTTTGTGTGCCGACAGCTGCTATCCTTTTCGTGTTCTGATGTTCGCCGTCTTTTCTCTTTTCTACTTCGTTTTCCACTCTTTCCCCTCGTGTCAGCCTCGATTTTTGTGGTGAATCGTGACGAAGACTAGTGGTTCTACAACTTGGAGCATAAGGACAACATTTCTTTTGATTTGAAGTCTGGATTGATCAAGGTGGACGAATACGAGTTCGTTTCGGATGTCGAATTGAGGTAACTTTAGGACGTTACTCGATTTTATATCGTATGTTTGAGTAGTAGTATGTAGTAAATACTTTAACTTCGGTTTTCTAATTTTAGCTATTTATTATTTGCTAAAAATATTACTTTCTTTTATAAATCTTGTGTCTTATAAATATTTTACGAGTTTTCAATATCGTTTTATAAATTGTTAGTAATTTTATTATTTACAATCGTTATAGTATTTTGTTGGTTATTGTAACACTAGTAACTAAATAATGTCGATTTCATATTTCGTTAATTTATAATTTTCACTTAAAAATCATATTTTTATATCTTAATCGAAATTTGTGTACTTGTTTAATAAATTAATTTTCGTTTTACGATTTATACTAATAAATGAGAAAATAGTCGATTTCGTTTCAAATATATTTTTAGTCGAGACTATTTTCACTAATAATTTCTTATTTGTTTACCATTGACTATTTTTAATAAAACTCATATTATTTATTAATAAAAGTTGTTTGCTAAAAAATATTTGAAACCTTTCTAAAATTCATTTCATTTATAAAACTCGTTGATTCAATTAATTTTGATATCGTTTTTCTTAAAATATATCTTTTCTAAGATTTATTGTTTTAACTCGATTTCCTAAATTATTTATAAAATACTATATAATGACTTATCACATTTTATTTATATTTTGAGTAACGAATTTAGAAATATATTAAAGTTACGATAACGACGATAATAATAAAATGTTAATCTCGTTAGAAATGCTATTTTTATACATTTCACTTATTTTAATAACTTACGTATTTTCTATAAAACTTTCTATTTTTAGTAAGTTTCTAAAATAAGTAAGTTTCTATTTATAGAAAGTTTCCCTTTTAATATAAAATGGTTATTCCTTTTATCCATATCATTTATATTGATTATAATTACTTTTGACTATCGATAATGGCTGTTTTGGGTTATGGAATAAAGAGAAGTGTGGGGTTAGAGTAATATAGTCTGGGATGTACGTTTTTGTCATCAACTATAAAGCTGGTGTGTCTATGTTGAGACACATTGGTCGTTGAACTGAGCATGGTTTGTGTGCAGGAGTGTGTATATTTTGACCTTAAACTTAGATATCGCATCGTGTAAGTCGCCGTCGGGTTGAACTGGATTACGGTTGGTGTCCAGGAGGAGTGTACATTACTTAAGCCAGGACCTCGCTGCACGCAGTCCTGTTATAGTTGAGTTGCCTAGTTAGAGACCGAAGTCTGATTTGTTTTGACTAAGTTCTCGAAGCTAGTTTAGTATTATGCCTAGTGAAAGTCTAGCCTTGTGCACACCGATCAAATTTCCATAACGCCATTTTTGAATATTTATATTATCGATTGATTTGACTTGCAGGTTGGCAAGTTCTTTAAGTTATCTTCGAAAGCTTATTTTTATTATATTGTTTTAAGATTATCCATTTTAAGTATTTTGATATAATAATACTATTATTTTTCCATATGATATAATATGGCTGGGAGAACGTCCGAGTTACTCCCCACTGACGTGGCTGTTATGTTTATAACATGACAGGTATTTGCTGCTGGGTTTTGGGTGTGAGCTAGCGAGTAGCGTGGATCCTACTCTTTCTTTATTCATGTAATTTATGGATTTGTATAACCCATTTGGAGAATTTTCTATTTAGCCCTTTTGTAAAAAGTGGCCTTTGTATCGACTTACCATTTCTTTTAATAAGATATAGTTTGTCAGTGTGTTTTAATCCCAACTCTACAGTGTTTCCGCCACTGTATCGCGTTAGATTTTCTAGGGGATTACAGAGGAGAAATTACAAGGCTTCCTACTAAAGATGAGATAAGGATGGTGGTCTTTTCTATAGGTTTTGAAAGGTGTCCTGGCCTAGACGGATTTTCTTTTGAGTTCTTTAAATCCTCATGGAATAATGTCAAGGAGGAGTACTGCAATGCTGTTTTGGAATTTTTCATAAAGACTAAAATGATAAAAAAAAAGGCTAATACTACTATAATTACCATTATCCCTAAGAAGGAAGTCTGTCAAACTGTTCTTGAGTTTAGACCTATATCCTGTTGCTCATTTTTTTTATAAAACTATAAGTAAGATTATAACCCTTAGGATTCAAGGGATTCTTGAAAGCATTGTGGGAAGGGAATAAGCAACATTTGTTAAGGGGAGGAGTATTCATGAGAATATTGCTCTTTCTCAATCTTTGGTTAAGAATTATGATAGGAAATACCTTACACCAAGGTGTTTAATAAAGGTGGATCTTAGGAAAGCTTTCAATTCATTAGAGTGAACTTTTATTCATGGTATGCTCATGGGGCTAAATTTTCCCCCAACTTACGTCAACTAGGTTATGGAATGTATTAGGGGGTCCTGGTTCTCTATCAAGGTGAATGGCTCTACACATGGTTTCTTCAAGGGGATAAGTGGGATTAGGCAAGGAGACCCACTTTCACCCTATCTTTTTGTCCTAAGTATGGAGGTAGTATCTAGAATGTTGAGGAATATAAACTATTTGCCTAATGTCTCATATCATCCTAAGTGTTGTCAACTCAAGTTAAGCCATATTGTTTTTGCCGATGACTTGGTAATTTTTACAAGAGGAGATGGTCCACCTGTTGCTGCTGTTACACAGACTCTGGTGGATTTTGGGAAAATTTCTGGTTTGCAGGCTAACTAGGACAAGACTAATATTTTCTTTGGAGGGGTATCTACAGTTGTTAGGGAACTTATATTACAGCAAATCGGATTTCAGCAAGGGCAATTTCCATGTAGATATTTTGGTTGACCTTTGCACTCTGCAAATAACAGACGAATTCAATATGAAGCCTTAGTCCGCAAGATTCAACTGAGGATATCCCACTAGCCTTCTCATCTTTTAACCTATGCAGGTCGTATTCAGCTACTCAACTCACTCATTTTTGGACTAAATAATTACTGGTGTGCTAATTCACTCTTTCCAGTGAATGTTACTAAAAGAATTAATCAGATGAGCATGAGATTCTTTTGGTCAGGGAGAGATGAATGTAGGTTAAGCTACAAAAGTTGGCTGGATATTTGTAAGCCTGAGGAGGAAGGTGGTTTTAATGTGAAAAGTCTGTTCAGTTGGAATAAGGCTATGATGACATACTGGTTATGGAAAATTCAGACAGGAGCGGAAGGTTTATAGACTCAATGGCATAATAAATATGTTCTTAAAGGACATGACATCTAGTATACAGATAAGCAAGAGAGGCATACAACTACTTTTAATAGTGTGGACATGACATAGGTCCACCCCAACGCGGCCACGCGCGGGTTTGGGGAGGCGAATGAATCTCATGTGAGATGAGTCGAATTAAAATTTAAATCGAAGTGGAGTCGCCACCGAACTTTGTGGGAGTTCGGGCCCGTTCGAACCCACTCTATATCTTAGTGGGCCATGCACAAAGTATGGCCCATTCGGATGCCAGAGTTTATTGGGTTCGTCCCTTTGCATTTTGATACCGATACCGACATTATCAGATACCGTGTATCCGGAAACCACGTGTATACCGACATTATCGAATGACTCTCGTGTGCCAATGGGTTCGGATATCCGGAAACCACGGTTCTGAGTAAGGGGTGAGGGTACGTGTTGGGAAGTTCACGAAGAACACCCAACCCCGCCCGCACATTAGCGGCCTCTACTAAGATATCGCTTGACGTTAAAATACGCGCGTTAGTAATACGATGAGATGATATGCAAACATTGTTTTGACTAAACATGTGAATATTTGAGTAGATTGCTATGTTGATTTAATGCATCTAAATTTAACGTCAAAGTTGTATTTAGCATGCGAGATTCACTTTAGTACAATAAAACGAATAACGAAAATAAATCGCTAAAAACATGAACAAACAAGTTAGTAACGATTTGTAAATTGAATAAACGACGTAAATGTGGTTCGATGCATGGTTTTGAAAAGATGATTCACGTGATAGACTTGACACGTGATGACCAAGGTCATAAAAATATTTTATCGGGACTCAAAGGATGCTGAAAGGCTCTCGGTTTTGACAAACCAGGAGCCACTCGATCGAGTCATTGAGGGACTCGATCCAGTGGTCTCAAAAAAAAAGTTTCTGCCTCGGGTTTTGGGGTGCCACTCGATCGAGTGGGCTAAGCACTCGATCGAGTGCCCCCTATACAAAATATGGTTCGTTTGGTTTTGATTTGGAAATTGCTTTTGGTTTTGAAAATCGATAATTGGTTGTCGCGTAAAAATATGATGCAATTTATACTCGACTTAAATATTGATACTCGTAATATTCGATGCTTGATTATAGAATCAATATCGAATATTTAGAGTGGATTTTGAAAAAAGTTGTTTAGAAATCGTTTTGGAAGTTATTAAGACGAAATAATTCCTCCACGTTGTAATGTCGTAATTAGTCTTTTCGGACCATGTGATCATTACTCGGCTTCAACGGGATTATGCTTAACATGATTTAATGATTGATACCTTTAGATCCGATATTCGACTATGGAGTCGATATCGAATCCTAGGGACGACGCTTTATTGAAAATAGTACGATAATATCGATATTAGTAACGAGAAAAGAAATAAAAAAATGCGACGACGACCCGAATAAAAAAGACGGACGAACGAGAGAAAGAGAAGAAAAGGGAGAAGTCGGGATTTGTAACACCCTCAACCTACATGCTTGATTATCTCGAAAACGGATTCGTAGTAGCAGCCTAGGCGCGGAAGCGTTAAGATGTATATAGGTGTGTTATGGTGTGTATGGTTATGGAGGGATTTGGCGAGCTTTGCTCTCGGGTTTGTATCTGGTTTGCCTAAAATTGCCTACAGTTTCGGGTTGTAACTTGTGTATGTCGGGATGAATTGTTGTGTTGTGAATTGTTGATATCGATTGTTGTGCAAAGGGGTGTATTTATCGGAGAGGTTCCCGACATTGGCTAGGAAAGATATCCGACTTGGGTGAGAATAAACACCTCTTTGGATAGGAAAGGCAAACAATCTTAGATGGAAGAGGATTTCGTCGTTGGGTGGAAGAGGAATCCTCTTCTGGCTGGAAGAGGAGTCACTCGGCCGAGTTACGCCTAGCACTCGATCGAGTGCCCGGTTTTGACATCGGTTTCGTGGGTTTTACGAGCCTACTCGACCGAGTGGGCCGGTCCACTCGATCGAGTGGGTCTGGGTCGGGTAGAAGGCTCTTTTTAGAGATCTATTTTTATCTCTAACGAGTTTGCTCGGTTGCTTAATTCCTTTCTATAGCTGATTTTTGTAGTTTTTGACGCCGAATCAGATTCGTGAAGCGACGTGGCAGATATTTATGCCTCGGAAATGTCTTTGACCGGGGTTTGACCCGGTCGCTGAAAGACGGTTTTGCCCTTGGTGTCGGTTTTGATCCAAATTAGTCTTATTTGACAGGGAACGACACACTGGGCCTGAATTTGAAGTTGGTTTTGTGAGATTTGTATTCCATAAAAAGCCCAAGCCAAATGCTAATGATTTTGAGTCCATATTCGAGTATATTAAAGCATGTTTGCGTCCGATCATCATCGGGTGTTTTTTTGGAAACTGCTATAGACACCTAACGGCCAAATGTGGGTGTCTACAGAGCCCCAACTCTGACTGAGGCTTGGACAAGGCGAAAGTCAGAGTAGCTACCAAGCCAATCAAATATTAAGACCTGGCAGACTTCCGGTCGGGTCGTTTATAGTCCATTATTATTAGACTCGCGTGAAGGGCTCGCCAACCATAGGTTAGAAATCATACCTGAGCTGATGATGATAATTCCGCGGGGATTCGGACTTGTTGTATAAGTCTCGTTCGTGCCTCATAGGCCCATCCCGTATCATTTCGAAAAAAATGCCGCCTTGGGTTTTCCGCTGGGGAGATATGTGAGTTGCGCAGGCCTGCTTCCGAAGCCTTGAGTTGTACATGCTTTGTACGGTTACACAAAACTTTGCATGTAAAGCTTAGGTGAAACCCGACTCACACTGGGGGATAAAAGAAATCTTGATGTTCCTTTGGGAAGCCAAGCTGGTACCTGAAATGTTAGATAGATAGATAGAAATAGCAAACATAGCAGATACATACAGGAAATGCAGTTAGCATCTATAGACTGACTTGCGCTGGGGAAAATGATTTTTGCTTCATTTTGAAATCGAAGTCCTGAAAGCAACTCACGTGCTAGGAGATAGGTTTTCAAAATTGAAAGGGGTAGAAAAGAAATTTGCATTTTAAATAGACTGAAATTTGACCTTGTCGAAAAGGATTTTTTCAAATGGCTAAGTTTTGCAAATTTTAAAATGAAAATTTGAAGAGAGAGGCCTGCCGACAGACTCGACTCTGGACGCGACAGGACGAGTTGACAGACACGACTGTACTCTCGAGGGGTTGGACCGTGACTCGGTAGGGGGTGGGCCACCTAAGATGTCAAGACTCTTAAGTTGCACTATTCTGTAGCCTAGGCGAGTGGCAACATGGTCAAATCCTCGGAATGAGACTGTTTCCGTAGTAGCAATGCCGTAGACTGGTGTTCTTTTGGATTTTTTGGTTTCGAGGTATATTCCCAAGGTAGGTGCTTCTTCGAGTCCCTGACAGATTCTCGTCTTCCACTGAGCCGCATACTAGGACACACTATAGAAAGGTGGCTAGATTTTTGAAAATATTTTGGATTTTGTGAGTGGATGGAGAACTTCTGCCTAGGAGAAGTTTCCATGATGACAAAGCGAACTGTTGAGAACATGACAATATTGTGACCGGAATGACGATGCTTTTTGAATTTGTGTCAATGTGGGTGGTTGTGCCCTTGTTTAAAGGCTGCCTACGTATTCACGTGTAGTGAAATCAAACCAAGCCGTAGTTCAGTGAATTGGATGGTATGTTGTGGTGCCTAGTTTAATAGGGCTTTGTGTGTAACTAGCCATAGCGATGGTACATGCTAGGTGCATTCCCAATGATGTCGTGATCAAAGGGCTAGAATGGTTAAGATGTTGATCCTGTGACAGTGAGCGTTCTCCGAGGTAGCCCCCAGAGGTAGTGTTAACTATTTTGGGCATGTTCTATGCCGACCACAAGTGGAGTTCCCGTGTTTGGGGTTGGTAACTGGTTTGGACGTTTTTGAAAATGTGGTGCTAGGTCGTAAGTGGCTTTGATGTTTTGACATCTGAAGCTTGATTTTGTGGAGCTAAAGCTTCGAGGGTAAGGTATTGTAATGCGCTAGGAGAGGGGGAAGTTGAGTAAAAATGACACGGACTTCGATCGGGGTAGGTTCGATGATGCGGGATCTAATTTCCATGTCTGGCCCTAATGGTTAGGGTATCCTATGGAGCTTGAATCCTCAAAATTCTGGGCTATCTCTTAGCCTAGGTCTCGGGAAGGTCTTGTGGGTTGTAATGTGGGAAGGCTAAGTGTAGTGTTAGCTGACCAGCCTGATCATCTCTCCCCTATTGGATGGTTTGGATATTGATAATTTTTGAATTGACCGTACCCCGGTCAAAGGACTTTCATTTGGGCCGGCCGTTGACCCCGGTCATGGGTTTTTGAATTTTTTAGTTGACCTCTTAGCCCCGGCCAAGGGTTTTGACCGTATCTGGTCGGGGGATGCTGAGAATTCTTTTTGATCATGGCCAGCTCTTTTATTTTGGCCTTTTACTTTTTCCCTGAACTTTTGATTTTTTTTTGTCCAGTTTTTTTTCTTTTTTTCTTGGACTTTTGATTTTTTTTTTTTCAGGTCAAACTAACATCTAAGGTGGGGATTGGTCAGTCTTATTGGAGGGGTGTTTATTGGGGGAAATGGGCTTGCCTTCCGTCTTGAACCCAAACTAGGAGACTACCTAGATTTGTCATAGGATTCGATACCGCTCCTATTAAGGGTAGTTTTGTGGTTTTTCTATACCAGACATGGAATAGGTAAAAGGAAAACACGGGCTTGGTCTCCTGCAGTCATTGTAGATGTGCCTATAATAGTCACGTGCGTGTGCTCACAGTGTATGACGGTGTTCATCATGTTCTCGGAAACACATAAGGAAAGTATATATGAGAAATAGAAAAGCTGATTTTATTGAATTTTAAAAAAAGAGGACAGAATACAACTGACTCTGACTCTGACTTTGACTTTGGAAGAAATAGCAAATCCTAGACTCGGACTCGGACTCAAATCAAATCCGGACTCTCGGATGTTGTCATTAGTCGTCGGCTTCTAAGGACTCGAGTTGATGTCCAGTATAGCCTTCAGTAGAAGCTTCACCCAGATCTTCATTATGTCGAAGATCGTCTTCAATCCTAATGCCCATTTCGGTAAGCACCGCAAAGTTTGAAATGTCTGCATACCTAAGATGCACACGGTAGGAAGGTAGAAGGTTGTTGATGAACGCCTCCACTAGTGTCTTCTCGTTAGGCTTGTCTACCAACTTCACAGTTTCGGCCCTCCACCTTTGAAGGTACTTGGTGAAACCTTCTTTGGGCTCTTGGGCCATAACCTCTAGAGTACGCATCGTAGTCTGGATCTCGGTATTATCGGCGTAATTCCGAGCGAACTCTGTTGCCACATCATCCCAAGTCTTGTACTTCTTGGAATCGAGCCTGTAGTACCAGGCTTTCGGGTGCTTCTCGAGGGAAGAAGCAAACAAGTGCTTGAACATGGTGGATTTCACCTCCTTGACAACCATGAACTCCTTGAAAGCCCGAATGTGATGAACCGTGTCTTCAGTACCCTCAAACATCGGTATGCCCGTAAGGTTGAGGTTGGCGGGTTGCTCGTCATTCGGTGGCGAATACGAGCGAGCATTTTCCGTATGGATCGAGTTGTTTGTTGACAAATGGATCTGTTCTTCAAGCCTGCGAACGGCGCTGACCAGTTCAGCTATGGGCCCAATGGTTTCATTCCCGACCTTAGGAGTCCCTTGCTCCACGGCATTCAAACGGGTGGTAATGGCTATTTGGTCGGACTTGATAGTTTTCAATTGGGTCTCAATCTTAGCCAGCGCGACAGTCTGTTGGTCCAAGGTTTCTTGCATTTTCTGGCATCTGGGTATTGGTGGCTTGTCTGTAAGAATACCGCGTAATCAGTAAAGTTGCTTCGGAACTCAAATTCACCAAGGCATAGGAAATAACGCGGGAGGAGAGACAACTCAGGTTTGACTCGGGTTAGACTCTTCTAAGACAAATGTGTAGGGTACGATTCTCGGAGTGACCGTGATTAATCGCTCCGTCGGAGAATAGCCCCCAAGTGAGACTAAGAACTCAGATAGGACTCAGATGGTATGACATCTAAGTGACTTGAAAGTGGGGTACGTGAGACAACACGTGTAAGACATGACCCTTAGAGCAACCGTGATTGATCGCTCTGCTGAAAGGTATCCCCCAAGTGAGATCGAAGGTTTTGTTAAGACTCGAGTGTTGGATGAGTGACCCTTAGACGTAAGGGTCACGAACCTTTTGCTATAGGGCTATGCCTTGTAAAAGGTTGACTCGGCCTCAAGGAAAGGCAGACGGGGTAAGGGAAGAAACTTGCGATGTAAGATCGGCAGAGTTTCGATGCTAGAGACCCTCGACTCGACTCGAAAAAGGATGGCCCTGTGATTAGGGTAGACCCTTAAGTTAAAGGATTCTCGAATTAGGATGACTTGACTAACGGATTGAAAGATGGGCGAAATTTCCTTAGGGAAAGTCGTGGGGACCGTCCTGCTAGAGGGAAAGATCGCGTGGGACTTCCTAGTTTGGACTCGAGTGTGTAAACGGGCTTTCCTTGGTAGGGGTATGCCCTACGTTGGTTAACCTTGCCTTAGTCAAATAAGGCGGACTGGGATAGGGAGGAAACCCGTGATGTAAGATCGACGAGTTTCGACGCTAGAGACTTTCGACGACTTATGACAAGACCCGACACTGCTACATACGGGAAGTAGGGGTGAGCAAAAATATAAGATACGGTTTTATTATACGTATACGATACGGTATACGCTTTCAATTATACGAATTTCTGGATATCCGATACAAATAACCGGATATACGATACAGTTTTCCTTAAAACCGTAGCGGATACGTATCGGGGAAAATAGAAACCGGATATCCGGTTTCCGATCCGATTTTTTAAAAATAATAAAAAAATATGAAAAATATAATCCTAATATGAATTATACAATAAAGAATTCAAAACCCACAAATTATTTTCAAAGGTAAAAAACAAAACTATTAGTAAATTTATGATATTATGTATTGAAACGTAATATTTTGTTAGAATAATTATATCGTAAGACGTATATACCATTTTTTTGATATATTTTATTATATCAATTTATATAAAACGTAACGTTGCTTAAAATCAATTAATTACTCTTAATTAAAATGAAAAAAATTGTTTAAAAAAAAATAGAAGAAAAATATAAAACCGGATACCGGATATCCGAAAACCGGATATCTGGAAAAACCGGATATCCGGAAACCGAATATCCGGAAAAAACCGGATCGGATACGGATCGGGAATTTTTTGATTTTTAAAACCGGATATCCGATACGGTTTACAAAACCGGATCGAATATCCAGTTTTGCTCACCCCTAACGGGAAGTCCTAAGAAGAGGAAAGTTTTTAAAAAAAATTCTTTTAGAGAAATCCGCGAAAGTGGGATGGACGGATCGATGTTTTTGAAAATTGAGGAAAAAAAAAAACTATCGGGCCGCAATTTTGAAGTTTTGAAAGTGAGTTTTGAAATGGGTAGCATACCGGCTAGAAATAGGCTGGTTTGAGTAAAATCATAAGTCCTAAATTCGGTATATTTCCCGGGTTTTGAAATTGGATGTTTTGGAAAAGGATGCAATTTTTGAAAGTGACGGTTTTTGAAAACGACTCAAAAACCAAGTAGCATATAGTCACGCAAGCATTATTACGACACCATGTATGCTTTACACTAAGTCTCGGTCGGTCTAAATGGGGTCTATACCAGTGTACATGGCCTTTCCGAGAATCGGGACGGACTTTCTAAGTCGAGTTGAGCTTAGAACATGCCGCAAAACCCATACGAATTAGCCATGGACACCTTTGACATATCCATGTTGGAGTACATCGACGGTATAGTGGAACGTCGGTCGCCAGTACCGGCCCAGGAAAAGATGGGGTTATGCATGAACCGTAAAACTAAAATGCGTATTGTACTAGTCAAACAATTTCTATTCGAGTCTCACCCTGAGGATGCTGATGGTAAGTCACACATCAGTTAATCCCCAGCGGAGTCGCCAAATTGTGGACATGACACAGGTCCACCCCGAAGCGGCCACGCCCGGGTTTGGGGAGGCGAATGAATCTCATGTGAGATGGGTCGAATTGAAATCAAAATCAAAGTGAAGTCGCCACCGAACTTTGTGGGAGTTCGGGCCCGTTCGAACCCACTCTATATCTTAGTGGGCCATGCACAAAGTATGGAACATTCGGATGTCAGAGTTTATTAGGTTCGTCCCTTTGCATTTTGATACCGATACCGACATTATCGGATACCGTGTAATGAATGACTCTCGTGTGCCAATGGGTTCGGATATCCGGAAACCACAGTTCTGAGTAAGGGGTGAGGGTACGTGTTGGGAAGTTCACAAAGAACACTCAACCCCGCCCGCACATTAGCGGCCTCTACTAAGATATCGCTTGACTTTAAAATACGCGTGTTAGTAATATGATGAGATGATATGCAAACATTGTTTTGACTAAACATGCGAATATTTGAGTAGATTGCTATGTTGATTTAATGCTTCTAAAATTAACGTCAAAGTTGTATTTAGCATGCGAGATTCACTTTAGTACAATAAAACGAATAACGAAAATAAATCGCTAAAAACATGAACAAACAAGTTAGTAACGGTTTGTAAATTGAATAAACGATGTAAATGTGGTTCGATGCATGGTTTTGAAAAGATGATTCACGTGATAGAATTGACACGTGATGACCAAAGTCATAAAAATATTTTATCGGGACTCGAAGGATGCTGAAAGGCTCTCGGTTTTGAAAAATCAGGAGCCACTCGATCGAGTCATTGAGAGACTCGATCGAGTGGTCTAAAAAAAAATCTGCTTTGGGTTTTGGGGTGCCACTCGATCGAGTGGGCTAGGTACTCGATCGAGTGCCCCCTATACGAACTATGGTTCGTTTGATTTTGATTTGGAAATTGCTTTCGGTTTTGAAAATCAATAATTTGGTTGTCGCTTAAAAATATGATGCAATTTATACTCAACTTAAATATTGATACTCGTAATATTCGATGCTTGATTATAGAATCAATATCGAATATTTAGAGTGGATTTTGAAAAAAATTGTTTAGAAATCATTTTGGATGTTATTAAGACGAAATAATTCCTCCACGTTGTAACGTCATAATTAGTCTTTTCGGACCATGTGATCATTACTCGGCTTCAACGGGATTATGCTTAACATGATTTAATGATTGATACCTTTAGATACGATATTCGACTATGGAGTCGATATCGAATCTTAGGAAAGACGCTTTATTGAAAATAATATGATCATATCGATATTAGTAACGAGAAAAGAAATTAAAAAAATACGCGACAACGACCCGAACTAAAAAAGACGGACGAACGAGAGAAAGAGAAGAAAATGGAGAAGTCGGGATTTGTAACACCCTCAACCTACATGCTTGATTATCTCGAAAATGGATTCGTAGTAGCGGCCTAGGCGCGGGAGCGTTAAGATGTATATAGGTGAGTTATGGTGTGTATGGTTAGGGAGGGGATTTGGCGAGTTTTGCTCTCGGGTTTGTATCTGGTTTGCCTAAAATTGCCTAGAATTTCGGTTTGTAACTTGTGTATGTCGGGATTGGAATTGTTGTGTTGTGAATTGTCTATATTGATTGTTGTGTTGTGAATTGTTGATATTGATTGTTGTGCAAGGGGGTGTATTTATAGGAGAGGTTCCCGACTTTGTCTAGGAAAGTGTGGACATGACATAGGTCCACCCCGACGCGGCCACGCGCGGGTTTGGGGAGGCGAATGAATCTCATGTGAGATGGGTCTCGAATTGAAATTTAAATCGAAGTAGGAGTCGCCACCGAACTTTGTGGGAGTTCAGGCTCATTCGAACCGACTCTATGTCGTAGTGGGCCGTGCACAAAGTACGGCCCATTCCGATTTCAGAGTTTATTGGGTTCGTCCCTTAGCATTGCGATACCGATACCGACATTATCGGTAATCGAGTATTGAATGACTCTCGTATGCCAATGGATTCGGACATCCGGAAACCATGGTTCTGAGTAAGCTAAGGGGTGAGGGTACGTGTTGGAAAGTTCACAAAGAACAACCAACCCTGCCCGCACTTAGCGATCTTTACTAAGATATCGTTCGTTTTTTGTGTACGCGCGTTTGTTCGACGGTTGAATGATATGCAAATAAGGTTTTTAGACTAAATATGTGAATTATGTTTGTTCTACGTCGTTTAATGCATTTTAAAACTAAGTCGAAGTTATTTTAGCATGTGAGATTCGTTTTAGTACAATAAAACAAAAGAGATGCCAAAATAGAAACAAACGAGTTAGTAACGGTTCATTGGAAAATTAGAATGACATAAATAATATGGAGCAAGGTTTTGAAAAGATTAGGAAACGTGATAGGCTTGACGCGTGTTGACCGGAGTCGTTAAAAAAGGTTTATCGAAGCTCGAAATATGTTGAAGGTTCACGGATTTGTCGTGACAAAGGCCACTCGATCGAGTCATGGATGGACTCGGCCGAGTGGACTTCGGGAAAGGCCTTTTGTTCGGATTTTGAGATGCCACTCGATCAAGTCATGACGGGACTCGATCGAGTGGTCCTCAAAAAAAGCTTTCTGGTTCTGTTTTGGGGTTTCACTCGACCGAGTGGCTATGGCACTCGATCGAGTGCCCCTTGTTCGAGGGGTGACTCGATTTACAACTTTTGAAATTGCTTTTAATTTTTTAAAACCGATAAGTTCGTTAAGCCGCGTAAAAATATGGCATAATTTATACCCGACTTAAGATTTGCAAATCTCGTAAATATCTTATATTCGACTACGAAGTCGATATCCGATATTTAGAGTGATTGCTAGAAAAAAGAGATGTTTCTAGAAATTGTTTTGAATGAATCCCTCCGCGTTGTAACGTCGTATTAGTATTTTTAGGACTATGTGATGATTACTTCGAAATCAACGAGAAAAGTTTTGAAAACGGTTTTGTTTGATTGATTGCTTTAGATCCGATATTCAACTATAGAGTTGATATCGAATCCTTAGGGACGACTTGTTATTGTTAATTATAGTAGTAGTAATAATATTAGAAATGAAAAGACGATGACGACAAAAGACGACAGACGAGAGAAGAAGAAGAAAAACGTGAGGAAGGAGGAAAAAGGAGAGAACGGGATTTGAAACACCCTTAACCTACATGCTAATTTCGACCTCGATCACAGACTTGTAGTAACGGCACTTGCGTAAGAGTAACGAGGATATAGGAGGAGTTAAGGTTTTGTATTTTTGGTATGGTTTGCCTAAGGTTTGCTAGAGGTTCGAGTTATGAACGTTGTGTGTGATTGATGTCGTTGAGAAAATTGTAATTGTGTGTGGATGTGTGTAAATTGAATTGTATGTGTTGTAATTGTGTTGCGAGGGTGGGGTATTTATAGAATGGGATACCCCCACAAGGGATAGGCTAGTGTTGATAGGAAAGTGGTTTCTTGCCAAGGAAGAAAGTAACAGTTTGGAGGAAGTATGATTCCGCTTGTGGATAGGAGAAGTTGCTTAAAGAGGAAGAAACTCCCGGTTTTGGCTGAAAAAGAGGCCACTCGATCGAGTGTCTGGTCTAAACTTGAATCAGATTGTTTTTTGTGAGCCCACTCGACCGAGTGAGCCAATCCACTCGATCGAGTGGAGCTGGACGGGTGGTATGGCTCTTCAAAAGATGAAATTTTATCTCTTACGGAATTGTTTATTATTTTTTGTAGCTGATTTTTGTGAGGAATTGGACTTCTAATTGGATTTTTGAATGTCCTGTGACAGATTTTTTGTCTCAGAAATGTTTTTGATCGGGGTTTGACCCGGTCGCCAAAAGACGGTTTTGCCCTCGGTATCGGTTTTGACCCAAATTAGTCTCATCTGAGTGGAAACGAGCCACTGGGCCTGAATTTGAGGTCAGTTTTGTGAGATTTTTACTCTGTTAAAAGGTCGCGCCAATTACTATTGATTTCGAGTCCAAAATCGAGCGTATTAAGTCATGTTTACGTCCGATCATCATCGGGTGTTTTTTTGGAAACTGCTATAGACACCTGGCAGTCAAAATGTGGGTGTCTACAGAGACCCCACTCTGACTGAGGCTTGGACAAGGCGAAAGTCAGAGTAGCTACCAGGCCAATCAAAGATTAAAACCTAGCAGACTTCCGGTCGGGTCGTTTATAGTCCATTAGACTTGCGTAAAAAGGCTCGCAAGCCATAAGATAGAAATCATACCTGAGCTGGTGCTAAAAATTCTGTGGGGTCTTGCCTAAAAAGCCTTGGGTGTGCCCGTTTGCGGACACATCCCGTTTTGGAGCTGCGCAGGAGCCTGCCTAAGAAGCTGCGGGTGTGCCCGTTTGCAGACACATTCCGTGTTTTCCGCTGGGGAGTTTTAAAGAGTTTTATAAGCTTGTTTCTGAAGTCCTGGGTGTACCTGTATTCTGACACATAGCAATTCGTATGTAACATTTAGGCGAAACACCGACTCACGCTGGGGAAGTGATTTTGAAAAATTCGAAATTTTGGAAGAAAAAAAAACGTTAAGAATTTGGAAAGTATGAATACTCGGGATGACTCGATTCCTGTATCAGATTCTGAAGCGGATTCCTAAAGTCCTTAGGTTAGGCTTGTATGCCTATGTGAATTAGGAGATATGATAAGAATCCATATTCCTGAGGCAATTAGGAAAATATTCTCTCTATTATAAATAGAGGGCTCTTGCTTTTGATTTTCGTATTCAAACTCAAATCTTCTCTTCTCTTCTTAAAATCCTTTAGGGTTTTAAGAAAAAAAAACTTCTGCTATGGGCATCGAACACTTGACCGCGATGCTTCAGGCGTGGGCCCAATATTTTCGAGATGAAGACAAAGTTCAGCTGACTCAAATGGGAATTACTTCTTTATTCCCGCTTCAACGACTTAGGGTAGATTCGCACTTCCTGGATGCTTGCCTATCATTTTAGGAAACTACCAACCATATTTTCGCATTTCCTCAAGGAGAAATATGTCCCCTTCCCGAAGAAATTGCAGCCATCGGCGGTTGGTGTCCTAATGCCCGTCCTGCTATTCCCCCGTTTTACCATGACCCAAGGAGGAGATTATGGGATTTTCTTGGTTTATCACATGCTGAGACAGCCCGTATGGTAAAGGGGGATTCTGTTTCCTTATTCGGCCTAGCCGATAAATTTATGAATTCTAGCGGCGTAAGAGCTACTCCCACCCATAGGCGCAGGGCTTTCGCTTTTTGCATGTTACACCGATATGTTTTTGAAGGATGCATGGAGGCTGATTCGTGCTTGGGTCAAATTAGGCTAATAGGCGTAGTTGACCAGATGAAGACGGGTCACAGCCCGGCTTGGCTGACAACTGGGGAGATTATTATGGGCCTTGATGCTAGAAGACTTGACCCGGATCGACAATTGACGGGATGTACCTGTCTTTTGCAGGTATTATCTTGTGTTTTTTTTACGTACAGAAGCCACTCGATCGTTTGGACCTGTCACTCGATCGAGTGACCTCGATAAAAAACCTCCTTTTTGTTTCCAGTCGAGGCACTCGATCGAGTCAGACATGCCACTCGATCGAGTGCCTGCCCGCAGACAGATTGTCGATCATAGAGCCCCCAGTGAGCATATCCAAATATCGTAGCTGCCAGATTAGTTCAAGGAAACGGCGAATAAGCTCGAGCCATCACATAAATCGAACTTATTGGGATGAAGAACTTATTGGGATGAAGAACTTATTGGGCAGAAACTTTTTTGGGGACGTACTCGACCGAGTCAGACCATGACTCGACCGAGTGGGTCCTGTAACCCAGAAAACCGAGAGCTTAAATGCAACATTTAAGCCTCGTCCTTTTTTACGACTTCTAGTCGACACGTGTAAAGCCAATCACGTGAATCCATTTTCCAAAACTTACGTTCATCACGGCACCTTAGCGACTTTGATCGATTTTTCGACGTGATAAGTCGGGACAAGGCATCGAGGCATAGGATCGGGTTAACATCACGCCTAGGCCCTATGTCTCCGTCCTTCGTTTGATGTACAACGTAATGTGCACTTAAACGGGGTTAGTCCATTTACACTTTTCGCGGTCGAGTTTACATACGGGTCCGTTCCTATCTTTTTATTATCTATTGTTACGTAATTTTTGTATTGGCCGGGTTGTATTTCCGCCCGTGTAACTTGTACGTTATTTATGTTTGAGTTTCATTTATTTACTTGCTTGCCGCTTTATAAATGAACCTCGCATGCTAAATCATTTCGACCATAATCAAGATGCATTAAATGACGTAGTTAACCAATAACTCATATGCTTAGCCCGAAAACGCTGTTTGCATATCATTTAATCGTTTTACTAGCGCGCGCACACGAACACAAACGATGTCTTAGTAGAGGCCGCCATGTGCGGGCGGGGTTGGGTGTCCTTAGTGGGCTTCCCAACACGTACCCTCACCCATTACTCAGAACCTTTGGTTTCCGGATGCCCGAAACCCTTGGCGCACGAGAGTCATTCTATATACGAAAGCCGGTTTATACGGTATCGATATTGCAATGCAAAGGGACGAGCCCAATGAACTCTGACATCGAAGTGGGCTTACTTTGTGTATAGCCCATGACGACATAGAGTGGGCTCGTATGGTTCCGAATAACCACAAAATTCGGTGGCGACTCTAACTTTGACTTAAATTTCGAACCCGAGAACAATCTCACCACGAGATTCATTCGCCTACCCAAACCCGCGCGTGGCCGCGTCGGGGTGGACCTACGTCATGTCCACACTTGGGACCCAATCCCGAGTCCCGAGACCCGATCCCGAGTCCCGAGAATCGATGAGAAGTTCATATGAAGCAAGGAGGAGCCAAAAGGGTCATATTGGAGGCCTACAAGACTCATTCCCGACGGGTATGCACCTCATCCCGTCGGGGATGAAGTGCGAGTTTAAGGGAGCTATTGTAAGGTCGTCCCGGTCGGGACCAAACCGTCCCGGTCGGGATGGCCCGTCCCGGTCGGGACCAAGTGCTGGAATCCGCATTTCCTTTCTTTCTTCTCCCTTCCATTTGTAACCCTATATATACTCTTCCCTTATTTTGTAAAGCTTATGCACTACATTAGACATTAAACCCTAGACTACTTTAGGTTAGATTAGATTAGATTAGAGTAGATTAGTCGGTAATTAGTTCTTAATCCTAGTTTAGTACTTGTATTAAGGGAATTCTTCAAGATCTTCACCAAGCTTGACAACCTTGGATGTTTGTTTTGGGTTTTCTTCATTAATGCAAGATTTCATCTTTCCTCTTTACTAGTTGGTATAATCTTCTTCTCCTTTTACTCTTATTCCTTGTTTGTTCATTCAAGTTTTAATCTTTGTTCATTTTATTGTTCATATTTCATTGTTTTCACTAGTTTCATTATGGATGTTTTGTTGTTTGTGTGGATTCATCTTGTTAGTGTTAGTTTTAGTTTAGATATGTTAGAGTAGTGTTCTTGCTAGGGTTAGTAAGGTGATTAGGGTGTTAATTGGATGATTAAGGGTTTGTTGGAGATGTTGGTGGAAGATTTGAGGTTTCTTCTTGAGTGATGCATATTACATGTTTGTTGGAATGCTTGAATGACTAAGTAGGTTGGAATGCTTGTTTTTCTTGCCTTCCTTTGTCGTGTGTGTCGCCGGATGGGTTCCATGAGGAACCTCTAGGTCGTGTGTCCTAGATTACCCTACTACCGCTTTCACTCTAACTCCTCCTTGGCCATTCCGTTACCCCTTTGACCCCGACCTAATCCTAGTCCGTTTTCCTTGTTGTTCTTCTTAGTCATAGTCTAGTCTTCTCTTCCTCTTATCATTCTCTAGCTTAGCTCGTTGACTTAGTCTCGTTCTTGGGCCGACCTAGTCTAGACGCCTCTACCGTCCCCGTGGATTCGACCCGACTTACCCTAGCTACCCAGTTAGGTTTTGCCGGTTTTATTTGATCGATGGGATTCCACGACAAATCCCTCCCGTCACTGACTGTCTTTCTTCTGGGACTGATCGGGGGGTGGGTTCAGTTGTTCTCGGTGACAATGGTGACTTGCTCTGACGCTTCCGCTACTGGATGGTTGCCTTCACAGGAGTGTCTTCAAACGCACGGGCAGAGAACAACGATTCCTTGTACTTTTCGAACGTTGTTACGTCCTTCAAAACAGTGCTCTTCATCTGGTTTACGTCACTCAGAATAAGGATCGCCGTGATTTCAGCCCTACACATATTCATGGCCGCCATTGTCCCCAAGGAGCAGCTGAACGGGGATCCGTTGTACAACATCATGTGCATCATTAGGTACACTCCACAGTCATTGGCGGAGTAGCCCACCCCCTGCCAAGACAACGAAACGTCCACCAGTTTAAGCGCACGGACCCTTTCACCTTTCCCCACCCCTCGCTTTATCATGTACTCCCCCATTTTATCGTCCTGCAAAGCAAGTTAAAACAGGATCATTTGTTGAACACGTTCGCAGTCACAAATTTGACTTAACATTAAATTAAAAGGGTCTGACTGCTATTCGAGCAATTCCATAGTAAGCCAACGTTGTAAAATCTTTGTCGTACGTCCTGTTGTCAAGGTACTCGACTTGCTCCGAATTGAATTTTATGCAGGCGCAACTGTAGTGGCCCTCGTCACCCGTTAAAATCGGGACGAACACCTGCGGACAATGCGTCAGGATGTTGTGCTGTTAACGACTATTAACGAATAGTACGTGTAGGATAATACCATGTCCGAGTCCAAGGCAAAGTCGGAGAATCTCTTTTCTATCCACTGGTCCCACACGTCAAATATTTCTTCGTCAAGATTTATGCCCTGGCCTCTTTTCGTCCACAATTTCAGCACTGGGTCCAGCTCACATGCACCGATGGTAATAGATGCAGTTAGTGTGTGGCTGACATGCGTGACTATACATGCTTGTACGCGTGACTGTACAGCTGTTAGTGTATGATTATACACCATAGAAGTGTGTGACTGTACAGATTAAAGTGTGTGACTATACATGTTGTTGCCTGCGACTATACAACTTGTAGTGTGTGATTATGCAGTTTATAGTGGTGATTAGACAACATAAAGTGTGTGGCTATACATCAATTAGTGTGTGACCATACAGCTTATAGCGTGTAACTATGCAGTTTACAGTGGTACTAGACAACATAAAATGCATGACTATACAGCTGATTGTATGTGACCATATAGATAATACTGTGCGACTATAAACGCTCAACAAACATTTGATGGGTGAACGTACTGTATGTCGAAGGGAGAAGTAACATCTACTGGTTATTCTTGGTGCGTTTTTTTCGTAGATCAGCTGGTTCAGTAGCCTACACCAGCAATCAATGACGTTGTTCATCACCTGCAGACCAGGCTCGAGCGACAGCATGTCGCCCCTCGCTATACAGTCGTAATCTGTGAACTCGACCAGCATTTCGCTGTAGACCAAACAAAGTCCCGATAAGCACATGCATTTAAAAATCAGCGTGAGCAGCACAATAAATACGTACCATGACGGACGTGGCGTTGCCCGGTCGAAGACGTAGTCGATTACATCTTTCCGCACGCTGAGGATATCCCAGAAGATGACTATATTGGAGCACATGAATCCAGAGATCACAAGCTGCCCACCCATTACTCTCCCATAGTCCAACGTGCACCCCAAATTGGCTGTAACGGAATCCATGCACTCAAATGCTACGTCGGAGTGGAAGATGTACCGATGATGTAGTGCTGGAGCAGTGTGCGTCTCGGTCCCTGAAGTCTCACCTGTTTGCTGATTATCGTCCGTGACGATTTCTGCCGTCGCACGCGTGGTGACAATAGCGTTTGCTATATCCAAGCCTGCTTTGTGCAATTCCCTCTCAAGACTAGAACTGACTGTCCCATCGGGCGGAGTCGACATTACATCACGCACTTCCTGGTCAGTGACTACCCCACCGATGTGGACGGTGGCTAGCACGACAGATTTAGTGTGCAGATCGGCCACGGCCGATCGTGTGTCAGTGGTCTCCCACCCTGCTCACCGTAGAGCCACCACTATAGTCGGACTCATATCAACCGAACCCTACACATTGGAGTCTCGGTTGAGTTCTTCAGCGGCGTCAGTCTCAGAAACTTCTGCCTCACAGAAACCTGGTGTCACGACGCCACCTTCAAAAGTGCCCTCATCATCGTAACCTTCTGTTCCCTCACCATCTCCAAAAGCTTTCTGAATATCTTCATCCACGTATCCATCATCACGCAAGTCATGCACAATATTGCGTACCAGATCGTCGACTTCAGCATCGCGCTGGTCCTTGCCCTCAACGACGGGGGCGTTCTGGGTAGTCTGCTTCAGCTGGCCGGCCAACAAAACGACTTCATCGATATACTGGAGGACAGCTGGATTTTCCCAGAATTGTTGAGAGGCCGGGTCTTGACTTGGAACTTCCTGGTTCCTCGTCGCTATTTCTCTTATCTTGGAGGCAGCCTGCTCACAGAAACCGCAAAAGGCCAGCGCACACCTTCGGAAATTCATGAAAAACTCTCGGTCGGCCTATAATTCACTTGAAGTCAAATCATTAGTGTAAAGCTCAGTGGTGTTGAGGCTGGCAGTGTGACTACACAGAAAACCTGGTGTGACTAAGCAGCATACTGAGTATGACTAAGAATAATGATTATACGCCAGAATGAGTGTGATCCTACAACATAATGACCGTGACTATTGAATTTCAACAGTATTATAAACACAGATTTATGAATCGTATATGCTTTTATAAACATAGGTAGGGCTGTCAGATTAAATCGTTTCACGAACAATTAATTGATGACTTAAAGAGTGGCTGCGAGATCACTTACGTCAACGGCGCTGTCTTCCAATTGATCGTCTCTCTCGACCCCTGTCGTTATTCTTTTGGGACTAGAGTGCTGGTTGTCAGAAGGCATCGTTATAGCGGGTGTGCGCTCGATGCCTGTTTCCCCACATGTACGTGGGTACGACACCTTCGAACGCAGCTGATTTCCCAGTGACTCTGTCTCCAGTTCTCTAGCAAGACGATCGCCTATTCTCCGTGCATCCCAATGTCCGATAAATGGTATGTCGCATCTGCAAGTTTTGCTACAAAAATCATAGCGCTGGAAGTACGCAATCATCAGAACGGGGATGCACCCCCGGAGGTAGTTGAGGACTTTTTGGGAGCAACGTGTCTCCTTGCCCGCCCGCACCAGATCCTGCAGGACAAAGCTACACCAGTCCTGTTCCCGAATCAATTCCACGTCATCCACTGTGGCCAGCAGGCTCAGGTCGAGTGAGTTGTTCGTAGTAGGCGCTAGGAATGATGACAACGCGAACAACACGAACCTACGGACAAAGTCGTCATCAGCGGCCTTGGTTGCCATTAAATTTTCGTGCACCCTCCCTAATTTTATTGGCCCACTGCTGTCCACCACATCGAAGTCCTTCCTCCAAGTACTCTTTAACCTGATCAGGTCAGGTGAGTCTGTCCTTCCTCCAAGTACTTCACCGGATGAGGTCACAAAGGTAGCTGGAGGCAATTGTGGATGTCGTACTTTGACATCATGAATGCCTCCCGGCGTGAGGCACGAAAATTATGGGACCCGTCAGAAAACGCACGGAGAAACATAAGCGCGTGCTCAATGGGGAACGATTCGATCCTCAACTCCAATAACCCGCCGAAGCCAACACCACGCACCATCTCTATCTGATCATCCGTCAATTGCGCAATTAGCTGGTGCAACCGCCTGGGCTTACAGTGAACATCCGGCTGACCCCCAGGCTCTCTTTTTACTGCTAGTCGACCCTGTTGTCGGTCCTCTTTCCTCTTACCCCGAGATACGCATGCAACAGTGGTGTCGTCCGGTGTATCAGATGTGACCTCTTCTTTTTCTTTAGCCTGCTTTCCTCAACATTTTTTGTCCCCCCCACCTCCACCTCGGCGGTCGGTGTATCAGATGTGACCCTCTTCTTTTTCTTTGGCCTGCTTTCCTCAACATTTTTTGGCCCCCCACATCCACCTCATCGGCCGGTGTATCAAATGTGAGCCTCTTTTTTTTCTTTCGTCTGCGTTCGTCGACAATTTGTGTCCCTCCCACATCCGTCTCGGCAACGATGCGGACCCCCGTATCTTCAACAATCTTTTTCTTCTTACCCAATTTTTTGTCCACAACCACTCTATCATCAATTACATGGTCGCGAACCGATGTCTCTGCCACGACCTTCTTCTTACCGGCCTTCGTTCGAACTTTTTTCTTCGCACCAGCCTTCCTGCTGCAATAACAACATGCGTAATGACTGTGATTGTACAACTGAGTATACAGCTTCAACTGTGTTATTCTACAATAAAATGGACGTGACTCTGCAACATAACGAGCGTGACTATACAGCTTCTTCTGGGTCGTACTGGGAATCTCGAGATGGTTAACTTCTTCTGTAATTCTTTGAGAGCTTCGTTTGACTCTCAATTTCGTTACTCCTCTTAGCTTTTCTCAAATCCTGCTACTTTTTCTTCGGCCAGTCCCTTCGACTTCTTTTGCGGGTTTGAAAATTTCTATTTCGATTTGTCGTTGACTCTGACTCTATTTATCCGTTTATCTTTTTCCCGAACCTCTGTTATGAAAAGTTTGACTAATTTAAAAATTTGGGATATCGTAAAATTTTGAACATTTTGAGTTATAAATTTCAAAACTTTGTACTTCGTTTTTGTTTTTGGTTGATAACACATATTTAGTCCTGTTTCAAAATACCTTAATAAATTATTTTAAAGTATTTCGAAATTGTTTAAAATTTTAATTTTGGTTTTTAAGTGATTGAGATTTTATGAAAACTTTCTTAATTGCAAATATTTTGATTTTTATGAGAATATTAGGAAAAATGGTTTAAAATTTTCGAAAAGCTTCGTATGTCTAATTTTTGTTTCATTGTCGATGGACTTTAAATCTGTTATTGAAAATGTTTGACAACCGATGCGATTTTTATTTACTAACTACAAAAATTGATTTCTCAAATTTTTGTTTGGTCTTAAAACAAAATATTGACGAATTTCTTAATCAAAACGTTTTACTGTTGCTTTGAAAATATTTGGGGTACTCTTCCCCTCGATTTCGTTTACGATTTTATTAATTTAAATGATCTTAAACTTTGGGTAACCGAGCCTAAATTATCTTGAAATAAAATATTGTCTTCGATTTTGATTTCATATCACGTTTGAAGTTGTAAATTTTTTTTTTAAAAAAAAACCCCGAGATTGTGATGCGAGTTAAGCATTCTCATTTTGTTCAAGTGATATAACCTTGTTTTCCATTTCATTATTATGTTTTTGTTAGTTTCGAGGACGAAACTTCTTTTTAGTGGGGAAGGTTGTAACACCCCTGATTTTTATAAATTAAATTTTATTTAACTTTTATTCTATTTACGATTTAATTCGTAAAGCTTAAAGTTATTATAAAACGAATTTATCGTTTAATCGTTTCAAACTCCTAAAATACCATTTGTCTCGAAAACCCTTCTTATATTTAAAATATATTTTTATTCTTGTTTCGATTTATTTTATACATTTAATTTAATTCCTATTGAACTCATGTTTCGATGATTTGAATTCTAAACTCTTTCGATTTAAACTTGAATTTATATTTTGTTGAACCTAAACTCGTTTTAATAAGCTTCATTAAATCATTTATTATTTTTCCTCGAGAAATCGACTTAATTCATTTTCGTCGCACATTCGTTAATTTTCTCATAAAGCTTTGTTTTTATCGCAAAGGTTTATTTTATTCTCAAAATACACTCAATTTCTCCCTTTCGAACTAACTTATTTATTTTCCTTAACTTCGAGCTTGTCTCGAATATTTTTACTCATTTATTTTTCCAAATATCCTTTCCATCCCAAATTTTTTTTTTCTAACCCGATCTTAATTCGATTTCTTTCTTGGGTCGACTATTGACTTGATGTCTATTGTCTTGTAACCCTATTTACTTGACCCGTCCTATCGTGTTTTTCCGACCTTGAATTGTTTTTGTTTTTACCCTAGTTGCCAGATCCCGCCTCTACCCTCTCCTTCGTTCATTTCATAACCAACCGTCATCCCCAACCCTCCCTTTTGTTCTTCTTCTCCATCAACCTACTGCACCCACCGTCGTCCATCTTCCTCGAAGCATTCTTCTTCTCCTCCTGGTGCTGATGTCGTCCTTGCTCTTCACCGCGCGTGTCCTCTGTTCGACCCTTTGTTTTCCCCCTCCGACGTGTTCCTGTTTCAGCGAGGTAGCCCTATTCCTTCTCCTTCTTCGCTATTTTGTTCTTCTTTCTATTTCGGTCGTTCAGCTTGTTTTCTATTTGTGAATCGATGGTGCTGCTGTAATTTTCGATCTGTGTTCTTCTTCTTCTATTCGTTGTATCGCTGCGCTGCTGTTTAGTCGATGTATCGTTTCTCTTCTGGTTTCTTTCTCCTATCGTCGTTGCCGGTACTGCTGTTGTCGCTATCGCTACTCGCTGCTGTTGTGATGTGATTGTGCGTTGTTGATGCTACTGCTATTTCTCTTTCGGTTATCGTCGTTTGTTGTTGTTGTTGTTACCACTATCATTATGCTCTCTATTGTCTAATCAGATCTATTACGGCTGCTTGTTCGTCGTCGTTTTATTGCCGCTGCACTTCCTTCTATTCCGTACCAGATGTTACTTCATTGCTGCTGCTGTTGATGTTGTTTCGATTGATGTTGTGTCACTCATCTCGTGCACCTGTTTCACTTGGTTTCTTTATCGACCTTGTTGTCTACTGTTATGTATTGCTGATGTCCGCTGCTACTGTGTGGTTGTTGTTTTCTGCTCGAACTTTGGACCCTATCCTTTCCTCTATCTCATTTTATATCCATCTTCTGATCTTTCTTCTCCTCCGTGTGTGTCGTTACCTGATGCTTCGGTTGCCTCGTACCACAATAATTGTATTAGTTTGTTTGGTGCTTTGATTGCGAGCTATTTCAGGCTATTATGTGGTCATATTCAACTCGATTAGATTCAGCCTTCGTGTTCTATTTGACACATCAACTTCTTTCCGTCTTGTATCTTTTACCCATGTCTCATTATTTTGTCTTGTCTACTCGTCTGTCGGGGTGAATCATGTTTGAAGAAGATTCTTGATTCTACAACTTGGAGCTTAAAGACGCGTTACCGTTGAAGGTTTGGAGCTTAGACTAATTGGACGGATAACTACATTGATGTTATCGACTCAGACTTGGACTCAAGGTAACTTTAGGACGTTACTCGATTTTATATCGTATGTTTGAGTAGTAGTATGTAGTAAATATTTTAACTTCGGTTTTCCTAATTTTAGCTAGTTATTATTTGCTAATTATACTAATTTTAAATCGTATGCCTTATCAATATTTTTACAAGTTTTCGTTATCGTTTTTATAAATTGTTGGTAATTTAATTATTTACGATCATTGTAATACTTTGTTGGTTATCGTGACACTAGTAACTAAATAATGTCGATTTCATATTTTGTCTTATTTCGTTAATTTATTATTTTCACTTAAAAATCTTATTTTAAAATTTTAATCGAAATTCGTATACTTATTAATAAATTAATTTTCGTTTTACGATTTATTCTAATAAATGAGAAAATAGTCGATTTTGTTTTAAATATATTTTTAGTCGAGACTATTTTCACTAATAATTTTCTATTCGTTTCCGATTGACTGTTTTTTTTTATTAAAATCCGTATTATTTATTAATAAAAGATATTTGTTAAAAATAATTTGAAATCATTGTAAATCTCATTTCATTTATAAAACTCGTTGACTAAATTAATTTTATATCGTTTTTCTTAAAAAAACTCTTTTCTAAAATTTATTGTTTTAACTCGATTTTATGATTATTTAAAAATACTATATATTGCCTTATTATATTTTATTTATACTTTTTGTAACGGATTTAGACATATAATAAAGTTACGATAGCGACGATAATAATAAAATATTAATTTCATTAGACATGTTATTTTTAATACATTTCACATATTTTAGTAACCTACGTATCTTCTATAGTAATATTTCTATTTTAAGTAAGTTTCTAAAATTAGTACGTTTCTATTTATAGAAAGTTTCCATTTTTATATAAAATGTTTATTTCTTTTATCCTCATATTATCTATATTGATTATATTTATTTTTGAATATCGATAACGGCTGTTTTGGAGTTATGGAATGAGGACAAGTGTATGGGTAGAGTAATACAGTCTAGGGTATACGTTTTGCCATCAACTATAAAGCTGGTGTGTCTATGTGAGACGCATTGGTCGTTGAACTGAGCATGGTTTGTGTTCAGGAGTGTGTATATTTTGACCTTAAACTTAGATATCGCATCGTGTAAGTCGCTGTCGGGTTGAACTGGATTACGGTTGGTGTCCAGGAGGGGTGTACATTACTTAAGCCAGGACCTCGCTGCACGCAGTCCTGTTATAGTTGAGTTGCCTAGTTAGAGACCGAAGTCTGATTTGTTTTGACTAAGTTCTCGAAGCTAGTTTAGTATGATCTCAGTGAAAGCCTATTCCGTCGCACTAATTGATTTCCATACCGCCATTTTGGAATTTTATAATTATCGATTGATTTTGACTTGCAGGTTGGCAGTCGTTTTAAGTTTTGCTAAGAACTTATGTTACTATATTGTTTTAATTGTTTTTCATTTTATCTATTTTGATATAGTAATACTATTATTTTTCATATGATATAATATGGCTGGGAGAACGTCTGGGTTACTTCCCACTGATGTGGCTGTTATGTTTATAACATGACAGGTATTTGCTGTTGAGTTTTGGGTGTGAGCCAGCGAGTAGCATGGATCTTACTCTATCAATTATGTTATTTCTGGATTTTTGTAAACCCTTTTAAGGATGTTTATTTTAGCCCTTTTGTAAAAAGTGGCCCTTGTATCGACTGACCATTTCTTTTAATTAGAATATAGTTTGTCAGTGTGTTTTAATCACAATTTTACAGTGTTTCCGCCACTGTATTGCATTAGATTTTTTAGGGGATTACAGTTGGTATCAGAGCATTGTTGCTCCCGACGCTTACACCTGAATCTAGGAAAAATACTCGTAAATGATTTGATTATTAAAAGAATATTAGTGAGAGATGGGTAGAAACCAAAATAAGGACTAAACTGTTAGGATTATTTGTTCTTGTAACTCAATGACTAGCATTGAATATCTGTTTCTTTTATCGAGAAGAAGATGAAGGAACAAGATGTTGACGTGATGCTGCTCTAGATCGGGACAAGACCTACTTAGAACTCTCAACGCCGACTGACTCGAGTGGACAACTTGGTGCTTCAAGAAAGATGTCGTTGGTGACTTTTCAGCTCCAATCCATTTTGCTCAAGCTACAGGTCGGACGATCAAGAGTGGATTCCTGTCCCATGATGTTGCAGCAGATCCAGAAGGACCGACCCAAGACTTGCGAGCTCGTTCCTCTACAAGAAGATGAAGTAATCCTTTTAGTTCCCCCGTCAACCTTAGAGGTCCGAAGATTCTCCTCTCTTTTTAAATCTTACTTATTTAGGATCGTTGATTCTTTTCTTCCTCCCTCTACTTCTTCTAATACTTCTCTTATAAATTCCCATCTTCATTCTTGTGATAAATCTTCGATTAATTCCCTTATTTTACCATCTTCCCTCTTGAGATTCTTTGGTGTGACCGATTCTATCTTAGTAAATCCCGTGAGAGTTAAGTTATAAATGTTTGAGGTTTAGTAAATACTTGTTACCTGATTTGAGGACTGTTAGTCTACCCTATCTTCTAAGCAAGTAAGAAATTTTTGAGGATTGATTTGGGTGGTATTAGTTGATTAATGGAATTAAGATGATATCGTAGATACTGATCAACCTTGGGTTATAATTTACACGATGATTATATAATGTAAATAAAGTTGAATGAGCTTTTGGAGTAGTAATAGTATATCATATTTCGATGGATATCTAGTACCTAACCCTATACCAAGCTAGGTGTAATTGATAACACCACTTTGGGATTCCTACTTAATGACTCCTCTTTGGATGTGTTGTGGATGTTGGGATTATACGAGTGTTTAAAGTTTTATCCTGAGTATTGTGGTACCCTTTACAGGCTTTCATTAATGTCGTTGGAAGTTTTGGTTGAATTGGATGGAGTGATCTTAACATGGATAGATTGTGATTAACATTGAGAAACAGAAATGTCTTTGCACGCAAGCACAATTGGAATTTAGTGTGATGTTTGGAAGAATACTTTAATACAAGTCATCATAATGGAATTTGCAGTTCAGAACCCTTATTAGACCAACGAGATTGTGGCTTCGTTGAGTGATTAAACATATCGTGGTGGCTTTGTCGTATTTTAGACATTTGATGGAGTTTTCATAAACATTAGTCAAATCACGTATTTGAAGACGTGGATGTATACCGTTACCTATAGGATTGAGCGTGTTTGAGGATTTATTGTACTTCCCCAACTCCTGTACTTGTGGCATTATAAATATGTTGGTGATCATTTTTGAGAATTTTGTACCTGAACGTTGTTAAATTGGTGGATCTTGTTTAGTGTTCCTCACTCGAGAGAGTTGGAGTGTACCTCGAGTTCAAACTTTATTAGCTTTGGATGTAGGAACCTTATCGATTGCGAGTTTGGGTTTGTCTAATGACAGTTGGAATTTAATTGATGAGATCAGATTGTAAAACAATTGTGGATTAGTATCGTGTCGTTTGAACGATTGGATAATCATGTAAGACATTTTTGGAGATTGTGACTAAGTAGTACCACCTAGCGCCTAATATTGGACTTAACGTATTTGATGGAAATTGGGAACCCGTGTTGTGGGAGTCGTACCGGGAATCTCGAGATGGTTAACTTCTTCTGTAATTCTTTGAGAGCTTCGTTTGACTCTCAATTTCGTTACTCCTCTTAGCTTTTCTCAAATCCTGCTACTTTTTCTTCGGCCAGTCCCTTTGACTTCTTTTGCGGGTTTGAAAATTTTTATTTCGATTTGTCGTTGACTATGACTCTATTTATCCGTTTATCTTTTTCCCGAACCTCTGTCATGAAAAGTTTGACTAATTTAAAAATTTGAGATATCGTAAAATTTTGAACATTTTGAGTTATAAATTTCAAAACATTGTACTTCGTTTTTGTTTTTGGTTGATAACACATATTTAGTCTTGTTTCAAAATACCTTAATAAATTATTTTAAAGTATTCCGAAATTGTTTAAAATTTTAATTTTGGTTTTTAAGTGATTGAGATTTTATGAAAACTTTCTTAATTGCAAATATTTTGATTTTTATGACAATATTAGGAAAAATGGTTTCAAATTTTCGAAAAGCTTCGTATGTCTAAGTTTTGTTTCATTGTCGATAGACTTTAAATATGTTATTGAAAATGTTTGACAACCGATGCGATTTTTATTTACTAATTACAAAATTTGATTTCTCAAATTTTTGTTTGGTCTTAAAACAAAATATAGACGAATTTCTTAATCAAAACGTTTTACTGTTGCTTTATTTGGGGTACTCTTCCCCTCGATTTCGTTTACGATTTTATTAATTTAAATGATCTTAAACTTTGGGTAACCGAGCCTAAATTATCATGAAATAAAATATTGTCTTCGATTTTGATTTCATATCACGTTTGAAGTTGTAAATTTTTTTTAAAAAAAAAAACCTCGAGATTGTGATGCGAGTTAAGCATTCTCATTTTGTTCAAGTGATATAACCTTGTTTTCCATTTCATTATTATGTTTTTGTTAGTTTCGAGGACGAAACTTCTTTTTAGTGGGGAAGGTTGTAACACCCCTGATTTTTATAAATTAAATTTTATTTAACTTTTATTCTATTTACGATTTAATTCGTAAATCTTAAAGTTATTATAAAACGAATTTATCGTTTAATCGTTTCAAACTCCTAAAATACCATTTGTCTCGAAAACCCTTCTTATATTTAAAATATATTTTTATTCTTGTTTCGATTTATTTTATACATTTAATTTAATTCCTATTGAACTCCTGTTTCGATGATTTGAATTCTAAACTCTTTCGATTTAAACTTGAATTTATATTTTTTTGAACCTAAACTCGTTTTAATAAGCTTCATTAAATCATTTATTATTTTTCCTCGAGAAATCGACTTAATTCATTTTCGTCGCACATTCGTTAATTTTGTCATAAAGCTTTGTTTTTATCGCAAAGGTTTATTTTATTCTCAAAATACACTCAATTTCTCCCTTTCGAACTAACTTATTTATTTTCCTTAACTTCGAGCTTGTCTCGAATATTTCTACTCATTTATTTTTCCAAATATCCTTTCCGTCCCAAATATTTTTTTTCTAACCCGATCTTAATTCGATTTCTTTCTTGGGTCGACTATTGACTTGATGTCTATTGTCTTGTAACCCTATTTACTTGACCCGTCCTATCGTGTTTTTCCGACCTTGAATTGTTTTTGTTTTTACCTTAGTTGCCAGATCCCGCCTCTACCCTCTCCTTCGTTCATTTCATAACCAACCGTCATCCCCAACCCTCCCTTTTGTTCTTCTTCTCCATCAACCTACTGCACCCACCGTCGTCCATCTTCCTCGAAGCATTCTTCTTCTACTCCTGGTGCTGATGTCGTCCTTGCTCTTCACCGCGCGTGTCCTCTGTTCGACCCTTTGTTTTCCCCCTCCGACGTGTTCCTGTTTCAGCGAGGTAGCCCTATTCCTTCTCCTTCTTCGCTATTTTGTTCTTCTTTCTATTTCGGTCGTTCAGCTTGTTTTCTATTTGTGAATCGATGGTGCTGCTGTAATTTTCGATCTATGTTCTTCTTCTTCTATTCGTTGTATCGCTGCGCTGCTGTTTAGTCGATGTATCGTTTCTCTTCTGGTTTCTTTCTCCTATCGTCGTTGCCGTTACTGCTGTTGTCGCTATCGCTACTCGCTGCTGTTGTGATGTGATTGTGCGTTGTTGATGCTACTGCTATTTCTCTTTCGGTTATCGTCGTTTGTTGTTGTTGTTGTTACCACTATCATTATGCTCTCTATTGTCTAATCAGATCTATTACGGCTGCTTGTTCGTCGTCGTTTTATTGCCGCTGCACTTCCTTCTATTCCGTACCAGATGTTACTTCATTGCTGCTGCTGTTGATGTTGTTTCGATTGATGTTGTGTCACTCATCTCGTGCACCTGTTTCACTTGGTTTCTTTATCGACCTTGTTGTCTACTGTTATGTATTGCTGATGTCCGCTGCTACTGTGTGGTTGTTGTTTTCTGCTCGAACTTTGGACCCTATCCTTTCCTCTATCTCATTTTATATCCATCTTCTGATCTTTCTTCTCCTCCGTGTGTGTCGTTACCTGATGCTTCGGTTGCCTCGTACCACAATAATTGTATTAGTTTGTTTGGTGCTTTGATTGCGAGCTATTTCAGGCTATTATGTGGTCATATTCAACTCGATTAGATTCAGCCTTCGTGTTCTATTTGACACATCAACTTCTTTCCGTCTTGTATCTTTTACCCATGTCTCATTATTTTGTCTTGTCTACTCGTCTGTCGGGGTGAATCATGTTTGAAGAAGATTCTTGATTCTACAACTTGGAGCTTAAAGACGCGTTACCGTTGAAGGTTTGGAGCTTAGACTAATTGGACGGACAACTACATTGATGTTATCGACTCAGACTTGGACTCAAGGTAACTTTAGAACGTTACTCGATTTTATATCGTATGTTTGAGTAGTAGTATGTAGTAAATATTTTTACTTCGGTTTTCCTAATTTTAGCTATTTATTATTTGCTAATTATACTAATTTTAAATAGTATGCCTTATCAATATCTTTACAAGTTTTCGTTATCGTTTTTATAAATTGTTGGTAATTTAATTATTTACGATCATTGTAATACTTTGTTGGTTATCGTGACACTAGTAACTAAAAAATGTCGATTTCATATTTCGTCTTATTTCGTTAATTTATAATTTTCACTTAAAAATCTTATTTTTATATTTTAATCGAAATTCGTATACTTGTTAATAAATTAATTTTCGTTTTACGATTTATTCTAATAAATGAGAAAATAATCGATTTTGTTTTAAATATATTTTTAGTTGAGACTATTTTCACAAATAATTTTCTAGTTGTTTCCGATTGAATATTTTTTTATTAAAATCCGTATTATTTATTAATAAAAGCTATTTGTTAAAAATAATTTGAAATCTTTGTAAATCTCATTTCATTTATAAAACTCGTTGACTCAATTAATTTTGATATCGTTTTTCTTAAAACAACTCTTTTCTAAAATTTAATGTTTTAACTCGATTTTATGATTATTTAAAAATACTATATATTGCCTTATTATATTTTATTTATACTTTTTGTAACGGATTTAGACATATAATAAAGTTACGATAGCGACGATAATAATAAAATGTTAATTTCATTAGAAATGTTATTTTTAATACATTTCACATATTTTAGTAACTTATGTATCTTCTATAGTAATATGTCTATTTTAAGTAAGTTTCTAAAATTAGTAAGTTTCTATTTATAGAAAGTTTCCATTTTTATATAAAATGTTTATTCCTTTTATCCTCATATTATCTATATTGATTATATTTATTTTTGAATATCGATAATGGCTGTTTTGGAGTTATGGAATGAGGACAAGTGTATGGGTAGAGTAATACAGTCTAGGGTATACGTTTTGCCATCAACTATAAAGCTGGTGTGTCTATGTGAGACGCATTGGTCGTTGAACTGAGCATGGTTTGTGTTAAGGAGTGTGTATATTTTGACCTTAAACTTAGATATCGCATCGTGTAAGTCGCCGTCGGGTTGAACTGGATTACAGATGGTGTCAGGAGGGGTGTACATTACTTAAGCCAGGACCTCGCTGCACGCAGTCCTGTTATAGTTGAGTTGCCTAGTTAGAGACCGAAGTCTGATTTGTTTTGACTAAGTTCTCGAAGCTAGTTTAGTATGATCTCAGTGAAAGCCTATTCTGTCGCACTAATTGATTTCCATAACGCCATTTTGGAATTTTTATAATTATCGATTGATTTTGACTTGCAGGTTGGCAGTCGTTTTAAGTTTTGCTAAGAACTTATGTTACTATATTGTTTTAATTGTTTTTCATTTTATCTATTTTGATATAGTAATACTATTATTTTTCATATGATATAATATGGCTGGGAGAACGTCCGGGTTACTTCCCACTGATGTGGCTGTTATGTTTATAACATGACAGGTATTTGCTGTTGAGTTTTGGGTGTGAGCTAGCGAGTAGCATGGATCCTACTCTATCAATTATGTTATTTCTGGATTTTTGTAAACCCTTTTAAGGATGTTTATTTTAGCCCTTTTGTAAAAAGTGGCCCTTGTATCGACTGACCATTTCTTTTAATTAGAATATAGTTTGTCAGTGTGTTTTAATCCCAATTTTACAGTGTTTCCGCCACTGTATTGCATTAGAATTTTTAGGGGATTACAGGAGTAGGGTGAGGAGGGAAGCTATTGATTAGTGATAGGTTGATGGGAGTGATTAGTGATGGTTGATGGCTGAGTTCGGCAGCATGTCATTCCCCACCCCCCTCCGTTTTTTTTAATTGAACCCCATCCATCCACCATCCATGTTAAGATAAATGGATGGAGGGGATTAACACTAAGCAACTCTTAGAGAGTTACTAACTCTCTTAATCCCCTATATATATATATATATAGAGTGAAGATCAAGTGAGCCCCTTTTTCTTTTTTGAGTCCATGAGTCCTATTCTTAGCCATTGATCTAAAGATGATGAATGCTTGAGATTGCATGTAATAATTAAGGTAGTAACTACCATATTTTGGAAATAATATGAGAAAATCCTCTCTCCTCCCTAGATTACTGCCAACTGATATCTTCTTCTCTCTCATCTTATTCATTATTTTCATTCAAACACCCGCCTAACACAAAACCCTTCACCTTCATCATCTCTCATCTCATTCAATTTTTTCGCTCAACTCAAGCACACCCGAGCACTCAATCGCTCAACTCAACTCAATCGCTCACCTTCAACTCGAGCAAGGTTATATTGAAGCAGCTTTCTAACTTTAGCAAACATAATGAACAAGGTGCGATCGCGATTGTTGGAAAACGTAGACAAGTATGCGGACGCTAGACAAAAGATCATCGACGCTTCCAAGAGCAAGCCAACAAAGGGCCGAAAAAAATAACGTGTTTACTGAATCATGTCATCTCTTTTCTAACTACGAATTAATGGTTTGTATTCTTTAGTTACCTGTCTAATTACATAGGTATTTTGACTATCACCAATGCATTGAAGTTGTTAAACTCTGTTACACTGACTAGCTGTACCTGTTACTCTAATTTACTGCTGGTGTTACTATGGGGATTACTGAAGTTAACCCAATTTTCTTTGGTCTCACAATCTGTGTGTTACACCGAAACACTGTAAATGTTACTTTAATGAACAATTTATGTTACTTTAAGTTATTAATGGTGTTTGTACAATGATATTGCAATTAATTCCTCTGACGCATTATATATTGTTTTTTGAAGAACAAATGTTGGTACTTTGTCAATGAATGGAACCAATCCAAGTTATCCCCAGTTGCTTTGGAAATGATTTTGTCTAAACAACGCTGTTGTCTTCAGTTACTTCAATGCATTGTTTCTGTTACTGTAACAGACGAATAGTGTTACTCTGACACACATGAGATGTTACTCTAACCAAAAACACATGTATTAAATAAATATAGTGTTAAATGCACCGTAACACAGCGCTATGTGTAAAAAAAATTGTACAAAATTAGTTTTTTCGTTTAAACCATAAAAAAAGAAAAAATTCTTATAATGAGAAAAAAACACGAGTATTCTCAAAACACTTGTTCATCCTCCTCGTCTTCCTCGGTGTCTTCTTCAGTTTCCTCTCCTTCGATGTCTTCATCTACTTCATCCTCGTCATACTCATTATTGGTTGCTTAGTAGGCTGTTTAGGCGGTCGTGCTGCGTACGGATTTGGACAATTTCGTTTGGTTGGCTCAGTATACTTTCTCACATCAAATCCGCAAACCAGCGCGTAGATTTTGTAAAATTCCACTGCCTCATCAATTGTTCCGAATACTTGCTCCATGTACGGAGTGAAAATCTCACCCACAACTCTGCACCATTCCTGTGCATTCGGTTCTTTGCCAATGCTTCCTGCAAGAAATTAAAAAATGTCACGCCCATGGACATAAATGTTACTTCAACTCATAAGTTGTGTTACTTTAACCCTTAAAGGATGTTACTCCAACGTCAGCGCCAAAAACCCTTTTCAGTGTTACGTGTTTGTGTTACTCTAATTAAAATTAGATATTACTGTAATTCGTAACTTATGTTACTTCAACGCCATGACTGCTTCAACATAAAGCAAACAATAATATCAGTGAAACAATAATATCAATGAACCATTGTTATTAATCCATGATTGATCAAATGAATCAAATTCTACCTTTTCCAGTGTTGTCATGTGCGTTCGCATCTTTGGCAAAACCACCTGCACAAAATCAAACAGCGTTACACACATGCAAATAATGTGTGACTACAATTCCTAAGTGGTGTTACTCTAACGTGTACAATACGTTACTCTAACATCATCATCAAAACCCTTTTTCTGAACGTTCATTTGTGTTACTGTAATTGCAAGTAAGTGTTACTTTAATGCAGAAGGCATGTTACTTCAACGACGTTTATGCGTGAATTGAAATCAAAACAATAATATCAATGGATATCATGGAAAATCTGAATAAAAAGCATAAAGCCCTGTAATCTATAAAGATCGAGAGAGCAAATAACCATTGATACGAAACTGTGATATCAAAAACGCAATGACATCAAAAAAAACGCAAATTGATACGAAACTGTGATACGAAATGACAATGAAAGCACTATAAACATGAAAATCGACGTAAAAAAAATACAATTTGACGCGATAAACCATTGATATTAAAACGCACATTAAAAGCAATATGACCATCGAAATCCATGAATAAAAATTGAATCAAAACGTGAATTAAATACTGAAACTCACCATTGTTATACTCGATCAGTTGCTTATCAACCGTTGAAGACGATGACGCGGTCATTGAATCCATTGTAACAGAATTCCGAGTACAAAATCGATGACTGAACGTGAATGAAGAAAGGGTTTTTTTTGGTGTTTGAATGAACGTGAAATGATGAATGAACGTGAATGATGAATGAATGTGATAGAGAGTTATTGTTTCCTAAATTCATGGGAACTATTTTAGGAACGTAAATTTTTTTTTTAATGGATGCATCTTGTCCATCCATCCTCATCCCATCCAATGGATGGGATGAGGACTTAGGGACTCACAAAGAGTAAAGGACTCATAAGAGCCTTACTCTATTTATGTATGTATATATATATATATATTGTGATACCCGTGGTTGGCGTGGTACATCACACTTTTATAATAGCTATATATATATAGTCAAAGGATACGACGACCTATTTCTATATTTAGTGTGATACCCGTGAAAACTTTCACGGGTTGAAGTATATTTTATTGATATTTCCTAATGGAGGAAGGCATGCAGGACTGGTCTTCAATTATGTGTGGAAGAGGGTGGTCATCCATATGCGTGTTAATAGGTATACGAATGATCGAACAACATAGAATACATTGAAATGTTTCTATTATAATCGGATTTAGCAATTTTTAGGCACGTTAATCACTAATGCAAAAAAAACAAATCTTTTACTCATAGTGACACGTAAATGAAATGACGATGTCTGAATAATCGGACATATAATTATTTCTGACCCGTATTTTGACCAAACACATCCCATGATCCGTGAAAAATCACGGGGTTGAGGCATTTTCTTGGCATTAAAAGGGAAAATCATAATCCATATGCGGATGAGTTGTGGATGAATTGATTTTTGACACATAAGATTTCACAGTTTGTTTAATATAGAAGTAAAAAAACCCCCGTGAGTATGTAGATAAAGGAGAATCCCGGAGAGTTTGTGATATATGTAAATTTTATCGTAAGCATAAGAATAACAAATGACGTCACAATGAGTACTTGTGCAACATGCATTTGACACCATTCATACAATATACGAAAAAGTATTTTGATTATAGGTAAAATATCATACAAATGTAAAACATGATATATACTGAATATACTCCCTCTCATTTATTCAATTCTTTACATAGAGTCATCATTTCTTCTCAAAAAAATGGCCCTCACGTAAAGAATAGAATGGATGAGAAAGAGTATAAAAGATGACAAAAATGTCAAAATATTATACACACGTTAGGACCAGTAACTATATTGGAAAAATACAAATGACACTTAATTGAATGGAGATGTTTTACGTAATGACCTCGGTGCATCACATTGAGATAGACATAATTAACCTTGACCCGACTCGCAAAATAGACCCGCCAACCCATATTTTTTTTGAAGTGTAGATCAATTTCATTAATAATAAATCATACGGCTTTTACAAACGATATCAAATTGAACTGGATACATATTTGTAAAAAATAAATAAAGAACATCCTTGAGACAGAGAGATCGTTATTTGAATAATACGCTTCTGCATAGCCTTCTATATATCGCTGTTGATTGACACAACCTTTCGCGAAAGAATCTATGGATCTGAGGATATAGTCTTCAAAAGGATAAACTTTCTCTATTTTGACAAATAGTAGACCGAGATCTGACATCAATTGTATCACCATACATAGAAATTTCATTGCTCCCATGATCCTGCACATAATTCTTGAACCTCTTCAAAAGAGAGAACAAACACACAAAAAATATGAGAACAAACCCATCAATTGATGGGACAAATCTCCAAAAAGGAGAGGCAAGAGTTATTATAATCTAAATAAACTATTAAAAATTAACGATGATTAAAATTTGGGGCTTACCACTACCAGAATTGGTAGATGGCAGCCCCGAGGGAGGATTTTTTTAGGGCGCCAACCCATATCATATTTTTAGGATCATGATCACCTCTTTTGTGACCCGTAACCCTTTTGATCGAGATCTGATATGAGTATATGACCCGTTAATAATACAGGTGATAGCTTATACGGGAGACAAACATCACCTAATTAACCTAGGACGAACCAAACTTCATCCCACAAAGGGGAGAGCAAAAACGGGTTTTTAAAACCGCATTATTTTACGACCCGAAATTGACCCGGTTTATTTTCATATTGTAAACCGAAATCGAATCGGTTTTTATGACCCGATTTTTGAATTATATGGTTGTCCTTGTTATAAATCTATTTTTGAACCGATTTCACTAATATTCCATAAAAACTTTAAAAAAAAGTGGGAGAAATTTGCAATCAAAACTTTTTTCCTTTTAAAATTAAGGTATAAACCGGTTTTGAAAGTTATGAACGAACTCGAACCGATTTTCAACTTCAAAAACCCAAATTTTTAGGTTTTTTAAACATGATTTTGGTTCGATTTCGATTTTTAAAATTGGTTCGATCTTTTTTTCACCTTTAATTCCACCTACCGAGTACTCCGTACTTCATTTAGAAAGTAGGTCTAACCTTCCCAATTAATTCTCCATTATTGATTAAACTAATCAAAAAATGGCTTTGCAATGTCCGAAGTAAATAATCTAACTAAGGGGAATCAAATATTAATGTTTAAGAAAGAAGATCCTGATCAAGTGATCATGTACTACTCGATAATGATGGAATGTTAAATATTATTGAAAAATCTGGGTGATTTAGAAGAAAGATGATTTCGCAACACCAAAATTCCGATTCGATGACAAACTTTCGCGGTGATGAAGTTTCTGCGTGAAGGTAATCATATTTGTTACTTTTAAGTACTTTCAAAAATATGCATGCTTGAATCTTCAATTAATTTGGGGGAAAAAAGTAAGTTTTGGTAATTGAAAAAGAAATATTTTCTGGGATTTATTCTAATGTTTGCATTGCTTGTTCATCCATGCAATGAATGTCAACTTGAGAGAACTCGATTCTTAAAATTTAATAACAAACTTTATTGTACTGTGCAATAGAAAAACTTTTAAAACTAGATTCTTGGTGACAAACCCAATAAAAAAAACTATTATTGCACTTGGTCTCATATAGGTTCGAAAGTATTGATACTTTATAACGTTAATAGCCATATGGCTTACGGGAAAATCTTTTTGAACGAAATATTACGTATTAAGATACTAAGCTTCTAAGAGCAATTCAATAGTAGTTTTTACCTCGAGTTTGTAAAATTAGAACTTTATAATTAAAGTTCTTCTATTGTGGGTGTCATTGGGGTTGGGAAAATAAGAACTTGGTTCTTATTTAAGAACTTGGTTCTTAGATTCTTAGATTAAAATAAAAGGTGAAAATTTATTGATAGAGATAAATAAATGCATGTTGGTCTCAAATAAGAACAACAAAGTTAGTTCTTTCATTGGGGTAAAAGGTTTTTCACTTTGGAAAATGGTGACAAAGTATGGAATATTGGAGGAACTTATTTTTAAGTTCATTAATTGTGCTTGCTCTAAATAGCAAATTAAAATATTGGATTTTACATCATTAATTGGTACACCAGAGTCATTTCATTCGACAACGATAAGTAGTAACCCATTTTTCTATTGAAGGAGCGACCCTCGATGACATATCTCCAGTCTCTATTAATATACTTAAAATTATTAATTACTTGATTTACCGTAGAATCAAATCTTGATGGAGGACAATTTTCTTGCGATAAATAAAATCTTAATACTTAAAAAAAAATTATATTAGATATGAAAAAAATTATCAATTTTAAAATCTAAGTTATGAAAATAATGAGAAACGGTTTTTGTTAGTACTTTGGAAAATGAATACTCGTAATAAATTGAATGCTCGTAATATTAGAAAGTTATTACTCGTAATATTTTCCTTTATCGGTTTAATCAATTAAAAATTTTCATACTTAGTAAAAACATAGGTATTGAAACCTAAATTACACATATATCATTGTAATTAATACTTTTATTAAAAAAAATTATTTCCGATCCTTTTATAATCTCTTATATACAACTGTAACACCCCTGGTTTTTATAAATTAATTAAATGTTATTAATATTTTATTTTGTTTACGATTTAACTCGTATTTCTTAAAATAATTATAACACATATTCATTTTTCAATCGTTTAAACTTGTAAAGTCTTATTTACCTCGAAAAGTCATTTTTATGCTTAAAATGTATCTTACTTTCGTTCATTCGATTTACTCATTTTATTTCTATTCGAGTTTTCGTTTCGACGGTTTATATTCCTGAGTTCATCTTTATATAATAGACTTGAGTTCTTATTTTAAACTCGAAACTCATTTTAATTACCTCGTTCGCAAGAATATTTATTAATATCGAGAAATTGCTATTTAATCTTTTCTACGCGATTTCGTACATAATTATTTTTGAAATGTGATTTTAATACTACTTTCTCGTAAACACGTTCTTATACGAGTTCCGTCTACTTATTTTTTTTAAAAGTGATCCATTTACGGTTTTAAGCGCGAATCGGGCTCAAACTGTAGCAACCCCAAAGCGTTTCCTTCATCGGACTGAGAGATTTTCGTAGTTTGGTTGAGAAAGTCAAAACCGACTCCACTATTCTCTCCTATTCCTAATGCACGTTCTACTGACTTTTTGTGGTCACCCAACTTCTCTTAAACACCAATACAGTTCTCCCTCATCTGCTCTTCTCTAAATAAACAATTGAATGTACAACACAGTAAACTGTTCATCATCTTTTTCTCAATTCCGATCCTTCTTTCTCAATCCTTGTTCATCCTATTCAAAAGGGTAATAATCAATTTATATTTTTCCGTCTTCCTACTCCTCGATTTATGATGCTAATAAGGGTCTTGTACCTTATTTATATTTTTTATAGGCTTTCGGGACAACCCCGAGAAGGACGAGTATATTATTGACTCATATCTCGATTAAGGTAACATCGACGATCTCGGTATTGCTTGATATTTTTGACGTAGTTACATGTATAACATTTACATTTTTGTTTGGCTATAGATGTCAATTTTTCTAATAAAAGTTATAGAATCGATAATTTTCAATTATTTTGTTGTTGCCTTCGTTTTTACGAGATTATTGAATAAATCGTTATATTAATGATTAAATCATAATATTTAGCCGATACACTAATATATTTATAAATTTCCTGTTAAAACATATACAGATTTTGAATTTTTAAAGTCGTTTAATGAACTTTTAACAGATTTCGTACAAAAATGATTTAAACCGATTTTAATGTTCATATGCCTAATTTATGTATTTAAATCTGAAATTTGTTGTGTAAGTACATTCTGACGATCTTTAATTTTCTCAAAATTTTCATGGTTTTTCGAATTTTATAAGTGGGTCAAATAATTAATAGTCCTAAAACACCGTTTATCGTTAAAAACCGAATATTCCTTTTAATTTCTGATTTTTTTTAATTCTCGATTGGAAATAAAGTTTCTGATATTTCCTAACAAAATACTTATTTCCGTGACATTCGAGATTTAATAAAATAAAAAGAGCGATAAATCGTTATTTAATCTTTTAAAACGATCGATGATTAAAGACGGTTTTTCTTATTTTTTAAATTTTGGAATTTTCATTTTTTTTAAATAAAAAAGTTTCTGGAAAATTTTGATTTCCTTGATAAGTTATGATTTTTAGACATCCGCGCACAAATCGTTTGGTATTTAGCTTTTATTTTTAATCGTTAACGTTAAATTAGCGCGTTTTCTGTAAAAGCCTTTAAAAGTGGATTTCCAGATTTTGAAATAAATTATTTTCTAGAGAGATTGTCTAAATATTTGTTTTAATCATTTATGATAATTTTTACACTATTTTTCAATACTTTTAAATGATAGAATCAATTTTTAAGCGAAATCGTGAATTACCGTTAATGTAATCCCCTAGAAAATCTAACGCAATACAGTGGCGGAAACACTGTAGAGTGGGATTAAAATACATTGACAAACTATATCTTATTAAAAGAAATGGTAAGTCAATACAAAGGCTTCTTTTTACAAAAGGGCTAAAAGAAAAATCTCCAAACAGGTTAATACAAAATCATAAATTACATAATGAAGAAAGAGTAGGATCCACGCTACTCGCTAGCTCACACCCAAAACCCAGCAGCAAATACCTGTCATGTTATAAACATAACAGCCACATCAGTGGGGAGTAACTCGGACGTTCTCTCAGCCATATTATATTATATGGAAAAATAACAGTATTATTATATCAAAATACTTGAAATGAGAAAACATTAAAACGATATAATAAAAATAAGTTTTCAGCGAAACTTAAAGCATTTGCAAACCTGCAAGTCAACATCAATCGATAATAATAATCATATTCAAAAATGGCGTTATGGAAATCAATCAGTACAACGGAAAAGACTTTCACTAGGATAATACTCAAACTAGCTTCAAGAACTTAGTCAAAACAAATTAGACTTCGGTCTCTAACTAGGCAACTCAACTATAACAGGACTGCGTGCAGCGAGGTCCTGCCTTAAGTAATGTACACCCCTCCTGGACACCAACCGTAATCCAGTTCAACCCGACGGCGACTTACACGATGCGATATCTAAGTTTAAGGTCAAAATATATACACACTCCTGAACACAAACCATGCTCAGTTCAACGACCGATGCGTCTCAACATAGACACACGAGCTTTATAGTTGATGGCAAAACGTATACCCTAGACTGTATTACTCTACCCACACACTTGTCCTCATTCCATAACTTCAAAACAGCCATTATCGATATTCAAAAGTAAATATAATCAATATAAATGATATGGATAAAAGGAATAACCATTTTATATTAAAAGAGAAACTATCTTTAAATAGAACTTACTAATTTTAGAAACTTACTTAAAATAGAAAGTCTTATAGAAAATACGTAAGTTGTTAAAATAAGTGAAAAGATATAAAAATAGCATTTTTAATGAAATGAACATTTTATTACATTATCGTCGTTATCGTAACTCTAATGTATATCGAAATTCATTACTCAAAATATAAATAAAATATAATACGTCAATATAGAGTTGTTTTATAAATAATTAGGAAATCGAGTTAAAATTATAAATTTTAGAAAATAGATGTTTTAAGAAAAACGCTATCAGAATTAACTGAGTCGACGAGTTTTATAAATTAAACAAGATTTTATAAAGCTTTCAAATTATTTTTTTAACAAATAGATTTTATCAATAAATAATACTCCCTCTGATTCACAAAGATCTTCCCCTTTGATTAAAATATACCTCACATATATTAAACAAAGGGGAACATCTTTGTGAATCGGAGGGAGTACTAATTTTACTAACATAATCAATCGTAGATAAATGATAAATTATTAGGGAAAATAGTCTCAACTTAAAATGTATTTAAAACAAAATCGACTATTTTCTCATTTATTAATATAAAAAGTAAAATGAAATTAATTTATTAAATGAGTTTACAAATCTCGATTATATAATAAAAAAATATGATTTTGAGTTAAAATTTTAAATTAACGAAATATGAAGAAAATATGAAATCGTTATTATTTAGTAACTAGTGTCACGATAACCAACAAAATATTATAACGATCGTAAATAATTAAATTAATAACACTTTATAAATCGATATCGAAAGTTACACAAATATTGATAAGGCAAACGATTTTAAAATAAATAATATTTTAGCAAATAATAAATAGCTAAAAATTATAAAACCGAAATTAAAAATATTTACTACATATTACTACTCAAACATACGATATAAAATCGAGTAACGTCCTAAAGTTAACTTAAGTTGACATCGAATCGATCGCGTTGTTGACCTTGATCAGTCCATGCTCCAAATCGATAGTAAGGTCGTTAAGCTTCCAGATATAGAATCATTAGTCTTCTCAGCAAGATCCATCGCGGGAATCGAGAAAACAAAACAAAAGATGAGACGAGCGTAATGGACAACAGACGGAAACGGACAAGATTGGATAAATAGAGCACGAAGGTCGAACTTAGTAAATTAGACACGAATTCAAGAGACCGATGCTCAGAAGGAGGTGGTACAGCAATTAGAACAGTAGCAACCAACCCCGAAAATGAGGCGAGAAAACGAGCAGCAGCAGACACGGAATCGATAAGTCGAAAACGGTACAACATGAAACAACAGCGGACAGCAGCAGCTAGACGCAGAAGAAGGGGAGAGAAAAGATGAACAGAAAAGCAGAGGCAGCGCAAAACGAACAGTAACGAAACGAAATTAAAGCAGCGGCATCAGCAGTACAGAGAGAATGAAATGACACCAGTCAACAACAAACCACAGCAGAAAACAGACCCGAATTGACAAAGACAGCAGCGAACATACAAATAGATGGAGAAGAAAAACGATGAAGAAGAGGAAGAGAAGGAAGGAACAACGAAATGTAGCAGGCGGCTGTAACAGCATTAAAATGACGACGAACCGAAAATATCAACAGTAATAGCAGCGAGTAGAAGCATAAACAGACGCAGCAGGGTACAACTCATCGAGACAGCATAATCAAGGCCACACATAACATCGCAGCAACAGAAAAAGAAGAACGCAGTGCAGAGATCAGCAGCAGAAAAACGCTGCAACAACAGCATAAAGTAGCAGGAACAGCAGACAGAAAAGAAAGGAAGAAGAAATGAAGAACACGAAAAAAAATTAAGAGGGAAAGAAACGGAAAAAGGAGGAGGAAGAAAATAGAGGAAGAAAGGAAAACGAGGGAAGATAAGGAAAGAAGAATGCCAAACAAGAACCGAAACCGAAACCGAAACCGAAATACGAGACGACAAAAAAAAGAACAACGTAACAGCAGAGTATAGCAACAGCAGCAACAAAGATGCCGAAATGGAAGAACAATAGAAGAGGAAACTTACGTTAAAACAGCAGCAACGATCGAAGAAGTCAAATGGGCGACTGACAAACGCAGCAGCCGGAGCAGTAATAAGACGGAAAAGCAGCCAAAGAAGAAGGAGAATACGAACAACATACACGAGAAACAACAATGAAGACGGAACGAAGAGATGTGAAGAAGAGGAGGAGAAAACGAAAAGAATGGAGGACGTATGAAGCGATTTTTGGTGGATCAAAGAATGACATACAGAGTATGTAAATAAAGGAAAAGAGAGATGAAAGGTGAGGGTTAAGCGGTGGACAGAAGGAACACAAAAAGAAAATGAATTAGTGTATGTGGTCCACTAAAAAAAATGATAAAGAAAGCTGATTAATTAAATGAATCGGGTTAGAAATACGGATTAATAAGTGAATCGGGTATGAACCGAATTCCGAAATGATAAGTTGACCGACCCATGTAATCGAATTAATAAAATTAATAAATAAACGTGTCGTCTAATAAAATTAGTAAAATAGACGTCTCCCGAGATATAAATAATTATTCGAGACGAAAACGAAGTTTATAAAAACAATTAATTAGGCGATGAAATCGTATTTTCCGATAAATGGTAAATATTCGATAAGGTGAATTAAGTTGATTTCTCGAGGAAAAGAAATAAATATTTTGACGAAACTTAAATTAAATTAGCTTCGAGCCGAAAAATAGAAAATTCGAGCTTAAAAAAAAAATAATAGTAATAATTTAGAATTTAAATCGACGAAATAGACTTTCGATTAAATTAAATGTATTAAATGAATCGAAACAGAAATAAAAATATGTTTTAAGTATAAGATGGGTTTCCGAGACATATAGAATTTTAGGAGTTTGAAACGATTAAACGATAAATTCGTTTTATAATAATTTTGAGAATTACAAGTTAAATCATAAAAATAAAAATACGAACATAATTTTAATTTAATTTAATTTATAAAAATCAGAGGTGTTACAGTTAAAATGCGATTTTACAGCAGTTTATTTATTTTTCCAACAACTTTGAACTTTCTGAAAATTTAACCATATCATCTTAAGTCACCCTTATGGTATTCTAAAATGATTTAAATGTTTAATAAAATAAAGAATGTCAAATAAATTACTTTTATAAAGATATGATTGTCGTAAAACATTATTTTATACTCGTTCCGTCGAAACTAATAATAATTAGGGAATTTTTGTGTTATATATTTTCAAAACACCCTAATTCATAATAATAATATGTTTGTGAAATATTTCGATAATTTTTATAAATAATTTATACTCGAGGCAAGATTTGCCCTATTTTTATAAATAATTTATATTTCGATAATTTTTATAAATAATTTTTATAAATAATTTATACTTATCATGTTTTTGCTCTTCCCCGAGGCGAGATTTGCCCTATCTCTGAGGAAATTGCTGCCATAGGAGGATGGAATCCCATATTTCGTCTTGCTATCCCGTTTTCAATTCACGACCTTAGGAGGAAGCTACGGGAATTCCTAGGACTTTCTCACATGGAGGTATCCCGTATGACGGAGGGGAATACCATTTCTTTGATCCATTTAGCTGAAAAGTTCATGAACCCACACAATGTTCGGGTCAGGTCGGTCCATAGCCGTATGGCCTTTGCTTTTTGTATGCTCCATGTTTATGCTTTCGAGGGTCTCATGGATTTGCTATCTTGTATGGGCCATGTCCGACTTTTCACCGTGGTGGATTTGATGGAGACAGAGCATAGCCCGGTATAGCTAATTACAGGGGAAATTATCCAAGGTTTGGACAACCGTAGGAGGGATTTGTCGGTTCGTTTGACCGGGAGTACCCGTTTACTGCAGGTATATTGCTTCGGATTTTTCTGACTTTTTCAATTTCTCAATTCCTCAAATTTTTGATTTTTTTCTTTTCCGCAATTTTCTACTACAGCGGGCACTCGATCGAATCACCCTGGCACTCGATCGAGTGTCTTCTCAAAAAAACCTTCTGTCTGGCTTCAAGTGTATCACTCGATCGAGTGACCTCCAAGCACTCGATCGAGTGCTTCTGGGCGGACATCAATTTTGGCTCGATAACTCATATTTTTGTTTTCTTTTCAGCTTTGGTTATTCGAACGGCTATCGATCATAGATCCTCCCCTTGACCTAAACCGTTATCGACCCAACCAGGTGATGACTAGGAGACGGACCATTGACTTTTCTCACCATAATACCCAGAAATATTGGGACAAAGTGTTGTCTTTCCATAATGGCCCGTTGATTCGATGGATGGCGCCCTGGTGGCCTATTTATGTTCGAACTGGCTTGAAATCGAGGGATAGGGCGCGGTACCAGGTGATCCTATCCTTTAGGCAGACTATTCATCTTTATCCCGACCGTATACTTAGGCAGTATGGTCGGTCCCAAAGAATCCCGGAAATCGAGGCGGTTGTGAGTGAATCTACCCAACTGACGGACGTGATGTATGATACTTGGATGCAACAATGGTACACCCGGGCCACCTGGTCTACTCCCAAGTCTCTCCATTGGATTTGGGTATCAGACTCTTACGTGAGATGGACAAAGGCGGAATCTGCTGAAGCCCGAGTTGCCCTAAAAGTTGACGAGGCTTTTGACCTACTCCGACGAGAGCAGGCTAAAGACAACAGGGGTTTCTGTGATGAGGGCGAGACCCCGGCTACATTGGTTCGACTGATGTAAGGTCAGAAAGGAAAGACTAGGACTCAAACTGAAGGGTCTAGTACTAAAAGTTCGCGGGGGAAGATGAGCCCCCAGACTGACTTGGAAAGGAGACTTGGCCCAAAATTAAAGGTCTAGGACCGACTTTGTCCTCGAGACAGGCTACCCGAACACGTACGGGCTTGACTTGGACCGGTCACAACGGCAGAAGACCCGCAGTCGAAGAAACGGATTCGAGCAAAGGAAGTCCCCTTAGTGATCCGGGAATGTTCGCCCCCGCCCCGTCGACCTCGGGCTCCCCATGACCTAAAGGATAAGGGAAACGGTAAAATGCCCTAAGTGCTAGCCTCCTTAGTTTTATTATCTAAGTATTATTATTATTTTTGTGGTGTGCTTCTAGTTGTTTTTGTTTTTATTTATTGTGTGATGTAACTTTTGGAATTCCCGAGTTTATCGGGGTTTTTAATAAAAGACATATTAGTGAATACTGTTGTCGTCTTTTCGTTATTGCAGTGGTTGTACTCTTTTGAGGGATTGCCTACGTATCCACAATTAGCGGAATCAAACCAAAAGTAGTTCAAACATGGATTATATTTTTTTGCAATCTTCGAAATACATCAAGACTATTAGTTCGAGATGTGCGACAGTAGGATAAGTAATCCTAGCTCATTGACTTGGTTATAATTTTTGGAAATTTATAAGAAGGCGAATTTTCATAATCTTTTTGCAAATGACATTGAGATAGGATTTATGGGTGGTAACGCTTCAGCTGATCCAAGTTGGTTGGGTTGACGAATTCATTCCCGTCCAAGTCTGTTAGCATTACTGCTCCTCCTGATAAAACCTTTTTTTTACCAAATACGGGTCAGCCCAATTGGGTTTGAACTTTCTTCTTGGGTCAACGGGTAGTAGTGCACGGACCGATTTTAGGACTAGATCCCCTTCTTTGATATTTCTGCGCCTAACTCTTTTGTTGAAAGCCCGTTGTATCCTCTTTTGATATATTTGGATATTGTTGAGGGCCCGGGACCGTCGTTCGTCTAAAAGAACTAGTGAGTCATATCGGGTTTGGACCCAATCTGCTTCAGGCACTTGGCTTTCAAGTAAGATCCTAAGGGATGGTACTTCCAGTTCGACTGGTTAGACCGCTTCCATTCTATATGTCAAATAGTATGAAGTTGCTCCGGTTGCGGTGTGAATTTACGTCCGGTATCCCCATAGGGCAAAGGGTATTTTGTCGGGCCAATCCCGGTAATTCTTAGCCATCTTTTTAAGTATGGTGACAATCATTTTATTGGCTGCCTCTACCGCTCCGTTTGTTTGGGGACGGTAAGGCGAAGATGTATGCCTTTGAATTTTATATTTTTCCAGCAAAGCAGCGGTTTCAGCTTGGAAATAGGTCCCGTGATCACTGCTGAACTCGTGCGGGATCCCGTATCGGCATATAATCTTGTTTTGGATAAATTTAGCAACGTGCTTGGCGTTCAAGATCCGATATGACTCGGCTGCGACCCATTTAGTGAAATAGTCGATAGCCACCAAGATGAAACAGTGACCTCCAGTTCCGGAAGGGTTCACCTTTCCAATTATATCAATTCCCCATGTTGAGAATGACCATGGCGACGTCATACTATATAGTAGGGAAGATGGCATATGTTGTACATTGGCAAAAATCTGACAGTTATGGCAGTGTTTGACATATAACTGACAGTCAGTTTCCATGGTGCTCCAATAGTATCCGAGCCTCATGATTTTTCGGGCTAGCATATGGGCGTTCATATGCGGACCATTTTCACCATCGTGCACTTCGGACATAACCTTCTCGGCCTGTATTTTATCGATACATAGGAGGAGAGCCTCCTGTGCCGTATAACTGTCCGTCGTCCGTACGAACAAATTGGGTTGCCAATCTTCGCAAGGCTTTCTTGGCCCGGTTTTCAATTCCCGGGGGGATATTCTCCCGATGTCAAGTAAGTTAGGACATCTTGATACCAAGGTTCCAAATAAGTTATTTCGATGTCTTGGATGGCGTGGATATAGGTCGGCTCGGATCGTCTTTCAACGCAGATCGGCATGCTGGTTAGGTGCTCCGGGATGTTTAGTAAGGATGCCAATTTTGAAAGTGCATCTGCAAATTGATTTTCCTCCCGGGGTAGATAGATATATTCTACCTTTTGGAATTGCTTTTCGAGAACTCTTACTCGCGCTAGGTAAGCCACGAGATTGGCGTTCCGAGTTTTCCATTTTTGGAGAGCTTGATTGATGACTAGAGATGAGTCACCGTGGACCCGGAGGTTTGTTACTCCTAAATCAGCGGCGGCTTCCAACCCGTGAATGCATGCTTCATACTCAGCTGCGTTGCTAGTCACATCAAAGTCCAATTTAATGGATAAAGGTGTATGCTCTCCTTTCGGTGATATCAACAGAATGCCGAATCCAAATCCTTGGAAGTTGGACGCCCCATCAAAATACAAATCCCATGTTTCGGTGTCGGTATGGAATATGTCTTCATCTGGATAAGCCCAAGTATCGGTGTGCCCTTCTTTAGATACGGGACTATCGGCGAGAAATTCGGCTACAACCCGGCCTTTGATGGCTTTTAATGGTACGAACTTGAGGTTGAACTCTGCTAACATTAAAGTCCATCTGGACATCCTGCCATTGAGGATGGGCTTTTCGAACATGTATTTGATAGGATCCATTTTAGATAGGACATGTACCTCGTGACTGAGCATATAATGTCGGGGCTTTTTAGTGGCCCAAACCAAAGCTAGGCACGTTTTCTCGAGCATTGTATACTTGCATTCATATTCTAGGAATTTTTCACCGATGTAGTAAATAGCCCGTTCTTCTGAATTGACTGTCTGGGCCAGCGTAGCCCCCATGGCTGTCTCGGTCGTTGTTAGGTATAACGACAAAGGAAAACCGGGTTGAGGTGGCATTAGTACCGGTGGTGCAGACAGAATCTCCTTGATTTTATCGAAAGCCGTTTGACATTTATCATCCCACAGTGTTCGTTCTCCTATCTTCAGTTTCTTGAAAATGGGTTCACATACCATGGTTAACTTTGAAATGAACTGGCTAATGTATTGGACTTTCCCGAGAAACCCCCTTATTTCTTTTTCGGTTTTGGGTGGCTGCATCTCGGTGTTGGCCTTGATTTTAGCTGGGTCGACCTCGATGTCGCGTTGGCTGACGATATGGCCCAGTAATTTGCCAGATGTTACCCCGAAGCTGCATTTTTGAGGGTTCAGCCTCATGTTGTATTTTCGTAGTCAGATAAAGAATTTTCTTAGGGCCGCAATGTGCCTGTTTCGGTCTTTGGACTTGACAATCATGTCGTCCACATAAACCTCCACTTCCTTATGCATCATGTCATGTAATAGAGTTGTGGCGGTTCTTTGATAAGTGACCCCGGCATTGATGAGCCCAAATGGCATAACGGTGTAATAGTAAGTACCCCAAGGTGTAATGAAGGTGGTCTTACTCATGTCTTCTTCTGCCATTTTGATCTGATTGTACCCAGCATACCCGTCCCTAAATGATAGAAGGGCATGGTCGGCCATGTTGTCTACCAGTATATCGATGTGTGGCAATGGAAAATCGTCTTTTGGGCTGGCCTTATTAAGGTCCCAGAAATTTACACATACCCGTACCTTGCCGTCCTTCTTGTGTAACACCCGCTATTTTTCCTAAGCATTTTTATTCTTTCCGTTAGGACTCTGTCTTAACTCTGTCACTTTTCGGCCTCATATTCCATCCTTTTACTAAGCTCTATTTTAATTTTTGAGTTTAATAATTTTTAATCTTAATTTTAAAGATTTTAATCCTTTTTAAATCCATTTATTTGGTTTCTTCGTAAACTAATTAATTTTTCCGCAAGGAATTCTATTTCTCTTCGAGTTGATGTTTTTAAACTCGGATTTTAGTTATTCCTTTTCCTAAAAATGTTTGAATACGTTTATATAATATTTTCAACTAGTAAATATTTTTATTTACAAAAAATTAGTCGTTAATGATTTTATTACGAAGCTTCGAGAATAATTATTTTCTTACGCGAGGTTTACTCGAATTACTTTGAAATGTCTTTAACTATTTTACGATTATACTTTTTATCAACTTATAAATTATTTGAGACCATTTCCTCACATTTTGGACCAACTAAGCTCTTGGTCACAAATTTTACTACGTTTTATTTATACGTTTCATGTTATCACGTTAAAACGTAAATTACGTAATGCTTATCTTTCCATTTATTGGATGCTTTATAATCAAACTCTTCTTACTCCCTTTTGCTTTCATTTGGCCGGCCACTTTATGCTTAGTACACCTTGTTTTCATCAATCTTTAATCCCATTTAAAACTAGGAAACCATCCATTTCCTTACATCATTTTATTCATTTATCAAAAGTTAAAAAAATCCTACTTTCATCCTCATTTGGCCGTGGAACCCTCTCTCCCTCTAGGATTATTTTTGCTTCAATTCTAGTCTTAATCAACTCAAATTCATCGTCAATTTATCCTCTTTCCGATTCCTTCGTTAAGGTAATAATCAACGTCGTTTTCGATCATTATTTACCTTGATTTTTATTAGTTTTCTCATGGTATTTTTCTGCCATGATTTTCGTGTTTGGTAGGATTTGTGGACGATCCCGAGGCCGACGAATATATAATCGATTCAGACTTGGAGTAGAGGTAACGTCGATGTTACTCGGTATTTCAAGATTTAAATGGAGTATTTGCATGTATATATTTTTATGCTTTATTTTGGCAATATATGTATGTCATAAATTCTGGAAAAATTTTTTAAAAGTTGAAAATTTGTATGTTTCGGTATTTTTATCGCTTTTACGAGATTAACGATTAAATCGTCATATTAATTTGTAAAATCATAATATTCGGCCTAAACATGTAATATATTTTTATATTCTGGAAAAATGTTATTTTTGATGATTTTTAATAATTTAGTATTTTTCTGATATTTTTGATATCGATTATTGAATTATTACCGTTATCGGACAAAAATGATTAAAAGCCGATTTTTAGTTCTAGTACTTAAACATTTTATTTTAATCTGATTTTTGACGTGGTGAAACTTTATGATGAAATAGAATTATCTGAATTTGTTTCATAATTTTTCGGAATTTTTAAGTGGATGAATTAATTAATCACTTTAAATCGTCGTTTATAGTTAAAACCGTGTTTGTCGTTTAAATTCTCGATTTCTGGTCTTTGGTTTAAACCTGGAAAAAATTATGATTCTGGTGATTTCATATTAAAATGTAATTTTATGATTTTTAGTGCCTTGATAAAATGTAAGGAACGATAAGTTTTATTAATGGAATCGTTAATTGTGAAAACGGGTTTTAAAGACGGTTTTGACGGAAGTTGGTAAATCTGGAACTTTGGAAAATCTGAAAAATTAGTATATTCTGGAAAATGATGATTTTTAGGTTTAATAATAATTTTTAGACATTAATACTTAAATCATTTTGTAATTACTATTTTTATTAATCGTTATTGTCGAGATTGGACGATTAACGAGAAAACGCTTTAAAAACCGAGTTTTAGGATTCTGAAACATTTTCTTTTCTGGACAGAATGTCCATAAATATATTTTAACAATTTTACATAATTTTTGTACTATTTATTAAAGTCTTTAATTAATAAGTATTGATTTTCGGACAAATTGTGATTTATCGTTAAAATGCTTTGTCTTACCTAAAAGAATTATTTTTTCAGCAATTTTGAAAGTATTTAAATCTGAAACTATAAGATTTAAATCATCGCTTAACATACTCTAAATATATTTGTTGGTTTAATTAAATAAAGACGTTCAAATATTTAAATTTGATATTTGTCGTAAAATCCTATTTATAATTTTATTGTCGAAACTAATAATAATTAGGAAATTTTAGCTTTATAACTTTTGAAAACACCCTAGTTAGTAATATTAAAATGTTTAAGATATTTTTAATCATTTTATAACGCTTATACGATATTTTAATAATTTCATTAAATTAAATGTTCACTTTGGTAATTAATATCGTTATGGCCGAAAGTACTAGTTTTATAAATCTACATTGTCTACTAAAATGTATTATTAGTATAAAGTAATATTTTTACTATTTTGATATAATGCTATTTTTAGTAAAGTTTCTAAAAATAGAAGTTTCCTAAAATAGAAAGTTTCCTCTTTTAGAATATAAATGTTTAGAGTAATATATTCTAGGGTTTATGGTTTTGCCATCAACTATAAGGCTAGTGTATCAGGAATCGGTACATTGGTTGTTGAACCGGGTGACAGATATCCCGGGAGTTGTGTACATTTTGACCTTAAGCTTAAGCCTCGCAGTAAGTCGCCGTCATAAGTTGAACTGGGTGACAGGTAATCCCAGGAGGGGTGTACATTATCTTAAACTAGGGCCACGCATTTATAAGTCGCCCCTCTATTATGGTTGAGTAGCCTAGTTAGAGACCGAAGTTTAATTTGTTTGAACTAAGTTCTCGAAGCTAGTTTTTCGTATTCTCCAAGTGAAAGTCTAGCCGTCTACACTACTCCTATCCATAACGCCATTTTGAATATTTTTATTATTATCGACATGAATTGGTTCGCAGGTTGGCAAATATTTTTATGTTTCTTCGGAAACCCATTTAATTATTTCATTTCTCGCTGAAAGCTTATTTTAATATGCTGTTTTACTATTTTCCATCTTGACTATTTTTCTTATATTAGTAATTACTGTTTTAAAATCCTGTTATACGGCTGGGAGAACGTTGACGTTGCTCCTCACTGATTGTGGCTGTTATGTTTTTAACATGACAGGTATGCATGATTCCGGGTGTGGGCTAGCGGGCAGACATGATCCTTGCTCGATTAATTTTAATAATTTTGTTTTTGTGGATCGTTAAACCCCTTTGTGGATTTATTTAATTTTTGGCCATTTTATTTAGGGCCTAATGTTTGACTTTACCATTTAAATTTTTATCAAAACATAGTTACAGCGTGTTATAATCCCGATTCTACAATGTTTCCGCCACTGTATCGCGTTAGAAATTCTAGGGGATTACAGTTGGTATCAAAGCATCACTGCTCCCGACGCTTACACTCCTGAAATTAGGGAAAAGTACCAGTAAATTATTTAAACAGTAATAAAAGATATTATTAGAAATGGGTAGAAACAGATAAGAACTTAACTATTAAGATTATCTGTTCCTGAACTCGATGATTAACATTGATTTTATGTTGTTATTTGTGAACTTCAAGATGGCCGGAAGAGGCAACCGAAACAACATCAACAACAACAACAATAATGATCAGGGAGGTATCGAAGCACTGGCTGACACGCTACGCAACATAGCGCAGGCCATGAACGAAATGAACAACCGGAACCACCAGAGGCCCTTTAGCTTCTCTCACGCAGCTGAAGGAATGGCTAAAAGCAGATTGGATTTTTATGATGGCTCCGTGGACCCCGAAGTCATGAACCGTTGGTTTCGACTGATGGAACGGCAGTTTGGAATTTACTACACCCCCGAGGATCAGAAGGTGGGCTTAGCTGTGCTGTACCTGTCAGACGATGCAGACCGATGGTGGACCCAGGTTGGCTCGACTGCACTTCAAACTCCAGGATTCAACTGGACTCAGTTCAAGGCTCTCTTAGAACAGAGATTCTATCCTGAGGAGCTGAGGCATCAGAGGATGACTGAATTCAACGCTCTGCGCCAGAATACCATGTCTGTAGAAGCTTACACTACTTGGTTCCATTTCCTGGCGAATTATGCTGGAGATCTGTTACCCAAGGAGAATTCCCGAGCTTTCTTTTATCGAGGAGGACTTCGAGCCGATATCACCCTCAACATGCCCCGGAGTCTCGCAACGGTTAATGAGCTCTATAATGCCGCGCTTTACGCAGAGTCTTCAATCGAGCGGGTGAAATCTATGAACCCATCATCTGGTTATAAACGACCTTTCACCCATTCTGGGAATAACTCTTCATCTTCTTCTAAGAAGTTCAACTTTGGAGGTCTGGATTATTTTTCCTTTCTCTTCTTCTTTTACCTTCTTTTCTTCTAAAATTTCTGACTCTACTGTATGCTATTACAGGTAGTGGTTTCAAGAAAAACAATTTCAACTCGAAGCCCAACAACAAGAAGGATTCAGCATGTTTTAGGTGCAGAGAACCCATACACCCCGGCAAGAAGTGTGATGGCTCCCCTATTACCTGCTTTACTTGTGGAGAACCGGGTCACCGCTCCCCTCAGTGTCCGAAGAAGCCAACTGCCAACACTGCTACTGCAGCTGGCGCTGTCTCTACTTCTGCTCCTCGTAAGGGACATATCTTTGTGATGAGCTGTGCTGACGCTGAGGCTAATCTTGATGTTCGTTACGGGTATGTTTCTTATTTCTGGTGTTAGTGCTTATATATTATTTGATACTGGCGCTTCCACATCTGTCATATCTTCTATTCTGGCTTCAAAACTATCCTTAACCCCCTGTCAAGCTGAATCAATAGCTATTTCCCTTCCTTCTGGTGAAGTTGTTGACTGTTCTAAAGCTTATCAGAATGTACCTATTCTCTTTGCTGGTACTATTCTTCCTTCTACTCTCCTTGAGTTCCCTCTCGCTGAGTTCGACGTTATTTTGGGAATGGATTGGTTAGCTCAATATGATGCAAGGTTTCAGTGTCGAGATCAGAAGATTTCTCTGAAGACCCCCGAAGGTATTCGAGTGTCTTACCGTGGTGGTCGAAGACAGAAGGGTATCAAAATTATTTCTGCCATGAATGCTATCAGAATGCAGAGAAAAGGTTGCCAAGCATTTTTATGTACGATAACTGTAACTGCTGAACTCCCTAAGCTCGAGGAAGTACGCATAGTGAGTGATTATGCAGATGTATTTCCCGAAGAGTTACCAGGTATTCCACCCGAACGAGATGTGGAATTCACTATTGAACTCGTGCCTGGTACTGGCCCGATCGCCAAAGCACCTTACAGAATGGCTCCTGCTGAGTTGCAAGAGTTACGCAAGCAATTGGATTAAATGATTGAGAAAGATGTCATTCGTCCAAGTTCTTCCCCTTGGGGCGCTCCTGTTCTTTTTGTCAAGAAGAAAGACAGTTCGATGCACCTGTGTATTGATTATCGTGATCTCAACAAGGTTACGATCAGGAACAAGTATCCTTTGCCCAGAATTGATGATCTCTTTGATCAACTTAAGGGTGCTTCTGTGTTTTCCAAGATTGATCTAAGGTCTGGATATCACCAAATTCCCGTCCGTGAATCAGACATTCCGAAGACGGCTTTCAGTTCGAGGTATGGACATTATGAATTCAAAGTCATGCCTTTTGGACTAACCAATGCTCCAGCTGTTTTTATGGATCAAGTGAACAGAACTTTCAGGGAGTATTTGGATCAGTGTGTTGTTGTCTTTATTGATGACATCCTGATTTATTCCAAGTCGGAGGCTGAACATGCAGAACATCTCAAGATTTTTCTTGGCATTCTACGGGATCAAAAGTGGTATGCTAAGTTTTCCAAGTGTGAATTCTGGCTTTCCGAGGTAGCTTTTCTAGGTCATGTTATCGCAAAGGAAGGTATTAAAGTTGACCCTGCTAAGATTTCAGCTATCGAGAGCTGGGCAAGTCCCAAAGATATTAGGGAGATCCGAAGTTTCCTAGGTCTTGCTGGCTATTATCGCAGATTTGGGCAAGACTTTTCTAAGTTAGGACGACCTATGACTCAATAACTCAAGAAAGAGAATAAATTTCTGTGGAGTCAAGCCTATGAAGATGCTTTTTCTGAGCTCAAGAGAAAGCTCACTTCTGCTCCTATCTTGACCCTACCTGAAGAACGCGTTGGTTTCGATATATATTGTGATGCATCTAAGAATGGTTTGGGTTGTGTCCTTATGCAGAACGGTAAGGTGATCGCTTACGCCTAGACAGTTGAAAGTTCATGAGGTGAATTACCCTACCCACGACTTGGAGTTAGCAGCTGTGGTGCATGCCTTGCAAGTTTGGAGGCATTATTTGTACGGAGTGAGATGCAAGGTTCACACTGACCATAAGAGCCTGCGGTATCTCTTCACGCAGAAAGATCTGAATGCGAGACTGAGACGCTGGATCGAGTTAGTGAACGACTATGACCTGGAATTGGTGTATTGTGAGGGAAAAGCTAACGTGGTTGTTGATGCCCTTAGCAGAAAGACCCTCCATTTCTTGACTCCGTGTTCTGGCTTGTCTTTGGAGTTGGCTCGAGATTTTGCCAAGATGTTTATTGATGTTGTTGATGAGGGTTATGATGGTCGCCTTAATGCCCTAGTTGCTGAACCAACTCTTTTCCGTGAGATTCATGAGAAGCAGTTGGAAGACCCTTTTGTAAACGGTATCCGAGAAAAGATGAATCTTGGTAAGGCTCTAGATTTTTCTGTGGATTCCAGTGGAGCACTGAAATTTAAGAACCGCTGGGTTGTCCCTGGTGATGCTGAGGTGAGAAAGCAAGTTCTAACCGAGGCACATAAGACGAGGTACTCTATTCATCCTGGTGGTGACAAGATGTATCGGGATTTGAAGCTCCATTTCTGGTGGCCTCATATGAGAGAGGACATTGCAGAGTTTGTAAGTAAGTGCTTGACATGTCAGCAGGTGAAGTTTGAGCACAAGAAGCCTGGAGGTTTGCTACAACCACTCCCCGTTCCGGAATGGAAGTGGCAGTGCATATCGATGGATTTTGTGATGGCATTACCAAGAACAGTGAATGGAAGAAACGGTATTTGGGTTATTGTGGACCGCTTAACCAAGTGCGCATGATTCGTCCCTATTCGCGACACTTGGAGTCTGGAGAAGCTCGCAGAGGTGTATGTTGCCGAGATCGTCCGTCATCATGGCGTACCGCTCGAGATTGTTTCAGATAGGGATCCGAGATTCTGCTCTAAATTCTGGAAGGCTTTGCAAGATGCTTTGGGAAGCAAATTATTGATGAGTACCGCTTTCTATGCTGCTACAGATGGACAGTCCGAGAGAACGATCCAAACATTGGAGGATATGTTGCGAGCTTGTGCTTTGGATTTCCAAGAGAATTAGATCCGACATCTTCTGCTGGTAGAGTTTTCTTATAACAACAGCTACCATGCTTCTATTAAGATGTCTCCATTCGAGGCACTTTATGGTCGAAAGTGTCGTAGTCTCGTCTGTTGGGATGTTCCCAGTGAGGTGAAGATTTTGGGCCCGGATTTGTTGGCTCAGACTATTGATGTGGTGAATGTGGTCCGGTCTAGGATAAAGTCTGCCTAGGATCGACAGAAGTCGTATGCCGATGTCCGTCGCCGACCTTTGGAGTTTTCGGTTGGTGATCTTGTGTTCCTGAAGGTATCACCCATGAAAGGGGTGAAACGGTTTGGGATTAAGGGCAAGCACAGCCCTAAGTTCGTTGGCCCGTACCCTGTGATCGAGAGAGTGGGCGAAGTTGCTTATAAGCTGGAGTTGCCTGCTTCAATGGGTAAGGTTCACGATGTCTTTCATGTTTCTCAGTTAAGGAAATATGTTAGTGATCCCGAGCACGTGTTGGAGCCCGAGATTGTGGATCTTGAACCAGATTTGACTTATGAAGAAAGACCGGTGAAGATTACTGATCGCCGTGAGAAGCGTTTAAGGAACAAAGTTGTACCTCTGGTAAAAGTTTTGTGGCGCTGTAATCGGTTTGAGGAAGAAACGTGGGAAACCGAGTCTTCGATGCGAGCTAAGCATCCTCATCTCTTCGAGTAGGGTAAACCTCGATTTCCTATCTGCTTATTCTTAGTTTCGAGGACGAAACTTTCTTTTAGTGGGGAGGATTGTAACACCCACTATTTTTCCTAAGCATTTTTATTCTTTCCGTTAGGACTCCGTCTTAACTCTGTCACTTTTCGGCCTCATATTCCATCCTTTTACTAAGCTCTATTTTAATAATTTTTATTTTTAATTTTAAAGATTTTATTACTTTTTAAATCCATTTATTTGGTTTCTTCGTAAACTAATTAATTTTTCCGCAAGGAATTCTATTTCTCTTCGAGTTGACGTTTTTAAACTCGGATTTAAGTTATTCCTTTTCCTAAAAATGTTTGAATACGTTTATATAATATTTTCAACTAGTAAATATTTTTATTTACAAAAAATTAGTCGTTAATGATTTTATTACGAAGCTTCGAGAATAATTATTTTCTTACGCGAGGTTTACTCGAATTACTTTGAAATGCCTTTAACTATTTTACGATTATACTTTTTATCAACTTATAAATTATTTGAGACCATTTCCTCACATTTTGGAGCGACTAAGCTCTTGGTCACAAATTTTACTACGTTTTATTTATACGTTTAATTTTATCACGTTAAAACGTAAATTACGTAATGCTTATCTTTCCATTTTTTGGATGCTTTATCATCAAACTCTTAATACTCCCTTTTGATTTCATTTGGCCGGCCACTTTATGCTTAGTACACCTTGTTTTCATCAATCTTTAATCCCATTTAAAACTAGGAAACCATCCATTTCCTTACATAATTTTATTCATTTATCAAAAGTTAAAAAAAATCCTACTTTCATCCTCATTTGGCCGTGGAACCCTCTCTCCCTCTAGGATTATTTTTGCTTCAATTCTAGTCTTAATTAACTCAAATTCGTCGTCAATTTATCCTCTTTCCGATTCCTTCGTTAAGGTAATAATCAACGTCGTTTTCGATCATTATTTACCTTGATTTTTATTAGTTTTCTCATGGTATTTTTCTGCCATGATTTTCTTGTTTGGTAGGATTTGTGGACGATCCTGAGGCCAACGAATATATAATCGATTCAGACTTTGAGTAGAGGTAACGTCGATGTTACTCGGTATCCCCGGCAACGGCGCCAATTTGATGGTAGGATTTGTCGCGGATCCCACCGTCAAATAAAAACCGGCAAAACCTAAGCTAGGTAGCTAGGGTAAGTCGGGTCGAATCCACGGGGACGGTGGAGGCGTCTAGACTAGGTCGGCCCAAATACTAGACAAAGTCAACGAGCTAAGCTAGAGAATGATAAGAGGAAGAGAGGACTAGACTATGACTAAGGAGAACAACAAGGAAAACGGGTTAGGATTAGGTCGGGGTCAAAAGGGTAACGGAATGGCTAAAGAGGAGTTAGAATGAAAGCGGTAGTAGGGTAATCTAGGACACACGACCTAGAGGTTCCTCATGGAACCCATCCGGCGACACACACGACAAAGGAAAACAAGAAAAACGAGCAATCCAACTTACTTAGTCATTCAAGCATTCCATCAAACATGTAATATGCATCACTCAAGAAGAAACCTCAAATCTTCCACCAACATCTCCAACAAACCCTTAGTCATCAAATTAACACCCTAATCACCCTACTAACCCTAGCAAGAACACTACTCTAACATATCTAAACTAAAACTAACACTAACAAGATGAATCAACACAAACAACAAAACATCCATAATGAAACTAGCAAATATGATGAACAAAACAATAAACAAGAACTAAAGATTCAAACTTGATGAACAATAAAGGATTAAGAGTAAAAGGAGAAGAAGATTATACCAACTAGTAAAGAGGAAAGATGAAATCTTGCATTAATGAAGAAAACCCAAAACAAACATCCAAGGTTGTCAAGCTTGGTGAAGATCTTGAAGAATTCCCTTAATACAAGTACTAAACTAAGATTAACTACTAATTACCGACTAATCTACACTAATCTAAACTAATCTAACCTAAAAAATAGTCTAGGGTTTAATGTCTGATGTAGTGCATAAGCTTTACAAAACAAGGGAAGAGTATATATAGGGTTACAAGTGGAAAGGAGAAGAAAGAAAGCAAGGCGGAGCTGCAGCAGGCCCTTCCCGGCCGGGATGAGGTGGTCCCGGTCGGGAAGGTGTCGGTCCCGGTCAGGAAGACATGCTCCCGGTCGGGAGGGACCCAAAACAGGAGCCTTCTCTTTTGTGCACCTCATCCCGGACGGGTTGAGGTCATACCCGTCGGGGATGAGTCTTGTAGGCCTCCAATATGATCTTTAAGGTTCCTCCTTGCTTCACATGGACTTCTCATCGATTCTCGGGACTCGGGATCGGGTCTCGGAGGCTCGGGATTGGGTCCCAAGGTCTCGGAGTCGATTCCAAAGCATCGAGTCATCGTTCCTTTATCTCGTTGGCTCCAAAATGTGTATGTATCGAGTCGGAATCGCTCCAACTCTTCCAAATTGGTCTCGGGAACCTGAAACGAACTAAAGCAAGCATAAGAAGCCCCTAAACCGCTCCCAAGGAGCGATTCTACAAGGAAAATGGGACCAAAACACTACAAAATAGGCACTACAAACCACACTTATCAATTTGCATGTATATATTTTTATATTTTATTTTGGCAATATATGTATGTCATAAAATCTGGAATTTTTTTTAAAAGTTGAAAATTTGTATGTTTCGGTATTTTTATCGCTTTTACGAGATTAACGATTAAATCGTCATATTAATTTGTAAAATCATAATATTCGGCCTAAACATGTAATATATTTTTATATTCTGGAAAAATGTTGTTTTTGATGATTTTTAATAATTTAGTATTTTTCTGATATTTTTGATATCGATTATTGAATTATTACCGTTATCGGACAAAAACGATTAAAAGCCGATTTTTAGTTCTAGTACTTAAACATTTTATTTTAATCTGATTTTTGACGTGGGGAAACTTTCTGATGAAATAGAATTATATGAATTTTTTTCATAATTTTTCGGAATTTTTAAGTGGATGAATTAATTAATCACTTTAAATCGTCGTTTATCGTTAAAACCGTGTTTGTCGTTTAAATTCTCGATTTCTGGTCTTCGGTTTAAACCTGGAAAAAATTATGATTCTGGTGATTTCATATTAAAATGTAGTTTTATGATTTTTAGTGCCTTGATAAAATGTTAGGAACGATAAGTTTTATTAATGGAATCGTTAATTGTGAAAACGGGTTTTAAAGACGGTTTTGATGGAAGTTGGTAAATCTGGAACTTTGGAAAATCTGGAAAATTAATATATTCTGGAAAATGATGATTTTTAGGTTTAATAATAATTTTTAGACATTAATACTTAAATCATTTTGTAATTACTATTTTTATTAATCGTTATTGTCGAGATTGGACGATTAACGAGAAAACGTTTTAAAAACCGAGTTTTAGGATTCTGAAAAATTTTCTTTTCTGGACAGAATGTCCATAAATATATTTTAATCATTTTGCGTATTTTTTGTACTATTTATTAAAGTCTTTAATTAATAAGTATTGATTTTCAGACAAGTTGTGATTTATCGTTAAAATGCTTCGTCTTCCCTAAAAGAATTATTTTTTCAGCAATTTTGAAAGTATTTAAATCTGAAACTTTAAGATTTAAATCATCCCTTAACATACTCTAAATATATTTTTTGGTTTAATTAAATAAATACGTTCAAATATTTAAATTTGATATTTGCCGTAAAATCCTATTTATAATTTTATTGTCGAAACTAATAATAATTAGGGAATTTTAGCTTTATAACTTTTGAAAACACCCTAATTAGTAATATTAAAATGTTTAAGACATTTTTAATCATTTTATAACGCTTATACAATATTTTAATAATTTCATAAAATTAAATGTTCACTTTGGTAATTAATATCATTAAGGCCGAAAGTACTAGTTTTATAAATCTACATTGTCTATTAAAATGTATTATTAGTATAAACTAATATTTTTACTATTTTGATATAATGCTATTTTTAGTAAAGTTTCTAAAAATAGAAGTTTCCTAAAATAGAAAGTTTCCTCTTTTAGAATATAAATGTTTACTTCTTTTATCCTCATATTATTTATATTGATTATATCTTTTGAATATCGATAATGGCTTTGTTTTGGAGTTATGGAATAAGGATAAGTGTGAGGTTAGAGTAATATATTCTAGGGTTTACGGTTTTGCCATCAACTATAAGGCTAGTGTATCAGGAATCGGTACATTGGTTGTTGAACCGGGTGACAGGTATCCCGGGAGTTGTGTACATTTTGACCATAAGCTTAAGTCTCGCAGTAAGTCGCCGTCATAAGTTGAACTGGGTGACAGGTAATCCCAGGAGGGATGTGCATTATCTTAAACTAGGGCCACGCATTTATAAGTCGCCGCTCTATTATGGTTGAGTAGCCTAGTTAGAGACCGAAGTTTAATTTGTTTGAACTAAGTTCTCGAAGCTAGTTTTTAGTATTCTCCAAGTGAAAGTCTAGCCGTCTACACTACTTCTATCCATAACGCCATTTTGAATATTTTTATTATTATCGACATGAATTGGTTCGCAGGTTGGCAAATATTTTTTTGTTTCTTCGGAAACCCATTTAATTATTTCATTTCTCGCTGAAAGCTTATTTTAATATGCTGTTTTACTGTTTTCCATCTTGACTATTTTTCCTATGTTAGTAATTACTGTTTTAAATTACTGTTGTACGGCTGGGAGAACGTTGACGTTGCTCCTCACTGATTGTGGCTGTTATGTATTTAACATGACAGGTATGCATGATTCCGGGTGTGGGCTAGTGGGCAGACATGATCCTTGCTCGATTAATTTTAATAATTTTGTTTTTGTGGATTGTTAAACCCCTTTGTGGATTTATTTAATTTTTGGCCATTTTATTTAGGGCCTAATGTTTGACTTTACCATTTAATTTTTTATCAAAACATAGTTACAGCGTGTTATAATCCCGACTCTACAGTGTTTCCGCCACTGTATCGCGTTAGGATTTCTAGGGGATTACAGTTGGTATCAGAGCATCACTGCTCCCGACGCTTACACACCTGAAATTAGGGAAAAGTACCAGTAAATTATTTAAACAGTAAATAAAGATATTATTAGAAATGGGTAGAAATAGATAAGGGCTTAACTGTTAAGATTATCTGTTCCTGAACTCGATGATTAGCATTGATTTTATGTTGTTATTTGTGAACTTCAAGATGGCCGGAAGAGGCAACCGAAACAACAACAACAATGATCAGGGAGGTATCGAAGCACTGGCTGACACGCTACGCAACATAGCGTAGGCCATGAACGAAATGAACAACCGGAACCACCAGAGGCCCTTTAGCTTCTCTCACGCAGCTGAAGGAATGGCAAAAAGCAGACTGGATTTTTATGATGGCTCCCCCGAAGTCATGAACCGTTGGTTTCGATTGATGGAATGGCAGTTTGGAATTTACTCCACCCCCGAGGATCAGAAGGTGGGCTTAGCTGTGCTGTACCTGTCAGACGATGCAGACCGATGGTGGACCCAGGTTGGCCCGACTGCACTTCAAACTCCAGGATTCAACTGGACTCAGTTCAAGGCTCTCTTAGAACAGAGATTCTATCCTGAGGAGCTGAGGCATCAGAGGATGACTGAATTCAACGCTCTGCGCCAGAATACCATGTCTGTAGAAGCTTACACTACTCGGTTCCATTTCCTGGCGAATTATGCTGGAGATCTGTTACCCAATGAGAATTCCTGAGCTTTCTTTTATCGAGGAGGACTTCGAGCCGATATCACCCTCAACATGCCCCGGAGTCTCGCAACGGTTAATGAGCTCTATAATGCCGCGCTTTACGCAGAGTCTTCAATCGAGCGGGTGAAATCTATGAACCCATCATCTGGTTATAAATGACCTTTCACCCATTCTGAGAATAACTCTTCATCTTCTTCTAAGAAGTTCAACTCTGGAGGTCTGGATTATTTTTCCTTTCTCTTCTTCTTTTACCTTCTTTTCTTCTAAAATTTCTGACTCTACTGTATGCTATTACAGGTAGTGGTTTCAAGAAAAACAATTTCAACTCGAAGCCCAACAACAAGAAGGATTCAGCATGTTTTAGGTGCAGAGAACCCATACACCCCGACAAGAATTGTGATGGCTCCCCTATTACCTGCTTTACTTGTGGAGAACCGGGTCACCGCTCCACTCAGTGTCCGAAGAAGCCAACTGCCAACACCGCTACTGCAGCTGGCGCTGTCTCTACTTCTGCTCCTCGTAAGGGACGCATCTTTGTGATGAGCCGTTCTTACGCTGAGGCTAATCCTAATGTGGTTACGGGTATGTTTCTTATTTTTGGTGTTAGTGCTTATATATTATTTGATACTGGCGCTTCCACATCTGTCATATCTTCTATTCTGGCTTCAAAACTATCCTTAACCCCCTGTCAAGCTGAATCAATAGCTATTTCCCTTCCTTCTGGTGAAGTTGTTGACTGTTCTAAAGCTTATCAGAATGTACCTATTCTCTTTGCTGGTAATATTCTTCCTTCTACTCTCCTTGAGTTCCCTCTCGCTGAGTTCGACGTTATTTTGGAAATGGACTGGTTAGCTCAGTATGATGCAAGGTTTCAGTGTCGAGATCAGAAGATTTCTCTGAAGACCCCCGAAGATATTCGAGTGTCTTACCGTGGTGGTCGAAGACAAAAGGGTATCAAAATTATTTCTGCCATGAAGGCTATCAGAATGCAGAGAAAAGGTTGCCAAGCATTTTTATGTACGGTAACTGTAACTGCTGAACTTCCTAAGCTCGAGGAAGTACGCATAGTGAGTGATTATGCAGATGTATTTCCCGAGGAGTTACCAGGTATTCCACCCGAACGAGATGTGGAATTCACTATTGAACTCGTGCCTGGTACTGGCTCGATCGCCAAAGCACCTTACAGAATGGCTCCTGCTGAGTTGCAAGAGTTACGCAAGCAATTGGATTAAATGATTGAGAAAGATGTCATTCGTCCAAGTTCTTCCCCTTGGGGCGCTCCTGTTCTTTTTGTCAAGAAGAAAGACAGTTCGATGCACCTGTGTATTGATTATCGTGATCTCAACAAGGTTACGATCAAGAACAAGTATCCTTTGCCCAGAATTGATGATCTCTTTGATCAACTTAAGGGTGCTTCTGTGTTTTCCAAGATCGATCTAACGTCTGGATATCACCAAATTCCCGTCCGTGAATCAGACATTCCAAAGACGGCTTTCAGTTCGAGGTATGGACATTATGAATTCAAAGTCATGTCTTTTGGACTAACCAATGCTCCTGCTGTTTTTATGGATCAAATGAACAGAACTTTCAGGGAGTATTTGGATCAGTGTGTTGTCTTTATTGATGACATCCTGATTTATTCCAAGTCGGAGGCTGAACATGCAGACCATCTCAAGATTATTCTTGGCATTCTACGGGATCAAAAGTGGTATGCTAAGTTTTCCAAGTGTAAATTCTGGCTTTCCGAGGTAGCTTTTCTGGGTCATGTTATCGCAAAGGAAGGTATTAAAGTTGACCCTGCTAAGATTTCAGCTATCGAGAGCTGGGCAAGTCCCAAAGATATTGGCGAGATCCGCAGTTTCCTAGGTCTTGCTGGCTATTATCGCAGATTTGTGCAAGACTTTTCTAAGTTAGCACGACCTATGACTCAATTACTCAAGAAAGAGAATAAATTTATGTGGAGTCAAGCCTGTGAAGATGCGTTTTCTGAGCTCAAGAGAAAGCTCACTTCTGCTCCTATCCTGACCCTACCTGAAGAAGGCATTGGTTTCGATGTATATTGTGATGCTTCTAAGAATGGTTTGGGTTGTATCCTTATGCAGAACGGTAAGGTGATCACTTACGCCTCTAGACAGTTGAAAGTTCATGAGGTGAATTACCCTACCCACGACTTGGAGTTAGCAGCTGTGGTGCATGCTTTGAAAGTTTGGAGGCATTATTTGTACGGAGTGAGATTCAAGGTTCACACTAACCATAAGAGCCTATGGTATCTCTTCACGCAGAAATATCCGAATGCGAGACTGAGATGCTGGATCGAGTTAGTGAACGACTATGACCTGGAATTGGTGTATTGTGAGGGAAAAGCTAACGTGGTTGCTGATGCCCTTAGCAGAAAGACCCTCCATTCCTTGACTCCGTGTTCTGGCTTGTCTGCGGAGTTGGCCCGAGATTTTGCCAAGATGTTTATTGATGTTGTTGATGAGGGTTATGATGGTCGCCTTAATGCCCTAGTTGCTGAACAAACTCTTTTCCGTGAGATTCGTGAGAAGCAGTTGGAAGACCCTTTTGTAGCCGGTATCCGAGAAAAGATGAATCTTGGTAAGGCTCTAGATTTTTCTGTGGATTCCAGTGGAGCACTGAAATTTAAGAACCGCTGGGTTGTCCCTGGTGATGCTGAGGTGAGAAAGCAAGTTCTAACCGAGGCACATAAGACGAGGTACTCTATTCATCTGGTGGTGACAAGATGTATCGGGATTTGAAGCTCCATTTCTGGTGGCCTCATATGAGAGAGGACATTGCAGAGTTTGTAAATAAGTGTTTTGACATGTCAGCAGGTGAAGTTTGAGCACAAGAAGCCTGGAGGTTTGCTACAACCACTCCCCGTTCCGGAATGGAAGTGGCAGTGCATATCGATGGATTTTGTGATGGCATTACCAAGAACAGTGAATGGAAGAAATGGTATTTGGGTTATTGTGGACCGCTTAACCAAGTGCGCATGATTCGTCCCTATTCGCGACACTTGGAGTCTTGAGAAGCTCGCAGAGGTGTATGTTGTCGAGATCGTCCGTCATCATGGCGTACCCCTCGAGATTGTTTCAGATAGGGATTCGAGATTCTGCTCTAAATTCTGGAAGGCTTTGCAAGATGCTTTGGGAAGCAAATTATTGATGAGTACCGCTTTCCTTGCTGCTACAGATGGACAGTCCGAGGGAACGATCCAAACTTTGGAGGATTTGTTGCGAGCTTGTGCTTTGGATTTCCAATAGAATTGGATCCGACATCTTCCGCTGGTAGAGTTTTCCTATAACAACAGCTACCATGCTTCTATTAAGATGTCTCCGTTCGAGGCACTTTATGGTCGAAAGTGTCGTAGACCCGTCTGTTGGGATGTTCCTGGTGAGGTGAAGATTTTGGGCCCGGATTTGTTGGCTCAGACTATTGATGTGGTGAATGTGGTCCGGTCTAGGATGAGGTCTGCCCAGGATCGACAGAAGTCGTATGCCGATGTCCGCCGCCGACCTTTGGAGTTTTCGGTTGGTGATCTTGTGTTCCTGAAGGTATCACCCATGAAAGTGGTGAAACGGTTTGGGTTTAAGGGCAAGCTCAGCCCTAAGTTTGTTGGCCCGTACCCTGTGATCGAGAGAGTGGGCGAAGTTGCTTATAAGCTGGAGTTGCCTGCTTCTATGGGTAAGGTTCACGATGTCTTTCATGTTTCTCAGTTAAGGAAATATGTTAGTGATCCCGAGCACGTGTTGGAGCCCGAGATTGTGGATCTCGAACCAGATTTGACTTATGAAGAAAGACCGGTGAAGATTACTGATCGCCGTGAGAAGCGTTTAAGGAACAAAGTTGTACCTCTGGTAAATGTTTTGTGGCGCTGTAATCGGTTTGAGGAAGAAACGTGGGAAACTGAGTCTTCGATGCGAGCTAAGCATCCTCATCTCTTCGAGTAGGGTAAACCTCGATTTCCTATCTGCTTATTCTTAGTTTCGAGTACGAAACTTTCTTTTAGTGGGGAGGATTGTAACACCCGCTATTTTTCCTAAGCATTTTTATTCTTTCCGTTAGGACGCCGTCTTAACTCTATCACTTTTCGGCCTCATATTCCATCCTTTTAATAAGCTCTATTTTAATTTTTGAGTTTAATAATTTTTATTTTTAATTTTAAAGATTTTAATCCTTTTTAATTCCATTTATTTGGTTTCTTCGTAAACTAATTAATTTTTCCGCAAGGAATTCTATTTCTCTTCGAGTTGACGTTTTTAAACTCGGATTTAAGTTATTTCTTTTCCTAAAAATGTTTGAATACGTTTATATAATATTTTCAACTAGTAAATATTTTTATTTACAAAAAATTAGTCGTTAATGATTTTATTACGAAGCTTCGAGAATACTTATTTTCTTACGCGAGGTTTACTCGAATTACTTTGAAATGCCTTTAACTCTTTTACGATTATACTTTTTATCAACTTATAAATTATTTAAGACCATTTCCTCACATTTTGGAGCGACTAAGCTCTTGGTTACAAATTTTACTACGTTTTATTTATACGTTTAATTTTATCACGTTAAAACGTAAATTACGTAATGCTTATCTTTCCATTTATTGGATGCTTTATCATCAAACTCTTCATACTCCCTTTTGCTTTGATTTGACCGGCCACTTTATGCTTAGTACACCTTGTTTTCATCAATCTTTAATCCCATTTAAACTAGGAAACCATCCATTTCCTTACATCGTTTTATTCATTTATCAAAAGTTAAAAAAATCCTACTTTCATCCTCATTTGGCCGTGGAACCCTCTCTCCCTCTAGGATTATTTTTGCTTCAATTCTAGTCTTAATCAACTCAAATTCATCGTCAATTTATCCTCTTTCCGATTCCTTCGTTAAGGTGATAATCGACGTCGTTTTCGATCATTATTTACCTTGATTTTTATTAGTTTTCTCATGGTATTTTTCTGCCTTGATTTTTGTGTTTGGTAGGATTTGTGGACGATCCCGAGGCCGCCGAATATATAATTGATTCAGACTTGGAGTAGAGGTAACGTCGATGTTAGTCGGTATTTCATGATTTTAATTGAGTATTTGCATGTATATATTTTTATGTTTTATTTTGGCAATATATGTATGTCATAAAATCTGAAAAAAATTTTAAAAGTTGAAAATTTGTATGTTTCGGTATTTTTATCGCTTTTACGAGATTAACGATTAAATCGTCATATTAATTTGTAAAATCATAATATTAGGCCTAAACATGTAATATGTGTTTATATTTTGGAAAAATGTTGTTTTTGATGATTTTTAATAATTTAGTATTTTTCTGATATTTTTGATATCGATTATTGAATTATTACCGTTATCGGACAAAAACGATTAAAAGCCGATTTTTATTTTTAGTACTTAAACATTTTATTTTAATTTGATTTTTGACGTGGTGAAACTTTCTAATGAAATAGAATTTTCTGAATTTCTTTCATAATTGTTTGGAATTTTTAAGTGGATGAATTAATTAATCATTTTAAATCATCGTTTATCGTTAAAACCGTGTTTGTCGTTTAAATTCTCGATTTCTGGTCTTTGGTTTAAACCTGGAAAAAATTATGATTCTGGTGATTTCATATTAAAATGTAATTTTATGATTTTTAGTGCCTTGATAAAATGTTAGGAACGATAAAGTTTTATTAATGGAATCGTTAATTGTGAAAACGGGTTTTAAAGACGGTTTTGACGGAAGTTGGTAAATCTGGAACTTTGGAAAATCTGGAAAATTAGTATATTCTGGAATATGATGATTTTTACGTTTAATAATAATTTTTAGATATTAATACTTAAATCATTTTGTAATTACTATTTTTATTAATCGTTATTGTCGAGATTGGACGATTAACGAGAAAACGGTTTAAAAACCGAGTTTTAGGATTCGGAAAAATTTTCTTTTCTGGACAGAATGTCCATAAATATATTTTAATCATTTTACGTAATTTTTGTACTATTTAATAAAGTCTTTAATTAATAAGTATTGATTTTCGGACAAATTGTGATTTATAGTTAAAATGCTTCGTCTTACCTAAAAGAATTATTTTTTCAGCAATTTTGAAAGTATTTAAATCTGAAACTTTAAGAGTTAAATCATCCCTTAACATACTCTAAATATATTTGTTGGTTTAATTAAATAAACACGTTCAAATATTTAATTTGATATTTGCCGTAAAATCCTATTTATAATTTTATTGTCGAAACTAATAATAATTAGGAAATTTTAGCTTTATAACTTTTGAAAACAACCTAACTAGTAATATTAAAATGTTTAAGTGATTTTTAATCATTTTATAACGCTTATACGATATTTTAATAATTTCATAAAATTAAATGTTCACATTGGTAATTAATATCGTTAAGGTCGAAAGTACTAGTTTTATAAATCTACATTGTCTACTAAAATGTGTTATTAGTATAAACTAATGTTTTTACTATTTTGATATAATGCTATTTTTAGTGAAGTTTCTAAAAATATAAGTTTCCTAAAATAGAAAGTTTCCTCTTTTAGAATATAAATGTTTACTTCTTTTATCCTCATATTATTTATATTGATTATATCTTTTGAATATCGATAATGGCTTTGTTTTGGAGTTATGGAATAAGGATAAGTGTGAGGTTAGAGTAATATATACTAGGGTTTACGGTTTTGCCATCAACCATAAGACTAGTGTATCAGGAATCGGTACATTGGTTGTTGAACCGGGTGACAGGTATCCCGGGAGTTGTGTACATTTTGACCTTAAGCTTAGGCCTCGCAATAAGTCGCCGTCATAATTTGAACTGGGTGACAGGTAATCCCAAGAGGGGTGTGCATTATCTTAAACTAGGGCCACGCATTTATAAGTCGTCGTTCTATTATGGTTGAGTAGCCTAGTTAGAGACCGAAGTTTAATTTGTTTGAACTAAGTTCTCGAAGCTAGTTTTTAGTATTCTCCAAGTGAAAGTCTAGCCGTCTACACTAATCCTATCCATAACGCCATTTTGAATATTTTTATTATTATCGATATGAATTGGTTCGCAGGTTGGCAAATATTTTTATGTTTCTTCGGAAACCCATTTAATTATTTCATTTCTCGCTGAAAGCTTATTTTAATATGCTGTTTAACTGTTTTCCATCTTGACTATTTTTCCTATATTAGTAATTACTGTTTTAAAATCCTGTTATACGGCTGGGAGAACGTTAACGTTGCTCCTCACTGATTGTGGCTGTTATGTTTTTAACATGACAGGCATGCATGTTTCCGGGTGTGGGCTAGCGGGCAGACATGATCCTTGCTCGATTAATTTTAATAGTTTTGTTTTTGTGGATTGTTATACCCCTTTGTGGATTTATTTAATTTTTGACCATTTTATTTAGGGCCTAATGTTTGACTTTACCATTTAAATTTTTATCAAAACGTAGTTACAGCGTGTTATAATCCCGACTCTACAGTGTTTACGCCACTGTATCGCGTTGGGAATTCTAGGGGATTACATCTTGGTTACCGGCACGATGTTTGCAACCCAGACTGGATATTCAGACACTTGTATAAAGCCCGCTTTGAATTGCTTGTCGACTTCTTCTTTGACTTTGAGAGACCATTCGGGCCTCATTCTTCGGAGCTTTTGTTTTACCGGTTTATACCCGTCTTTAATAGGTATACGGTGTTCAGCTATTTCCCGATCTATCCCTGGCATGTCCTTATAAGACCATGCAAAGACGTCCTTGAATTCCTGATGGAGGTCCGTGAATTTTTTACTCTCCTCGGGTTCTAAGGATAAACCCAATTTAAGCATCTGGGGCTCTAAAGTGGTTCCCACGTTAATGGACTCGGTTTCCTCAATTACCGAATCTCGTGATTCCCTTTGTTCGAGCTGCTCGATAAGGTGCGGAGCCAGAAGTACCTGTTCGTCGGGTTTCTCAATGTCATTGCATATAAAATTTTTGAAAGCATTTTGAAAATAAGACAAGTCGTAAGTGGAACGGTTTTCGTTATTATTAATAGTAAATTTTGAAAAGAGCTCGAAGAGAGCGGCCATCTGATCGTTGGTCAGTGGCGGGATAGGGAGTGCTCTCGGGACAGACCCCGAGGCTCCAATGGGTGCTATTAAAGGAAGAGGGGTTATAGACTCAATATTAGTATTGGACCCTCTAGACTTGGACTCAGACTCCGACTCTGGCTCTGACTCAGACTCGGACTCGGACTCGGTATCCGGCATATCTTCTTCACCGGTGGTCAGCTTGTAGACCCGACCCTGGCTGTCGGTCCACTTGATAGTCTTCCTCCATGCCCTTTTCCCGGTGTTAGCACCGACTTCAGAGATCAGCTTGGTTGGATCGAACCTGTTGCCGCGGAGGATTAAGTTGACCAATTTTTCTTTAGGGGCGGGGATGGCCTTGTCTTCCTCGAATAACAGCCCTAGCACGGGTTCAGTACTGTCAGTGTCCTCTTTGGATTCAGCTTGAACGAGGGCAAATATGTCGTCGGGTATATAGTTGCATTCCCTATAAGTGATAGTGGGTTGGTAGAGGCCCACTTGAACAGCCCCGGACACTGGAGTGACAAAGTAATCAATCTGTCTTGGGCTGTAAGGGCCCAAGTAGGTACCCTTGATGATGTTGGTGGCCTTCTGAATACCGGCCCGAACCACGTTTTTTGGGGTTATAGCATACCCCAAACCGAATCTTGGCTCCTCATTGTTTAGGACCTCGATGATCCTGCCAGCCGGAAGGTTTGACCTTGAAGTAGCCCCCGGTAGGTAGCCCAAGTTTTTCAGCATCGTATCGATGCTAGTGGTGAAGTAGGGCCTGAAGAGATATTCTTCCTCGATCATTCCCACGAAGTCGAATCCTCGCGGGTCGGTCTGTCCTGCGTTGTTGCAGCTTGCCATGGTTATGAGGGTGGCTTCGAGAGTGATGACACCATCTTGTAGAGGCAGTTTTACCTTCCTGTGAAGGGTGGAGGATACGGCTTTGACCGCGTGGATCCATGGTCTCCCGAGAAGTAGGTTGAAAGAGGAGGTGACATCTATCACCTGGAATTCTAGCTCTTTCTCGACTGGGCCAGTTATAATTGTTAATTTAACGGCCCCGACAACTGATTTCGGGCTTCCGTCAAAAGCCTGAATAGTTTGTGCGGTCGGAAGGTAGCCAGCCTCGGTAATGCCGAGGGCCTTAGCAGTCCTTAAGGGAAGGACGTTCACAGCGTACCCGTCATCAATCAGGGTCGTGGGGAGATATTTGCCCCGGCAGATCACTGTGATGTACAAGGCCAAGTTATGGGTGGCCCCGAACAGTGGGAGGTCGGATTCGGAGAAGGTGATGAGTGGGCCTTCTTCCTTGGATTTGCCCTTAAGATGGGGCAAAATTGTGGCTACCATTTCAGTGGGGGTAACCAACGAGTCGACCTTGATCTGAAAGAAAGCCTTAGTAAGCGCTGCCCGATGTTCTTGAGAACTAACCAAAAGATGCCATATAGTAAGATCAGTTCGAACCCTTTTAATTTGTTTGAGTAGGGTCCGTGTCAGCGTTTGGATCCTCGAGGGTAGGTTCCGTCCTGGAAGGTTCAGTGACGGTTTCCAGGGTAGAGGGGCCAGCCGTTAAGAAGTGAGTGCTGGCCAAGGCTTTGGTTTTAGCCTTCCGGATTTCTTCGATGGTGATGGGGATAGCTTCCCCCTTAGCTAGGTAAACGTCGTCTTCATCATCGAACCATATCCCGTTGATTTGCGGGATGAAAGGAGAAATGAGATGAGAACAGTCGATTACTTCTCCAATAAAAATGGCATGAGCGCTGAAGGGGTTTTCTTTGTTGTTCGGCTTGTCGCGGGGCAGCGGTATTTTCCCACTTTTGATTAGATCCTGGATGAGATGCTTCAATTTCCAGCATTTTTCAGTATCGTGCCCATTACCTCGGTGATACTGGCAATAGGCCTGAATGTTATAGCTCTTGGATCGTTTTTCGACCGGGACTTCCGGAGTTGGGCCTATCGGCTGGATCAAACCCTTGGAAGAAAGCCTTTGTAAGGCGTAAGTATTGGTGGTCCCTATATCTGTGAATACCCGAGTTGGAGTATTCTTTTTGGATGAGGTGTCTAGTAAATTGACCTCGTCAAAGATGCTGCGAGTTGCAGCTGCGGCTGCGGGCTTGCTGGCGGACGAGCTAGCCCCTTGATACCCTTTGGCAGAGGCCTTAGTAAGGTTCTCTAGCCTTAGGTCATCTTCAATTCTTGTACCCATTTCGGTTAAGGTAGCAAAGTTGGGTATGACTGCATACCGAAGATGGACCCGGTAAGAGGGGAGAAGATTCTTCACGAAGGCCTCCACTAACACCTTTTCGCTGGGCTTATCAACCAGCTTCATACTTTCGGCCCTCCACCTTTGAAGGTATTTAGTGAAACCTTCTTTGGGCTCTTAGGCCATGACCTCCAGAGTACGTATGGTAGTCTGGATCTCGGTATTGTCCGCGTAATTTCGAGCGAACTCCGTTGCTACATCGTCCCAAGTCTTGTATTTCTTGGAATCGAGCCTGTTGTACCAGGCTTTCTGATGCTTCTCGAGGGAAGAAGGAAACAGGTGCTTGAACATAGTGGACTTCACTCCTTTGACCGCCATGAATTCCTTGAAGGCTCGGATATGGAGTACCGGGTCTTCAGTCCCATCGAACATTGGTAGGCCCGTGAGGTTGAGATTGGCGGGCAACTCGTCGGTCAGAGGTGAATAAGCCCGAGCATTCTCCGTATGGATGGTGTTGTTGGTCGACAAATGGATCTGTTCTTGCAGCTTGCGGACCGCGCTGGCCAGTTCAGCTAACGACCCGGTAGTCTCGATCCCACCACCGGGGGTTCCTTGCTCCACGGCACTTACACGGGTAAGGATGGCGATCTGGTCTTCCCTCATTTTTTGTCAATTGGGTCTCCAACTTAGCCAATGCAGATGTCAACTCGTCTATGGCTTGTTGCGTCATGGCTCGGGTGAAGAGCGGCCTGTCTGCAAGAGTACCGCGTAATCAGTAACTAACCCAAATCCAGGAATAAAAGTACATCCCGAGCGAAAGAAAGACTGAAAAGGAAATGACTTGGAAAAGACACCTAGACGGGTGACTCGTGCAAGGTGGGCCTTCCTTAGGATTCGGCGTGTGGGCCGAGTCCTGTTTGAAGGAGGGTCCACGTGAGATATTCCCCAGACTTTTAGACTCGAATGTGTAAACGGGCCTTCCTTTGTAGGAGTATGTCTTACGTAGGTGGGCCTTGCCTTAGTTAAATAAGGCGGACTGGGATAGGGGGGAAACCCGCGATGTAAGATCGACGGAGTTTCGACGTTAGAGACTTTCGACGACTTATGACACATCCCGACACGGCTAAATACGGGAAGTCCTAAGAAGAAGGAAGTTTTCAAAGGAACTAATTTTAGAAGATCCAGAAAACCGGCGGACGGCCCGATTTTCGAAAATTGAAAAAAAATGAATATTACCGGGCCGCGGTCTTGAAGTTTTGAAAAATGAGTTTTGAAAAGGGTAGCATACCGGCTAGAAATAGGCTGGTTTGAGTAAAATCATAAGTTCTAAATTCGGTATATTTCCCGGGTTTTGAAATTGGATGTTTTTTGAAAAGGTTGCAATTTTTGAAAGTAACTCTTTTTTGAAAATGACTCGGAAACCAAGTAGCATATAGTCACGCAAGCATTATAACGACACCATTTATGCTTTACACTAAGTCTCTGTCGGTCTACAAAGGGTCTATACCAGTGTGCATAGCCTATCCGAGAATCGGAGCGGACTTCCTAAGTCGAGTTGAGCTTAGAACATGCCGCGAAACCCATACGAATCGACTATGAACACTTTTGGACATATCCAATTTGGACTACATCAATGGTATAGTGGGACGTCGATCGCCAGTACCGGTTCGGGAAAATATGGGGTTATGCATGAAACGTAAAACTATAATGCGTATTGTGCTAGTCAAAACGATTTCTATTCAAGTCTCACCCTGAGGATGCCGACGGTAAGTCACACATCAGTTAATCCCCAGCGGAGTCGCCAAATTGTGGACATGACATAGGTCCACCCCGACGCGGCCACGCGCGGGTTTGGGGAGGCGAATGAATCTCCATATGAGATGGGTCGAATTGAAATTTAAATCGAAGTGGAGTCGCCACCGAACTTTGTGGGAGTTCGGGCCCGTTTGACCCACTCTATATCTTAGTGGGCCATGCACAAAGTATGGCCCATTCAGATGTCAGAGTTTATTGGGTTCGTCCCTTTGCATTTTGATACCGATACCGACATTATCGGATATCGTGTATTGAATGACTCTCGTGCGCCAACGGTTTTGGGGATCCGAAAACCTTGGTTCTGAGTAAGGGGTGAGGGTACGTGTTGGGAAGTTCACAAAGAACACCCAACCCCGCCCGCACATTAGCGGCCTCTACTAAGATATCGTTTGATTTTGAAATACGCACGTTAGTAATTCGATTGAATGATATGGAAACAATGTTTTGACTAAGCATGCGAAAATTTGAATAAGTTGCTACGTCGATGTAATGCATTTAAATTAACGTCAAAGTTGTATCACTACTACAAAATATCAGATAGACAACTCCTAATAGACATCAGATATTCTTAACAACTGATGTATAATATATAGACAACTGTTTTGTTTGAGTAACAGATGTCTTTATCTGATAATAAACAATTGAGTTTTACAAAAACAGTTGTCTATATATTATACAACTGTTTTAATTAACGTCAGTTGTCTATTCTAATTTTCAGGACCACTAAAAATTAGTTGTTACTACCCAACCCATATTACTTTCTCAAATATGTTTTTTAACTAATCTAATAATAAGTGTAATTCAACCCATTTCACTTTCTCAACCCATTTACCCGACCCATATCACTTTCTCAACCCATTTACCCGACCCATATCACCTTCTCAACCCATTTACCCGACCCATATCACCTTCTCAACCTATCTAATTCTTCTCAACTATTTCTCTAACTCCCGCTCAACCTATTATTCCTGAAGCAACATCATGAACCTCTAACCCTAAATTTTTCCAGATTCCCAATTCTTTATTATCCCCAATTACTCAATTTTAGATAAATGATCTCTTATCCCATGCGAGTTAATATCAAAGACACCATATCTCAAATAAATGATTTCTTACAATTTTTTCTTTTTCTAATTTCTTTATATTTTTCTTACAGTAAACAACGTCACAACTTCTCCATTTTTTCTATTTTTCATTTCTACTGCAACCTATTTCTATTTCTATCTCCCCTTTTCTAATTTTCAATCACCCTCTCTCTCTCCACTGATCCCCAAATCCCCAAAACCCTAATTAAATCAAATTGAAGTCATTACCCATCCCGAATTCATTCTCACCCATTTCTAGATCTCGCTAATCTCACTGGAACTTCAATTTTACGGGGAAACACTATTCTTATGCCTCCTGTTATGGCGGAATCGAAGACGAAGAATAGAAGGCGTCAAAGTGATTCCGAGGGTGAAGAACGGAGACAAAAGACCCTCAACCCTTTCAGGTTGTGTCATTTTTTGCCGGCTGTCCCACAAGTCCAAGATGGTGATGATTTACTAGAAATAAGGGAAGGAGATGAAAGTGTAAAATACGTCTCTAGCAGTAAAATGATAAGCACTGCGTATTCTATATTTTTCAACTTTTAATTACTGGATTAAAGTTGTACGTTTTTTTTTGAGTAATTTTGTGTATTTTATTGGCAGGCTGCGTCAGAGTCTGGATCTGTTTCAGGGAAATCCCTTTCCCCTAGCGGTGCTGCTCACGGGTACCAAAATTTGAGTAAACTTTATTGCACTGCGTCTGTAGGAAGTGAATGTGTCTTCAAAATAATGGTATAGTTACTTTTGATCAATTTATCATCCTAAAGTTAACTCCTTATTTCTTTCACAGAACAGGCTGCCCTTAGACAAATTGATTACCCAAATTGCAAGAACAAGTAATTGATGATTTGTGCTACTTTTAGGCTTATCCGATATTATAAGAATTTTCTAATTGCAAGTTGCAATATTTTGTTATTTGTTTGTTTCTCAAATCACACTTTTCTTCCATTCTTTAGTTTATCATCACGTCTTGGTGGACTTTCCAAAGTAGGGAGTATTTCTTTTAATGGCTGTCATCAATCACTAGAACCTAATGCAGTACTACTAATACTTCTTAATACGTTTTTATATGTTTTGTGTGTTGAAATGTGAGCAAGTTTCTCCGTACAAATTCTTGTTTAAAATGGATGAATTCATCTTAAACTTAAAATCGATCAAGTATCGTAGAGAGAAAAGTAGAAAGACTCTGAATTTGTCGACTTGTCAGTACACAAATGGATGCTATCTGACTCGTTTTCGTAGATGAAGGGTGATGGATTGTTTACGTTTGATTTATGAATATGTCTCTAACGTATCTTCTTAGAATGCTCTTTATAGTGGAATCATTATCTCTAATCATTATCCCCAATTATTCCGCTGAGACAGCTATAATCTTCAATAACTTTGATAATAAGTGAATGATCGCTGAACTCGAAATTGGTTCATATGGAATAGGTTTTGTTCTGTGACAAGTTTTGCCTAACACCCTCTTTTGATCACAAGCTCATTATATTTGGGTATCTTGTGATTGACAATGCATAACTATGATTGATTGGTCAATTTGGGTTCGACCCATTTCACATAAGACCGTACATGTCAGTTTTTTCGCATGATCGTCTACTCCAACTAGATTCGAGTCGAAGAAGATTAGGTTGAGTATTGAAGGTAGATAGAGTGGTAGGCAGGGCGTGGGAAAGAAGTTGATTGCATTACTTTGCGGCTCATAACGTGGTCATATATATCTTACACTTTGTTATACTTGTTGCAATGTAGTCGGCTCCTCATGCTCGGAAAACAGAGTGCGGTTGTTATGTGATGAGATATATGATTGAAATTATCACTCGTTCTGATTTGAAGAGAACCGTCAATGAGGTAAGAATTGGGTTTTCACACTTTCTCTTGTTTCAATCATTTGTTTTATGCACATAACTGAAACAAAATAATTAGTTCATTTATATTATTGATTTTGTAGCATTTCAACGATATGATGCCATATTCTCAAGAAAATATTGACGAGGTTCGTGGATTATGGGCGGATTATTTTCTTAATAATTAGTTGGATTATGGTCTTAGGTACTTTTGGACATTGGATAATGATTTTATATGTATACCTTTTGGATTTTGGATGTTGGATAATGATTTTATGTATGTTTTGAATTTTGGATGTTGGATTTTATAAAAATGTAACTTCTTTTGTTCAATTATTCGCTATGGTATTCATTTTTTATGGCTTGTTAATTTGTACGTATTTCAGAATTATTAAAAAACATAAAATATGTATACCTATGTAAGCGTTGTTTATAAGAGTGAAAGACAACTGTTATTTCATAAAACAGTTGTCTATATACGTAATAGACAACTGTTGTCTTAGAAAAACAGTTGTCTATATACATAATAGACAACTGTTGTTTTAAAAAACAGTTGTTTTAAAAAACAGTTGTTTATTAAGCAATAGACAACTGTTCTAAAATAGATGTCTATGCTCAAAGTAATATACAACTTCAAACAACTCAACTGTTGTAAGTCAGTTGTCTATTGCAAAAAAAAACAGTTGTCTATTTGATGTTTTGTAGTAGTGTATTTAGCATGCGAGGTTCGTTTTAGTATAATAAAACAAACAATAAAATAAATCGCCGAAAACATGAGCAAACAAGTTAGTAACGGTTTGTAAATTGAATAAAAGATGTAAATAGATATGATGCATGGTTTTGAAAAGTTTATGACACGTGATTGACTTAACACGTGTTGACCGAAGTCATAAAAATATTTGATCGGGACTCGAAAGATGATGAAAGACTAACGGTTTTGATGAAACAGGAGCCACAAGATCGAGTCACTGTGGTACTCGACCGAGTGGTCTCGAAAAAAAGTATTCTGCCCGATTTTTGGGGTGCCACTCGATCGAGTGGGCTAGGCACTCGATCGAGTGCCACCTGTACGGACTGCTGTCCGATTTGTTTTTGCTCTCGAAATTGTTTTCTAGAAAATCGATAGTTTTGTTAAGTCGCGTAGAAATGTGGCACAATTTATACTCGACTTAAATTTTCGATACTCGTTATATTCGATATTCGATTATGGAATCGATACCAAATATTCGGAGTGACTTTTAGCAAAGATGTTTTGTAAATCGTTTTGAAAATCGAACCAAACAATATGAACTCTCTCCACGTTGAAATAGTCGTATTTTGTTTATGTGATGATTTTCTTAGCATCAACGAGATAAATTTAGTTCTTTTAGGTACGATATTCGACTATAGAGTTGGTATCGTGTTTTAAGAACGTTTGTTTTGTATAAAAAATAGATTGTAGCGATAATATCGGTATTAGGAAAGAAAAAAACGTGATGAGGACCCGTATGAAGACTGACGAACGATGACACAAAGAAAAACGAGAGGAAGAAAGAGAGAAAGGAGAAGACGGGATTTGATTGTACACCCTCAACCTACATGCTTTGTATTCTCGGAATGGGGCTCGTCGGAATGTGGCTTAGACACGGGAGCGTCGAGATAATGCGGGGGAGTTATGGTGGTTTAAGTGTGACGGTGAGGCTGCCGAGGTGACCGGATTTTTGGGGTTTGGACGGTGTTTTCTCCGGTATAAGGTTACGTCGAATTGTATGGGTGTTTGGTATGATAGCTCAATGTGTGTTGTTGATGATTGTTAATGTGTTAGATGTTAGATGTGATAAATGTGTGTTGTGAGAGGGTCTATTTATAGTAGAGGTCCCCGATTGAAGCTAGGAGAGGTAGCCTAACTTGGGTGACAAGAAATACCGTTTTGGATAGGAAAATCATGCAATTCGAGAGGAAGGAGGATTCCGTTGCTTGGTGGGAGAGAAATCCTCCTCGGGCTGGAAAAGAAGTCACTCGACCGAGTGACTCTGGTACTCGGTTGAGTGTCCGGTTTTGACACCGGTTCAGCATGTTTTACGAGCCTACTCGACCGAGTGGGCCGGTCCACTCGATCGAGTGGGTCTAGCTCGGGTAGAACTCCTTTTAAGGATCAAATTTTATCTCTTACGGATTTGTTTATTTTTTGTGTGGCTGATTTTTTGTAGTATTGGACTTCATATCGGATTCGCGGGGAGTTATGGCAAATATTTATGCCTCGGAACGTCTTTGATCGGGGTTTGACTCGGTCGCTAAAACATGGTTTCGCCCTTTGTGTCGGTTTTGACCCAAATTAGTCTTATTTGACTGGAAACGACCCACTGGGCCTGAATTTGAGGTTTGTTTTGTGAAATTTGTACTCCGTAAAAAGCCCAAGCCAAATGCCAATGATTTTGAGCCCATATTCGAGTATGTCAAAGCACGTTTGCGTCCGATCATCATCGGGTGTTTTTTGGAAACTGTCATAGTCACCTAACGGCCAAATGTGGGTGTCTACGAAGCTGAACTAACAAAATCGTTATATATAAATTCATAATCAGATTAATGTACGAAGTACAATCTAGTGAAACAAAGAAAAACAGAATGATGCTTAATTACACAATTATGCACAAATTTATGAGTCACTTTTGAATAGAGGAGCCTGAAACAATTGAATATGACGAATTTACGCTTATTACACTAGATTATTTATGACCCGAAATCGAACTCGATTTCAAGTTTTGCAAGGTTGAGATCTTTGCTTAACTACTTCGCTTATATATTATCGGCCAGCAAAATAATAACTGGTCAAACCCGGTTAAGATTAAATTCTAATATTAAAATACTATAAAGATAAAAAATGTCAAAAAAATTTAAAAAATACTAAAATAAAAACGTAAAAAAATCTAAAAAATTAAAATTGAAAAATAAAAACATCGAAAAATAAAATACTTCTTACTAAATTAAAAAAAGTCAAAAAAAAATTCAAAAATAAAAAGGTCAAAATCTTAAAAATTAAAATACTTTAAAATTCTTAATTAAAAACGTCAAAAAATTTCTACTCTAACTCTCTATTTTTTCTTTACTTTAAATCCAAAAAAAATTAAAAATAAACTCTTTAACTCCCATAAATTAAATCAATTTTTATTTCTTCAAATATATTTCTCAGTTTAAATCGACGACTACATTTAAGTCATTGAGATAGACGTTGTTATCGATGATTATTTTTTAATGAATGTATCAAATACATAGACAAATTATTTTTTACAATGTTCATCAATTAGTTGAGACATTAATTGAGAGTGCATATTTACCGAGATGAATTAATTGGTTATTTGAAAGTGAAGTTTACCATTCACAATGATGTAATTAATACTTGATTCTCTAATACTTGGAGTATTACCGAGATTCATTTAATACTGATTGATATTGACTATTAAGAGTATGTTGGTTCCCCCTTTAATAGAAAGAGTTGTATTTTATACTCTATAAATTTAAAAAATCTTGGTACCTTAATAACATTAATTTGGATAGCCGACTAATTAGTTAAGAAATATATTAATTAATTCTTTAATTAATAAATTAACGATTGCTAATTACTTGTCAATGCAAATTTATTATAGAAGGATAATTTTCCTTAATGAAGAATAATTTTTCTACCATAAATAAAATGTTAATGCTTATAAAATATTATATTGTAGAAAGTATCAACAAAGATTAATCCACTTTTGCTTAGAAAAAAGAATTATAAAAATTTAATATTTAAATTACGAAATTAATTAAAAATAATTTTTTGTTAGTACTTTGAAAAATGAATACTCACTAAATTAAAAATTGTATTTTATACTTTAGACGGAGGATTATAAAATAATACTATATCAACAATCTTAATGTATTTTAATACTATATAAGAATTTTGACGATACTTTATCAATTCGTATTTCGACCCAATAATTTACTGTCACTATTCATAATGAAAGTAAATACGGAATAATCTTCAACAATATATGATTGAAAAAGATAATAATATTGAAGAAAATATTAATGAAAGTATGCAATTATGAAAATAATGGTCACTTTATGCAAGTATGCAAATGAAGATTTTTTTTAAAAAGCGATTGAATTAACAAAAAAGTACGGCCTAAAAACTATTGAATTCAAACAATAATTAAAAATACCTAGAAAATGCATGTTTTTTTCCACTTTACCGGATTTTTTTATCTCTTTTATCCTTTCTTAATATGATATTGTTGATTTGAAGTGAAACTCGGACTTTATTTTGACCTAATTATAGATCCAGATTAATCTAGAAAATTAATCTAAACTCAGACTTTATTTTGACCTAACAATCTACAAAAATTAATATGAAAAAATAGAAATTTAAAGTTACGAACGAAATTAGAATTCACAACTGAAAAATTTTATATCTGAAATTTCACAATTAAATTTAAGATGTTGTGGACATGACATAGGTCCACCCCGACGCGGCCACGCGCGGGTTTGGGTAGGCGAATGAATCTCCATATGAAAATGGATCGAATTGAAATTTAGGTCTATGTGGAGTCGCCACCGAATTTTGTGGTTATTCGGAACCATTCGAGCCCACTCTATGTCGTAGTGGTCCGTATACAAAATACGGCCCATTTTCGATGTCAGAGTTTATTGGGCTCGTCCCTTTGCATTTGATACCAATACCGACATTATCGGATATTGTGTATTGAATGACTCTCGTGCGCCAACGGTTTCGGGCATCCGGAAACCGAGGTTCTGAGTAAGGGGTGAGGGTACGTGTTGGGAAGCCCACAAAGGACACCCAACCCCGCCCGCACATTAGCGGCCTCTACTAAGAATTCGAATGACTTTCCAATACGCGCGTTAATTGAACGGGAAAAAGATATGCAAAGATTATTTTCCCTAAACATGTGAATGGAATTGAAAAGGGTTTCTATGTCGATTTAATGTAATTAATTCTACGTCAAAGTGGAATTTTAGCATGTGGGTTCATTTTAGTAAAATAAAATAAACGACAAAAATCGACAAAAGAAACAATCAAACCGTTAGTAACGATGTAACGAGTAATAAATTGAATAAAGATATAGATGTGATGAATGCATGATTTTGGAAAGAATAGTAGGTCACGTGATGGATTAACACGTGTTGACCGAGGTCAAGGAAAAATATATCGAGATCTAAAAAAAATGTTTTGTCTAAAAAAGTGATGTTCGAATAATAATAATAAAAAAAGAGCGAAATTGTTTTCTTCGGAAAATTGATGATTTTATTAAATCGCGTACAAATATTGCGTAATTTGCACTCGACTTAATATTTTCGATATTCGTCGTATTCGATATTCGACTATGAAATCGATATTAAATACTTGGAATAATTTATACTCGATTTTGATTTTGATGCTCGTTATATCCCATATCCGATTATGGAATCGATATAGAATACTAGAGTGAAAAAATAAAGAAAATAATGTAAGTCGTTTTAAATTAACTAGCACGATATAAATTTTCTCCGCGTTTATTAATGTCGTAATTAATCCAATTGAATTAGAGGACATCTATATTAGCATCAACGAAAATCGTGTTAATTAATTTATTTGACTAAATCATTAGATTCGACATCCAATTATGGAATTGGTATCGAATTTAATAGATCGATACTTTAATTAAAAAAAACTCGACTTGATTCCCTCCGCATCCCGACATCATAATTAATTCTTGCGAATTGTTTGATGTCGGATCCGCATCAACGGGTTTCGACCCTTATTAAATATAATGCTTGTTTTTGAAAAATAATGTAAATATACGACTAATGATAATGATGCAAATGAAATAAAAATATATTGTTTAAGTTAACTTATCTCAATAATCAAATAATTGGGGTATTGGAACAAGCGACCGTCAACGCTGTGTGCAGTACACTTGTATATTCGTGTTTCCTTATTCCGATACCCCTCTTATTCGACACAAATCGATAAGTATTTTAATGTTTTGTATTAGTATTATCGATATTATGATGCAATAAAGGAAAAAAAAATAAAAAAAATAAAAAAAGTAAGAAAAAGCGAAGAAGATGACGAGAGGAGGAGAAGAAGGAGAGAACGGGGTTTTGACACCCTCAACCTACATGTTCTTGTCTCGGATCGAACTCGTAACCGTGGCTTTAACACAAGAGTCTTCGAGGTTTTATGGAGGTTAAGTTGTGGTGGCTCGGGATTGATTCCTAAAACTAGGTTTAGGGTTTTTTTGCTAGTGTAGAATTGCTAGGGTTTGATTAGGGTTTGTAATAGATGTTGTATGTGTGTGTAGGGTTGCTCTAGGGTTTTTTTTCAATGTGTGAAAGTGTGTTGCATGGGGGTGTTTATATAGGCATGGTCATGCACTTTGGTGTCTAGGGTTTTGCCTTAACGGACTTGACCTGATGGCCCGTCTGAAGATGGACTGTTGGTTTTGCTTCTTGAATTGGACTTTTGATGTTGTGAATGGTTGTTTTGTATGTCTCGGAAACGACCTTGACCAGGGTTGACCCAATCGCAAAAAGTCGGTTTTAATTCCGGTGTCGGTTTTGGCCCAAATTAGTCTTGTTTGGCTCGGAACGGTCCGCTGGGCCTGGATTCGAGGTTGATTTTGTGAGATTCGTACTCTGTAAGTGTGTTAGCCAGCGATTAATGGATTTGAGCCCGTATCCGAGCGCATAGAAGCACGTTAGCGTCCGATCATCATCGGGTGTTTTTTGGAAACTGCCATAGACACCTGGCAGTCAAAATGCGGGTGTCTACAGAGCCCCCACTCTGACTGAGGCTTGGACAAGGCGAAAGTCAGAGTAGCCACCAGGCCAATCGAGGATTGAAACCTGGCGGACTTCCGGTCGGGTCGTTTATAGTCCATTAGACTCGCGTGAAGGGCTCGCCAACCGTAAGCTAGAAGTCATACCTGAGCCGATAACTCCGTGGGGAATTGGACTTGTCGCATAAGTCCTGGGTGTGCCTGTATGTAGGCCCATCCCGTGAAATGCCGCCGTTGGCTTCCGCTGGGGAGATATCGTGGGTTGCACGTCCCTGTTTGAGTCGTACCTATATAAGTCACATAAAATGCATGAAACACGTAGATAGTAAAGTGACTCGCGCTGGGGAAAATGATTTTTTTGAAATTTTGAAATTTGAAATCTTGAGATTTTTGAATTTTGGAAACTTTGAGATTTTTGACTCCTAACAAGGATTAGGAAAGTAATTTGCAGTTTAAATAGACCGAAATTTGACCTTGTCGAAAAGGATCTTTTTTCGAATGGCTAGATTTGCAAATTTCAAAGTGGAATTTGAAGAGAGAGGCCTACCGACAGACTCGACTCTGGACGTGACCGGACGAGTTGACTGACACGACTGGACTCTCGAGGGGTTGGACCGTGACTCGGTAGGGGTGTGGGCCGCCTAACAAGACTCTTAAGTTGCGCTATCCCATAGCCTAGGCGAGTGGCAACACGGTCGCACGTCGAAACGGGATAGATATGCTATGGGGGGGATTGCAGTAGCCTGTAATGAGACTGTTTTAGTCTGGTGCCCCTCTGGATTTCTGATTTTTGGGTACATTTCCAAAGTGGGTATTGCCTCGAGTCCTGACAGATTCTTGTCTTCGACTGAGCCGAGTACTAGGACACACTATAGAAAGGAGGCTAGATTTTGGAAGTATTTGGATTATGTGAGTGGAAGGAGAACTTCTGTCTAATAGAAGCCCCCAGGACGACAAAGCTAGCTACTGAGAACATGACAGTGTCGTGACCGGAGTGATGGCACTTTTTGAATGTGTGTCAATGTGAGTGGTTGTGCCTCTGTTGAAAGGCTGCCTACGTATTCACGTGTGGTGAAATCAAACCATGCCGTAGTTCAGTGGACTGGAAGATGTATTATGGCGCCTAGTTTATTAGGGCTTTGTGTGTAACTAGCCAGAGCGATGGTGAAGGCTAGGTGCATTCCCAATGATGTCTTGATCAAAGGGCTAGAATTGTTAGGATGTTAATCCTGTGACTGTGAGCGTTCTCCGGGGTAGCCCCCAGAGGTGGTGTGAACTATTTGGGCATATTCTATGCCGACTGCAAGTTGAGTTCCCGTGTTTGGAGTTGGTAACTGGTTTGGATGGGATTTTAACGAGTTTTGTTCTCGGGATTTTTAACGAGTTCTGCTCTCGGGGAATTTTAACGAGTTTTGTTCTCGGGATTTTTAACGAGTTCTGCTCTCGGGAAATTTGATGTTTTTGGAAATGTGGTGCTAGGAAGTAAATGGCTTTGATGACTCGAAATCTGGAGCTCGGTTCTGTGGAGCTAAGGCTTCGAGGGCTGGTTTGATAATGTGGGATCTGGTTTTGATGACTCGAAATCTGGAGCTCGATTCTGTGGAGCTAAGGGTTCGAGGGCTGGTTTGATAATGCGGGATCTGGTTTCCATGTCTGGCCCTAATTGTTAGGGGTATCCTATGGAGCTTGAATCCTCAAAATTCCGGGCTGTCTCTGGCCTGGGTCTCGGGAAGGTCTTGAGGGTTGTAATGTGGGAAGGCTGAGTGTGGTGTTAGCTGACCAGCTTGATTGTTACTCTCCTATTGGATGACATGGATAATTTTGAATTTGACCGTACCGCGGTGGAAGGATTTTCACTTGAGTTGACCGTTGACCACGGTCATGGGTATTTGATTTTTTGATTGACCTCTTAGCCGCGGTCATGG